>OV702283.1:198768795-199968795 GCA_916181665.1 Avena sativa
ACCTTTTGTTTCCGGAGTGTTCGCTCGACGATCACGGACAACGACCTCTTGTTAGTGGTGTCGCGAGGAACTACACGAAGCGAGAAGATTCAGATCGCCGACCTTCCTTCCGGTACCATGAGGCGGATCTCGAGGGCGAGATCCATTGTTAGTGGTGTCGAATTGTGGCATCCCGCAAAACCACTACTAGAAAATCGCGTTGTTTTTGTGCATTGCATCATCATGACCGTATGCTCATTTCATCATGCCTCATTGCATTTGAACATCGTCATCATCTTGCATTTGCTTGCATAAAACTATTTTTGGAAAAACCTAGTTTTGTTTTCTAAACGCCCCGCCTTTGTTCAACACGCAAACCCGGGTCACCGGATTATTTTTGTTTTGTTGCTATCGGGTTGCAAAGGCCCTGTTTTAAATAAATAAAACTTTTAATTATTTTTAGTGGGGGCAGTCGAACGGGCCGATTCGACCCGAACGACCACCCCCAGGAATTTAAACGGTCCACCCCAAACCCTTTTCTACCAACCTATCTACCCACACCCTCCGGCCACCTCACCCGGACCAGTCCCACGCCGCCACGTCGCCCCTCCCCAAATCCCCACCAACCACCTTCTGCCACATCACCCCCAACCTCCCCCACTCACCCCACCAACCGCAGCCACCTCCCCTGACCGACCCCACCCCTGGCCCGCGGTCCCACCTGGTCCCACCCTGACCCCGCCTGCTCCCTCCTCTCTCCCTCCTCCCGCAACCTCCACCCCCGACGCGCGCAGCCGCCCCACCCCGCGGCCGTCTCCTCCCTCTCCCTCTCCCACCGCCGCCGCTCACCCCCCCCCCCCCGACGCGCCGCCGTCGACCGGCCTCCTCTCCTCCCCGACCGCTCCTCCACGTCCTCCCTCGCTGCTCCGCGCGGCCGAGCTCCGCCGCACGCCGCCTCGTCGCCCCCCCCCCCCCCCCCCGTCGCCGGCGTTCCCTCCACCCCGACACCGCCCCGCCCTACCGCCGTTCTGCGCCGCCCCTCGCCGGCTTCTTCTCCGCGGCCGCCGTCTCCCGCACGTCCTCCCTCCCCCGCCTCAGAGCGCCGCCGCTCGCCCCCGACCCCGCGAGCTCCTCCCTTCCCCAAGCGCGCCGCCCTGGCCAGTCCCGTCGCCCCGCCGGAGCCGCTTCCCTCCGCCGGACCCTCCCCTTCTTCCCGGCCCGCGTCCCCGCTCGAGGCCGCGCCCGGCCGAGCTTGAGCGCCGCAGACGCCCTCCACCTCCCAACCAGGTGAGCCCGCCCTGGGGCTCCTCTGCCTCCCCGCCGCGCCCTTGTCCTCAGCAGCCGTCGCCGACCTGGCCCTGCTAGCGCCACCCTGGCCGCCCTGCGTTCCCCCACCCCCGCGTCATCCGCCGGCGAGCAGCGCCGACCTCGCCCTCCGCTACGGTTCCGTCTCCCCTGTAGCCGCGTGCCTTCCTGGATGCACCCAAGGAGCTTGTTTGGGCTGCTCACTGGTGTCCCAGGCACATGTTCGGACCGATGCCGTTTGTTGTCGCTATCGCCTAGAGCACCCGATGCCTGTGTTGTGGCAAGGACCTAAGGACCTCGACAAGATCTTCTCCTGGAGCGAAGAGATCTTCTTCACGGAACACCAAGACCGACTCGAAGGCGCGGACCCGACATGACCTTCCTCACGGATTCGCCAAGTACTCCCTCGCGGACGCCAAGTCCTTCGCCCCGAATGCCAAGACCGACCCCGGAGTCCGAAGACCGTTTCCGTCGAACCCTGGACCCTGAGGCCGACCCCGAACCCCCGGACCCAAGATCGCCGGACCCTAATGTGTGACCCTTATCCGAGAACCCTATTTTATAAATTGTCAACTATATAAATTGTTGCATTAAATCATTCATTTCGCATGCATATTTTCATGTGGTTTGGGGGCCTTATGCCGATTCACCTCATAATTAAATATGGGGCCCATATGCGGGCAAATCTAGTCGTATATTGGCCTCATTTAAATTTGTGTAGCGAATCGATGTTATCTTTTGCCATGCTAATACAACATTTAATCTGCGGGGTAGATAAATAACATGAACCATCTAATTAATTGTCGGGACCCCCGGTTCCGCTTAATATGGCCTAATTGCATTGCACCTTTGCCATGTCATACATCATACATGCATCATGCCCGATCTTTTGCCGTAGTATTAAATATTGCATCCGGTGTTTATTCTAGTGTTTTGCTTCTTCGCGGATAAGGCCGTTGAGTTGATGCGAGTGTCGACCCGATCTTCGGATGAACCTTCGACAATGTTTCCAGGCGAGCATCTCCCCCTTTCTACCTATCTTACTTTTATAGTATTTATTCCCTCCTGTTGATCTATTGCTATCTGTGTTGCGATGCTCTAGTTTCGTACCCGTGATATCCCTTGCAGCCTTATATTTGCCTTGGACACATCCTATTACCTGTTGATTGGTAGATAGTTGGACTTGCGCGTCGTAGTCGCTTGCTTAAGTGTTGTTGCTTGTCGTCAAGTACCACAGTTGTTGGTGTATTGCCGCATGGTGATGTTGGGGATGATCATGGCTTTACTTATCGTTCACTTTCATTCCGTTTAACAACTAAAATTGAAGTAAGTAAGCAGAGGCATCGATGGGTGATAGATAATATTTGGTTTCCGACCGCCCACTTGTGTCCCGTAGGACCCCGAGTGCTTGATACCTGTTCCTTGTTTTATCGCGCTATCCACATACGGGGAATTATGGGTCCCCCTTAGCCAGAGCTTGATTCAGTCTTATTTCTTGGGGCCACAAACTAGTTTGAGGTTTTATTTACGATCCTGTACTTATGCCATGCTTTACTGCTTTATTTACGATTGTGCGAGGAGCACACTGTACTGTTTAGGTAAGCGGAGTGTTTTCGCGGTATCGACAAGCCCCGTTTGGGGTTCCTAGTCGTTTACAGCCATTGACGCAAACCTTGAGTCCGTCTCGGAGCTAGCTTACTTCGTTGCGGGTCTACTCAATGGGGTGGCCCCCTGAAATATTTCTGAATCCTGTGATTGCTTTGTCGTGAAAGCCTCGTTGTGTTTTGATTTGGTTTTTCCGAGGTTGATCGTGTGTGTTGCTATTTGTGCACCCCGGCCGGGTTAAAACTTTCTAAAAGCCGTGTCCGCGGTTATGGACGACTTGGAGCACAGTATCTCGATCATAGACAACTATAACTAAAGTAGTGCTATAAATTTGACTTTATAATGACTAGTAATCAGCTTCACTAAAATGGAATGGCTAAATAAAACTGCCAACAATTGCTTGTTTGGGTGTCGCTTGCGACCATTGTACCTGATTAGTAAGTATTGCAACTACAACGGAATGGCTAAATAAAAGTACCAACAACTGCTGGGTTTTTGGGTTATCTCATGCTAATTGTATCTGACTAGTAAGTGTCGCAACTACAACGGAATGGTTAACTAAAACGGCCCACTGTTTATTTTATCAGGATGATTATCTATACTTGACTAGTAATTGATGCAACGATAACCGAATAAATAAAACTGCCAACTGTGTGAGTTCCTCGGTTGACTTCCTCGTTGGTCTCGAGGGGGAAACACTAGGATGGGTTTGTTTGATGGTGGCATCAGGTTGGTTCCGGATAGGTCATTCTTATCCCTCTCTGATAACCGTCAGTTGTATCGAGTCTCTATAGGTTGTTTAGTGCATGCTGCCGCTGCCGCTTCAGTCCACCATACCTATGTAGGCGAGGACCGCCGAATTCTAGTCTCGCCGTGTACTGGCCTCAGTACTGACGCTCCTCTTTTTCCTTTGCCCTTTGTCGGCACCCCTTTTGTTTTAGCAGGTTTTGAGATCGACGCCGTTAGCAGGGTTACCCTTCCGGCTTGGCCTGGGCAGGGTTATGGACGCCATTGGTTATTCTTCAGGGCTCTTAGCCCCATTTGCATCTTGTCCGTAGCTGGACGCTCTATCGTTTTCAAGGTGATTTGGATCTTTGTATATTAAATCTGTATTCTTGACTCATTGAGTCGCTGTTATATATATATCTGTTCTGTGGGTCCCATCGAGGACTGTTGTGTAATGTTATTACTTCGTTTTCCACCCGCACGAAAGTGCCTGGTGGGCACCTTTGAATCGTTTCTATGCGGGTTTGGCGGGTTTCGCTAAAACTTGCATAGGGCCGATTCTGAGGGTGTTACACCATGTCTATGACTTGCAAAACATAGTCATCAACCAATCGATGTGCTAGTCTAATATTCAGGAGTGTCCTCACATGAACTCTGACTAGGGACAACTATTAAATAACCATACAAGTAAAGAGTTTCACAAACAATTCACATAATTTCCAATCAATACAAGTGGTCCGATATGGATATTCAAGGAACAATACAATAACTCATGGATACATATGAAATATAATCATCTCTATGATTGCCTCTAGGGCATATTTCCTTCAGAAGTCTTAGGCAGACAAGAAGCGAGCTGAACGACAGTTTCAGTGGGTGGCAAAGTGTTTTTGAAGTTGCAACCGTATGCTCAATCTTCAGTTGTTAGATGAGCTTCTCATAAATGAGCATTCAAATATTTTGGACCTTACATTATCAATCGCAAGATTGGTTCAGTGGCATATGAACTAATACTTCCTAGCACTAGTCGTATTCATCATGTTTTTCATGTGTCCTAGCTCAAGCCATTCTTACCGCCAACGTGTCAGGTATCACCGAAATTGCCTTCGCCTGATGCTGATCTACAGATTCCTGTCCAAGTTCTTCGGCAGCGGATGCTTCAGCGAGGCCGGTATACTATTGCTCAAGTATTGATTCAGTTGAGTGATTCTTCACCGGAGCTGGCTACGTGGGAGGATCTGGATTCTTTGAAGCAGCAATTTCCTCGTGCTCCGGCTTGGGGGCAAGACGTTTCTAAAAAGGCGGGATTGTCAGCGACACTGCTACACTTCCTGATGCTGAGACAGACTCAACAAATGGGCTGCACCAGAAGAAAGAGAACAAGCGACCCGCTAGGAATAGAAGAATTCCGGCCCGCTTAGCTGACCCGGTATGGCAGTTGTGAGTCTATATGTACCTGTCGTTTCTTAGAGAAGAGTGGCTTGGACTTGGCGGCTTCGGCCAGACTTGTAGAGCAATTATCGCAACCTTGTAATTGACAGATGTGAGGGTGGTTGGGTGGATCATCTGCCAATACAAATTATATTCTCTCAAATTGCTAGTTCTTCCCTTACACCATTGTCATGACCGAGTGAAGCATATCTATCTGCTTCAAATCGAGCCACCACGAAGCCTCTGGAAGCAGCGCCATAGCACACAATTATCTCTATCAGCCAATCAATACAAGGAATCAAATCAAGGAGGAAAGAAAAGACAATTTGTATCAGATAATAAGTAGTAGAGCGCCATAGCACACACTTATATCTATCTGCACATTAGCACAAGAAATAAAATCAAGGAGGAAAGAAAGGTAATTTGTATATTAGATAAAGAGAGGTTCAGAGGGGCCTTTGTGGGGATGCAACGAGGCCTTCAACACCTAGAGCGGAGGCGCTCGGACCGGCGGTGATAAGAACCGCCAACCCCATTGCGGAGGGGGGTACATCGAGATCTGCCACGCCCATCAGGCAGCATGGAGGCGCTGAGTCCGAGGGCCGCCACGACAAGGTTCACGACGTCGACAGTGGGAAACTGAGCATCGAGGCTGACTCCATCTCCGGCCCCATATTTCTTGAGCACAGAAGTTGCTGGATTGGACGTGCATGGAGAGAAGCCGTGTGGGGAACGAGAGAAACAAGGAAAGAAACAAGGAAATATTTGGATTTTTCTGAACCTCACGTGATTAAGGGGATATTTGGTTCAGTGGCTATCCAATGGATGATAAGAGATATCTATTTTTTTTTTGGTTATCCAATGTTTGATTGAGAGGGTGGAGGGGATATGGATAACCACTTTTGTCTCAAAATGATGGTTGAGCATATCCCACAAAAAGAGTTGGACGAGCTCAACCACTTTTGGATAGCTCCTTCGAAGCGTTTTCTTGTGGGTAAGAAGGCTCGTAGATTTTGACTGGTTATCCTTAACCACTTTGTATCCCACTTTAGCAAAATAAAAAAATGACTACCTCTAACCAGCTGCAGCGATTCTTTAGCTTATATAGAAAATACTAGCGGGGACCGGCGTGGTGGCACACCGCGCCCTTGAAGTTGCTCTTGTCATTGAAATCTCAAAGGATGGCTTAGAAGTTACATAATGAGCTATGAGCTGCTATGATCCTATTTTATGCTCCAATACAAACTTATACTGCTAGATTCACCCATAAACAAACATGCACAATATGCTAAGATAATGATTTCATCGACAATAAGGATATCCACGAAACAAAGCTCACAAAGACAATAATCTAGGTACATAGTTTGAATATCTTTAAGAACTGATAAACAAATGAGCCGATAAGGACAACCATTGATTCATGTCATTTCCTCTTTTTCACCAAGATTGATAGCTAGAAGTGCATTTCTATGATAAGTCAATAATACAATAATATTCTCATCAGTGGATAGATGGATGCTTATACCCCTTGATATAAATAGTTTATCTGACTGAACCACTGTATCAGCATGTACCTTCTGGAACTGAGATACGGGCTCCATCACATTCACATATGCACAATGCAACCATGGACATGTCCGTCAATTTTATTGAGCATCTCATAGAAATTTCATTTAGTCCAGACAAGATGCACAATATCATTATTCATTCCTGACCTCTATGACGGGACCTGTACAGCTTTAAAATCCAAGTGTAATTCTTGG
Organism: Avena sativa; assembly: GCA_916181665.1. Lineage (NCBI taxonomy): Eukaryota > Viridiplantae > Streptophyta > Magnoliopsida > Poales > Poaceae > Avena > Avena sativa. The sequence goes on from OV702283.1 coordinate 198,775,605, forward strand.
CATAAAAACATACAATCTAGAGACAAAGCTAGCTGTAGTTAAAAAGAAAATTTGGTTTCTAAGCTTAACAAAGGGCTCTGGCATCACGAAAAATATATCTTTACAATTAGCTTAAACATATAAAAGCATAATAGAAAATAAATATACTTGCACGGTACTAATAATTCCATTGACTGGAAAATGGATAGTAAAATGGTCTACATAGAAAGTAAACAATTACATGCTAGTAACCACTAGGGGATAGCTGAAATCGACGCCATCCGGATGTCGGTGCAACCAGAGTCGAGTGGAAACAAAAAAGAATCTTCGAGAAGTGAGATAAGGAAAAGAAATTAAGAAGGTAATGTATTGGAAGAAAAATGAATATCCAGAGATGGCTTACTTATGAACGACAACAGAATCAGCAGAGACAGAAAGTGACGGTACCAAAATGATATATCAGCCAAGATCTGCTTCTAGGAAGAACAGAAAGTGACGGTACAAATAGTCCAGTGTTTCTTGATGAACCTCTTCTAAATAAACACCCAATAAACCATCGCAAACCTGAGAAATATCAACAAACATCAACACTATCTAGCAGCAACAATAGGAAAAGTGATAACTTTTCTGCTAACACTGCTTAAAAGCATCTGAGAAGATCCCAGTTGTCGAAAATTAGGAAGAACAATCCACAATATAGTTTTACAAATTGAGCCATAGAATTGTAGGCAATACAAAGTAATCCATATGAACTTGGTGGTGATAAACTGGACCATAGAATTCGGAATTAATGAACAATGATCTACCAGTTAATATGACTGTCAGTTAATATGTGTACTTCATAAATTACATTACTGAGAACATAGAACGGTTTCTACATGGTTAAAATCTGTAGGGAACAAATTAGTGTTGTTCATAAACACAAAAGGAAGAGAAGACAATAGGTTGTGGACACATACTTGCTCTTACTTTTAGCTGTGGATAGCTGCTCTTGCTCGCCCTGCATGCAGCCTCGAATCTGACTAAAGAAAACCAGCTCCATGAGCTGCAAAGACCAAGAAACCTCTATTTTCTCTTGGCGATGTCATCACCTTCACCCTGACAATTTCCTCATACAATCCCTACGCACGGTCACGGAACTCAACCTCCCATCCTCATGGTCCGAAGCCAAAAAAAGGATGTTACGCATAGGAAAAAATAAGACATGGAAAGGAGAGGGAAGGGCAATTTGACTCTCAATCTCAAAAAGGACCTCATAAATTGTTCCAACCGAGCCTCTCATAATATCATCAAGGATAATGAGTACCATATGGGCATCATCTTGAATCAAATACATCCGCTCAAAAGAAAAAATAGGAACATAACCCAGATCTCATACCTCAGTGTAGAAAATTCTACAGCACCACTTAGCATCTATAAAACCTGTGCACTACACCGACAAAAGCTTGATAATTCGCCCGCAAAAAAACACTATCTCAGCATCCACCATGGAAGACTACTGTCAAAGACCAAGTAATGCATTTTAGCAAATCAGAACCATCTCAACATCCAACCATGACTACCATACCAGATTAGGGATGCCAGGATCCTAACTTTACCATACAAATTTCTTCCAATATTGAAGCTAAGTAGCATGATTGCTGATATATGCAATAATACAAATGACAGACTGGTACCCTAATACAAATCATTAATATTTAGGTCAGAATGAGATAGGTTTGTCTGTCCGTACCTTTCATCACGAAAGGTCCTCGGAGACCAAGAGCTCGCCAGGCACACCAGGCGGCAAAGCGGTCCCTGTTTCAGGATCTATGATCTTTGCTTTAGTGCCCCACGAAAGACGCCCAACTAATCCAGTTCGTCCACTTTCTTCTACTCAAGTGTTATGGCAAAACCTAGCTGTAATGTCGGTCAGTCCATATCCCTTTTGCAAGTGAAAGTTGAGTAATCATTTGTAGCCATAATCAAGAATTTCAGATTGATGCTAGAGACAAAAGGAGCATCGATCAGTTATCCCAAATTTTAGTATGAGGTAGTCACCCCCAAGGGAAAGGTCACCAACTTTTTGATAGGCATACGATGACTCCATGTAAGCCAAAATAAATTTTTTGTCTTCTCGGATGCAAAAAATCTAAGCATCAAAACAAAAGTAATCCAAAACTTTATTTAGCAAGCTGCCATGGCAAGACGATTTTCAGATACCAAGTAATGCATTTTAGCAAATCAGCACTATCTCATTAGACATGAGCCCGCAAAGAAGAAACCTTGCAATAAAAAACCCTCAAAGGCTCAATTTATTGAAAGCATTGATAAAGCCTAACCATACATGCACATCCAAAATTATCACAAGCAGACGAATTACCTTAGGGTTGGTTTGCAAACAACTATATATGGTGTCCTTAAATGTTTCCATGACATGGCCTGTAGGCCATGTAGAGAATATTACCTACAATTAAAAATAGAGACAATTCAATCATGGGTACAAACAATGATGATAGAAATATAGATTACGCATGCGACCAACTACTAAATCGACAACATGACTGACAGAAATAGCACCAAATTAGAGGAAACAACAAGCCAAAAAAATACATCAGGATATGCACATCCGGAGCATATGAACATGAAATCCATAAATAGCCAATACACCTCCAAATACATGGATCTGGAGTATATGAACCGCGACTTAGGTGAAAGAAATAGAGCTTGAAGCCAGAAATGAACTGGGGAATATTTCCACTGGTGCAGTGCATCTGTGACCTGGCCATTGACACCACGCTAATCAGGCTTCTGAGTCTTCAGAAGCCTGGATCCTATCGGCTGCCGACATTTTTACGCCCATCCACGCACTCTCGCAATGCTGACTTTTCTGTCCAGAATGAAGCTAGATTGAGATGCTCTGCCTTGGTACAAGGACATAGCCTTTCTCCACACCCAGCTGATCGTTGTCTCAGCCAATTTTCGGCTTGTGCTCCTATGCTCTCCGCCGTCCCACTAGGTACGTGTGTAATCAGGTACGGCACCTAGTTTTACATCATGGTTCTTTTAGTCATCCATGTCATTGGAGCTCATGGTTCCCCAGAAAACTATCACACGTAGCAGGATCCACGTCACCTATCTAAACACTTTTTATTAGTAACAATAAAATCATAGAAAAAATTCCTACAAGGCAATATAAAGTGTGATATCCCAAAGGAAAAGTAGTATACTTTTTTTCACGGAGAATATATGAACTATACATATTAAGGAGATAAGCATGTTTGCCAAGAATAACTTGCATGGATGTGAATTCAATAGCACATTATATCCTTATAATTAATGTATTTTTCCACTATGAAACATAAATATACAACATGTCAAAGATTAGAGCAGATCATCAACAATTTTCATCGTGAAATTAGTAGCTAATAATTAACAAAAATCCATTGTAAACAATGTTCTGTTATTGGAACCGTTGTTAACAATGCATCTATACTGGAATTGCTCAACACAAAACACCACACATACTTTCAAATTATATTGATAAGCAGACAGTAAAAAAAGGGTCACCAAGAAGACCCAAATCTAGTAGAAATCGCAAAAATTTTGAGAAGAAAATAACGGGAGGAGAATAGCACTGAGAGGGAGAAGAAGAAGCGCACCTGGTGAGGGCACCTGTCAGTTCTCCTGCTCCTGCTCGGTCTAGCCTCAAATCACAGGCCACTTTGTTGCGCCATGGGGTTGCCCTCTCACGTGAGGCAGCGGTTCCAGTGCTCCTCTTGTCGAGCGCCACGGCGGAGGACAGGAAAGGGCACATATGCGGCACCAACCTGCGATTGGGAGAATGGAGATCAGCCCGATAGAAAAAATAGGAGAGGCAAAGCCAAATCTGTACTGAGAGAGAGCAAGAAGGAGGAGGATTGGGACTCACCGGCTGGTGTTGTCCTCCTCACGGAGCAGCTCCGTCAGGCTGCAGGCTCCGCCGCTAGCCTCCGCGTCAGAGGAGAACTCGACGTCAGTGGGTGAGGAGCCATGGATCCTTGAGAGCGAGCTTCTCCTGGCGTGTGTGGTCACGAGGCCATCTGTGTCCCGATCGGAGGCGGTGGCGGCCGCGCGGAGATCATATAGGCGCTTGAGCCCGGCACGGACTCCAGCGGCCTGGCCCACCGCATCGGCGACGACGCGCTCGGCGGTGGCGAGCAGTCGCGAGCGCTGAGGACGACGACAAATCGGGGGAGGAATCTAGAAAAGGCAAATGGCACAAATGAAATACACATCGTCCAGCACCAAGAAAACACGCGTTGCCCAACAAGTAGGAAAAGCGTGCACGACGCCACGTGCCAGTGCAAAGTGGACAACTATCGTTGTTCTGCCAGCAGCACGACCACGCGTCTCAACATGCTATTCAACATGGAATGCCAAAATACAAGCAGCAAAAGCGAACATATCAAACAAAACAAGATCAGAACAAAAAGTGTTAAATACAAGAAAGACATCATTTACAAAGAAAAATAAGTCATGATGAGGAAAAGGATGTAGACAAAACAAATGATAATGAATCATGCATGAAGTGAAGAAAATAAACCAAGAAGAAAACAAAACACAATGATACAAAAAGACAAAAAATAATTATGGAAAAAATTAAAAAGTCAATGATACATGCACATGGATGTGACTATGTCGATCGGAGAGGTGCAATGCTGAACACACGGTAGAGATACGTGTACACCAAAAAATGGATGTTTTTCTCCCCATCACAATGACATGCGGGCCAACCAGGACATGTAGCACCATGACAAATCGGTACACTGACCTAGAAACGCACACAGCCGCAGCAAGGGGCATGTGTCATCGGCAAATAAATCGAAGGGCCTCTCCAAAAACCTGTGAAAAAAGAGACGTTAGTTGGTTTAGGATATGTATATACTAGCTGGGACTGGCACGCCACGCCCTTATATGGCTCTATGAGCACAAGAACAAAAAATTGTTTCTATCGTAAGTTACGAAGATGTAACACCCTCAGAATCGGCCCTATGCAAGTTTCAGCGCTTCCCGCCAAACCCGCATAGAAACGATTCAAAGGTGCCCACCAGGCACTTGCGTGCGGGTGGAGAACGAAGTAATATCATTACACAATAGTCCTCGATGGAACCCACAAAACATATATATACAACAGCGACTCAAAGAGTCAAGAATACAGATTTACAGTACAAAGATCCAAATCACCTGGAAAACGATACAGCGTCCGAGTACGGACAAGATGCAAATTGAGCTAAGAGCCCTGAAGAATAACCAATGGCGTCCCTAACCCTGCCCAGGCCAAGCCGGAAGGGTAACCCTGCTAACGACGTCGATCTCAAAACCTGCTTAAACAAAAGGGGTGCCGACAAAGGCAAAGGAAAAAGAGAGAGCGGTCAGTACTGAGGCCAGTACACGGCGAGGCTAGAATTCGGCGGTCCTCGCCTACATAGGTATGGTGGACTGAAGCGGCAGCGCATCATGCACTAGAACAACCTATAGAGACTCGATATAACTGTCGGCTATCAGAGAGGGATAAGAAAGACCTATTCGGAACCAACCTGATGCTACCACCAAACATGCCCATCCTGGTGTTTCCCCCTCGAGACCAAACGAGGAAGTCAACCGAGGAACTCACACCGTTGGCAGTTTTATTCATTCCGTTATAGTTGCGGCAATTACTAGTCAAATAAAGATGGCATGAGTCATCCTGATATAATAAGCAGTGGGCAGTTTTAGTTAACCATTCCGTTGTAGTTGCAACACTTACTAGTCAGATACAATTAGCATGAGATATCCCAAACCCAGCAGTTGTTGGTACTTTTACTTAGCCATTCCGTTGCAGTGAAGCTGATTACTAGTCACATCGGATACCAGTCAAATTATAACAGTAAACTTTAGTTATAGTTGTCTATGATCGAGAACTGTGCTCCAAGTCATCCATAACCGCGGACACGGCTTTTTGAAAAGATTAAACCCTGCAGGGGTGCACCAAAGTATCCACACGCACTTCGACCCTTTTTGCCAGATCAGTTAACATACACCCATCGGTATGTCGGCGGGCCTAAGTCATGACGTTTCCCAGACCCAAAGCAAGTACATGGGGGCCACCCCACTAAGCTACCCGCAACGAAGTCGGTCGGTCTCCGAGACGGACTCAGGGTTTGCGTCAATGGTTGTAAACGACTGGGAACCCGAAAATGAGACTGGGCTTGTCGATACCGCGAAAACACTCCGCTTACCTAAACAGTACAGGTGCAGTACTTCGCACAATTTAAATTAAGCAGTAAAGCATGGCATAAGTACAAGATAGTAATAAAGCCCCAAACTAATTGTGGCCCCCGGTACAATACTTTGAAATCAGGTACTAATCGATGGGGGTGCCCATACACCCCACCTGTGGTTAGCGCGCTCGATCTCGGAACAGGTGTCAAGAACTCGGGGTCCTACGGGACACCAGTGAGCGGTTAAAATCCAAATATTGTCTATTACCCACCGGTGCCTCTGCATTTACCTACTTCCAATTTTAGTTATTAAACAATAATTAAAGCCATGATCACCTCCAACATTAAACATGCGGCAACACTCCAACAATTGTGGTACTTGACGACACGCAACAACACTTGAGCAAGCGACTACGACGCGCATGTCCAACTATCTACCAAACAACAGGTAATAGGATGTGTCCAAGGCAATATAAGGCTGCACGGGTTATCACGGGTACGAAAACTAGAGCATCGCAACACAGATAGCAATAGATCAACAGGAGGGAATAAATACTATAAAGTAAGATAGGTAGAAAGGGGGAGAATGCTCGCCTGAAAACATTGCCGAAGGTTCATCCGAAGATCGGGTCGACACTCGCATCAACTCATCGGCCTAATCCGCGAAGAAGCAAAACACTAGCACAAACACCGGATGCACTATTTAATACTATGACAGAAGATCGGGCATGATGCATGTATGATGTATGGCATGGCAAAGGTGCGATGCGATTTAGGTCATATTAAGCGGAACCAGGGTCCCGACATTTAATTAGACGGTTCAAGTTATTTATCTACCCCGCAAATTAAATGTTGGATTAGCAAGACAAAACATGGCTTCGGTTCGCTATGCCAATTTAAATGGAGTCCAGAATAAGACAACGATATCCCGCAGATGGACTCCATATTTAATTATGAGATGAATTGGCATAATGCCCTCAACCCACATGACAATATGTATGCAAGCATGGCAATTTAATATGCATCAGTTGATTATGTCATATTATAAAAATAATGGGGTCTCGGATAGGGAATCACTTTAGGGTTCGGCGAACTTGGTTCGGGGTCGACAGGGTTCGATCTCGCCGGGATCGGTCTTCGGATCCGTGTGGTAGACCTTGTCGGTTCCATGACGACGACCTTGGGGTTTCGGCTTTGGTTGTTGGCAGTGAACTTGTTCCGCGAATGTACGGTCTTCGGGTAACACCATCTTCAAAAGGATCAATCCTCGGTCATGGCGTGGACTGCGTGTATATCAGGCTTCAACAACCCAACATGATACTCACCAAAACAAAAGATAAGGGCACTTGGCAGGGACCTGCGAGGCACCAGGCCACGACAAGCAGAGAAGTGGCGCAGGAACGCTGCAGCAGCGGGGCCAAGCATGGAGGCGAGGAGGTCAGAGGTCGTGGCAGAGGAAGCTTCGGCTGGCGACTGTGCTGCAGAGGAAACAAACGGCGACGGGGCGCAGGGCCGAAGAGCCCATTGTCGAGGCCGACCGGAGGGAGGCCAGGACGGCGAGGTCACGCGAGGCTCGAACGGAGGAAGGATGCTGGAGGCCGTGGCGGTGAAGCTCGAGGGGGCGCCGCGGTTGGGGTGCCTACGACGGTGTCTGCCTGAGAGGAAGGCGAGGGAGAGGACCGGTGAGGCCCTGCCGGGCACAGGCGGCGGGGAGAGGCGAGGTGGCGGTGGCCTGAGCAGCAACGGGGCGGTCGCTGGAGCTAGGGAGGCCGGCGAGGTCCGGCGTTGGGGACGAGCAGAGCCCCAGCGGCGGCTGGACGGAGCCGAGGAGGAGAGCCAGGCGGCCGCAGAGATGAGAGGAGGGTCGGGAGGTATAGGGATCTAGGCAGGGTCGCCGGGAGAAGGGAGGACGACGGCCGATGCTGGCGAGGACGCGACCAGCGATGGGGCACCATGGACGGAGGAGGCCCTGGGCGACGCGGCTCGACGACGACGGAGGGTCATAGTGAGGCGGAGATGGAGAAGGCGACCGGCGGCGCTCAGTGACCGCAGCAGAGGGCGCGCCAAGGACGGAAGGGTGCGGGCGGCGGGACCTGAAGTAGAAGGGGACGGGCTCGGGCAGCCGGCGGTCGACGAGGACGGGAAGAGGAGCCGCGACCGGCAACGGCGACAGGGAGAGCTAGGCCGGGAGGAGAGGAGAGGGCGGCGGCGGGATCGGCCAGAGAAGGAAGGTTCGAGGCGAGAGGAGAGACGCGGGGGTTGGTGGTGGGGTAGGATGGGCCAGGAAGATCGAGCGGGGTCTGGGGAGGGTCGGTCATGGTGGGGTCTGCTCGCAGGCGTGTCGAGCAGTGTGCGTGTACCGCCTGGGGAGGATGCGTGCGACGTGGAGAGGGAGGAGTGCGCGGTGGTTGTCCACCGGGAAGGTGGGCCCGCGCGGGTGAGGTGGCAGGAGTTGAGTGGAGGGGTTGGTGAGGGTGGCTATGTCGAGTGATGAGGTGGAGGAAACGGTGAGGTGGCAAGCTGTGGTTGGTCGGGGTGATGTGGAAGGGGCTGGGTAGGCTAGGGTGGGGTAGGTTAGGGATTAGACTAGGTTTTAGTTTAGGGCTTGGAGGTGGCCGGCCGGGCTTTTGGGCCTGGCAGGCGGCCTCCTAAAAAAAAAAAAGTTTTATTATTTAAAACGGGGCATTTGAAATCCGTTGATTGACGAAACAAAATAATCCGGAGACCCGGGTTTTAATTTGAATAAAGACGGGAATATTTAGAAAACAAAACTAGGCGTTTTGAAAATAGTTTAGACAAAAACCATGCAGGATGATGACGATGCTCAAATGCAATGTGGCATGATGACATGAGCATGCGGTCATGACGATGCAATGCACAAAGACAACGCGATTTTCTAGTAGTGGTTTTTGCGGGGCGCCACAATTCGACACCACTAACAATGGATCTCGCCCTCGAGATCCGCCTCATGGTACCGGAAGGAAGGTCGGCGATCTGCGTCTTCTCGCTTCGTGTAGATCCTCGCGACACCACTAACAAGAGGTCGTTGTCCGTGATCGTCGAGAGAACACTCCGGGAACAAAAGGTCGAAGGTAGAGGTATCAACAAATAAAGCCACCTCTAACTCCGATAGAAAGAGAGAACCAATGCATTCTCATCCACTTCAATGTACAGAAGCGAATAGAGTGAGTAGTCGGCATGGGGGTCAATCCATCACGCACCCAAACTATTACCCTGCACAATCAGTAGAAAAGCGTGCAACCATTCTCGGAATCAGACTGAAGATCTCGACAATCGAGGTTCAGAAACAAAGGAGTGATGCAGACTCTGCATCGGATCTGGCGTAGATGATGTCGTCGTGTCGAAAAACACCGGAAGGCACGAGAAGGAACAAAGAGAAGTCCACCAGACGAAGGATTCCTCGGATAGCACGAAGACCGGATGTAGACACACCGTTACCAAAAGAGGAAGCGAAACCCTGAAGGTACGATGGAACCCAACCATGAGAAATCCTGGACTCGAAGAAAGAGAAGAGAGCGGATTCAAAACACGCAGAGGTGAGAGGAGAGCAGCAGAGGGGTGAGGAGTAAAATCAGACCTAATCAGAACTATCCAACCGATTTTGCAAAAATAGTTTTGACACTCTACTTAGGCCGTTAGCTAGGTTATCCTACAGGCTGGACTTGTGGGGTATCGCAACTGCTGAGCTCTGATACCACTCTGTAACACCCTCAGAATCGGCCCTATGCAAGTTTCAGCGCTTCCCGCCAAACCCGCATAGACACGATTCAAAGGTGCCCACCAGGCACTTGCGTGCGGGTGGAGAACGAAGTAATATCATTACACAATAGTCCTCGATGGAACCCACAAAACATATATATACAACAGCGACTCAAAGAGTCAAGAATACAGATTTACAGTACAAAGATCCAAATCACCTGGAAAACGATACAGCGTCCGAGTACGGACAAGATGAAAATTGAGCTAAGAGCCCTGAAGAATAACCAATGGCGTCCCTAACCCTGCCCAGGCCAAGCCGGAAGGGTAACCCTGCTAACGACGTCGATCTCAAAACCTGCTTAAACAAAAGGGGTGCCGACAAAGGCAAAGGAAAAAAAGAGAGCGGTCAGTACTGAGGCCAATACACGGCGAGGCTAGAATTCGGCGGTCCTCGCCTACATAGGTATGGTGGACTGAAGCGGCAGCGCAGCATGCACTAGAACAACCTATAGAGACTCGATATAACTGTCGGCTATCAGAGAGGGATAAGAAATACCTATTCGGAACCAACCTGATGCTACCACCAAACATGCCCATCCTGGTGTTTCCCCCTCGAGACCAAACGAGGAAGTCAACCGAGGAACTCACACCGTTGGCAGTTTTATTCATTCCGTTATAGTTGCGGCAATTACTAGTCAAATAAAGATGGCATGAGTCATCCTGATATAATAAGCAGTGGGCAGTTTTAGTTAACCATTCCGTTGTAGTTGCAACACTTACTAGTCAGATACAATTAGCATGAGATATCCCAAACCCAGCAGTTGTTGGTACTTTTACTTAGCCATTCCGTTGCAGTGAAGCTGATTACTAGTCACATCGGATACCAGTCAAATTATAACAGTAAACTTTAGTTATAGTTGTCTATGATCGAGAACTGTGCTCCAAGTCATCCATAACCGCGGACACGGCTTTTCGAAAAGATTAAACCCTGCAGGGGTGCACCAAAGTATCCACACGCACTTCGATCCTTTTTGCCAGATCAGTTAACATACACCCATCGGTATGTCGGCGGGGCCTAAGTCATGACGTTTCCCAGACCCAAAGCAAGTACATGGGGGCCACCCCACTAAGCTACCCGCAACGAAGTCGGCCGGTCTCCGAGACGGACTCAGGGTTTGCGTCAATGGCTGTAAACGACTGGGAACCCGAAAATGAGACTGGGCTTGTCGATACCGCGAAAACACTCCGCTTACCTAAACAGTACAGGTGCAGTACTTCGCACAATTTAAATTAAGCAGTAAAGCATGGCATCAGTATAGGATAGTAATAAAGCCCCAAACTAATTGTGGCCCCCGGTACAATACTTTGAAATCAGGTACTAATCGATGGGGGCGCCCATACACCCCACCTGTGGTTAGCGCGCTCGATCTCGGAACAGGTGTCAAGAACTCGGGGTCCTACGGGACACCAGTGAGCGGTTAAAATCCAAATATTTTCTATTACCCACCGGTGCCTCTGCATTTACCTACTTCCAATTTTAGTTATTAAACAATAATTAAAGCCATGATCACCTCCAACATTAAACATGCGGCAACACTCCAACAACTGTGGTACTTGACGACACACAACAACACTTGAGCAAGCGACTACGACGCGCAGGTCCAACTATCTACCAAACAACAGGTAATAGGATGTGTCCAAGGCAATATAAGGCTGCACGGGTTATCACGGGTACGAAAACTAGAGCATCGCAACACATATAGCAATAGATCAACAGGAGGGAATAAATACTATAAAGTAAGATAGGTAGAAAGGGGTAGAATGCTCGCCTGAAAACATTGCCGAAGGTTCATCCGAAGATCGGGTCGACACTCGCATCAACTCATCGGCCTAATCCGCGAAGAAGCAAAACACTAGCACAAACACCGGATGCACTATTTAATACTATGACAGAAGATCGGGCATGATGCATGTATGATGTATGGCATGGCAAAGGTGCGATGCGATTTAGGTCATATTAAGCGGAACCGGGGTCCCGACATTTAATTAGACGGTTCAAGTTATTTATCTACCCCGCAAATTAAATGTTGGATTAGCAAGACAAAACATGGCTTCGGTTCGCTATGCCAATTTAAATGGAGTCCGGAATAAGACAACGATATCCCGCAGATGGACTCCATATTTAATTACTAGATGAATTGGCATAATGCCCCCAACCCACATGACAATATGTATGCAAGCATGGCAATTTAATATGCATCAGTTGATTATGTCATATTATAAAAATAATGGGGTCTCGGATAGGGAATCACTTTAGGGTTCGGCGAACTTGGTTCGGGGTCGACAGGGTTCGGTCTCGCCGGGATCGGTCTTCGGATCCGTGTGGTAGACCTTGTCGGTTCCATGACGACGACCTTGGGGTTTCGGCTTTGGTTGTTGGCAGTGAACTTGTTCCGCGAATGTACGGTCTTCGGGTAACACCATCTTCAAAAGGATCAATCCTCGGTCATGGCGTGGACTGCGTGTATATCAGGCTTCAACAACCCAACATGATACTCACCAAAACAAAAGATAAGGGCACTTGGCAGGGACCTGCGAGGCACCAGGCCACGACAAGCAGAGAAGTGGCGCAGGAACGCTGCAGCAGCGGGGCCAAGCATGGAGGCGAGGAGGTCAGAGGTCGTGGCAGAGGAAGCTTCGGCTGGCGACTGTGCTACAGAGGAAACAAACGGCGACGGGGCACAGGGCCGAAGAGCCCATTGTCGAGGCCGACCGGAGGGAGGCCAGGACGGCGAGGTCACGCGAGGCTCGAACAGAGGAAGGATGCTGGAGGCCGTGGCGGTGAAGCTCGAGGGGGCGCCGCGGTTGGGGTGCCTACGACGGCGTCTGCCTGAGAGGAAGGCGAGGGAGAGGACCGGTGAGGCCCTGCCGGGCATAGGCGGCGGGGAGAGGCGAGGTGGCGGTGGCCTGAGCAGCAACGGGGCGGTCGCTGGAGCTAGGGAGGCCGGCGAGGTCCGGCGTCGGGGACGAGCAGAGCCCCAACGGCGGCTGGACGGAGCCGAGGAGGAGAGCCAGGCGGCCGCAGAGATGAGAGGAGGGTCGGGAGGTATAGGGATCTAGGCAGGGTCGCCGGGAGAAGGGAGGACGACGGCCGATGCTGGCGAGGACGCGACCAGCGATGGGGCACCATGGACGGAGGAGGCCCTGGGCGACGCGGCTCGACGACGACGGAGGGTCATAGTGAGGCGGAGATGGAGAAGGCGACCGGCGGCGCTCAGTGACCGCAGCAGAGGGCGCGCCAAGGACGGAAGGGTGCGGGCGGCGGGACCTGAAGTAGAAGGGGACGGGCTCGGGCAGCCGGCGGTCGACGAGGACGGGAAGAGGAGCCGCGACCGGCAACGGCGACAGGGAGAGCTAGGCCGGGAGGAGAGGAGAGGGCGGCGGCGGGATCGGCCAGAGAAGGAAGGTTCGAGGCGAGAGGAGAGACGCGGGGGTTGGTGGTGGGGTAGGATGGGCCAGGAAGATCGAGCGGGGTCTGGGGAGGGTCGGTCATGGTGGGGTCTGCTCGCAGGCGTGTCGAGCAGTGTGCGTGTACCGCCTGGGGAGGATGCGTGCGACGGGGAGAGGGAGGAGTGCGCGGTGGTTGTCCACCGGGAAGGTGGGCCCGCGCGGGTGAGGTGGCAGGAGTTGAGTGGAGGGGTTGGTGAGGGTGGCTGTGTCGAGTGATGAGGTGGAGGAAACGGTGAGGTGGCAAGCTGTGGTTGGTCGGGGTGATGTGGAAGGGGCTGGGTAGGCTAGGGTGGGGTAGGTTAGGGATTAGACTAGGTTTTAGTTTAGGGCTTGGAGGTGGCCGGCCGGGCTTTCGGGCCTGGCAGGCTGCCTCCTAAAAAAAAAGTTTTATTATTTAAAATGGGGCATTTGAAATCCGTTGATTGACGAAACAAAATAATCCGGAGACCCGGGTTTTAATTTGAATAAAGACGGGAATATTTAGAAAACAAAACTAGGCGTTTCGAAAATAGTTTAGACAAAACCATGCAGGATGATGACGATGCTCAAATGCAATGTGGCATGATGACATGAGCATGCGGTCATGACGATGCAATGCACAAAGACAACGCGATTTTCTAGTAGTGGTTTTTGCGGGACGCCACAGAAGACGTGCTATATAAGAGTACACTATTGTTTCACATGGTGGGAAAATCCGAAGAACGGGTTTTATTGCTACTAACAATGGGTATAAAAAATATTTCCTGCCAATGTTGGCCACCTCGACCAAGTTAAGAAGACCTCCAGCGAGGCCTCATAATAATGCCGGAGAATGTTGTATGACCAGGAGTGTGTGAGGACATGCCAAACCTCTTAGTGATGTACAAATTTGTTCAAAAGTTGACAGCGAGTTTAGGTTTTATGTGAGCTAGTGACAATAAAAAGAGATATACTCCCTCCGTTTTAAAATATAAGATATTTTAGATTTGTAAAGAAAATGTATCTAGACTCTTTTTAGTGTGTAGATTCACTCCAAAGCTGAATGAACCTACATACTAAAAAAATGTCTAGATACATTTGTTTCACAAACCTAAAACATCTTATATTTTGAAATGGAAGGAGTATTAAATATTTTATTGGCTAGATCAAAAGAAAAAGTACAAAGACTAACTAATGCAACATACCTAATGGATATAATTGCATGGCCATATTTGCGTGCATACCATGCTGAGGAACTAACATTAGAATGCAAATCATAGCACTCTAGTCAAAACAGAACAGTTAATTAACACCTACAATATAAACATAGTTTTTACAGATAAAAAGGAACACCATCATACTGTATATCCTGATTGGCTGGATACATGCGAGAATCAATAGTTTTTACAGATAAAAACTAATACATGTGAGAACTAATACATAGTTTTTACAGATAAAAAGGAACGCCATCATACTGTATATCCTAATTAGCTGGATACATGTGAGAATCAATAGTTTTTACAGATAAAAACTAATACATGTGAGAACTAATACATAGTTTTTACAGATAAAAACTAATACATGTGAGAATCAATAGATATGTGGTGGCTTTAAACCATACGGCTAGCCCCTGATTCTCACTGCTGATTGGCTGGCATTATCATGATAATCCTAATTAGAGACCTGAGTATATGTAGTGGCCTTAAACCATACGGCTAGCCCCTGATTCTCACTGCTGATTGGCTGGCGTTGTCATGATAATCCTAATTAGAGACCTGAGTATATGTAGTGGCCTTAAACCATACGGCTAGCCCCTGATTCGTTTTTGAAGGGAATATGTCCTGAGAGGCAATAATAAAGTGTTTATTATATGTATTCCAAGTATATGGAAGATGTTTATTTTTCATGTTATAATTGTATTAATACAGAAACATTAATACATGTGTGTTTAATAAACAAACAAAAATTTTCTAGTTATGCCTCTCTCATAAACTAGCTCGTTGATTAACAAGATGATCAAGGTTTCCTGATCATGGACATTGGATGTTGTTAATAACGGGATCACAACATTAGTGTAATGGTGTGATGAACAATCATCCGAAGTATAGCATTACGATCAAAGTCATTGAGTTTATCTTTCTATAACAACTTACGAAATGATCCTAATCCTTAGACCATGAGATCATGTCAATCACTAACACCGGAAGAGTTTCTTGATAACATCAAACATCACACCGTAACAGGGTGATTATAAAGATGGGTTCAGAACTAATAAAGTGTTATGTTCATCCCGATGACGGATAGATATACTCTGGGCCCTCTCGGTGATATCACTATTGGAGATATGCCCTAGAGACAATAATAAGAGTAGTTATTATTATATATTTGTGTTTATGATAAATGTTTACATTCATACTATAATAATATTAACCGGAAACATTAATACTTCTGTGATTTGTAAACTAGATTAGAGTCTGTAACACCCTCAGAATCGATCCTATGCAAGCTTCAGCGATTCCCGCCAAACCCGCATAGAAACGATTCAAAGGTGCCCACCAGGCACTTTCGTGCGGGTGGAAAACAAAGTAATACCATTACACAATAGTCCACGATGGAACCCACAGAACAGATATATACGACAACGACTCCATGAGTCAAGAATACAGATATACAATACAAAGATCCAAATCACCTTGAAAACAATACAGCGTCCGAGTACGGACAAGATGCAAATTTAGCTAAGAGCCCTGAAGAATAACCAATGGCGTCCATAACCCTGCCCAGGACAAGCCGGAAGGGTAACCCTGCTAACAACGTCGATCTCAAAACCTGCTTAAACAAAAGGGGTGCCGACAAAGGGCAAAGGAAAAAAAGAGAGCGTTCAGTACTGAGGCCAGTACACGGCGAGACTAGAGTTCGGCGGTCCTCGCCTACATAGGTATGGTGGACTGAAGCGGCAGCGCAGCATGCACTAAACAACCTATAGAGACTCAATACCACTGGCGGCTATCAGATAGGGATAAGAAAGACCTATTCGGATCCAACCTGAAACTATCACCAAGCATACCCATCCTGGTATTTCCCCCTCGAGACCAAACGAGGAAGTGAACCGAGGAACTCACACAATTGGCAGTTTTATTCATTCCGTTATAGTTACGGCAATTACTAGTCAGATATAGATAGCATGAGTCATCCTGATATAATAAAAAGTGGGCAGTTTTAGTTAATCATTCCGTTGTAGTTGTAGTACTTTCTAGTCAGATACATATAGCATGAGGCATCCCAAAACCCAGCAGTTGTTGGTACTTTTATTTAGCCATTCCGTTGTAGTTGCAATACTTACTAGTCAGATACAATGGTAACAGGAGACAACCCAAACCAGCAGTTTTTGGCACTTTTATTTAGTCATTCCATTATAGTGAAGCTGATTACTAGTCATTATAAAGTCAAATTTATAGCACTACTTTAATTATAGTTGTCTATGATCGAGATACTGTGCTCCAAGTCGTCCATAACCGCGGACACGGCTTTCAGAAAGTTTTACCCTGCAGGGGGGCACAAATAGCAACACACGCACGATCAACCTCGGGAAAAACAAAATAAAACCCAACGAGGCATCACGATAGAGCAATTGCAAGATTCATATAAATTTTAGGGGGCCACCCCACCAAGCTACCCGCTACGAAGTTGGCCGGCTCCGAGACGGACCCAGAGGTTTGTGTCGACGGCTGTAAACGACTGGGAACCCGAAAGTTTGTCTGGGCTTGTCGATACCGCATAAACGTATCACAATTCCTAAACAGTACAGGCGCTCTACGCGTAATCATAAATAAAGCAGTAAAGCATGACATAAGTACAGGATAGTAATAAAGCCTCAAACTAGTTTGTGGCCCCAAGAAATAATATATGACTCAAGCTCTGGCTAGGGGGATTCATGGTCCCACATGCGGATAGTGCGAATATTCAAAGAATAGGTATCAAGTACTCGGGGTCCTACGGGACACAAGTGGATGGTTAAAAACCAAATAACATCTATTGCCCACCTGTGCCTCTCCATTATTTACCTACTTCAATTTTAGTTATTAAACGGTAATTAAACTTATAATCATCTCCAACATTAAATATGAGGCATTACTCCAACAACTATGGAACATCGACGGCGTGACGCAACACCTGCGCAATCAACTACGACTCGCAAGGCTGACTATCTACCAAACAACAGGTAATAGGATGTGTCCAATGCAATTTAATGCTCCAAGGGATATCACGGGTACGAAAACTAGAGCATCGCATCACAGATAGCAATAGATCAACAGGAGGAAATAAAGACTATAAAAGTAAGTTAGGTAGAAAGGGGGAGAATGCTCGCCTGAAAACATTGCCGAAGGTTCATCCAAAGATCGGGTCGACACTCGCATCAACTCAGGCCTAATCCGTGAAGAAGCAAAGCACTATAAGAAACATCGGATGCACTATTTAATACTACGACAGAAGATCGGGCATGATGTATGTATGATGTATGACATGGCAAAGATGCGATGCAACTAGGCCATATTAAGCTGAACCGGGGTCCCGATAATTAATTATTAAGTTCATGTTGTTTAGCCAACCCGCAATTTAAATGATGTCTTGACAATGCAAAATATAACATCGGTTCGCTACACAAATTTAAATGGAGCAATTATAAGACTAGAAAAGCTCGCATATGGTCTTCATATTTAATTTAGGTGAATCGGCATAAGGCCCCCAAACCACACAATATGTATGCGACATGAACAATTAAATGCAACAAGTAATATCATTTATAAAATATGGGTCACGGAAAAGAGGGTCACACATGACGGATCGACGATCTTGGGGTCCCGAGGGTCGGGGGTTCGACGGGGTTCATGTTCGGGGCTTCGGATCCGTGGTTCGGGTCTTCGGTCTCTGAGGAGAAGATCTTGTCATCCCGAGGAATCGGGGTTCAGCGGATCGGTCTTCGGCCCGTGTAGGAGAACTCGCCGGTTCCATGACGAAGATCGACCTTCGGGTTTAGGGGTCTTGTGCAACTTGTCGGGGTAGAACTTGGCGTCACTCTAACCTTAGAAGATCTTGGCGACATCGCGATGGGGTTGCCACGGTAGATGCTTCAGAGGAACGGACCATCACACACAGGACAAAGAACAGTGTTTGGCCGCAGAACACAGACTACCTGCATACTACAGGGATGTCCCTGTGGCCTCCACCCGCGGGTCACAGGTGGTGTAGCACAAAGCTTCCTAGGATGCTGGCCACGCTGGCTGCACGGCAGGGAGCTCGCAAGGGCGGAGCTCGGTCCAGAGGAGGAGGCGACGGGGACAGGGGTGCCCGAGCGTGTCGAGGAGGCGGGTTGCACTGGCGAGCCTTGCAGGGGAGACCAGCCCGAGGCGCCGCTGGGAGGAGGGACGGCGGAAGATGGCCACAGAGGCGCTGCTCGCGCGGCGGCGGGGCAGGAACGCTGGGCGTGGAGCCCGCAGAGCGGAGAGGAGGCGGCGAGGCGAGCTCCTGCAGCAGGGAGAGGGCCGGAAGAGGGAGGTGGTGGTGTGGTCGAGGGCTTGCAGGGGCCGGCGCGGAGAGATGGCGGTCGACAACGGCGAAGGGCTGCGGGCCGGCGAACTTGGCAAGGCCAGGGAGGAGGGAGAGCTCGCGGGAGGAGGGCAGGGCCACAACGAGGTGGAGTAGGACGGCACGACTGCGGCCGGAGGCGGGGGAAGAGGTCGGGGAGGAGCCTTGCTCCTAGCGGCGGGGTCCTGCAGGGGAAGACGGGGTCGGGGAAGGCGAGCCCCGCGTGCGGCCTGGGGTAGGTGGTGACGCGGGATGAGGAGGAGATGAGCAGGGTGGTGTGGCGACGCGCTGAGGCGGCCTGGGTGGCTTAGGCTCGCGGCCTGGCGGCGGCGGAGGAGATCTAGGGGAGGCGGCACGAGGTGGGGAGCATCGGGGAAGGGGAGAGTTGGTCGCGTGGAGAGGACGCGAGTCGGGGTGGGCCCGGCCAATGCGACGTGCGTGCCAGCGGGTTGGTTTGATCGAGAGAGAGAGGGTGGGTCGCAGGCAGCTCGCATGGGGCTTGGGTGCGATCGGGCAGGTGGCCCTGGGGCGTGGCGGCGGCTGCTGGGAAGTGTGGGGTGGGGAATTGGATAGAGCAGGTATAGATTAGGGTTAGGTAGGATAGCTGGGGTTTGGTCGGGTAGTAGGTGGCTGCGGGCTGGGCTTTCGGGCCTGGCCTGCGACTGCCTCCCCGAAAAAATATTTTATATTTATTTATTTATTTTATTTCTTTTAAAATAAAAACATTTACAAATAAGGTTTTGACAAATAGAGACATCCGGAAACACCGGGGTTTTATATTTGAAATGAAGATGGGGAATATCTAGAAAGAAAGAGGGGCTTTCCAAAATAGTTTTAGTTAAAACATGCATGCAGATATGATGATGATGCACAGATATAAATGCAGGCGATTTTCTAGTAGTGGTTTTACCCGGGGTGCTACAATTCGACACCACTAACAATGGATCTCGCCCTCGAGATCCGCCTCATGGTACGGGGAATAAGGCCGACGATCTGAATCTTCTCGCTTCGTGTGAATCCTCATGACACCACTAACAATGATTCTTTGTCCGTCTTGAAATCAGCAACACCACCAATAAGGGTCGATTCTCCCGTTCAACGAGAGAACACTCCGGATAAACACAGATGAAGGTAGAGGTCTCAAAAGGTAAGGTCACCTCTAACTTCTGTGAAAGGAGTAAAATTGCTTGATCCACCGATTCGATGTACAAGAGCGAATGATAAGAGTAGTCGGATGGTGATTAGTCCATCGCGCACCCAAAGCATTACTCTACACATGAATAGGGGAATTATGCAACCAACTCGCGGATCTCAGACTAAAGATCTTGTCAAATAGTGTTTGGAAACAAAGGATTGATGCATACTATTCATCGGGTCTAAGGCAGATGATGACGTCGTCGTGTTGGGAACACCGGAAGATACAAAGAAAAAAATTAGTGAATTTTTGGTCCACTGAAAGGTACAAGAGATGACGATTCCTCAGATAGCATGAAGACCGGATGTCGAAGCACCGTTACAAGAGGATGGAAGCGAACCCTAAAGGTACGACGAAAACCCAACCACAAGAAATCCTAGACTCGAAGAAAAGATAAGAGAGTAGATTCAAAACACGTCGAGATAAGAGGAGAATGGCAGAGGAGTAAGGAGTAAAAGCAGACCTAACCAGATCTATCCAACCGATTTTCCAAAATAGTTTTTGACACTCTACATCGACCGTTAGCTAGGTTATCCTATAGGATGGAGCAGTGGGGTATCGTAACTGCTGAGCTCTGATACCACTCTGTAACACCCTCAGAATCGATCCTATGCAAGCTTCAGCGATTCCCGTAAACCCGCATAGAAACGATTCAAAGGTGCCCACCAGGCACTTTCGTGCGGGTGGAAAACGAAGTAATACCATTACACAATAGTCCATGATGGAACCCACATAACAGATATATACGACAACGACTCCATGAGTCAAGAATACAGATATACAGTACAAAGATCCAAATCACCTTGAAAACAATACAGCGTCCGAGTACGGACAAGATGCAAATTGAGCTAAGAGCCCTGAAGAATAACCAATGGCGTCCATAACCCTGCCCAGGCCAAGCCGGAAGGGTAACCCTGCTAACGACGTCGATCTCAAAACCTGCTTAAACAAAAGGGGTGCCGACAAAGGGCAAAGGAAAAAAAGAGAGCGGTCAGTACTGAGGCCAGTACACGGCGAGACTAGAGTTCGGCGGTCCTTGCCTACATAGGTATGGTGGACTGAAGCGGCAGCGCAACATGCACTAAACAACCTATAGAGACTCAATACCACTGGCAGCTATCAGATAGGGATAAGAAAGACCTATTCGGATCCAACCTGAAACTATCACCAAGCATACCCATCCTGGTATTTCCCCCTCGAGACCAAACGAGGAAGTGAACCGAGGAACTCACAGAATTGGCAGTTTTATTCATTCCGTTATAGTTACGGCAATTACTAGTCAGATATAGATAGCATGAGTCATCCTGATATAATAAGCAGTGGACAGTTTTAGTTAACCATTTCGTTGTAGTTGTAGTACTTACTAGTCAGATACATATAGCATGAGGCATCCCAAAACCCATCAGTTGTTGGTACTTTTATTTAGCCATTCCGTTGTAGTTGCAATACTTACTAGTCAGATACAATGGTAACAGGAGACAACCCAAACCAGCAGTTGTTGACACTTTTATTTAGTCATTCCATTATAGTGAAGCTGATTACTAGTCATTATAAAGTCAAATTTATAGCACTACTTTAGTTATAGTTGTCTATGATCGAGATACTGTGCTCCAAGTCGTCCATAACCGCGGACATGGCTTTCAGAAAGTTTTACCCTGCAGGGGGGCACAAATAGCAACACACGCACGATCAACCTCGGGAAAACCCAAATAAAACCCAACGAGGCATCACGACAGAGCAATTGCAAGATTCATATAAATTTCAGGGGACCACCCCACCAAGCTACCCGCTACGAAGTTGGCCGGCTCCGAGACGGACCCAGAGGTTTGTGTCAATGGCTGTAAACGACTGGGAACCCGAAAGTGTGTCTGGGCTTGTCGATACCGCATAAACGTATCACAATTCCTAAACAGTACAGGCGCTCCATGCGCTTTCGTAAATAAAGTAGTAAAGCATGGCATAAGTACAGGATAGTAATAAAGCTCCAAACTAGTTTGTGGCCCCAAGAAATAATATATGACTCAAGCTCTGGCTAGGGGGATTCATGGTCCCACATGCGGATAGTGCGAATATTCAAATAACAGGTATCAAGTACTAGGGGTCCTACGGGACACAAGTGGACGGTTAAAAACCAAATAACATCTATTGCCCACCTATGCCTCTCCATTATTTACCTACTTCAATTTTAGTTATTAAACGGTAATTAAACTTATAATCATCTCCAATATTAAATATGAGGCATTACTCCAACAACTGTGGAACATCGACGGCGCGACGCAACACCTGTGCAAGCAACTACGACTCGCAAGGCTGACTATCTACCAAACAACAGGTAATACGATGTGTCCAATGCAATTTAATGGCTCCAAGGGATATCACGGGTACGAAAACTAGAGCATCGCATCACATATATCAATAGATCAACAGGAGGAAATAAAGACTATAAAAGTAAGATAGGTAGAAAGAGGGAGAATGCTCGCCTGAAAACATTGCCGAAGGTTCATCCGAAGATCGGGTCGACACTCGCATCAACTCAGGCCTAATCCGTGAAGAAGCAAAGCACTAGAAGAAACATCGGATGCACTATTTAATACTACGGCAGAAGATCGGGCATGATGTATGTATGATATATGACATGGCAAAGATGCGATGCAACTAGGCCATATTAAGCGGAACCGGGGTCCCGATAATTAATTATTAAGTTCATGTTGTTTAGCCAACCCGTAATTTAAATGCTGTCTTGACAAGGCAAAATATAGCATCGGTTCGCTACATAAATTTAAATGGAGCAATTATAAGACTAGAAAAGCTCGCATATGGTCTTCATATTTAATTTAGGTGAATCAGCATAAGGCCCCCAAACCACACAATATGTATGTGACATGAACAATTAAATGCAACAAGTAATATCATTTATAAAATATGGGTCACGGAAAAGAGGGTCACACATGACGGATCGACGATCTTGGAGTCCCGAGGGTCGGGGGTTCGACGGGGTTCATGTTCGGGGCTTCGGATCCGTGGTTTGGGTCTTCGGTCTCCGAGGAGAAGATCTTGTCATCCCGAGGAATCGGTGTTCGATGGATCGGTCTTCGGTCTGTGTAGGAGAACTCGCCGGGTCCATGACGAAGATCGACCTTCGGGTTTAGGGGTCTTGTGCAACTTGTCGGGGTAGAACTTGGCGTCATTCTAACCTTAGAAGATCTTGGCGACATCGCGATGGGGTTGCCACGGTAGATGCTTCAGAGGAACGGACCATCACACGCAGGACAAAGAACAGTGCTTGGCCCGAAGGGGGCAGTGATTGGCTTGGACCAACTACTGGGCCCCACATCATGGAATTGTGGACGGGAAAGTATGCCCGTTGTGCAACAAGGAGTTGATCTCTCATGGGTAAAGTAACGCACCTCTGCAGAGTGTAAGAATTGTAACTTCTTACTCCCTCTTACGGGAAGGAGCTGCAAACGTGGTAGGAAAGGAACTCCATGAAAGTTCCGGTCAACCTTTGAAGGCTGATTGTCATAGTTTTTCAGAATAAAATCAATCTTTGAAGAAAGATTTACAAAAATTGCATAGTGCCAAGGATTTATAATCCGAGGTGGTAGTTAGAGCATCAAACTTACCACCTTGCATATAATGAACTTGTTGGGTAACGCTGTTACTCATTCTTTCCTTTGATCCCTTGCTTAGACTCTGAGGATCCCAAAGACGTGCCAATGTGTGCAGCCGAATGTCAAGAAGATGTGTTCTATGAGGAACCCGATCTGTCCGGAGGTGTTGAAGGAGTGGATTACGAAATCCGCTATGGTGTCGATGATAACGAGTCCAACTAAGTATCCCTAGTTAGTAGTAACCAACGGAGCCGAGTAGCATGTACTCTATAGAATAAGCTGCTGAGCTCAACTCCTAGTCGGAGTTGCTACTTTTAAATTCCGCTAAAACACTTTATATTTTGGTTTGTAAGTTGAATCTTTTGGAAGTCTTGAACTTCCGGTATTGTAATAATAATAATGTGTGTATATTTATAATATGGACCCGCAATGTTTCTGTTGTACCACTTTGAGGGATTGGATATTTACGGAACGGTGTTCTGTGGATGTCATGTCAACGACTATAGTGTACTACACATGCAGTGGTATGCTGGGTCACCGCAGTTGGTATCATAGAAAATTGCTTTGACCTTAGGTTGGAAACCTAGTAAAGGGTATTACCTGATGGAAAGTTTAGCAATGATAAAGAATTTTCTAAAATTAATATAATGGGTATTCAAATGAGAATATTCCGTTATATATTTTAGTGCGATAATTCTTTGTTATGATGCAATATATCATTGGATACTAATCAAAATTATTTTTCTGATATACAGAGATATGGCACCAAAGTTTCCAAAACAGACTTTGGTAAGGAAAGAGGAGAATCTTGATGATTATCAAGGATCATTCACACACCAACTTCGTCAACTTTTAAAGCTCTTTAGTTGTCCAACTAGAATTCTAGTGAACACTATCACTTACCTTGATGGCCGGATGTTATCCAAGTATCATGTGAGTATCCAACTTCCAGAGAAGCTTGGATTATATCATGATCTACCTATAGGAGAAGGTAGGAGTCATTTAGCAGCATATCATGTTGCTGTTGTGGAGGCGATAGCTAATATCCGGGAGCAGAAAACCAAGGAGTTAGAAGATAGCACATTCTCTGTGATACCCCATGATTCTATAGACTCGGAGCCTATACCGGATCATCTTACTTTGGTTAAGAAGCATCCTAAGTTAGCTTCCAAGTTTATGTATAGATATCGAACACTCGTTGCGTCTTTTTATAAGACACATGAAGTGATTGTCGAAGACAAAAATGATATGTTAGAGGATCTAACTGATCCGGAAAGGAGGAAGCAGTTAGCATTCCAGTTAGAGAAGGAAGCAAGTAGTAGTGACACACCTATCTTTAAGGATATACCTATAGATCCTGAATCTTTTATACCATATCCTTATTCACCAAGACCTGAACCTATACATGATCCTACTATGGATATGAGGTATGCAGTACCACAGGGCCCAGAGGATGGTTTTGACTCAGAACTTCCTATTGAGAGTTCGGATGGTTGGAGAATGGGATCATATGATGGATCTCATGAACACCAGATGTCCACAGATGGTTCTGACAGAAATGTTGGACAATCTAGTTGGATGGGTGCAAGGATGAACCCTAATAATAGTAGTAGAAATACCATGTCAATAGATAATCAGGATGAAGAAGAAGATCCTGAGGAGAGAGTGTTTGAATCATCAACATCTTCTCAAAACCCAGGGAATATACATTATCCAGTGTTTAATTATCTTGCCCAAGAGAGCACCTGGGAAGCAGCATGATCTGCGTATCCTATTGACAACTCAAGAAATGAAGCTCAGGAGATGCAGGCTGGAGATAATGTTGAATATGTTTCTGAAGACTTTTCAGCTAAGCTAGAGGGAGTCAATGCACTCAGGCTGAGTAATGACTTAAGTCCTGACACTTCAGATACAGAGTATGTTCCTTCTGGAAGGCCATATGTTCCACAAACTATGCGACGAACAACACGTCATCACGGTTGGACATCAGGCATGTATGATGAGCGTAGTTACTACTAGAAGGAGGCAACTAGTTAGTGATATCAAGTACCGTGTATTGTACTCCAAGAAATAAGATAGTGAGATGAATAAGGTAGTTTGGTGATTATACCTATATGGTATATGTTGTAATGACTTTGTATTATTATGATAGTATGTATCATATGTGAAATGCACATTTGGATTTTCTTTGGATCTTCATTGTGTGACTAGTTCTGTGCGTAAAGTCGAGCTCAGAACACATGTGCATGATGTAAATTATGAGTATTCGCTTTATGTTGCAGGACTAGAGGGTCATGGATACTGGTGTAGAAATGGAAACTGAGCAGCAGCGGATGGAGCGAGAGGCCAAGGAGAAGGCCGATGCAGATGTAGCAAATCAAGGAGCATTACCACCACCACCAATGAGGCCGTTAATGGAGCAGAACTTTATGCAATGCATGCAAATGATGTAAGAGACTCAGAACAAGTTTATGGAAGAGTTGCTGGGGCGAGTAAATCAGAGGCATCTGAAGGTGGAGGAGTGAGTCTATCTGATTTCCAAAATGCAAGACCGTTACCTTTTGCATCAGTTCCAGAACCAATGGATGCAGAAGATTGGCTAGCAGATACTGAAAGGAAGCTGAAAACTGTAGGTTGCAATGATGAGGAGAAATTGAGGTATGCAACTCATCTTCTGACTGGACCTGAAGCATCATGGTGGGAAAATCAGTTGGCCATGCAACAACCAGGAAGGGAGTTTACCTGGGAACAGTTCAAGCAGATATTCCGTGAATATCATGTTCCAGAAAGTGTTATGGAGTTGAAGCGGAGAGAATTTGAGGAGCTTCAGCAAGGATATACTAGTGTTATGAAGTACATCCGGGAGTTCAGTCAACTGTCTCGCTATGCTGAGGAGGAGGTCAACACTGAAGAGAAACGAAAGAAGCGGTTTCTGCGTGGATTAAATCCATTTGTGAACATGCAGCTAAGGTTAGCCAATAAGCAAACTTATCAGCAGTTGTTGGATCCAGCCATTACTTTTGAAGATGATTATAAGAATGTCCAAGAGGACCGGAGGAAGAGAGCCAAGAAGGAAACCAAGAGAATTCTGGCAAGCAAACCTAAACCCAACCTGGAGTTCAAATCTCGGAATAGGAATTATGGCAACAATAACAATAACAATAACAATACCAATAACAAGGGCAGTGGTGGAAGTCAATCCAATCCGAGAAGGAATGTTATTTGTAACAATTGTGGAATTCCAGGGCATTTCCAGAGGGAATGCAAAAAGCCTATAGTGATTTGTTATGGTTGTGGTCAGAAGGGGCATATCAAGCCCGATTGTCCGAGCAAACCACCAGGAGGTTGGCCTACCAAGGGAGGAGGACAAGCCAGTGGAGGAAATGGACAGCCCAATAAAGGAGGAAATAATGGCAAGAACAACAATGGAAAGAGGAACCGACCTACCAGGAAACTGAACTGTGCAACCCTCGAAGAGGTGGATAATTCGGAGCATGCAGTGATAGGTACGCTCAATATCCTTACCAATCCTGGAAAAGTTCTATTTGATACTATTGCAACTACTTCATTCATTTTTGAAGAATTTTGTGAAAAGTTCGGGATTAGAAGGGCAACGTTAGAAAGTCCTATGACCGTAGTTACGGCAGGAGGGAATGTGATTGTACGCCACATAAAACAAGATCAGGTTATCTCGATCTGTGGTTATACATATTTCGTAGACCTTTATGTGATTCCTTTGAAGGGAATTGCAGTAGTGCTGGGAATGGATTGGATGATGGAACACGGAGCTAAGATAAATTGTGAGGAGAAAACTGTCTCAATCAAAACTCCAAGTGGAGCAAGGATAGTTTACCAAGCAGATAAGCACAGTCATATCATGGTGGATCTGCAGCTGAACTCAATGAAAGAGGTCAAATTGGAAGAGATTCCTATAGTAAATGAATTTCAAGATGTTTTTCTAGCAGAGCTACCAGGAATGCCACCAGACCGGGAGATAGAGTTCACTATTGACCTAATTCCTGGTATAGCACCAATAGCTCAAGCACCATATAAAATGGGACCCAAAGAGTTAAAAAACTCAAGGAGCAAATTGATGAGTTAGCCAGAAAAGGATTTATTCAGGAAAGTGTATCTCCATGGGGAACACCAGTAATCTTTGTGGATAAGAGAGATGGTGGAAGACGGATGTGTGGTGATTATAGAAACCTAAACAACATTACTATCAAGAATAAGTATCCTTTACCAAGAATTCAAGATTTGTTTGATCAAGTGAAAGGAGTTGGAGTATTTTCAAAGATCGATTTAAGATCTGGATACCATCAAATAAAAATCAAACCGGAAGATGTTCCAAAGACAGCATTTGTCTCAAGATATGGACACCATGAGTATCTGGTAGTACCATTTGGTTTGACCAATGCACCGACAATATTCATGAATCTAATGAACAAGACATTCATGCCATATTTGGACAAGTTCGTCATAGTCTTTATTGATGATATTCTGAAATATTCCTAGGATAAGGAAGAGCATGCTGATCATTTGAGAATAGCATTGCAAACTTTAAGAGAACACAAACTTTATGCTAAGTTCAGTAAGTGTGAATTTTGGCTTGATGAGGTAGAGTTCCTCGGTCATGTCATCAGTAAGGATGGAATTGCTATGAATCCATCTAAAGTTCAGTCAGTACTAGAGTGGACTGTACCGACCAATGTGAAGCAAATTCAAGGTTTCTTAGGAATGGCTGGTTATTATCGGAGATTCATTGAAGGTTTATCCAAAATAGCTGGACCAATGACCAAATTATTAAGGAAGAATACACCATTCAAGTGGGATGAGAAATGTGAAGCAAGTTTTCAAGAGTTGAAGACTAGATTAACCACAGCTCCAATCTTAGCAGTTCCTGAAACAGGGAAGGACTTCACCGTATACTGTGATGCGTCTAAAGAAGGTTTGGGTTGTGTATTAATGCAAGATCGGAAAGTGATTGCTTATGGTTCAAGACAACCGAAACCACATGAAGTCAACTATCCAACTCATGATTTAGAGTTAGCAGCAGTAGTTTTTGCGCTAAAGGATGGAGGCATTTTCTTTATGGAGCCAGATGTGAGTTATACAATGACCATAAAAGTCTCAAATATTTCTTCACTCAAAATGAATTGAATATGAGACAAAATCGTTGGTTGGAACTAATCAAGAATTATGATTTAACAATCAACTATACTCTAGGAAAAGAAAATGTTGTAGCTGATGCTTTAAGTAGAAAGAGTGCAAATATTCAGCTGAGTAATCGGGAGTTACCAAAAGAGTTACAAATGGACTTAGAAAGATTAGAACTTCAATTCATTAGAACAGAGGTTCTTGGAGGATTAGCTGCTATGCAGGTAGTTGCAGAGCAGGACAGTGATCTTAAACAAGAAATTTTTAGACATCAAGCAGAAGATCCTTTTATTGCTGAGGAAATTCGGAGGATATCTCAAGGGCAAAAATCAGTTTTCCGCCTTGGGTATTATGAGTCTTTATGGTTTCAAGACCGTCTATGTGTTCCATATGTGACTGAGATTAGAGATGTCGTACTCAGAGAAGCACATGAAACACCATATTCTATACATCTAGGGAGTACTAAGATGTATATGGATTTGAAAGAACTATTCTGGTGGAATAACATGAAAAGAGATATTGCTAAATATGTATCTGAATGCCATACTTGCCAAAGGGTGAAGGCTGAACATCAAAGTCCAGCAGGACCATTACAATCCTTGGAAATTCCTGAATGGAAGTGGGAGATATGGTCTATTTTAAAGTAAGTCCAATGAAAGGAGTGAAAAGGTTTGGAGTTAAAGGAAAATT
Organism: Avena sativa; assembly: GCA_916181665.1. Taxonomy (NCBI): domain Eukaryota; kingdom Viridiplantae; phylum Streptophyta; class Magnoliopsida; order Poales; family Poaceae; genus Avena; species Avena sativa. Next base: position 198,805,232 of record OV702283.1, read on the forward strand.
GAGTCCAAGATACATCGGACCATTCAAAATATTGAGTCAAAACAGAACTATAGCTTATGTTTTAGAGTTACCATCAAGATTAGCTCAAGTGCATAATTTTTTCCATGTGTCACAACTTCGTAAATGTTTGGAAGTTCCGGATGATGCAATCACACACCAGGAGATAGAACTACAAGCAGACCTGGCCTATATTGAAAAGCCCTGTAAGATTCTAGAAGAAAACTGGAAAATATTGAGGAACAGAGCAATCAAATATTGCATGGTACAGTGGGAACATCACCCTGAAAGGGAAGCCACATGGGAGAAAGAAGAGGATTTAAGAAAAGCCTCCAGAACTATTCAGGTACATCTCCACAAACTTCGGGACGAAGTTTAATTTAAGGGGGAAGTCTGTAACATCCCAGCATTTAGGAACTAACGAAGGGTAGATTTAGGAATTTGGAATGATGCATGCATTCATATGTGAAAATGTGGATAAAATTTTCGCCAAATAAAAACCTAAAGTGATCAAGGTTTCTTTCATACTTTGAGATTAGGTTTAGTCTTAAAGGATGATTGCTATAGACCTTGATATGATCTTTGTGGAATTATGTGTTTTGGAAAGTGAATTTGAATTTTAAACTTGAGTGTTTGAATTATAATTCAAATGAATTAGGAATAAGGTTTGAATCTTGATTTAATTAAGAGTAACTATTATAACTCAAATTTTATTCAAAAGAAAACAATTAAGAATATGAAAAACTTATTTCATATTTTCAATTCATAAACAAGTTACAAAAATGTAACTTATTGAAATCATCTCCAAACTTCACAATAACAAATGAATAAAGAATAAGAATATTTCTTTATTGAAAATCATATAATCCTTATTACAAAAGAATAAAATGAAGATTACAAAATAATAAAATAAAAATTACAAAAGAATAAAGAATATTACATTAACTATCCTATAAAGAAAAACTAAACTAAAATCTTCATCTTCAAATCTGTACCTGCAAGACAAACACTAACAAAACAATAATAAAAGTTAGGGTTAGAATTGTTTTACTCTCAGACATGTCAGTGAGGTGCACTGAACAAGTTTCATCATTGAGAAATTTATAAAAGGGGCAAGTTTCACCAATATGAAAGAATCTATCTTTCATAAATTTTAAGCCGAAGGGTCAGATTGATAGCAAGGAGGTGTAAGTTTCACCAGCCAGGTAAAAGTAATCAGATCAAAGTAACTCTCAAGTCCAAAGCATATCCACAAGTGCACAACAAGCACACAAGCAGGACACACACCTAATTGCATGTGATGTGCTGTCAGCTTCACATCACAGCTCCAACACACAAAACCATCAGCACAGCCGTGGAGAGGCACTAGTGCATCTCTTCACTTCTCACACACAAGAACAGCCAGCAGCTAAACCAAGCACAACAGCCAGCAACCAAACCAACCAAAGCCAAGATCTCATCACCAGGATGGTGACATAAGGAGGGGGAAAGGATCAGCTGGACAGCAAGATCAAGTCCAGGAGCTAGGAGGAGCAGGCTAGCTCCTGGTCAAGCACGGGAGCTCAACAAATCAAGATCAACCTCATCACCCAACATCTTAATCATCAGTTTTTGTGGTGAGTATCATAAAACCTTCACATGATCTAATCATATTATCTAGACAGAAGCATGTGTTGTTTTATGAAACAAACTCTCAGAAAACACCCAAGTGGGGTGAATCCATCATTGAGATTTTAAACTTTAAAAGCAAACAACAAAGTACAAGGATCCAACCAAGATTCAGAACAACATCATTGATTTGGTTGTCAAGCTATATATTTCAATTCAAGCACAAATATAGCTAAGATTTAAATTCTAGGCACATCCCTAAGATAAGGGTAGCACCTTAGAAGATAATCTTTTGGATCCATATAATGATCAAGCCTACTATCAATTTTCTCCAAGCTTTGATTCAAGAAATAATAGCTGGTACCACTATGAGGTCTATCTATATGAATCCACTAGATAAGGCCTAAACCCCTAAGCCTCAGACCAACATCATTGGTCTTAGGGATTTTATAAAAGAACATTTTCATTTATCTTTTAATGCCAAGCTTGTCTTAATCTTAAATCAACCCAATCAATGGATTGGAATCAATCTTGTGTGCCATACCAAGATTGTGTCACAAGAACAATTCTACATGAATCAAGATAAACATTCAATCATCACAGACTCAATCAATTAAATTACTAATCATTTTCCTATTAATATAGGAATCATAATTAGGATATTCCTATGTTAATCTTCACTGTTTGAGATCAAACCACACATTAATTCTCAAGCCAACAGCACTAAGAAAGTAGTTTTATCACACCATAATCATGATCATAAACCAAGAAATGACAGTGGAAAGTTATCAATCCACTGACTTTACCAAGCATTGGTTACAAAGCAACTATACCATCTGAATCATATGCAAACCAAGCATAAAATCATCTAATAAGCCACCAGAACCATTATAATTCATCTCAAGCAACAAGCCTCAGGCTAATAACCATTTAGCATTCTTACAGACCATCCACACATGATCTAATTCATCCAGTATATGATTAACCACAGGATAAGAACCCTAAATGGAATAAATCATCTTAATCAGGACAAGACAGTAACTAGAGAGGTCACTACCAACATCTAGCATAGGATCAGCGAGCGTAGAGAGCACTAGGGGGAAGGAACAGAACTGACCAATGGTCCTCGCCGAAGACTAGAAGAGAAAGTAGAGGTGGCCGATGACCATGGCAGCACAGGGAGCACCCCAGGAGGGGCGCTGCAACCCATACGGCGCCACAGCGGCGACCATGAACACGCATAGAGGTGAGGCGAATCACCACGATGCACGACGGCAGCGGCAACATCAAAATCCATGCCAACCCCCAAACCCTAGTGTTTGGAACGACATCGATCCGTCGCAGGAGAGCCCCATACTCAAATCCAGTTAGATAGAAAGGATGGGCGTAGTCAACAACCTCCTACTGCACCACGACGGCGACCAGAATGGCCCACGCCGGCGGGAATCTCCGGTGGCGACATCACCGACCACGGGGTCGAGGTCAGAGGAGAGGAATGAGCTCGAGGGAGAGAGGAAGTAGGGGAGTGGGCTAAGTTGGGCCAGACCCTTTCGGGGTGGCGATTTTGACTATGTCTAATGGGCCACCAGGGCCCAATAAGATTAACCCAGCCTAGAAATCTTTTAAGGCCTGTTCTAATAAATAGGAAAAGACCAAAATACCCCTGAACTAAATTAAATTCTAGAAAATAAAATAAAAGTCCAAAAATTATAAATAAAATATTTTTGGATTCACAATAATCCACACTATCCAAATAAATCAAGATGTAAAATTTTAGACATTTCAATTGTATTAAGAATTTTGTAATTTATATATTCCTTATGGAATTTTACAAAATTTTTGAAAGATCATAAAAATAAATAAAAACCACTTTCATTATATATTAATATTGTAGTATTTTTAAAAAATACTAAATAATATTTAATAACAATTTTTGATGTTTAATTGATAATTCCTAAAAGAATTATTAAATCAATAAAAGTCAAATAAAAGGGAAATAAAATAAAATAATTCAATATATGTTATAAATATTAAAAAGTAATATTTATAAATCCTTTATTATTAAAAAGAACTCTTTATAATAATGGGGTGAATGCATATCAAGTTAAATGATGCATTACATTATTGTATAATCATTTTGCTTCTTTAAATATTGTCCTTACCAGGCAATAATGATGTTTTTGTAGACATAGAAGCTCAAGGTCCAGTGCAAGCATCAGACTTTACTACCTTGCCATCACAAGGCAAGTTCATCACTTGCTCATGTCCTTTGAAGAGTCTTTATCAAAGTATTTGCAAATTGTGTGTTATCATATATATTATAAATGAAAGAAAATATTATTTTCACAAATAAAGAAATCATAGATATCATCCTAAGTGGTGATATAATGGAGCAGTAGAACTTAGGGTTCTATTTGCAACAATGATGATCAAGTAGGGACTTAATAACCCCTGACATCAGTGATTCTAGCGCTGTATATTACGCGTTAGCCATGAGATTTGGAATAGGACAGAGAAGTCAACTGTATCTTCTTCCTCTCGCATGAAGCCAGATGTATAGGTTGTGGCTGTTATCCTCGTAGCGTGCATATTAATTAGTAATTCGTAGAGGATATGCAGCATATGGGTGGGAACCCTCATCGTCACACGATAGTTCTGGCATCTAACGGTTTGTAAAAACCATTGCCATAATTCATTATGTGGGCATGGTGTACACCAAGGAGGCATGCGAGGTCGCGAAGGGGGCAGTGATTGGCTTGGACCAACTACTGGGCCCCACATCATGGAATTGTGGACGGGAAAGTACGCCCGGTTGTGCAACAAGGAGTTGATCTCTCATGGGTAAAGTAACGCACCTCTGCAGAGTGTAAGAATTGTAACTTCTTACTCCCTCTTACGGGAAGGAGCTGCAAATGTGGCAGGAAAGGAACTCCATGAAAGTTCTGGTCAACCTGTGAAGGCTGATTGTCATAGTTTTTCAGAATAAAATCAATCTTTCAAGAAAGATTTACAAAAATTTATTAGTGCCAAGGATTTATAATCCGAGGTGGTAGTTAGAGCATCAAACTTCCCACCTTGCATATAATGAACTTGTTGGGTAACGCTGTTACTCATTCTTTCCTTTGATCCCTTGCTTAGACTCTGAGGATCCCGAAGACGTGCCAATGTATGCAGCCGAATGTCAAGAAGATGTGTTCTACGAGGAACCCGATCTGTCTGTGGGTGTTGAAGGAGTGGATTACGAAATCCGCTATGGTGTCTATGATAACGAGTCCAACTCAGTATCCCTAGTTAGTAGTAACCAACAGAGCCGAGCATCATGAACTCTATAGAATAAGCTGCTGAGCTCAACTCCTAGTCGGAGTTGCTACTTTTAAATTCCGCTGAAACACTTTATATTTTGGTTTATATGTTGAATCTTTTGGAAGTCTTGAACTTCCGGTATTGTAATAATAATAATGTGTGTATATTTTTAATATGGACCCGCAATGTTTCTGTTGTACCACTCTGAGGGATGTGATATTTATGGAACGGTGTTCTGTGGATGTCATGTCAACGACTATAGTGTACTACACATGTAGTGGTATGCTGGGTCACCGTAATACCCTATTGAGGTATGCTACTCAAAGACTGCTTATATTAGAATTGCCTTATCTTCAAATTTTACTTTACAAGTAATGGCCTTTATAAAGAACTTAAGTGTTATCCATCCTAAGTATACAAGTAAAGTATAAAGTACTGATATTATTATTAATTGTCATCTGTTGTCCGAAGTGGCAAAAAGAATAACATTCGAAGAAAAGATTTATTTTCTAAGGTTTAAACAATCCTGATAGATTTTAGAATATGATTGATAGAATGTGATTGATGTTGTTTATGCTTGCTTGAATAGTCTATACTTGAGATGCTTTATGACTTAATTAAAATAGACCAAAGTTAACTATAAAACACATAATTAAGCCTTTAGCCTTATATTTAAAGTCTTGAAGACTAAAGTTAACTTTAAGGACATAGATGGATTTAAGATGTAATGCTTATGATATTTGTACTTTGTTCACTTCATAATGTTTCCTTAAAACTAACTAAGAGTGGTACTACTTCTAGTTTAATAGTGATTTTGTAATATGGTAATGAAATAGAATCCTGTATCTCCTTATAAAGGTGTGGTTATGGTTTGTGGATAGGTAAGTAATATTACTTGACTATTTATGAATTCACTATAGTGTTTTGGTATGTTTATAAATTTGTGATTGAAGTAAGGGGAAAAGTTTTATTTAGTCACAAATTATTCTTGAAGATTTTATATTTGATAAGGATCTTTTTTAGAAAATAACTTACACTTATGGTTGAATGATAATTCAATAAAATTGTATTTAAAATGTGTGGAACCATTTTGACTCTATATTATCAATATTTAAGACTAATACTATTTATTAGACTTAATTGGCTAATTTTAGAAATATTAGCAAATTTTATTTACCCTTATATGAATTATCAACTAAGGAAATAGGTTAAAATTCAAGTTATTAAAGGGTTTAAATTTTTATTTACCTCAAAAGTGGAATATTATATTTTTATCATATAGGTATTATTTTTGTGATCATTTTGGTATATTACATTTAATTTTGTGATTTATAAATAATAAGATATGATTTTTATAAGATTTATTATTTATAAATTCTTAATAAATAATTATTATTTAATTACGTGAAATAATAATGCATGATTATAGTTCTTATTTTTCTAAGATTTTTAGTATTTTATTTAATTTTCTAACATTTACCATTATTAAAATATGAATTATCAAAGTTTTATTACTTATAAAACATTTATTAAATAATATGTATTTAATTAATTAACATAATAATGTTTGATAATAGTTTTAAGTTGTAGATTTTATTTTTCTGAAATTTTTCATATATTACACGTATTTTTCTGAATTATAAAATAAAATTTATTGAGTTTCTAAGGTTTAATCATTTTATATTATTGCTGGAATTTATTTGAGTTTGAATTTATATTGTTTTATTTATTTTCTAAACAGACACTAAACTTTTACACCGCACACACATCTAGCTCTAGTCACTGACTGGTGGTCCGTGACCACGTTGGTGTGCCACGCGGGACAAGGACCTGGTCAAACGCCGCTGGTGGGCCGTGACCATGTTTGACTCCAGCATGATGTCACGCTGACATCAGCACAGCCTCCACCACCAGATCAAGGTCGCTGGCGGCGATCTATGGTGATTCAGCTCGCGTGGTTTGGTGCGTTGGACAGAGGATGCAACGACGAGTCGAACTATGGTCCCGCTGTCCCGGAATGGTCACCGGAGCACTAGCTCCGACGGTGGCCCGCTCTGGTTCATGCGTACTGGGCGCTACATACGGCTAGGAGCAAATCGGAGAGAACCATCAAAATCATAAGCTCACCAGGGAGTTGGAGAGGCGACGGTGAGGAGAGGCGAGCTTGGACGCTGTCACCATGGTCATCGGCGAGCGGCGGAGCGACGAGTTCGATGCGCATGATTTCGGGCTTTTCGGCTCGATTCCTCCTTCGAGCAGACGAAGTACACCACGGCGGAGCTTGTGGCACCACCAGTTGGCCTTGGGGTGGTCTCAAACGGCGACGACGAGCAACTCCGGCGAGTTAGGATTTCGGCATGGTTGGAGAATTTTGGGAGAAGGCACGAGAGAGAGTGATTCGGGTACGAGTGGATAGAGGAGATCGAGGGTGTTCTTATCCTACCCCCTAACAGCGGAGGCGCACATCATAGCGCGACAAAGATCGACGACGACCGTGTCGCCACGCAGCTGCTTCTGCCGGCGAGGAAGACAACGATAAATAGAAGGCCAAAGCGGTACGAGCTACTGGTGGGCTGGTGCTGGGCCGAAGTGGGCTGCCGTTGGGCAGTTCGCGGGTGACGAGTAAGAGAGAGGGAAATGGGCCGCAGGCCAGATGCTGCTCTCCTTCTTTTTTTTCCATGTTTTCTCTTTTTTCTATATTCTGTTTTGTATTTTTACTTTCATATTTATATATTACTCATTTTGTTGAATATTTCCCATAGAAATTTATCTGCTAGATAATTGCAAAAATCCTAAAATGTATTCAGTATCATTTGTGAACTTTTATTGTATAATGTGATTATTTCTTTATTTTATTTATATATATACTTTTCCTTTTAATATTTGTAAGGGCTTTTGATATGAGTTTTAATTTATCTAATATCCATAAACTTATTAAAGAATGCATTACTATTAACTCAAGAGATTTGATTTTCATTAACTTATATTATTAAAGGAATTTTTATATGGTGATCTTTCATTTTTATATGATACATAAAGTTCTAGGAAATTAATATGGTTAATATTATTCCCATAAATTTAGGAAATCGCAATGTATATATTTTATTATAAGTTAACATAGGAGTTAGGTTTTGAATTGTAAACGCTTACCCTAGGGTTTAAGGTTCATAATATATTTATATCCTTTTGTTGATGTGAGTAAAGATTAATGGCTAAACATATTGTCTTTATGTTTGCGATCATGAATGGTATCACCATCCCAGGTAAAATAGTGGGGCTGTTCTTTAGGCTAAATTATGAGAAATAATTGATAACTCTAATTCCTATGCACATATTATTTCAATGTTTTGAAGTGATAAAGATATGCTTAAATGATTTGCTATAGGAAAATATTCCTATAAGCCATAGTGGAAACAAGATGATTGATCAAACAGATGAGATAGATATCAATCTTGATTTTAGATTTAAGGTTGAGTGTTTACCAAGAATTCCTATCCTCCATAATTCTTAATTCTTGACTTCTACTTAAAGAATTCCTTTCCTAGATATACTACTCCTTCCTATCCATCATCATGTGTTAACATGATGAGATTTACTTCACAAGAATATTCTTATCCACCTTTTATTCTTCTAAATCCATTTATAAATCCAATGAGCTTGACACTAAAGATTTTCATAATCTTCTCATAACTATACTTGGTTACCAAACTATTCTACTACTAATAATCTCCAATCCAACATATGGTTACAGTCAGCTCCATTCATACTCTTCCTTTATCATCCATCACTAATATTACTCTAATATATATATATATATATATATATATATATATATATATATATCAAATTCTACTCTCCTCAAGTGATTAGTATTTCCCAAGAGGAAAATACTACTTCTATAATCCAATGTTACTCTAACACCCTCTTAATCATACTATATTATCTCTACTTCACTCTAGTAACTCATACTCCAATCCTCACATTATATTAATGTGACATGTCATGACTAATCTAGGATATCATATCTATACTAGGGTTTAATCATGTTCTAATCACCAATGTCACTTATACATGATATAATCTTTCACTCTAAGTGACTTGAGTATGATCATTACAATCATTTGATCATTTATGGCTTAGGTTTACAGTTGTCTAATCAAGGCCTTCATCAACACAACATTACAGTTGTCTTATAATTATCTTCTCAGTATATCTATCTGAGTAAGAGATGTTATTCATTGACTATGCCTACTTAATCCAATTGGATTACTCCTTGGTAACTATCTTCAGGATTCATCCTTGTAATCTTCTTTATCACCATATAATTATATATATTCCATATAACTCTTCTTTCATTTCAGGAGTGAGTTAACTCCATCAATTATCACTTTGATCTTATTCCCTTCCAACACTCCCATCCTATAGATGATATTTAAATCTAGCATTACCACCTACCTCTTCTTACTTCATTCTCTAAAGGACTTAAATTGAAAGCTATTATAAGAACAAGAGTTGATAGATCAAGAATTGATAGACTAAGGATTGATAGATCAATAGTTGATTACTCAACATTGATAAACAACATATATAAGGATATGATTCATTAGAGATGATAAGGATTAATGTGGAAAGAAAGGTATATGGTGAATGTTCTTGACTTGGTTTCTTTCCTACTCAATCTCAGTAAAGAGTTAAGGGTAGGTATTACCATGATACTCATGGTATAAGTAGATGGGATTAAGATAGATCAAGATTTAGTTGTTACACTCTTATTAGTTAAGTTATATTCATAGCTTGGTATTCATGGGTTATTTTAATGAATACTATGGAATGATCACTTAAGGATCAGATATTATCATTATACATTGTGTTGTGGTTTATTTCTATTACATTTAATCTACCCTTAGATCAAATCATATATACCCAAAATAAGGTTTTAGCAAAGGTCATATTGAAACTTATCGTAGTCAACTTGATGATCTACTTCAATTCCATCAAATTAAGAGAAGCTTTAATCACTTTGACAAGTTTTGTTCAAAAGCGCGAAAATTATTCGGATTTTCTATGCATGAATGCAATGCACACGTCTAGGTTAAGATTTCTAAGCTAATGCTGGGATGTTGCAGCAACGAATCTCCATTCTCGAGATGTACAGAGGTAGAGGCGGCGGAAGGCTTCAGCGACAAAAAAGCAGGACTAAGTCAAGATTGTGCCTTTTCTTTTCTTTCGTGTTCTTATTCACCTCTTTGGATTGTACTTAGCGTCAACAGGTCAGCACAAGTTATAGACCTAAAAATTTTATGCTTTTGTTTTGTTCTGATTTTGTATTTTAAGAATCTTTTGTTTTGTTTAGATGACCCCAACCAGCAGGGATATGACAGGCTTTTCCTGGAACTAGGCTTCACCTGAAAAGGCTGATATCCTAGATGTTGATGGGTCCGGGCCAACAAAATAAGCCCTCTTAGTATGTCACTAACATGCTGCATGTTGTGCTTACCGTCGCAAGAAGCTAGCCCGCCGCCGCTTCACGAGTTGGGTAGCACAGAGAATGAAAGGGTCTTCTACTCAGAAATCTGCTATTACCCGGATCAACAAGGGGCAAGTTCATTGTCTCTTTTTCCTTTTCACAAACAATAACTCTCAACTGACAGTATCGTGACAAATCGAATTGAGGATTATTTATTGGTTGATCACTGACAGACAATTCTTATTTCCCCCTAAATTTCTGTCTGGTAGGGTTCTTATAAAGTTTTCATTCATCATCCATGTACAAGTCGACAACTAGGTCAGAAAATAAAAGGTAGGGGTGTGAAGAGGATCTTGGGTACAAGTTGCCGGTTGATTGTCAAACCGTCTTATGCCAGCACTATCTCTGATCTAATTGATGCTCTCGGTAAGCACACTCTGATTGGCTCTAGGCATAATGTACTATTCTTCTATCGAAAAAATAAGAGAGTCAGGAGAGAATTACGAGTGACAGTGACTGTTTGATATTCTTGATGCGAATAGGTACATTCGGGTGATGTATATACTGGCCCAGATAAAGATATCCCAATGGCAGAACCTATACAATGACCAAAAATTATTCTTAATCATATAATAAATAATCCCTTCGTCCTAAAAGGATGTCACGAATTTCTCTAAATTGGTACTACCTCCGTTTCAAGGCTTAAGGCGCACACGCTTTCCAAAGCAAAGTTTGACCAAAAAAATTAAGCAATAAAATCTTGATTATATTGTACATAATTAGTACTGTTGGATTCATATTGAAAAATACTTTCTAGTGATACTAGTTTTATACCAAAACTCTTTACGTATTTAGAGTAATTCTTGGTCAAAGAAAAAACACGCAAAACAAGGACGCCTTAAGCCCTGAAACGGAGGGAGTATATATCTATATTCTAAAATACGATCTTACACATGCAAATTTAGAAAATCTGCGACATACATCCATAGGACGGAGGGTGTACATCTATCTAATCATGCTTGTCTCTTCAAGCAACACTGTTATTAAGTTTGTCTTCACAAGCATCTTGAATAGTAACACTGTTCTTCTTTTGGAACAGTCTTTTATAAGTTCGATCGTATAAACACAAGGCTACATACAAATTTCAGTAAAATGAAATAGAGACTACCAAATTGAAAAGGATACGTAAAATGAGCCGTGAGAAAATCATAACAACCACCTGTGCTCTAGAATTAGTTCGGTAGATTTAAGATCGAACATACAGTATAATATAATATATAGGATAACACTTAAGATAGCATGGCATCCTAGTACAAAACTCTAGAAAGGAATGGAGATGTTCGCCTCCCTTCTCTCCCCTTGTTCTCTTTGAGAGTTGTCCAAGCCGCCCCGGTTCCTCTCCCCTCCTCTCTTCGGTAGCCTCGCCGGTCAGAGGGGATGGGGAATGGGAGGCCGATTCTTGTCTGTAGATAGCTATAGATGTAGGTTGTTATTCCCTCTTTGTGGAGTCTGGCAAGATTTCGCTAGGGAGATGGCTGCCGATGCATCCGGGCTGCACGCGGTGGCTGGTGGGGGTCGTTCTTCTCTTCATGGCGCTCCTGTGGTTGGAGCCAAATATGGGAGGACATGGATTCTCTGCCTACCCAAGGAATAAGCTCGATGTGAACCCTCCAAATCTAGAGGTTTCAGCTGGTGATGTTCAGGCAGTTGCTATCGTTTGTCCTTGCTTCTTGAGTCATCGGGGAGATGGAGAAGAGGGGAGGAAGAAGGGTGCTCTGCTTCGATCTAATCAGCGGGGCCCTCGTGCAACATCCAACATATGTTGTTGGAGACCACCATCAACAGCACATCGACAACCACAAGCGGTCTTGCTGCTGAATCCTATGGCTGTTTGGCGGCCACTTCCTTCCTGAGTGCCGGAATCTGCAGGTATGCCTCTCCATTTGTGTTGGCGGCAAGAGATGTTTAACCTCTAGGCCTTGATGCCATGTTGGAGGCACTTCGACTCCGCTATGATGAGCTCCCGCCGTTGTACCCCAAGTGGCCATGTCCCTGGTGGTACTGTGGTTAATTGCAATCAGAGGTTTCAGCGTGGATCCGGTGGAGGAGGATCTAGAAGAAGCCCTGGACCTGAGTGATTTTTCTATTTTTACTCTTTGGTCTTCGGTGCTTATTTCCAGGACCAAGTTGTACCTGTTTTCCTTTTGTGGTCCTTCCAGTAAGATGTACTCCATCGATGTTGACTTAATGTAGCGGGGTCCTTCGAGACCCCTTTGCCCGTTCAAAAAGAAAGAAAGAAAGAAATGGAGATAGACACTATAAGAGAATGCTTAACTTACTTTCTAATTAGATGGTGTATGTGTTTGTATTATACAATTCAAGTGTAGTCTCAGATATTTTTGATTTACTATCGTAAGAGTTCTGAACTTATGACCAACACTATCTTGAGCAAGAAGGATAAAGTAACAATATATAGTAATCAAACTCGTTAAGATGAATAACTTGAGATGGTCAGAAATACTTTGACTTCTTTCAAAAGCATTGACTGCTGTTAATATAGTGAATACATGTTGAATGCTAGTTAAAATTACTCGTCGAGACATGTATATATACATGTAATGTTTATCAATTTTTGTGCATGATGACCTTCATCGAACTTCATCTTCTTGTACCAAAAAATACTCATGTGATACAATTTAGATAAATATTTGAGGACACTCACATGAGCTACATCTAAGAAAAAATATGCTTGAGCTCAGGCTAGTCTATTACATCCCAAGGAGCCTTCTTGAGTAGCCACTTCCACCTTTTCATGCCGTAGAGCATAAGAATAAACAATGTACAACTTATAAGGAGAAAAGCGAGAACCAACATAATATAGACCGTCAAATGTAAAGTCAATAATAAAAGTATAGTTATACTAAATGCCCTAAATCTCATACACATGTATGTTATATATTTTTAAGCAAATGAATTTACTCCAAGAAAACCAAACCTAAAGGACCCATGATGTACTGTAAATCAATCAGGGTATAAAGAAAATGTGTGGTATGATTTCAGGAATTCAACTAAAAAATTTCAACTTGGTACACAACAGCCCACATCCGTATCCATGTTGCCCATGACACCTTGAAGTGTCTGTCTCATTTTGATGGTCAATAAGTGAACAAACAATTTAATGTAAAATTCTAATGATTGTAGGTGTGTTTTAGGATAGGTCAATCACATATAATGGCATGTGCATTGGTAGATAAAAAATTATACATCAACACAATTTCATCAATACTCTTCAAAAAAGAAATCATGAGGTCTCAGTTGTTTTGCAGAAAATAGTCAATAGAATTACAGAGAGTCTGTTATAGAGTACATATCCTTAGAGAGGAGATCATGGGCGTAACTGTGCCGCACGGGCTGACAACGATCCTAAGGATAAGGAGCTCTCCTTGGACTAGAATTGACCATTACAACCAATGTTACAAAATATATGTATCATGTCAACACCTCCTGCAGTTGGAACAACGCTCGGAATGATGTTTAAACTGGAGCAGAATTCCTGAAAGATTTTGGTCGGCAGCCCTTTTGTGAAAATGTCAGCAAATTGATAGCTGGTCGACACATGTAGCACCTTGGCCTCACCGAGGACTACACGATCACAAACAAAATGAAGATCAATCTTGATGTGCTTTTTCCTCTGATGCTGCACCGGGTTGGAGGACATGTACATGACGCTGAAATTGTCGTAATAGACAACCGTAGCTCGTGTCGGTGGATGATGAAGTTCCTGCAAGAGTTGGCGCAACCAACATGACTTGGCGATACAATTTGCAACAACACTGTATTCATCCTCCACACTGGAATGAGAGACCGTGGGTTCCCGGTGAGAGTACCAAGAAATCAAGTTATCTTCAAGAAAAACACAAAACCCGGAGGTGGATTTCCGAGTGACAGAGCAGCCAGCCCAATCGGCGTCGCAATAAGAAATGAGGTCAACTGAAGACCATTTGTGGATCTTCAAGCCACAATGAGATGTGCCCTGGACATAGCGCAATATACGCTTGATAAGATGAAAATGAGAGTCAAGGGGGGCATGCATGTGGAGGCACACTTGCTGGACACATATGAGAGATCTGGGCAAGTGAGCGTGAGGTACTGGAGCGCGCCGGCTAAGCTTCTATAAATTATGGGGTCGGAACACGGAGCATGTTGCATGGCAGAAAGTTTGGATTATGTGTCAATGGGTGTAGGAATAGGATTGCAATTTAGCATATTGGCTCACTCTAGATTCTCTAAAGCATATTGTTGTTGGGAGAGGAACAAGCCCTCATGGATGCGATGGACGTTGATGCCAATAAAATGGTGGATGTCTTCAAGGTCACTCATGGAGAATTCAGATTTAAGAGAATCAATGATGGAGTGAAGGAGTGTGGTGGTGTTGGAGGTAAGGATGATGTCGTCAACATACAATAACAAATATGCAAGAGAAGAACCATGACGAAGAATAAATAGCGAGGAATCACTCTTAGAGGCCAAAAAAAACCTATAGAAATGATGAAGGTGGTAAAACGGTGAAACCATGCACGAGGTTCTTGCTTGAGCCCATAGAGGGACTTGCGCAAGTGGCAAACATGTGAGGGACGAGAAGAATCAAGAAACCGGAGGGCTGCGCACAATAATGGTCTCATCAAGATGCCCATGAACAAAAGCATTTTTGATGTCCAACTGATGAATGGGCCATGAGTGCACCGTGGAAATGCTGAGCACAAGACGATTGGTGGCTGGTTTGACGAACGGACTGAAGATCTCATCATAATCCATGCCAAACTGTTGTGTGAAGCCGTGCACCACCCAGCGAGCCTTGTACCGTGCAAGAGATCCATCAGGATGGAACTTGTGGTGAAATATTCACTTTCCGGTCACCACGTTGACACCTGTAGGACGAGGAACCAAAGACCACATGTCATTATGCATTAGAGCATTAAATTCCTCAAGCATAGCATTGGACCAATCTAGGTCTTTTAAAGTGGATCGATAAGTGGAGGTGATCCCGCCCGTCCCACGGACGCCTCTACATCTCCTCCTTCTAGTCCCCCAAGTGGACCAATGACACACGCTCGATCCAAGATCCTACAAGTTAAGGTTAACTCGCTCCTTTCCTCGTGTAATTTCAATACCCTTGGACGGCTTGATACCTCATGCCAATACTTTGTGCATCCTCATCCATGAACCCCATGAAGCATCGCCAAGAGAAGGACCCAAGGCAGCACGGGAATAAGCTCCAGGTCAAACCGGCGACAGGATCGGCGAACCGGTTTCCCTGCCGGAATCTCCGGTGCAGTATCCGGCAGACCGTACCCACAACCGGAAATCCCGACGACAGATTCGGCACCAACTGGACCCTGACCGAAAACTCTCTCTGTAAGGTGTTTTGGCAGACGACCGGAAGAACCGCCGGCCGCTGGAAATTCCGGCGACAACTCCGGCGCCGCCGGACTCTCCACCGAAACGACCCAGGAATGAGTCAACTCTTGGGCTTATCCCCTGTAATCCCCTATTCCGCCTAGACTTTACCTTTTGTACCCAAACTACCCCTATTTAAGTGTCTGGACTATAAATATCCCCGAACCTCCATTGTAATACCTAGACTTGGATAATTGTAATAGAAGAAACCCTAGAGGATCTATCTATTGCTACTCTCATGCTCCTTGATAAGGAGCACCAATTATCTCCCAACCTCTTGGATTTTGCCTAGTGCATTCAAGTTGTACAAGTCCTTGGAGTCGGTGTCTCGTCTCCAAGTAGTCAAGATCTCATCAAGCCTCTCAGCCTGATGGTGGTAGTGGGAGAGTGTCTTTCCCGTCACTGATCCTAGGGATTGTGCCGGACCAGTTGACGCCGACGTGAGCTATTGGTTTGTATCACATCTTCGCGTGTTTGTGTGTGTTCATCGAGTTCTTCGCGTGTGAGTCCTTGGATTTCACCCTCTCCCTCCTCCTTCGCCTCCATCTTGATTTCCACGAGAATTCATGAAAGATCGGGCAACCCTAAGGGGTCACCCCTAACATATTGGTATCAAGAGCAAGGCTGATCAAAAATTTCCCCTCAAATTTTCTTCTATCCACCAAAAATTCGAAAATTCCCAAAAAAGAGCCCCAAATTGCCTTCGGATCGATCTCTGGATTTGGTGAGTTTTTCGTGGTTTTGGTCCATAGATCTGTTGCTTTGGGTGTTGATCTACATTCCTTGACCTTCCCCTAGCCCAATTTCGACGGATTTTCGGTGGATTTATTAGTTTGACTTTTTGGAGTTCATCACGAATAGGTTTTTGCAAAATATACGGCAAATCAGTCTGCCACCGGAAATTTCGGCGAAATTCCCGGCACCACCGGACCCATGACCGGAATTTCCGGCAACCGAGCCGGCGCCGCCGGTTTCTGCGCTGAAATATTTTCTGCTCCAATTTTGACAGATTACTTCCTTGTGTGTTCGTGTTTCACGTGTGTGTGTCTCCAAAATTAATAGCAAGCTTCCGCAGCTCAGTACATTCCACACTCTTCAACACCGCGACACCCGAGCACCCCCAACACCGGTTGCAAGTCATCACCAAAGGTATGACTTGCTCAACCTTGTTATCCCCATATCTTCCTTTGTGTGTATCTATCCTATGAGAGCAGCTCATTTTGTGTTTGCCAAAGCATTGTGCACTTGCCTTTGGAAAGTGAGAGTGTGTAAGCAAGTACAAAAGCTAACATAGTAGTATAGAAAGGGAGAAAAAGAATCAAAAAATAGAGAGAAAAAGAGAAAAATCAAAAGAAAAATAGAAAGATACATAGTCTCCCAATACAAAGAGAGTATGAAGCTTGTAAGAAAAAAGAGAGAAAAGCACGACCAAGGAAAGTGCACAAATCCGTTGCTTACCCTCTTTTGGAAATCAAGTTATGGTCTCTCCTTGCGTTGGCACGACACCGAGCTTAGTCTAGATTAGGACATTTTGTGATCATTTTCAAAGTCGTGCTAGCCCTATTCATCTCCATGTGTGTGTTCCCTTGTGTTTTTGTAGATTGTATCCTTTTTGCTTTTGATCTTTGGTTCTTTACCACCTTTAACAATAGGATTTTTATTGGATCATTTCGTTTGGTTTTCCACAATCCTAACCTTCCACCAAAAGCTTTTGAGAGTTGTTGTCCTTCCTTTTAGTGTGAGTATTTTTTGAGATTTAACTTTGCACGCTTTTAGTTCTCACATGTGGAAACTAGTGTGATACAATCTCCAATGTGAGGTAAAAGGCTAACTCCCACCACATATTACCTCCCATATACAATCCTTGTTGGTTTTACTTCATGGATAGGAGCGGTGAGACGAACCAACCACCTCCACCTCAAGAGGACGAAGACCAATACATGACAAGGGAAAAATCATTGGAAGATTCAAGGATAATTAAACTACCATTGTGATGCCCTTGAGAAGAACCAAGATGAACAATTTAGTGAAGCTCAAATGGAGTTGAAGAGCATCGACAACCGCTTTGAGTAGATCCGAGGAAAAATGCATGCGATGCAATACAATACAACACAGGCCATCAAAATGAAGCTCTTCAACGTGCCGTCGCCACAAATGATGACAAGCTTCAACGTCTCATTGATGGTTTAGCAAGGCCACGTTCTCGCGCATCAAGCTCTTCAAGGCACTCCTCCAGTGTGTCAAGCTCTTCACACCATCATTCTTCAAGGTGCAACGAAGGATCCATACTCAACTCCATGAGCTTTTTGCAAGCAGTACCATCTCCTCAGCATGCCGCAACGTCAAGCTATGATGGTGACCACTCTATAAGACTTCCAAGAGGAGAATCGCAACATCACCATGCAAGGGAACTAGTGATCCAACAAGAGCAACCACGTGAGCAACCTCAAGTGGAACCCCAAGTCCCTCGTAAAAGGCCACAAGATATTCCTTCAACAACAAGTGATGCCTCCGAATTGGAAGAACAAGCGCGCCATCGATGTGAAGCACTTGAATACCCACCAAGACGCCATCATCATCATGATCGTCAACACCGACAACATGGACACCATGATGAGACTCCTCCACATCACGACATGGATCTTCCAATTATACATGTGGCACGACGTCCTCCTCGTCACGTAGCTCAAGACAATGCTTGCCACCATGACGGTCAAGTGCCTAACCAGACTCGTGAGGCCCAAGCGCCTCAACCTCGTCAGCAACCGCACTAAGAGCAAGCTCCCCAAGATCTTCTCGAGGAACAAGTTCCACCACCACCAAATGTGGCTCCCCAACAACCGCAAGGGCAACAACACCATCACCAAGAAATACATGCTAGCTCGAATGATGAAGATGGCCACCAACATCATGGCAATCGCCGATACAGGAACCGGAATGATGAAGAAACTTTTGGCAAGCTCAAATTCACCATGCCCAAGTTCACCGCTTCAAATGATCCCGAAGAGTATCTCTCATGGGCACTCAAGGTTGACAAGATCTTCCGCATGCACAACTATAGCCACTACAAGAAATGTTTCCTTCTGCAACGACTGGGCCCGACGGTCGTTGGAGAAGGCGTGGCTTCCGCGACGAAATTCTCAGCTCGACCGTGGCTGATACAAATTTTTTTCCCGGTTTCACGCCCCTCTACTACGACGAAACTGCTAAAAACATGGATGAAGCTCTACGGGCGTGTGGCAGAAGTAAGATTTCCGCTTCCTCACGAGATGTTCACTCTCCAAAGTATTCATTTGTGTGTGGGGCCAGACATCAGTGACTCTAGCGGACCAAACGTTTTGGTCGCGCCTCCCTGATTTAAACTCGATAACATTGTTTGATGCCTCTTTCGTTTAGTCGGGCTATTGGGTCCCGTATGTCTGCCTCACATTAGAGGAATCGTGTGTATGATGGAATTTTTTTCCTTCCCTATTCTGAACTTGATAGCGTCGCTCGATGCATCTTTCATTTAATCAGGCTGCTGGGTCCCACTTGTCATCCTCACACTAGAAGAAACGTGTGCATGATGGATTTTTTCCTTGACTCGTGCCTCCCTGATTGAACTTGATAATGTTGCTTGATCGATCTTCCGTTAATCATGATGCTGGGTCCCACATGCCAGCCTCTCATTAGAAGAATCGTGTGTATGATGGAATTTTTTCCTTCGCTCCCGCTATCCTATTCCGAACTTGATAGCGCTGCTAGATGCATCTACAGTTTAATCACACAGATGGCCCCCACATGTCATCCTCACATTAGAAGAAACATGTGCATGGTGGTTTTTTTCCTTGGCTCGTGCCTCCCTGATATGTACTCGATAATGTTGCTCAATATATCTACCGTTAATCATGATGTCGGGTCCCACATGCTAGCCTCTCATTAGAAGAATCGTGTGTCTGATGGAATTCTTTCCTTCGCTCCCGCTACCCTGTTCCAAACTTGATTGCGCTTCCGTTTAATCACGCATCTGGGCCCACATGTCATCCTATCATTAGAAGAAACGTGTGTATGATGGATTTTTTGCCCTCGGCTGCTCCACCCTGTTCTAGACTTGATAGCGCTACCAGATGCATAATCACGCAGCTGGGCTCCACATGTCATACTCTCATTAGAAGAAACGTGTGTATGATGGAATTTTTTCCCTCGGTCGCGCTTCCGTGTTAACTTGATAGCATTGCTCGCTGCATCAGCCGTTTATTCAGGCTGGTGGGCCTCATATGCCAGCCTCACATTGGAAGAATCGTGTGTAGATAATTGAATTTTTTCCTTCTCTAGCACTACCCTGTTCTAACTAGATAGCATTGCTCGACGAATCTGCCGTTTGGTCATGCTGCGGGGTCCCACATGTCAGCATTTCATTAGAAGGACGTGTGCATGTTGGACTTTTTTTCTCGCTCGCGCCTCCGTGTTTCGAACTTGGCAACGTTGGTCGATGCATCAGCCATTTATATAGGCTGGTGGGTCCCCGTGTCAGCCTCTCATTAGAAGAAATGTGTGCATGCTGGACTTTTTTCACGCTCGGTCCTCCCTGTTTCAAACTTGGCTCGATGCATCAGCCGTTTATATAGGCTGGTGGGTCCCTCATGTCAGCCTCTCATTGGAAAAAAAGATGTGCATGATGGAATTTTTTCTCGCTCGCGCCTCCCTCTTTGGAACATGACAACGTTGCTCGATGTGGCACCACATGTATAATGTCTCGCTGGTGGGTCCCACATGTCAATATCTTTTTAAAATGAGATGTCAATATCTTTGTAAATGAAACATGTGTATGATGAACTTTTTTTAGCTGCATCTGCTGTTTTGACCTTGGCAACATAGCTAGATGTGGCAGCCCTGGTTGGTCTTGCTGCTGGAGCCCACATGTCAGCCTCTCTGGTATGTCCTGGTTAGTGAGTCCCTGATGCCAGCCTCTCTGTACAGGTACTTAACTTATTTTTTTCAAACCCGCGCATTAAGAGGGACGCTACAGGCTGGTGGGTCTGCCATGTCAGCCTTTCCGTAAAGAAATACTTGCTAGAAGAAAATTAACAGAGACACTGCAGGCTTGTGGGTCCGCCATGTCAGCCTCTCTGTAAAGAAATATTGCTAGAAGAAAATTAAGAGGGACGCTACAGGCTGGTGGGTCTGCCATGTCATCCTCTCCGCAAAGAAATATTGATAGAAGAAAATTAAGAGGGACGCTGCAGTCTAGTGGGTCCGCCATTTCAGAGTCTCCGTAAAGCATATTGCTAGAAGAAAATTAAGAGGGACGCTGCAGGCTGGTGGGTCCGTCATGTCAGTCTCTCCGCAAAGAAATATTGCTAGAAGAAAACTAAGGGGGATGCTGCAGGTTGATGGGTCCGCCATGTCAGCCTCTCCATAAAGCAATATTGCTAGAAGAAAATTAAGGGGTACATTGCAGGCTGATGGGTCTGCCATGTCAGCCTCTCCATAAAGCAATATTGCTAGCAGAAAATTAAGAGCAACGCTGCAGGCTGGTGGGTTCGCTGTGTCAGCCTCTCTGTAAAGCACTATTGCTAGAAGAAAATAATGTAAACCAAAAAAATATTTATCAAGCACAGAGGATTTGAACTCAAGACATCACAGATATAACTATGTGCGTTGCCACTACAAAAAAGAAATCAAAAGATACTAGCTTTCATCTCCTTGTTAGTAAACTCTGTATTCTGCTATGGACCTGCCGGATTCAGAACAAATACCTCACCAATGGATGAGAAAAATGATAATTCTTTTGATAGATATATTCATGTAAAAATATCAAAAGAACTAGAGACACACACTGCATGCGCCAGAACCGCTATCCAATGACTTCATGTAGTGAAATCACACTCATCACTGTTCAAAACACAACCAACGGTTCCAACAAAACACAGGCAAAATCTCTAGTGCAAACAGCCCAGCACATTAATAGAACTTTTCACAAATTTAGTAGCATTTGAATGATTCAGCAGGATAGAATAAGACAGATAAAATAGACAGATTCCTAGTTCATTTCAGCAGCACTTGACCAATTCGGCAGCATTTGAAAATGACCGATTCAGCAATATAGACACTGAAATTCAATAGCAGTACAGAGGAAACCAGACCTCACCGATGGAGTGGGAAAGGCGATTTTTTTTTTGTTTTGACAGATATATTCATGTAAAAATATTTAAAAAACCAGAGACACACACCATGTGCGCCAAAACTGCACTGGTATCCAATGACTTCACTTGGTGAAATCACGCTGTATCTTTACCCTCTCTGCCTCTCATCACTGTCCAAAACACAATCAACAGTTCTGATGAAACATAGGCAAACGCTCTAGTGCAAGCAGCCTAGCAGTAACAAAAGTTTTCAGAAATTCTATAGAATTTGAATTATTCAGCAGTACAGAAATAGAAAGAGAAAATATCAACATATTTATATTTCATATTCAGCATCACTTGACCAATTCAGCACTTGACCGATTCAGCAATACAAACACTGAAATTTACTAGCAGTACAGAGGGAACCAGTTTGCTTCATCTCGAAAAACGATGCCAACAATCAGTTTGCCCTTATCTCCAAACATGCTCCAATAATTGGAGCAAGAAAACTGACGACCAATTATGCTTTTATGTGCAACCTCCTCCTCACATATTAAGATGGAACACAATCATTGTCATAATAGTTGGTCTTGATCATATAGGGAACCGTCATATAGATACAAATATACCATACCAGTACGTACTAGTCATAACTCCAATCTAGCAAAAGGTTATCACAGTTTACCACCCATATATGATCACTGGAGATAAGACAACCACATAATTAATTACGATAACATGCAACCAAAGAGCTAGACAACTAGAAATTACATGACCATACTGCTACATTCAGGACAATGAGATACATCGACCTTGACCATTCTTCCAATGGTAAGTTTGGCAGCTTTCCGGAAATTAGTCCACCTAGAAGTAGCTGCTAAGCGCCCATCAGTCTAGTTAATGGCGTAGCGTCCCTTGACTTGCACTCCTTCGATCCACATCATGCGGTGACCCAGCATACCACTGTATCTGTAGTACACTATAGTCGTTGACATGACATCCATAGAACACTGTTCCATAAATATCATGTCCCTTAGAGTGGTATAACAGAAACATTGCGGGTCCATATTACAAACATACACTCATTATTATAATTACAATACCAGACGTTCAAGACTTCAAAGTATTCAACTTACAAACCAAATATAAAGTGTTTCAGGGGAAGATTTAAAAGTAACAACTCCAACTAGAACTTGAGCTCAGCAGGTTATTATATAGAGTTCATGTTGCTCGGATCCGTTGATTACTAATAATTAGAGCAACTAAGCTCATCTACTCCATATCGGATCTCCTAATCCACTCCTTCAACACTACCTGACAGGTCAGGATCCTCATAGAAGACATCTTCTTGGCATTCTGCTACATACATTGGAGTATCTTCGGAATCCTCAGAGTCTAAGCAGGGGATCAAAGTAAAAGGTGAGTAACAGCGTTACCCAACAAGTTCATTATATGTAAGGTGGGAAGTTTGATGCTCTATCTACCACCTCAGACTATAAGTCCTTGGCACTATGCAGTTTTCGTAAATCTTTCTTCAAAGATTTATTTTATTATTAAAATCTATGCCCATCAGCCTTCACAGGTTTACCAGAACATTCATGGAGTTCCTTTCCTGCCGCATTCTTATCTCCTTCCCGGAACAGGGAGTAACAAGTTATAGTTTTTACACTCTACAGAGGTGCGTTACTTTACCCATGAGAGATCAACTTCTTGTTGCACAATCGGGCGTACTTTCCCCAACACAATTTCATGATGTGGGGCCTAGTAGGTGATCCAAGCGAATCACTGTCCCCTTCACGATCTCGCGTGCCTCCTTGGTGTACACCATGCCCACCCATTGAATTACGACAATGGTTTGTACAGACCGTTAGATGCTAGAACTATCGTGGGACGATGAGGGTTCCCACCCATATGCTGCATATCCTCTACGAATTACGAATTAATATGCACGCTACAAGGATAATAGCCATTACCTGCACATCCGGCTACATGCGAGAGGAAGAAGATACAACTGACTTCTCCGTCCCATTCAAAATCTCATGGTTAACGCGTGATATATGGCGCTAGAACCACTGATGTCATGGGTTGTTAAGTTCCTAGTTGATCATCATTGTTGCAAATAGAAACCTAAGTTCTATTGCTTCATTATATCATCACTTAGGATGATATCAACAATTTATTTACTTGAGAAAATAATATTTTCTTTCCTTGAAACATAGATGATAACACACAATTTGCAAATACTTTGATAGACTCTTCAAAGGACATGAGCAAGCGATGAACGTTTGCCTTTTGATTGCAAGGTAGTGAAGTCGGATGCTTGCACTGGACCTTGAGCTTCTATGTCTACAAAACATCATTATTGCCCGGTAAGGACAATATTTAAAGAAGCAAAATGAATATGCATAGTAATGTAATGCATTATTTATCATTTGTTCTTTTGTTTGTTTTACCCATTATTTTAGTTCCAAGACTTCCTTTAAATAATAATAAAGGATTTCATTCAAAAAATAATCTTTAATATTTATTAAAAATCCTATTTGCCACTTTATATGATAATAATTTATTTTTAGAAATTTTAATATAAATTCCTATATTTATTTATTTAATAATTCTTTTAAGATTTAACAATTAAATAAAAGAATTTCTTTTTATAACTTCAAATATTTATTTAGTATTTTTCTAAAATACTACAATAATAATATATAATAAAAGTGCTTTTTTATTTATTTTTATCCTCTTTCTATAATTTTATAAAATTCCATAAGGAATATATGTATCAAAAAAAATTCTTGTCTAAAATTATATTCATAAAAATTATTTCTAAATTTATTTAAATAGGTTGGGCTATTATGAATCCAAAATTATATTTTTTTGTAATTTTTAGACTTCTATTATATTTTCTAGAATTTTATTTAACTCTAGGGTATTTTGGGCATTTATTAATTATTAAAACTTTTCTTTTAAGTTTTGAGCTAGCCCTATTGGGCTTATTGGGCCAATTTGGCCCAAGTGACCTCACCAAAAGGGCACCCCGAAGGGCTCTGGCCCTATTGGCCTATTCCCTCTGTCTCTCTCTCTCGACCTCACTTCCTCTCCTCCTCGACCACGTGGTCACTGGCGCCGCCGCCGTGCTCTGGCCGCCGCCGTGGTCCTTCCTGGCCGCTGCCATGGTTCAAGGCGAGGTTGTTGACCATGCTACTTCATCTGCTCCGCCTTGATTTGATCCTAGGGCCCTCCTGTGGCCAGGCTAGCCCCCTTCCCGAACCCTAGGATTTGGGGATGGTGTTGCTACCGCCGCCGCCGATGCTCCCGTGGTGATGTGCGGTGCTCGTGCGCCCTTGTGTGCTGTGGTGGCTGCTATGGCTGGTGTGGGTTGCAGCACCCTCTGAGGTGCTCCCCGTGCCGCCACAAGCTCGTCGGCCCCTCTGCTTCCTCTTCAATTCTTCAGCGAGGACCATCGGTGATTTGTGTCTCTGTGATCACTCGTGCCTCTGGCTACCTCGAGTACCTCTGTGTGTATCTAGTGTCCAAATCTATATTTAGGTATTGCACTGATTCTAGGGTTCATCCCTGGTTTTGGTTCATCCCTGTGTGCTTGTGAATTGATGCTATGATCTGGTAGTGATGCTCAGTGAATATTGTATTCTCTGTACCTTAGTGCTTGTTATCATTCTTTGATTATGTGATGCTTTTGTTGGTCTGAGGCTAATGTTGATCTGATGCCAGTGTTGATTTGATGCTAGTGGCTCATTGTGTTGCCTCTGATTAGTAACATGGTTGCTTAATGTGTTCATCTTCTGTCAGTATCTTGATACTAATAATAACACTGTCAGTGATGATCCACTGCACCAGTGAGTCTTTGCTTGTATGTTCCTCCATAGACTGGGCTTAATTATTATTAGAGTCTAATGATTCTTTGGAGATAAGTTGATATATTAAATGATCTCTGAGTATGGTCTCAAGGAAATGATATGTATTGGTCTGGTAGTTTATTTATGAAAGCTAGACTATCTGGTTGGCTTAGCTATAGGATCATTTCTTGTGAAACCATCTTATAATGGTACACAAGTTGATCTTGTTGCTGGCTTTACTTATGGTCAGTACTTGAGACTTGATAGATGCTTAATGATAAGTTGAAAAGTTCACTTAATGTTTATGCCTATGATGCTGGTCTGAGGCTCTAGGAACTAGGTTCCTGTGTTACTGTCACTTTCAAAGATGGTTAAGGCATCATAGTTACTTATTGGATCTTGGATACTAGTTGGTTAAATTAATTGATTTGTTTGTAGCTTATAATATCTGAGGTGCTACTCTTTCTTGGAGATGTGACCAGATCTTATAAGAACAGATGATTGAACATATAAGTTGCCCTTTTTGGTATCACCAAATCTATGAGGCTGGTCTGAGATTTTTGTGTGTTTGTTAGAGTTTGGTTTTGGCCTTTATATTTGAAATCCTCTAGGATAGGTTCACCCCACTTTGGTGGTCATTGAGAGGTTGTCTTATGAAACAACACATATTTTCTGTTTGGATAAGATGAACAGATCATGTGGATGTTTATGACACTCACCGCAAAAACTGATGATTGTAGTGGGTTGTTGTGGTGGTGGTGTTGCTGGCTTGATCCTGTCCTTCACCTCCTGGTGTTGTTCTTGTTTCCCCTGGTTCCGGTGCTTGGACTTGATCAAGCCTACTCCTCCTACCTCCTATGGCTTGGACTTGCTGTCCACCTAATTCTCCCCCTCCTTATGTCACCATCTGGTGATGTTTGGTTTGATCTGGTGTGAAGTTTTGTTGGCTGGTTTGCTTGGCTTTGGCTAAGCTGGTTGTTCTTGTGTGGTGTGAGCAATGGAGAGGTGCACTAGTGCTTGCCCACGGCTGTGCTTGGTCCTTTTGCTGGTTTGAAATACTGGTACTGTGTCGACATCACACCCATGAAGTTAGGTGACTGATCTGTTTGAATTTAAATTCCTTCCCCCAAAACACACTAATTCATAAAGATCATGTCAAAATTTATAACGATCACTCTCCAAAGATATTCCTAAACTTAGAGAGTGAAAGAAACTCTGATCACTTTAAGTTTTTATTCGGCGAAAAATTTACCCACATTTTGCAGATGAATGCATCCATATGCACAATATCTTAAATCTAACCTTCGTTAGTTCCTAAATGCTGTGATGTTACAGACTTCCCCCCTTAAATTAAGCTTTGTCCCGAAGTTTGTTGAAGTGTACCTGAACAGTTCTGGATATGATTTTCTTAATTCCTCCTCTTTCTCCCATGTGGCTTCTCTCTGGGGGTGATGCTCCCACTATACCTTGCAGTACTTGATTGCCCTATTTCTTAACCTTTTCCAATTCTCTTCCAGAATTTTACAGGGTTTCTCAACATAAGTCAGATATGCTTGTAATTCTATCTCTTGATGTGTGATGGCATCATCAGGAACTTTAAGACATTTTCGGAGTTGTGACACATGGAAAACATTATGCACTTGAGCCAATGTTGATGGTAGCTCTAAAGCATAAGCTATTGTCCTGTTCTGACTCAGTATTTTGAATGGTCCTATATATCTTGGACTCAATTTTCCTTTAACTCCGAACCTCTTAACTCCTTTCATTGGGCTTACTTTGATATATACCAGGTCTCCTATTTCAGGATGCCATGATCTTCGACTTAAATCAGCATAACTTTTCTGTCTACTTTGGGCGATCTTCAATCTATCCTTGATTATATCAATGATATCTTGCCTTTCCTTGATATAATCAGGCGCAAATTCTTTGCTACTCCCAGGCTCATACCAACATATTGGTGATCTACATCTCCTTCCATAAAGTACTTGATATGGAGCTTCCTTCAGACTACTCTAATAGCTGTTATTGTAGGAAAATTCTGCCAACGGTAGATGATCTTCCCACGAACCTCCAAAATCTAATGCACAAGCCGTAAGCATGTCTTCCGGGATTTGATTGGTTCTTTTAGTTTGACCCCCAGTTTATGGATGATAGGCTGTGCTAAAATCCAATTTTGAGCCAAGTGCTTCATGTAATTGCTTCCAAAATGCCGAAGTAAACACTGACCCTCTATCAGTTACGATCTTCTTGGGCACTCCGTGCTTACTTACTATCTCCTTGATGTAAACTTGTACTAACTTCTCGACATTATCCTTCTGATTCACCGGAATAAAATGTGCACTTTTAGTGAGTCTATCAACAATTACCCATATCATATCCTTCCGTTTAGGTGTCATGGGCAATCCAGTGATGAAGTCCATACCAATTTCCTCCCATTTCCACTCGGAAATTTCCAAAGGTTGAAATGGTCCTGCTGGACTTTGATGTTCAACTTTTACCCTTTGGCAAGTATGGCATTCTGACACATATTTTGCAATGTCTCTCTTCATGTTATTCCACCAGAATAATTCTTTCAAATCCATGTACATCTTAGTACTTCCTGGATGAATGGAATAGGGTGTTTCATGTGCCTCCCAAAGTATCACTTTATGAATCTCAGGCACATCTGGAACACAAAGATGATCCTGGAACCATAAAGATCTATAATCTCCTAAGAAAAAAATTGATGCTTGTCCTTGAGATATCCTCCGAATTTCTTCAGCAATAAAAGGATCTTCTACTTGATGTCTAAAAATTTTGTGCATAAGATCACTATTCTGTTCTGCAACTACCTGCATAGTAGCTAATCCTCCAAGAGTTTCTGTTCTTATAAATTGAAGCTCTAATCTTTCCAAATCCATCTGTAACTCTTTTGGTAGCTCCCGATTGCTTGGCTAAATATCTGCACTTTTACGACTTAAAGCATCTTCTACAACATTTGCTTTTCGTTGGGTGTAATTGATGGTCAAATCATAATCTTTGATTAGTTCTAACCAGCGCTTCCGTATCATATTCAATTCCTTTTGAGTGAAGAAATATTTGAGGCTTTTGTGGTTAGTGTATAACTCACATCTGGCTCCATAAAGAAAATGCCTCTATCCTTTCAGAGCAAAGACTACTGCTACTAGTTCCAAATCATGGGTTGGATAATTGACTTCATGTGGTTTTAGTTGTCTTGATCCGTAAGCAATTACCTTCTGATCTTGCATTAACACACAACCTAAACCTTCTTTAGATGCATCACAATATATTGTAAAGTCCTTCCCTTTTTCAAGAACTGCTAAGATTGGGGCGGTAGTTAGTCTGGTCTTTAACTCCTAAAAACCTGCTTCACACTTCTCATCCTAGATGAATGGTGTATTCTTCCTTAACAGCTTGGTCATTGGTCCAGCTATTTTAGAGAAACCTTCAATCAACCTTCGATAATAACCAGCCATTCCCAAGAAACCTCTAATTTGTTTCACATTAGTGGGTGCAGTCCATTCTAATACTGATTGAACTTTGGATGGATTTACAGCAATTCTATCTTTACTGATCACATGACCAAGGAATTCTACATCACCTAGCCAGAATTCACACTTACTGAACTTAGCATAAAGCTTATGTTCTCTTAGGATCTGCAATGCTATTCTCAAATGATCATCATGCTCTTCCTTATCCTTGGAATATATCAAAATATCATCAATAAACACTATGACAAACTTTTCCAAGTATGGCATGAAGATTTTGTTCATCAAATGAATATTGCTGGTGCATTGGTCAAACCTAACGGTACGACAAGATACTCATGGTGTCCATACCTTGAGACAAATGATGTCTTTGGAACATCTTCTGGTTTGATTTTTATCTGATGGTACCCGGATCTTAGATCAATCTTGGAAAATACTCCAGCTCCTTTAACTTGATCAAACAGATCCTAGATTCTAGGTAATGGATACTTATTCTTGATGGTAACATTATTGAGATTCCTATAGTCCCTACATATTCTTCTCCCTCCATCTCTTTTATCCACAAAGATCACCGGTGTTCCCCATGGGGATACACTTTCTTGAATGAATCCTTTTTTGGCTAACTCATCAATTTTCTCTTTGAGTTCTTTTAATTCTTTTGGACCCATCTTGTATGGTGCTTGAGCTATTGGTGCTGTACCCGGAATTAGATCAATAGTGAACTCTATCTCCTGGTCTGGTGGCATTCGAGGTAACTCTGCTGGAAAAACATCTTGAAACTCATTTACTACAGGAATATCTTCCAACTTGACCTCCTTCATTGAGTTCAACTGAAGATCCACCATGATATGACTGTGCTTATCTGCTTGATAAACTATTCTTGATCCACTTGGAGTCTTGATTGAGACGGTTTTATCCTCACAATTAATCTGTGCCCCATGTTCAGTCATCTGGTCCATACCCATCACTACTGCAATTCCCTTCAAAGGAATCACATAAAGGTCCACAAAGTAGGTACAAACATAGATCGAGATAACCTGATCTTGTTTAATGTGGCGTACAACTACATTTCCCCCTGCCGTCACTATGGTCATAGGGTTTTCTAACGTTGCCCTTCTAATCCTGAATTTATCACAGAATTCTTCAGAAATGAATGAAGTAGTTGCACCAGTATCAAATAGAACTTTTCTGGGATTGGTAACGATATTGAGCGTACCTATCACTGCATGCTCTGAGTTATCCACCTCCTCCAGGGTTGCGCAATTCAGCCTCCTGGTAGGTCTATTCCTCTTTCCATTATTATTCTTGACAAAATTTCCTCCTTTATTGGGTTGTCCAATACCTCCACTGGCTTGTCCTCCACCCTTTGTAGGCCAACCACCAGGTGCTTTACTCGGACAATCAGGCTTAATATGACCTTTCTGGCCACAACCGTAACAAATGACTACATGCTTTTTGCATTCCCTCTGGAAATGCCCTGGAAGTCCAAAATTGTTGCAAATAACATTTCTCCGGGGATTGGACTGATTTCCACCATTGCCCTTGTTATTGTTATTGTTGGCGTAGGCTTTGTTCCTGGGTTTGTACTCCAAGTTAGGTTTAGGTTTACTTTCCTGAATCCTCTTGGTTTCCTTCTTGGCTCTCTTCCTCCTATCCTCTTGGACATTCTTGTAGTCATATTCAAAAGTGATGGCTGCATCCAATAGCTGCTGATAGGTTTGTTTATTGGCCAACCTCAAATGCATCCTCACAAATGGATTTAATCCTCGCAGAAAGCGCTTCTTTCTCTTCTCTTCAGTGCTCACTTCATCCTCGAGATAACGAGACAGTTGGCTAAACTCTCGGATGTACTTCATGACACTAGTATAATCTTGCTGAAGCTCCTCAAACTCTCTCCACTTCAACTCCATAACACTCTCCGGAACATGATATTCAGGGAACCTCTGCTTAAACTCTTCCCAGGTATACTCTCTCCCTGGCTGTTGCATGGCTAACTGATTTTCCCACCATGATGCTGCAGGTCCTGTCAGTAGATGAGTTGCATACCTCAGCTTTTCCTCATCATTACAACCTACACTCTTCAACTTTCTCTCTGTATCTGCTAGTCAGTCTTCTGCATCCATTGGTTCAGGAGCTGATGCAAAAGGTAACGGCCTTGCATTCTGAAAGTCAGAAAGACTCACTCCTCCACCTTCAGGTGCTCTCTGGTTTCCAGCTCGTCTCAACAACTCTTCCATAAACTTGTTTTGGTTTTCTTGCATCATTTGCATATACTGCATAAAATTCTGCTCCATTAACGGCCTCATTGGTGGTGGTGTTGGTAATGTTCCCTGATTTCTGACATCTGCATCTGCCTTCTCCTTGGCCTCGCTCTCCATGCGCTGCTACTCAGATTCGGTTTCTACACCCGTGTCCATGACCCCCTAGTCCTGCATCATAAAGCGACTACTCATAATTACATCAGGCACATGTGTTATGAGCTCATCTTTACGCATAAAACTAGTCACACAATGGAAATCAAAATCCAAATATGCATTTCACAAATTATACATTACAAGGCTCTTAACAAAGTACAAAGTCATTACACTTGTACCCTACAAGTACTATATTATAATAAGCATACTACCTTACTTATCTACATCACTCTTTCGGATTACAATATGCAATACCCGATGCTTCCTAATAAGCCACCTGCTTCTATTATCCACGACGCTCATCATACATGCCTGAAGTCCAACCATGATGATGTAACATCCGTCGCACAGTCTGTGGAACAAATGGCCTTCCAGAAGGAACATACTCAGTATCTGAAGTATTAGGACTTGAGTCATTACTCAACCTTAGTGTATTGATTCCCTCTAGCTCAGCTGAAAAGTCTTCAGAAACATGTTCACATCATCACCCTCTTGCCACTCCTGAGCTTCATTCCTTGACTTCCAACAGAATACGCAGATTCTGTTGCTCTCTAGGTGCTTTGTTGGGCAAGATAGTTAAACACTGGATAATGTATATTCTATGGGTTTCGAGAAGATGTTGGTGATTCAAACACTCTCTCCTCAGGATCTTCTTCCTCCTCCTGAACATCTACAAATATGGTATTTCTACTACTGTTAGTAGGATTGGTTCATGTACCCATCCAACTGGATTGTCCAACATTTCTATCAGACCCATTTATGTACATCTGATTTCCTTGGGATCCTTCAAATGATCCCATTCCCCATCCATCAGAATTCTTGACAGGGAGTTCTGAATCAGACCCTTCCTCTGAACCCTGTGGTACAGGATACCTCATAATTAATATAGGATCATGGGTAGTTTCTGGCCTAGGTGAATAAGGATATGGTGTAAATGATTCGGGATCTATGGGTATATCCTTAAAGATTGTTTTTGTACTAATCCTTGCTTCTTTCTCCAACTGAAGTGCTAATTGTTTTATTCTTTCCAGATCAGTTAGATCCACTAACATGTCATTTTTATCTTCAACAATAACTTCATGGGTCTTATAAAAAGACGAAACAAGTGTTTGGTATCGATCCATAAACTTGGAAGCTAACTTAGGATGCTTTTTTACCAAGGTAAGATGCTCCAGTACTGGCTCCGAGTCTATAGAATCATGTGGAATCATAGAGAATGTGCTTCTCTCTAACTCCTTGGCTTTATTCTCTCAGATATTGGCTATCGCCTCCACAACAGCAACATGGTATGCTGCTAAATGACTCCTACCTTCACCTATAGGTAGATCGTGATATAATCCAAGATCCTCTGGAAGTTGGATACTCACATGATACTTGGATAAAATCCGACCATCATAATAGGTTATGGTATTCACCAGAATTTTAGTTGGACAACTAAAAATCCTTAAAAGTTGTCGAAGCTGATCAGTGAATGATCCTTGGTAGTCATCGAGAGTCTCCTCTTTCCTTACCAAATTTTGTTTTGGAAACTTTGGTGCCATAACTCTGTATATCAAAAATATTTTTATTAGTAAGCAATAATATATTGCATCATAACAAAGAATTATCGCACTAAAACATATAACCGAATATTCTCGTTTGAATACCCATTATACCCTTTTAGAGAATGCTTTATCGTTGCTATACACTCCTACAGGTAATACCCTTTACTAGGTTTCCAACCTAAGGTCAAAGCAATTTTCTCTAATACCAACTGCAGTGACCCAGCATACCACTGCATGTGTACTGCACTATAGTCATTGACAGGACATCCACAGAACACCGTTCCGTAAATATCACGTCCCTCAGAGTGGTACAACAGAAACATTGCGTGTCCATATTACAAACATACACGCATTATTATAATTACAATACTAGAAGTTCAAGACTTCAAAGGATTCAACTTACAAACCAAATATAAAGTGTTTCATCGGAAGATTTAAAAGTAATAACTCGAACTAGATGTTGAGCTCAGCAGCTTATTATATAGAGTTCATGCTGCTCGGCTCCGTTGATTACTAATAATTAGAGAAACTAAGCTGATTCGTTGCCCTATACTCCATATCGGATCTCGTAATCCACTCCTTCAACACCACCTGACAGGCTGGGCTCCTCGTAGAAGACATCTTCTTGGCATTCTGCTGCATACATTGGAGTATCTTCGGAATCCTCAGAGTCTAAGCAGGGGATCAAAGTAAAAGGTGAGTAACAGCGTTACCCAACAAGTTCATTATATGTAAGGTGGGAAGTTTGATGCTCTATCTACCACCTCAGACTATAAGTCCTTGGCACTATGCAGTTTTCGTAAACCTTTCTTCAAAGATTTATTTTATTATTAAAATATATGCCCATCAGCCTTCACAGGTTTACCAGAACTTCCATGGAGTTCCTTTCATGCCGCGTTTGTAGCTCCTTCCCGGAACAGGGAGTAACAAGTTATAGTTTTTACACTCTGCAGAGGTGCGTTACTTTACACATGATAGATCAACTCCTTGTTGCACAACCGGGTGTACTTTCCCGTCCATAGTTACATGATGTGGGGCCCAGTAGGTGATCCAAGCCAATCACTGCCCCTTCGCGACCTTGCATGCCTCCTTGGTGTACACCATGCCCACCCATTGAATTACGAAAATGGTTTGTACAGACCGTTAGATGCTAGAACTATCGTGGGACGATGAGGGTTCCCACCCATATGCTGCATATCCTCTATGAATTACCAATTAATATGCACACTACGAGGATAACAGCCACGACCTTCACATCCGACTACATGCGAGAGGAAGAAGATACATCTGACTTCTCCGTCCCATTCAAAATCTCATGGTTAACACGTGATATATGGCGCTAGAATCA
Source organism: Avena sativa (assembly GCA_916181665.1). Lineage (NCBI taxonomy): Eukaryota > Viridiplantae > Streptophyta > Magnoliopsida > Poales > Poaceae > Avena > Avena sativa. The sequence goes on from OV702283.1 coordinate 198,839,819, forward strand.
CTGATGTCATGGGTTGTTAAGTTCCTAGTTGATCATCATTGTTGCAAATAGAAACCTAAGTTCTATTGCTTCATTATATCATCACTTAGGATGATATCAACAATTTATTTACTTGAGAAAATAATATTTTCTTTCTTGAAACATAGATGATAACACACAATTTGCAAATACTTTGATAGACTCTTCAAAGGACATGAGCAAGCGATGAACGCTTGCCTTGTGATTGCAAGGTAGTGAAGTCGGATGCTTGCACTGGACCTTGAGCTTCTATGTCTACAAAACATCATTATTGCCCGGTAAGGACAATATTTAAAGAAGCAAAATGAATATGCATAGTAATGTAATGCATTATTTATCATTTGTTTTTTGTTTGTTTTAGCCATTATTTTAGTTCCAAGACTTCCTTTAAATAATAATAAAGGATTTCATTCAAAAAATAATCTTTAATATTTATTGAATATCCTATTTGCCACTTTATATGATAATGATTTATTTTTAGAAAAATTTAATATAAATTCCTATATTTATTTATTTAATAATTCTTTTAAGATTTAACAATTAAATAAAAGAATTTATTTTTATAACTTCAAATATTTATTTAGTATTTTTCTAAAATACTACAATAATAATATATAATAAAAGTGATTTTTATTTATTTTTATCCTCTTTCTAAAATTATTTCTGAAATTATTTAAATAGGTTGGGCTATTATGAGTCCAAAAGTATATTTTTTGTAATTTTTAGACTTCTATTATATTTTCTAGAATTTTATTTAACTCTAGGGTATTTTGGGCATTTATTAATTATTAAAACTTTTCTTTTAAGATTTGAGCTAGCCCTATTGGGCTTATTAGGCCAATTTGGCCCAAGTGACCTGACCAAAAGGTCACCCCAAAGGGCTCTAGCCCTATTGGCCCATTCCCTCCGTCTCTCTCTCGGCCTCACTTCCTCTCCTCCTCGACCCCATGGTCACTGGCGCCGCCGCCATGCTCTGGCCGCAGCCGTGGTCCTTACCAGCCGCTGCCATTGTGTAGGGCGAGGTTGTCGACCATGCTACTTCACCTGCTCCGCCTTGATTTGATCATGGGGCCCTCCCGTGGCCAGGCTAGCGCCCTTCCTGAACCCTAGGATTTGGGGATGGTGTTGCTACCGCCGCCGCCGATGCTCCCGTGGTGATGTGCGGTGCTCGTGCGCCCTTGTGTGCTGCGGTGGCCGCCGCCGTGGCTGGTGCGGGTTGCAGCACCCTGTGAGGTGCTCCCCGTGCCGCCACGAGCTCGTCGGCCCCTCTGCTTCCTCTTCAATTCTTCATCAAGGACCATCGATGAGTTGTGTCTCTGTGATCACTCGTGCCTCTGGCTACCTTGAGTACCTCTGTGTGTATCTAGTATACAAATCTATATTTAGGTGTTGTACTAATTCTAGGGTTCATCCCTGGTTCCAGGTTCATCCCTGTGTGCTTGTGAATTGATGCTATGATCTGGTAGTGATGCTCAGTGAATATTGTATTCTCTGTACCTCATTGCTTGTTGTCATTTTTTGCATATGTGATGTTGTTGTTGGTCTGAGGCTAATGTTGATCTGATGCTAGTGTTGATTTGATGCTAGTGTCTCATTATGTTGCCTCTGATTAGTAACATGGTTGCTTAATGTGTTCATCTTCTGTCAGTATCTTGATACTGATAGTAACACTGTCAGTGATGATCCACTGCACCAGTGAGTATTTGCTTGTATGTTCCTCCATAGACTTGGCTTAATTATTATTAGAGTCTAATGATTCTTTGGAGATAAGTTGATATATTAAATGATCTCTGAGTATGGTCTCAAGGAAATGATATGTATTGGTCTGGTAGTTTATTTATGAAAGCTAGACTATCTGGTTGGCTTAGCTGTAGGATCATTTCTTGTGAAACCATCTTAGAATGGTACACAAGTTGATCTTGTTGCTGGCTTTACTTATGGTCAGTACTTGAGACTTGATAGATGCTTAATGATAAGTTGAAAAGTTCACTTAATGTTTATGCCTATGATGCTGGTCTAAGGCTCTAGGAACTAGGTTCCTGTGTTGCTGTCACTTTCAAAGTTGGTTAAGGCATCATAGTTACTTATTGGATCTTGGATCCTAGTTGGTTAAATTAATTGATTTGTTTGTAGCTTATAAGATCTGAGGTGCTACTCTTTCTTGGAGATGTGACCAGATCTTATAAGAACAGATGATTGAACATATAAGTTGCCCTTTTTGGTATCACCAAATATATGAGGCTGGTCTGAGATTTTGGTGTGTTTGTTAGAGTTTGGTTTTGGCCTTTATATTTGAAATCCTCTAGGATAGGTTCACCCCACTTGGGTGATCATTGAGAGGTTGTCTTGTGAAACAACACATATTTTCTGTTTGGATAAGATGAACAGATCATGTGGATGTTTATGACACTCACCGCAAAAACTGATGATTGTAGTGGGTTGTTGTGGTGGTGGTGTTGCTGGCTTGATCCTGTCCTTCACCTCCTGGTGCTGTTCTTGTTTCCCCTAGTTCGGTGCTTGGACTTGATCAAGCCTTCTCCTCCTAGCTCCTGTGGCTTGGCCTTGCTGTCCACCTAATTCTCCCCCTCCTTATGTCACCATCTGGTGATGTTTGGTTTGATCTGGTGTGAATTTTTGTTGGCTGGTTTGCTTGGCTTTGGCTAGGCTGGTTGTTTTTGTGTGGTGTGAGCAATGGAGAGGTGCACTAGTGCTTGCCCACAGCTGTGCTTGGTCCTTTTGCTGGTTTGAACTGCTGGGACTGTGTCGACTGCACACCCATGGAGTTAGGTGACTGAGCTGTTTGTGTGTCTGCTGCATGGTTGTGGATATGCTCAATGAGGTGTTCTACCTTTTGATCTTGCTACTATTAATCTGCCTAGTGAAACTTTCACCTTTACTTGCTGTGATCATGACTTGTGGTTATGAAAGATTAAATTCTTTCATATTGGTGAAACTTTCCCCTAAAGGATTTACTCAATGATGTAAAGTTGAGCAGTGCAACTCACTGCTCTCTACCGAGAGTAAAAATTAATAACTTAACCTTCAATTTTCCTTTTTGTTTATTCCTTGTTTTGTAGGTACTAGCTTTGAATATTCAAGATTAGTATAGGTTTACTTTTAGACAGATCACTGCCTTTGTAATTTTTATTTCATCCTTTTGTAATAAATGTGTAATAGTTTATTATTATCTAAATATTCCTCTTTTTTTAATTTTTTTTGTAAAGATTCATTATTAACTTAATGAGTTACTTTTTGTTACTTATTCATGGAATAAATATATGGAATAAATATTCATTTGTTTAATTGTATTTCTTATTGAGAGTTTCTATTACTATATATTATATCTTGATTAAATAATATCACTAATTTATAATTCTTAGCTTTTAAAATATAAACTCAAATTTCAAGTTTGAATTTAAATTCCTTCCCCCAAAACACACTAATTCATAAAGATCATGTCAAAATTTATAATGATCACTCTCCAAAGCTATTCCTAAACTTAGAGAGTGGAAGAAATTCTAATCACTTTAAGTTTTTATTTGGAGAAAAATTTACCCACATTTTGCAGATGAATGCATGCATATGCACAATTTCCTAAATCTACCCTTCGTTAGTTCCTAAATGTTAGGATGTTACACATCATGAATAATATTGTGCCCTTTCGTCTGACCTCAAGTTGCTTTGTGGCACTCTTAGGCAATTTCTGAGTCAAAGCAAGAGATAGACGCATAATTAATAAGAAGGATGGAGATAACCGTTTGTGTATGGATTATCGGAAGTTAAATGATGTCACTATCAAGAACAAATACCCATTGCCCAAGATAGAAGATCTGTTTGACCAGTTGACCGGTGCCAAAGTGTTTTCTAAGATTGATCTTAGAACTGGCTATCATCAACTCAAGATTCACGCAGAGGATATTCCCAAGACTGCCTTTACCACCAGATATGGATTATACGAGTATACTGTCATGTCTTTTGGATTAACCAATGCCCCCGCTTATTTCATGAATCTCATGAATAAGATTTTATGGACTTCCTGGATAAGTTTTTCGTTGTTTTCATCGATGACATTCTGATTTATTCCAAATTAGAAGAAAAACATGAGCTACACCTAAGGACCATTCTTGGAACCCTTAGAGAGCATCAGTTGTATGCCAAGTTTAGCAAATGTGAAGCGAGTTTTCAAGAACTTAAGAGAAGATTGATTTCAGCCCCAATCTTAATCATGCCGGATATCACGAAGCCCTTTGACGTGTATTGTGACGCATCCAAGATCGGTCTCGGATGTGTGCTAATGCAAGAAGGAAAAGTTATATCCTATCTATCCCGACAACTGAAACAACATGAGCAAAACTACCCAACCCATGACCTCGAGCTCGTTGCCGTAGTTCTAGCCCTGAAGACATGGAGACATTACCTAATGATAAACCGTTGTTATATCTATTCGGATCACAAGAGCCTAAAGTATGTATTCACTCAGAAGGAGCTGAATATGAGACAGAGAAGATGGATTGAGCTAATCAAGGATTACGACCTAGACATTCACTATCACCCCAGTAAAGCCAATGTGGTAGCAGATGCCCTTAGAAGATTGCCGTGCCGCTTGAACTTCATGATTTTGAAGGAGCAACCAAGCCTGCACAAAGAGATGGAGGATTTCCGAATGGAATTAGTGAGTGAAGGATTTTTGGCTAGCATAGAACTTCAACCCACCTTGATCAGCCAGATCAAGGAGGCGCATAAAGGAAATGCTAGTATCGACGGAATCAAGCGTCGTATCGGTAGAGACAAAGTACCCGGATTTACGGAAGATGAAGAAGGAGTTCTGTGGTACAAAGGACGTCTTTGCGTACCAGTAGATTCTGAGTTGAAAGAAGTTATTCTGAAGGAAGCTCATGATACTCTTTATTCTATCCACCCCGGAGGAACAAAGATGTATCAGGATTTGAAGGAACAATTTTGGTGGCATAAGATGAAGAGAGAAATCGGAAGCTATATCGCCAAGTGTGATATATGTCAGCGAGTCAAGGCGGGACATCGAAGACCCGCGGGATTGTTGCAACCATTACAGATTCCAGAATGGAAATGGGATTCCGTTGGAATGGACTTTATCACCGGATTACCTACTTCTAGTAAGGGAAATGACTCTATCTGGGTCATAGTGGACAGATTGTCCAAAGTCGCCCATTTCTTACCAGCCAAGACCACATATCAGATTTCGAAGCTAGCGGAGTTGTACATCGCTAGAATCGTCAGTTTGCACGGAGTCCCCAAGAACATCGTGTCAGATCGAGGAACTCAGTTTACCTCAAGATTCTGGAAGAAAGTCCAAGAAGGTTTAGGAACCCGACTAGATTTCAGCACAGCTTATCACCCTCAGACTGACGGACAAACAGAGCGAGTAAATCAAATACTCGAAGATATGTTGAGAGCATGTGTGTTAGAGTATGGATCTAAATGGGAAGACTGTCTGCCATTCACAGAATTTTCATACAACAACAGTTATCAAGATAGTTTGCAAATGGCCCCATTTGAATTCATGTATGGACGGAAGTGTCGCACCCCTTTGAACTGGTCGGAAGTAGGAGAAAGTCAGATTTTCGGACCCGACATCCTATGAGAAGCAGAAGAAAAAGTTCACAAGATTCGTGAGCACCTCAAGACCGCCCAGTCAAGACAGAAGAGTTACGCCGACAAGAGACGTCGAGACCTCGCCTTCAACATCGGAGATTTTGTGTATCTAAAAGTGTCACCATTGAAAGGAATGCAACATTTTCAACTGAAGGGAAAGTTAGCCCCCAGATATATCAGCCCCTTCAAGATTCTGAACCGTCGAGGAGAAGTGTCGTATCAATTGGAACTACCTGAAGAGATGTCAGCCGTGCACAATGTGTTCCATATCTCATTATTTCGCAAGTGCCTCGAAGTTCCGGAGAAGACTGAAGTGTTCAAGAACATTGATCATCAGACCATAGAGATCAACGATGACCTGACCTATCCCGAAGTACCCATCCGCATTTTGGAAGAATCTTTCAGAACTACCAGAACCCGAAGCATCAAGTTTCTCAAGATTCAGTGGAGCAATCACACAGAAGAATAAGCTACCTGGGAGCGCGAAGATTACATCAGGACGGAGTTTCCCGATCTCTTCAAATCCTAGGTAATCTTTTTCGTCCTTTTTCAAATCTCGGGACGAGATTTTGTTTAAGGGGGGAAGGTTTGTAACATCCCAAAAATATTAAACATGGATCATCAAATGCTAATCATCAAAATTAGGGTTAACAATAACTTTCCCAACTAAAAATAAGAAAGCATTCATATGTGTGTATATTCAAAATTTGGATTCTTTTGAATTGCCATGTTTCTGTGTTTCTTTTCTTGTAAAATGATTCTTAGGTGAAATAAACATCATCTAAATCATTCCCAAACTTTTCCCAAAGACAAACAACTCAAAATGAATAAATGAAGTGAATGGTCACTTTGGCCAAATTAACTCTCATGCCTACTTTGGCTATTCCAAGCATTCAGAACTGAACAGAAACATTTGTGGATCTTTGCACCCCTTGTTAGTACTCATAATAAGGTACCAAGGCCCACTTTGTGGTCTTCCAAAAACATTCAAATGCTAAGTTTAAATGACAGTTTAAAATTGAATCTATCTCATATGGGAAGATCCCACTATTTCAAAAACCACTCAAACAAGCTCAATTTTCAAAACCCAAGCACCTACAGAACCTCCAGCACAGGCCTAGCACACCCATGAAAAATCTTTTCAAAATTCAAATTTCAAGTTCTTGCGGCCATTTCATCAAACACCTTGCAAATTCAAATCAAACCAACAACAAACACTATTTTGAGCAGTGATTTGGCCAACCTTGTGTCCTCTCTATCTCACAGCAAACATCTAGTAGATCATCTTGCTTAATTGTAAACCTCTAGCAACACTGTGAGCTTGCCTTGCCATCAACGGCGAGCAGGCCGAGCCTCACCTTCCACCCCAAGGTGGACATCAAGCTAGAGGAAGAACTAGCTGCACGCACCTTGTCTAGCATGCTGCCCATGCCTCACCGCCCCTCCCGACCAACCCTAGCTCAAAGACAGAGACACGATTCGCCAAGAACGCCGTGCTCGCGCCGCTATCGACCATGCCGACGCGCACCACCGTGCACGCGCCGTTCCCACTCAACCCGACCACCTCGAGCCCTTGCCGCCCGCCAGCATGAACCCCACCGTCCTAGGAGAACACTAGACATGATCGTTTCCTCGCCCGTACCCCATAGCCACCGCACGCCGCGGAGTTCGCCGTCGGTACCGCGCAGAGCACCGCACGTTCCCGACCGATTGCCACCGCCCCTACGCACGCATTTAAGCTCTAGAGCATCGCCAGGAGACCGCGCGTCGATCGCCAACCTCAGCGATGCCTCTAGCCGCCCATAGCCATGTCGCCACCGTCGCCTGCCCATCCCTCTCGGTATCGCCGTCGAGCCTATAAAAGGAAGCCACCCCCAGCTGTTTGAAGCACACCGTTCCACTCCCCTCACCTCATTGATCGTTCCACCCTCTAGCCGGAGCACGAGGAGCAGCAGTTCGCCGGAATTGCGCCAGAGCAGGCCGCCTCTGGAGGAGAAGGGGGACGTTGATTTCGACCACCCCCGGAGCTGCCTCGACCGTCCCTGAGCTCGCCGTCGACCACTCGTTCGTTTGCCCGCCTCGCCGTCATCGCTGGAGCCCTGGTATGCCCCTATGCACCCCCACTGAGCAGCTAGGGTTCGAGCTCGCTGGTGACATGTTCATCGTCGACGACGATCCCCAGCCGTCGATCTCCCTTCTAATCCAACGACCCACACATCCCCGTACCGCTTCGCGCGTTATGAGCCACTGACTGGTGGAAACCCCCTGTCAGCTGATCCCCGCGCTGCGGAGTGACACTGGGCCGGCCCATTAATCTCTCCCACGTGACCCAACCGTTTGAATTTAGATTTTTCTATTTTAATTCAAACACAGTTCTGTACCTATATTCAAAAATCAACCCAGCTCGATTCAGTGAACCAAAATGCATGAAACTAATTTTGTTAGAAAGGTACTGAAATGCTTAATCCAAGCCCGTTGGATTCAAATCATTTGGATGTATAGATCAACCTTGGTAAAAATAACAATTCAGAAGCTTTTCTGCATTCAAACATTTTTCAAAATTTAACCATAATAGCTTTTGAGTTGATTCCAAAACTCAAAAATCACAATTGATCATACCTTTCAGAATATATAAAAACATTTGGGTTTACTTATATAAATAATGTTCAAGTAATAAAAGAATGCCACATAGGCATTTCTAGTCACTTTATTTATTTAAAATAAAAAGGTTAAACCTTATTAAATTGTGACACCACTTTAAATCACATTCCCATGTACTGAAATATGTGGTGATGACATGTGTCAACATGATCCCATGTTTGAGTTGGAGAATATTAAATCTTAAGTAGTTTTTCAATGAGTAGAAATTTCTTTTCTCAAATTAAAATAAATAAGACAAATGTTTTAAGCTTGTAATGATAGGTGATGATAGGTGATGATGCTAGATCATCTGTAGTACACCTTTGTGTGATGATTGAAAATAGTTAAGTATTGTTTGGTGATTGTGTACCTTGTATTTATTTATAGACGCTAGTATCCACCAAGGATACGAGGAGGAAGGAGGATACTACGAGGAAGAAGCCGAGGAGAACTTCAACCACTGCTCTGCACAATGCAAGCCTAATACTACTAGTTGATTTAGCAAGCTAACCCTTGCAAGATACCCTACTTATGCAAGATAATACTTGCCTGTTACCCTGCCAACTAGATGCCTTAAGCATATGTGATCCTACCCACTTGATAAACCAATCCTAGTTTTTGCTTACAAGCTTTATACTTTATTTCTTTATCAAAGCTATTACTTAGAGTTTACTTAAGTGAATTGTAGATACTAGAAGGATATTTGAAGGTTGCATAAAGAGCATAAAATTTGGCCTAAGCTAGATAATCTTGATGTCATCCTAAGGCATGAGATTGAACTTAGTTAAAACTCCACTTGTTTACCACCCCTCATTAGTGCTTACCCCCACTTGTAGATGCTAGTGCTAAGCATAAAACTTGATCAACTTTAGATGGGACTACTTGTGGAAAAATGGTTATGAAATCCTTAGAATGATGGATCATTCTATTGAAATGTTTTGGACATGTGTTTCCGAACACCAGATGATTTATGGTGATGAAAATGTTGAGGCATGAGCTGAGGCTACCTTGTGAAGATTGTCCACCTGTGCAGTACCCAAGATGACAGTTGGTCATGGTTGGGAGGCCAAACTCATAGGAGAGGTGCCTATACTAGGGCATGTAATGGAAAGGTTAGGATTGATTATCCGCATACTGAGTATGGTGAATTCAGGATTTGTTCCTGACAGATGTATCGAATGTTATGGTGAAAGTGTACAATCTTTGCAGAGTGTCAAACTATTCGAATAGCCGCGTCCGCGGTTATGGACAGTTGGAGTGGCCATACTGTTCCCCCGTAATATGTTTTCAAAATGACTTGTGAAATGAATTGAGACTTTGACTTGACCACAACAGGGTTGTGACATGAAATTCAAGTTACCACTTAGGTGTTATAAAATTTCAACTAGCTTTCTTTGCTTCTGAACTTAGTAGAGGTAAATCTGGCTTTTTGCAAAATAACCCTAGAGCTTAGTGTCCTACTACAAGAACCCCCTTCACTTGTTAGTATTAGTTTGCGAGTACTTAAAGAGTACTCATGGCTTTGTCCCTGACTATTCCCGTGGCCAGACTATGAAGAGGAGTACCTGGAAGATGGACCCCAGGAAGGTTACGACAACTAGGATCATCTCCCATCGTCAGCATTGCCTGTGACCCCGAAGATGGAGCTTCACCTACGCTACCGTTATTATTACGTATTCCGCTGCTTGAGTTGTATTAAGAACTGGATCATGAGATCCTTATTGGTGTAGGACCTTATGTATGGTTTGTAATGGATGATGTACTGTGGTATCCAAATCTGTTATGTCTCGCAAAAATGGTAATCCTGGGATTGCGATGTATGGCATAACAGGCATCTGGGATTAAAAATCCGGGTGTTGACAAGTTAGTATCAGAGCCATCCTGACCATAGGAGACCCCAGTTATATTGGACGTTTGAATCAAAAACCTAGTTTCAAAACCAAGGAAAGCAAATATTTACAGAAAAAACTTATTCCCATTCTTATCACTTACTTCTTTCATGAAAATTCATGTTCCTCAAAAACTTTTGCAAAATACATAAAAAGTTGACACACTTGATCACTCTACTAACTTACTCATCTTATATTCTTTTAGATGGACGTGAAGTACAACAAGTTTTACCAATTGGGAAATGGAGGAGACCTTATCTTTGAGAGGGATTTGGACCAGCTTTCGGAATTTCTGGAGCATCCACACCCCGAGTTCTCCGGAGCCCATCTCAATGATCAAGGAGGAGAAGATCTGAAGTGCCTAATTGTTGCAAGTCTCCGAGGAAAGATTGAACCTCCCACTGCGGAAGGAATTCAATTCACCTTAAGAGAGAACAACTGGCTCGATGGACTTGCCAGGGCCATGCAGGAAGCTCTTGCCTGTCTGTGTGGGAAAAGTATCAATTAGATCAAGGGAACTCGCTTTGAGTTTTGTCCAAGGCGTGATGCTAATGGACAGCCACTGGAAGCCCCATACCACCACGAACTGAAGACTCAATTGGACCACCTCAACTTCATGATGTACGATCGTCAGCAGGAGTTGGATAACTGCCATGACTACTCCAACCACAAGTCTGCCATCATTAATACGAAGGATCAGACCATCGCCATGCTAGCTAAAGATCGCAAGTCTCGCCGTCGTCAGCTCGACAAGAAGGAGCGCATCATTGCCCGTCTTCGCCACCGTATCTCGTCTTTGGAGGAGACCATCCACGAGAGAGACATGCAGTTGGAGGAAAGGGAGAATGCCGGAGAGGATCTTCGTGGAGACCGCTACTCCTATCTCAGCGATGATGATGATTTTCTGGAAGATCAGGCTATGGATTTCTTCACCGATGAGGATGATTACGCCTTCATCGATGACGACAAGGATGATGAGGATGACGACTACACCGACTCCAAGGAGTAGTAGCACTTGAGCACTAGCGTAGTGAGTAGTATTCGGTCCCACTGTATCGTAGTTTCCAGAATGGTTCTTAAAACCATCTGTTTTCCTTTGTTGTGGTGTGTGTTGTACCGTGTGCTATGATTGAATGAAAAGCAAGTTGCTAGAAAAATCCGAGTCAAACTTTAATTTTTTTTCGAAGTCCCAGAACCTTAGAAATTTCCCTCTTTTCTCATGATCTATCTCAATCTTCAGATGCCACGTGGAGGAAGTGGTTCATCCCCGGACCCGATGTTGCAGATCCTGCAAATGTTGGTTTCAGACCGCGAAGCTGAAAGAGCCGAACGTCAAGCCAACCTAGCCACCCTGCAACAGATAGCTCAGCTTCCCCACAACAACCAAGGCCACGGAAATCAGGACAACCATGGATCTAAGCTCAAGAATTTCCAGAACACCAACCCACCTGTTTTCACTAAGTCTGAAGAGCCCCTAGATGCCGACGATTGGCTGCAGACCATGGAAAATAACCTAGAAGTCGCTGGAGTGGAAGCTAACGAGAAAGTTCTATTCGCCACCCACTATCTAGCCGGAGATGCTAGGGCATGGTGGAACAGTGTTCGCGCAATGATCGGAGCCCAGATGATGACCTGGGAGGAATTCAAGGTCAAGTTCAGCAGAACCCATGTGCCACCGGGTTTGATCAAGAGGATGAGAGACGAGTTCAGAGAACTGAAGCAAGGAAGGATGACCGTAGTGGAATACCGTGACAAATTTTTGTAATTAGCTAGGTATGCCCCGGATGAGATTGACACTGAATCCAAGAAGAAAGAAAGATTCCTAAATGGTCTGCACGATGAGATGCAGACTGTGTTGGTCAATATTCCCTTTACGGATATTGAAGCCCTTGTCGACTCTGCCATCCAGATGGAAGGAAAGATCAACCAAGCCAATGAGAACCGCAAGCGTCGCATGATGCATCAACCAGGAACCCATCAGACCCCAAAGTATCGCCCTAACCCATCTCCAGGATTTGCCCCCAGAACCAACAGACCCCCGATGAACCGTCCGACCTATCCCAACCGTGGAAACCCTAGGACCGGAGGAAATCACAACAACCCCGGCAACTCTAGCAATTTCAACCGTGCACCACCCAAGTTCAACAACAATTCTACCGCCAACCCCAACACTTCCCCGAGGACTGGAAGCAATACTATGCCTATTGCAGCAAAGGACAAGTCGCAAGTGACTTGTTATGACTGTGGAAATAAGGGCCACTATTCCAACGAGTGCCCCAACAAGAAGAATGCCGCAGCCCCCAATGCAAATGCCCCAGCTCAGCAGCAGCGTCGTGTTCAGCCAGGAAGAAGGTTTGCCCCAGGGAATTCACTCAACCACAACGTCCGTCTTTTTCTCATGCATGCTGAAGAAGCTCAGGAAGCGCCATATGTCGTGCTCGGTATGTTTTCTGTTAATTCAGTACTTACAAGAGTGTTGTTTGATTCTGGTGCATCGCATTCATTTGTCACCGAAGAATTTGCATGCACTAGTAAAATTCAACCAACAAAATTGAAGCATGTTATGATCGTCCAAATTCCCGGTTCAACCACCAAAGCTAGGCAAAGTTGCAAAGCCGTCCCTATCCGAATCCATGGCATAGATTTTTATGCTAATCTGACAGTACTCGGAACTAAAGGTTTGGAAGTAGTACTAGGAATGGATTGGATTTCCAAACATAAAGGATTAATTGGCTGTGCCAAGAAAGCCATCACCATGACCAGTACAGCCGGAATATCAGTCGAGCATATATCTGAAACCATACCTCGCCAATTCAAGTGCAACAAGAGTATAGCCCAACCTACCATTGACAGAGTCCGGGTAGTCTGTGAATACCCCGATGTATTTCCAGATGTTTTGCCCGGTATGCCCCTAGATCGGGATATCGAGTTTATCATTGAACTAATCCCCGGAACAGGACCCATAGCCCAGAGACCCTATAGTATGAACCCGTCGGAACTGGCAGAACTGAAGAAGCAACTGGATTCCATGTTGGAAATTGGATTGATTCAACCAAGTGCGTCACCTTGGAGATCACCTGTTTTGTGGATAAGAAGGATGGAGGTAACCGTTTGTGTACGGATTACCGGAAGTTGAATGATGTCACCATCAAGAACAAGTACCCCTTGCCCAAGATAGAAGATTTGTTTCATCAGTTGACCGGTGCCAAAGTGTTTTCTAAGATTGATCTTAGGACTGGCTATCATCAACTCAAGATTCGTGCAGAAGATATTCCCAAGACTGCCTTTACCACCCGATATGGATTATACGAGTATACCATTATGTCCTTTGGATTAACCAATGCCTCCGCTTATTTCATGAATCTCATGAATAAGATTTTTATGGACTTCCTGGATAAGTTTGTCATTGTTTTCATCGATGACATTCTGATTTATTCCAAATCGGAAGAAGAACATGAGCTACACCTAAGTACCATTCTTGGAACCCTTAGAGAGCATCAGTTGTATGCCAAGTTTAGCAAATGTGAATTCTGGTTACAAGAAGTAGGATTCCTCGGTCACATTGTATCAGCCGGAGGAATTGCTGTTGACCCTACAAAGATGAAAGATGTCGAAGATTGGCAAGCCCCAACCACTCAAACCCAAGTTCGTGCATTTCTCGGATTGGCGGGATATTACCGCAAGTTCGTAGAAGGATTCTCGAGTATCGCCAGACCCATGACCCAATTGCTGAAGAAGGACAAGAAGTTTGAATGGACCGACAAATGTGAAGCGAGTTTTCAAGAACTCAAGAGGAGATTGATTTCAGCCCCAATCTTAATCATGCCAGATATCACGAAGCCCTTCGATGTGTATTGTGATGCATCCAAGATCGGCCTCGGATGTGTGCTAATGCAAGAAGGCAAAGTTATATCTTATCTATCTCGACAACTGAAACAACATGAGCAAAATTACCCAACCCATGACCTCGAACTCGCAGCCATAGTTCTAGCCTTAAAGACATGGAGGCATTACCTGATGGAAAATCGTTGTGAGATTTATTTGGATCACAAGAGCCTGAAGTATATATTCACTCAGAAGGAGCTGAATATGATGCAGAGAAGATGGATTGAGCTAATCAAGGATTACGATCTGGACATTCACTATCACCTCGGTAAAGCCAACGTGGTAGCAGATGCCCTTGGCAGATTGCCGTGTCGCTTGAACTCCATGATTTTGAAGGAGCAACCAAGTTTGCACAAGGAGATGGAATATTTCTGAATGGAATTAGTGAGTGAAGGATTTTTAGCTAGCATAGAACTCCAACCCACTTTGATCAGCCAGATCAAAGAGGCACAGAAAGGAAATGCTAGTATCGACGGAATCAAGCGTCGTATCGGTACAGGCAAAGTACCTAGATTCACCTAAGACAAAGAAGGAGTTCTGTGGTACAAAGGACGCCTTTGTGTACCAGCATATTCTGAGTTGAAAGAAGTGATTCTGAAGGAATCTCATGATACTATTTATTCTATCCACCCCGGAGGGACTAAGATGTATCAAGATTTGAAAGAGCAATTTTGGTGGCATAAGATGAAGAGAGAAATTGGAAGCTATATCGCCAAGTGTGATATATGTCAGCTGGTCAAAGCAGGACATCAAAGACCCACTGGATTGTTGCAACCATTGCAGATTCCGGAATGGAAATGGGATTCCGTTGGAATGGACTTTATCACCGGATTGCCTACTTCTAGTAGGGGAAATTACTCTATCTAGGTCATAGTTGACCGATTGTCCAAAGTCGCCCATTTCTTACCCGTCAAGACCACCTATCATAGTTCGAAGCTAGCGGAGTTATACATCGCTAGGGTAGTTAGTTTGCACGGAGTCCCCAAGAACATCGTATCTGATCGAGGAACTCAATTTACCTCGATATTCTGAAAGAAAGTCCAAGAAGGTTTAGGAACCCGCCTAGATTTCAGCACCGCATATCACCCTCAGACCGATGGACAAACGGAGCGAGTAAATCAAATACTCGAAGATATGCTGAGAGCATATGTGTTAGAATATGGATCTAAGTGGGAAGACTGTCTGCCGTTTGCAGAATTTTCATACAACAATAGTTATCAAGCTAGTTTGCAAATGGCCCAATTTGAATTCATGTACGGAAGGAATTGTCGCACCCCTTTGAACTGGTCGGAAGTAGGAGAGAGTCAGATCTTCGGACCCGACATCCTACGAGAAGCAGAAGAGAAGGTTCACAAGATTCGTGAGCACCTGAAGACAGCCCAGTCCAGACAGAAGAGTTACACCGACAAGAGACGTCGATACCTCGCCTTCAACATAGGAGGTTTTGTGTATATGAAAGTGTCGCCATTGAAGGGAATGCATCGTTTCCAACTCAAAGGAAAGTTAGCCCCCATATACATCGGACCCTTCAAGGTTCTGAACCGTCGAGGAGAAGTGTCGTATCAATTGGAACTACCTGAAGAGATGTCAGCCGTGCATAATGTGTTCCATATCTCATTACTTCACAAGTGCCTCGAAGTTCCGGAGAAGACTGAAGTTTTCAAGAATATTGATCACCGGACCATAGAGATCAACGATGACCTGACCTATCCCGAAGTACCCATCCGTATTTTGGAAGAAGCTTTCCGAACCACCAGAACCCGAAGCATCAAGTTTCTCAAGATTCAGTGGAGCAACCACACAGAAGAGGAAGCTACCTGGGAGCGCGAAGATCACATCAGGACGGAATTTCCCGATCTCTTCAAATCCTAGGTAATATTTTTGTCCTTTTTCAAATCTCGGGACGAGATTTTGTTTAAGGGGGAAGGTTTGTAACATCCCAAAAATACTAAACTTGGATCATCAAACTCTAATCATCAAAATTAGGGTTAACAAAAACTTTTCTAAATAAAAATATGAAAGCATGCATGTGTGTATGCATCCCATTTTGAATTCTTTTGAATTGCCTTGTTTATGTGTTTCTTTGCTAGTAAAATGATTATTAGGTGAAATAAACATCATCTAAACAATTCCCAAACTTTTCCCAAAGACAAATAAATCAAAACAAACAAAATGAGTGAATGGTCATTTTGACCAATTTAACCACCATTCCTACTTTGGCTGTCCCAAACTTTCAGAACTTAACAGAAACTTGTTTGGATATTTACACCCCTTGATAGTACTCTTAACAAAGTATCAAGGCCCACCTTGTGATCATCCAGAAACTTTCAAATGCATAGTTTAAATGACAATTCAAAATTAAATCTTTATCATATGGGAAGATCCCACTTTTTCAAAAACCACTCAAACAAGCTCAACTTTCAAAACCCAAGCATATGCAGACTCACCAGCACCAACCTAGCACACCCACCCAAAATCTTTTCAAAATTCAAAACTTGAATTCTTGCGGCCATTTCATCAAACACCTTGCTGATTCAAATAAAATAAAATCTAAACACTATTGTGAGCAGTGATTGGAGCCTAACTTGTTCCCTCTCTAGCTCACAGCAACCTCAGTAGATCATCTAGCAAACTAAACCAAGAACTAGCCCCACTATAAGCTTGGCAATTCCATCAACGGTGAACAGCCGAAGCTCACCATGTCACCCAGGTGTGGACAGCAAGCTAGTAGAAGAAACAAGCCTAGCCAACATGTCTGGGAGCAAGCCAACACCCCACCGCCACTCCCTGTCCAGCGCTCGAGCGTTGCCAACCCCTGGACCACACGCACAGACCGTGCCCAGCTCGCCAGCAACCATGTCGAGCATGCACCAGAGCGCCACCCTCGACACACGCCCACAGACCGCGCGCCGCCCTCGCCGCGTGCATACACGATCACCACCGTCCCAGGAGACCACCAGACATCCCCGTTCGCCGCCCCATGCCTCACAGCCACCGCTCGCCGTCGAAGACGCCGCCTCGGCCGCGCAGAGCATTGCGTGTTCCAGACCGTTTGCCACCTCCCCTACATGCACATTAAATCCGTAGAGCATCGCCAGGAGACCACCAAGAGATCGCCACCGTCGGCCATGCCTCTAGCAGCCCGTAGCCATGTCGCCACCGTCGCCTGCCCATCCCGTTCGGTCTCGTCGTCGCGACTATAAATAGTGGCCACCCCCAGCTGAATTGAGCACCCCATCTCACTCCCCTCTCTTCACTGATTGTTCCACCCCGTTCCCGAAGCAAGGCGAGCAGCGCTTCACCGGAATTTCACCGGAGCCCACCCCTGCTGGAGAAGAAGGGAGCCAGCGATTAGAGCCGCCCCAGGAGAAGCTGCGGTACTAGGAGGTTCGCCGTCGTCGACTTTGTCGTTTGCCCGCCTCGCCGACCCTCGCCTGAGCCCCGGTGAGCCCCCGACGACCCCCACCTGCCGCGTTAGGGTTCAGTCTCGCCGGCGTTGCCCGACGTGGACGACGACCCTCAGCCGTTGGATTAGAACTAGATTGAACGCACCATATTTCCCCGTACCGCTTCCCACCCCCTCGTCTCACTGACACGTGGGGACAGCAACTTAACCAGCCCGCGTAAGCGCTGTGCTTAGCAGGCCGGCCCAGTATCGTTTCCCGCGCAGCCCAGTTGTTTGAATTTGGATTTTTCCATTTTCATTCAAACACACTTCTGCACCTAGTTTAAAAAATCAACCCAGCTCGATTCAGTGAACCAAATTGAATGAAACCAATTTTGTTAGAAAGGTATGGAAGTGCTGAATCCAAGCCCGTTGGATTTAAATCATTTGGATTTGTAGATCACCCTTGGTAAAAATAACAAGGCAGAAGCTTTTCTGCATTCAAACATTTTTCAAATTTAAACCATAATAGATTTTGAGTTGATTCCAACTCTCAAAAATCACATTTAACCATACATTTCAGAATATATAAAAATATATAGGTTTACTTACAGAAATAATGACCAAGTAATAAAAGAATGGCACATAGGCATTTCTAGTCACTTTATTTAATTAAAAATAAAAGGTTAAACCTTATTAAATTGTGACACCACTTTAAATCAATTCCCATGGACTAAAATATGTGGTGACGACATGTGTCAACATGATCCCATGTTTGGTTTGGAGAATACTAAATCTTAAGTATTTTTTCAATGAGTAGAAATTACTTTTCTAAAAATAAAAAGGATTTAAACCAAGCTTCAATCTTGTAATGTTAGTGATGATGCTAGATCATCTATAGGACCCTTGTGTGTGATGATTGAAAGTAGTTAAGTATTGTTTGGTGATTGTGTAGCTCGTATTTATTTATAGACGCTAGTACCGACCAAGGATACGAGGAAGAAGGAGGATACTACGAAGAAGAAGCCGAGGAGAACTTCAACCACTGCTCTGCACAAGGCAAGCTAACACTTGCAATTTAGCAAGCTTATACTGATACTGTGCAAGCCAATACTTTCAAGCCTAATATTACTAGTTGAATGTGCAAGCTAATACTTGCTTGTTACCCTGCCAACTAGATGCCTTAAGCATATGTGATCCTACCCACTTGATAAACCAATCCTAGTTTTTACTAACAAGCTTTATACTTTATTTCTTTATCAAAGCTATTACTTATAGTTTACTTAAGTGAATTGTAGATACTAGAAGGATATTTGAAGGTTGCATAAAGAGCATAAAATTTGGCCTAAGCTAGATAATCTTGATGTCATCCTAAGGCATGAGACTGAACTTAGTTAAAACTCCACTTGTTTACCACCCCTCATTAGTGCTTACCCCCACTTGTAGATGCTAGTGCTAAGCATAAAACTTGATCAACTTTAGATGGGACTACTTGTGGAAAAATGGTTATGAAAACCTTAGAATGATGGATCATTCTATTGAAATGTTTTGGACATGTGTTTCCGAACACCAGATGATTTATGGTGATGAAAATGTTGAGGCATGAGCCTTAGCCCTTTATAAAACTGATGGTTGTCTGGATGCGATACCATTCCAATTTTACCGTACAACCACAATAACCGAGAATTGGGTAGGGCTTGACTGGAAACTTATATACCTTAGTATTAGTTCCCTCACGACCAAGGTCTGAGCTGAGGCTACCTTGTGAAGATTGTCCACCTGTGCAGTACCCAATATGACAGTTGGTCATGGTTGGGAGGCCAAACTCACAGGAGAGGTGCTTATACTAGGGCATGTAATTGAAAGGTTAGGATTGATTATCCGCATACTGAGTATGGTGAATTCAGGATTTGTTCCTGACGGATGTATCGAATGTTGTGGTGAAAGT
The DNA here is from genome assembly GCA_916181665.1 of Avena sativa. Lineage (NCBI taxonomy): Eukaryota > Viridiplantae > Streptophyta > Magnoliopsida > Poales > Poaceae > Avena > Avena sativa. The sequence continues at coordinate 198,859,215 of OV702283.1, forward strand.
GTACAATCTCTACAGAGTGTCAAACTATTCGAATAGCCGCGTCCGCGGTTATGGACAGTTGGAGTGGCCATACTGTTTCCCTGTCAGATGTTTTCAAAATGACTTGTGAGATGATTTGAGACTTTGAATTGACCACAACAGAGTTGTGGCATGAGATACAAGTTCCCACTTAGGTGATATAAAATCTGCAACTAGCATTCTTTGCTTCTAAACTTAGTAGAGGTAAATCTGGCTTTTGCAAAACAACCCTAGAGCTTAGTGTCCTATTACAAAAAAAAACCCTTCACTTGTTAGTATTAGTTTGCGAGTACTTAAAGAGTACTCATGGCTTTGTCCCTGGCTATTCCCATGGCCAGGCTATGAAGAGGAGTACCTGGAAGATGGACCCAAGGAAGGTCATGAGATCCTTATTGGTGTAGGACCTTATGTATGGTTTGTAATGGATCATGTACTGTGGTATCCAAATCTGTTATGTCTCGCAAAAATGGTAATCCTAGGATTGCGATGTATGGCATAACAGGCATCTAGGATTAAAAATCCGGGCGTTGACAATTGATTTGTAAATTTTCTGCTCAATCTGACTTACAGAGACTCCTCAGGAATATTTACGGTGGAGCAAAAAAATCTATTTCGGGACAACATCTCCCCAAATATTACTTCCCTCTCATTAGAGGTCATTCTTGGCACAAAACGCAAACAAAAAGGATAAGAAGAGGTCATTACTGAAGTAGTAACTTCCAAGACTCAAGAAAACTCTTGGGTTATCTCCCAACAAGTACTTTTCTTTAACGCCTTTAAGTTAGGCACAAGAAGCAAGAAATCAAGTATTTTCAAATGAAGAATTAAGATCAATACTTGCAATCTCTTCAACTAGGAAAGGTATCTCATCCAAATGAGTTTTGGAGGATCCCTTCTCATCTCTCTTTGGTTCACTACTTTCATCCAAAAGATTTTCAGGAACAATCCAATCAAAATTATTTTCTAAGGCCTCATGCATTCCAACAAGTTTAAAGGGTATGGGTATCTTTATTTCCTCTCTAGGTTTAGTTTTATCTATAGTACCCATAACATCTACACATGAGCCTAGCATATTAAAACGCTCAAAGACTTTTTTGGCTTCCTTAGCAACATCATGGAACTCTTTTAGTAAAGTTTCTAGGATAAAATCTCTCTTTTCAGGATCCTCTTCTTATTTTAGTTTGAGAAACAAAATTTGCATCATGGGGTTAAGGTTAACAAACCTAGCCTCCAACATATGAACTAAAGAAGATGCAGCAATTTCATAATTAAGAGCAAGTTCTGCTATAGATCTATCCTCAATATCCTCATGTTTGTTAACATGATTAAAGAATTCTTCAATATTTTCTTTCCCAATTATGGAGCCACTACCTATTGAAAGGTCTTTCAGGGTGAACTTGGGGATAAACATGGTGAGCTAGAGCAAGGTGACAACTAGAGTGGGAACTAACTTTTTTATGTTTTTGATAAGAGAAAGCAAACCAAACTAAACTAATTTTTTTTGGAGTTTTCGATAAAAAAGTCAAACAAAACCAAGCAAAACAAAAACAAAGTAAAGAGAAAGGTTGAGAAGGACTCCCCTTGGGAAACGTCCTTAGCCTCCCCAGCAACGGCGCTAGAAAACCTTTTGACGGGGAGGAAAAGGTTGAAGCTGTCCTATATATCCCCGACAACGACGCCCAAAAACTTGTTGATGGCGCCTGAAAGCGATTCGTCGGGAAACCCAAGAGCAAGGTGTGATGCAGCACAGCAGCAAGTCTTCCCTCAGTAAGAAACCAAGGTTATTGAACCATTAGGAGGAAGGAAACGTCTCAAAGGTGTTGCAAGAAACTTGGAAACCCGCACAACACAAACTCAAGACTTTGCCCCAATGAACAGTGAGGTTGTCAATCTCACCGGTTGCTGTAACAAAGGATTAACTGTATGGTGTGGAAGGTGATGGTGGTTTGAAGAAAGTAAACAGTAAAAGTGGAAGATGTATCAATGGTAAAGATTGGACCGAGGTCCATAGTTCACTAGAGGTGTTCTCCTTAGATAAACAAACATGGCATGCTGGGTAAACAAATTACAACAAGTCAATTGATAGGACTGAGCAAGGCATAACAATGCAGTACTAGACATCAAGATCCTATGAGTTTCGATTGGGCAATACAACAGATACATAGACCGCCATCCAACTACATCTATGAATAGAAGTCCACCTTTGGGTTATCATCCGAACCACCTCCAGTATTAAGATGCAAGCAACAGACAACTTCTTTAAGCAAAGTGTGTAAGGTAAACAATCCACTTGTTCCATGAACAAGAGACCGTTGTTTTCTCCCTAGTAGCAACAGCACATCGACAACCTTAGAGATTTCTGTCACTTCCCTTAGATTAAATATAGGCATGAACCCACTATCGAGCATAAATACCTCCTCTTGGAGTCACTAGCAACTACTTGGCCAAGATAGATACTAACAACGGAGAGCATGCAAGATCACAAACAGCACAAACATGATAGAATCAATAAGACAAAACCATTAATCAATCTGACATAGTAATCTCAATATCCATCGGATCCCCGCAAACACAACATGCATGATTACAAATAGGTGAGATCTTGATCATGAACGGAGCTCACAAGATCTATACATGAAAGCACAAAGGAGGAGATACAACCATCTAGCTACTACATGGACCCTAGTCCAAGGTGGAACTACTCACGCTTCATACCGGAGGCTGGCATGATGAAGAAGAAATCCTCCGGGATGATCTCCCCTCCGGCAGGGTGCCGGGAAGAGCTTCAGATCCCCCGATCTAGGGACGATGGTGGCGGCGGCTTCAGACGGTTTCATGGAATATTGATCGGGTGCTTAGGGTTTAGGCATCGGGGGCTTCTTATATGCGAAGAGGCAAGGCAGGGGGGTGGATAGGGGGCCCACACCCTGCCCAGGCATGGCCTAGGGTGGGCCCGCGCCTGGGGGTGCGGCCGCCCTGTGGCTCCCCTCCGTCTCTCCTCTGGACTCCGTGTTCTCCTCGGTGAAATATTGACTTTGGCTTTTGTCCCGTCCAATTTCGAGAATATTTCCTTACTAGCTTTTCTGGAACCAAAAACAGCAGAAAACAGGCAACTGACACTGTGACAACTTGTTAATATGTTAGTACCAGAAAACATATAAAAACACCTCAAAGTGTGGACAAAGCAAATAAAACTAGATACTAAACAAGCATGGAACATCAAAAATTATAGATACGTTTCCAACGTATCATGACCATAAATCAAAATTGACCAATTTTGACTAAACATAGATGAACTAGTTAAATTGGCGAAATCAACACGGAAACTTGAAAATTCATGAAACTCGTGCATTGTCCATTAAATATATGTATTAATTTGTGTGAAATTATGGAAGGTGGAATTTTGATCCATATCTTATCTTATCTTACCACTTTGAATATTGACCGTTGAATCAAGACTCGTGAATCCCAACATTTCTAGACGTCAGATCTTCTTTTCCATTCTATTAGCATCTAATGCTAGAAGATAGTATTGATAGTCTTTAGCACAATAAACACTATGCACAAACTTCAAAACACACTTTTCCATCATTCTAGAATCTTCTCCATCATTTCTCTAGACCATATTACCAATATTTACATGTTTTTAGTAAACTACCATATTGTCAATTTATTGCAAGAATTTAGCCAGTAAGACTGATAGAGTTTATCCATTAAACAGGTTACTTTGTGTGACAATTGGGATGATGTCATATTGAGCCATAATCTTTGAAGTTGCTCCACAACCAAAAACAATGTTGTCACCTGGATTTTGTTTTGGATTTTCCCTTTGTAAGCAAAGCTTGATTGGATAAGATGCATCCAATGTATAGAGTACAAAATATGGACACGATATCAATAACTATGGCTGTGTAGGTCAAAAAAAAGAAAATATAGTTGTGACCTTGGTCATCTTATTTGAAATATGACAGATGTCTATAAACTCATTAAATGCTCGAAAGCGTATAGGCATCTGGGCCTATCTGACGGGGACAACATCCTCCAAGTGGGAGTGGGAGTAGCATACCTTAGAAGCTTAAGCTTCAAAATTTCGAGAGAGAACCAAAATATCCCGCCCAACCATTCAAACACCCTTCCCATTCATTCAAACATATAGCCCCAAACATACTTCACCTTTTTTTAGAATGCAAAATTCCTCTTCTATCCCTGCTCTAGAAACAAGAACCCGAGGAGAAATGCAATAATAGAGGCATATAGGTGGTAATTTTGCATTCTCCCACGTGCATCACCCCATCGACATGGTTCCCTGTCCTTCTTCAATAAGTTTATTTACCTGCCCGCCCCGTCCGACCTTACACCAACTTTGTGGACCCATAATGCAAGTGACCCGCATGTCAGTGACCCAGAATTACGGGAAGTAGAGATTTCCTTTGTTTGAAGTTCAAAATTCAAACATTTTTTTCCTAAACCAAGATATACTCGTTAAACTCGGCGAACTGGCTCGGGAACTTGAAAAAATTAAGAAACTTGGGTGTAACACCCTCAGAATCGGCCCTATGCAAGTTTTAGCGAAACTCGCCAAACCCGCATAGAAACGATTCAAAGGTGCCCACCAGGCACTTTCGTGCGGGTGGAAAACGAAGTAATAACATTACACAACAGTCCTCGATGGGACCCACATAACAGATATATATAACAGCGACTCCATGAGTCAAGAATACAGATATAATATACAAAGATCCAAATCACCTTGAAAATGATAGAGCGTCCGGCTACGGACAAGATGCAAATTGAGCTAAGAGCCCTGAAGAATAACCAATGGCGTCCATAACCCTGCCCAGGCCAAGCCGGAAGGGTAACCCTGCTAACGACGTCGATCTCAAAACCTGCTTAAACAAAAGGGGTGCCGACAAAGGGCAAAGGAAAAAGAGGAGCGTCAGTACTGAGGCCAGTACACGGCGAGTCTAGAATTCGGCGGTCCTCGCCTACATAGGTATGGTGGACTAAGCGGCAGCGGCAGCATGCACTAAACAACCTATAGAGACTCGATAACACTGGTGGTTATCAGAGAGGGATAAGAATGACCTATCCGGATCCAACCTGAAGCTAACACCAAACAAACCCATCCTGGTGTTTCCCCCTCGAGACCAAACGAGGAAGTCAACCGAGGAACTCACACAGTTGGCAGTTTTATTTATTCAGTTATTGTTGCAGCAATTACTAGTCAGGTGTAGATAATCATCCTGATAAAGTAAGCAGTGGGCCATTTTAGTTAACCATTCCGTTGTAGTTGCAACACTTACTAGTCAGATACAATTAGCATGAGATAACCCAAAAACCCAGCAGTTGTTGGTACTTTTATTCAGCCATTCCATTGTAGTTGTAGAACTTACTAGTCAGATACAATGGTCGCAAGCGACACCCAAACCAGCAATTGTTGGCAGGTTTATTTAGCCATTCCATTGTAGTGAAGCTGATTACTAGTCATTATAGAGTCAAATTTATAGCACTACTTTAGTTATAGTTGTCTATGATCGAGATACTGTGCTCCAAGTCGTCCATAACCGCGGACACGGCTTTCAGAAAGTTTTAACCCGGCCGGGGTGCACAAATAGCAACACACACACGATCAACCTCGGAAAAACCAAATCAAAACCCAACGAGGCTTTCACGACAAAGCAATCCCAGGATTCAGAAATATTTTAGGGGGCCACCCCTTGGAGTACACCCGCAACGAAGCTAGCTGACTCCGAGATGGACCCGAGGTTTGGGTGGACGGCTGTGAACGACTGGGAACCCAAAACTGGGCTTGTCGACACCGCGAAAACGTGTCCCGATCCTAAACAGTACAGTGTGCTATCCATCGCACAATCGTAAATAAAGCAGTAAAGCATGGCATAAGTACAGGATCGTAAATAAAACCTCAAACTAGTTTGTGGCCCCAAGAAATAAGAATGAATCAAGCTCTGGCTCAGGGGGGCCCATAATTCCCCGTATGTGGATAGCGCGATAAATCAAGGAACATGTATAAAGCACTCGGGGTCCTACGGGACACAAGTGGACGGTTAACAACCAAATAACATCTATTGCCCACCTGTGCCTCTGCTTACCTACTTCAATTTTAGTTGTTAAACAGTAATTAAAGTGAGCAATAAATAAAGCCACGATCATCTCCAACATTAAACAGGCGGCAATTCTCCAACAACTGTGGTACTTGACGACTCGCAACAGCACTTGAGCAAGCGACTACGACGCGCAAGTCCAACTATCTACCAAACAACAGGTAATAGGATGTGTCCAAGGCAATATATGGCTGCAAGGGATATCTCGGGTACGGAAACTAGAGCATCGCAACACAGATAGCAATAGATCAACAGGAGGGAATAAATACTATAAAAGTAAGATGGGTAGAAAGGGGGGGGGGGAAATGCTCGCCTGAAAACATTGCCGAAGGTTCATCCGAAGATCGGGGCGAAGCTCACATCAACTCAACGGCCTTATCCGCGAAGAAGCAAAACACTAGAAGAAACACCGGATGCAATATTTAATACTATGGCAAAAGATCGGCATGATGCATGTATGATGTACGGCATGGCGAAGATGCGATGCAATTAGGCAAGATTAAGCGGTACCGGGGTCCCGACAATTAATTAAACGGTTCAAGTTATTTAGATACCCCGCAATTTAAATGTTGTCTTAACATGGCGAGATAAGATACCGGTTCGCTACACAAATTTAAATGAGGCCAATATAAGACTAGATTTGCTCGCATATGGGCCCCATATTTAATTATAAGGTGAATCGGCAAAAGGCCCCCAAACCACACAATATGCATGCAAGTATGGCAATTAATATGCAACAAGTTGTTATTACATTTATAAAATAGGGCTCGAGAAAAGGGGTCACACATTAGGGTTCGACGATCTTGAGGTTCCGGGGTTCGGGGTTCGGTCTCAGGGTCCGGATCTGGGGTTCGGTCTCGGCGGGATCGTTCTCGGATAACTGAGGTCGATCTTGTCGCATCCGGGAAGCAGGACTTGGGTCGGTGTCGGGGCGCATCGGATTCTTCCGGGTCGGTGCCGATCTTGTCGTCGCCGTGGTCTTCGGGTCATGTCGACGGTTATGGCGTTCGGGACGAAGTACTTGTCGCACCGGGGTCTTGGTGTCCGGGGTGAAGATCTTGGCGTCCTCGAGGAAGAACTCGGTGTATCCGTGTCGTGGTTCTTGTCGGGGTTCTCGGCTTCGGGCGCCGGGATCGGGCTTCGGATTCCGGGACCGGTGCGAAGTCTCGGCCATCAGATCCTTGGAGGAGGTCATGGCGGTTCCATTCAACCCATGGAGGAGACCTTGTCGCTAGGTATCCGCGTAGGAGAACTCGAGGTCGATGGCGAACTTGTTCGGTACCGAGGTTTTTCGAAGATCTTGGCGCGGCACCGGGTTAGGTCTTCGGGGCCGGTCATCTTATCCATGTTGGAGATCTTGTCGGCCCAAAACAGGGGAAGTCCTTGTCGAACTTATCATCCGGGAGGACACTGATTGCCATTGCAGTAGCAGCCACACACCCACATTCATCAACTTGGAAAACTTAGAGAAAACACCCGTAGGCTTCTCGGCACACCACACGCGGGACAGATTACAGGCTCCACGACCGGATGAACCCGGGCGCACGTGGGGGAGCCGGCACAGAGGCGGGCGGGGTCGGCAGGGACGACGGTGGCGAGCCGGCGTTGCAGGGAGGCGGCTCAGGACGGCGGGGAGCTCGGGACCGGCGGCCGGAGACGCTGGGGACGCGCGGGGCCGCGGGACTGGGGGGGAGCTCGCCGACGCGTGCAGGGCCAGAGGGCGACGGCGAGGCCACCGGCGGCGGACGCGGGCCGGACGCAGAGGGGCAGAGAAGGAAGAGGCCGACGCCAGAGGGAGAAGGAGAGGGGCTCGCGGTGGCGCCGGAGGGAGGAGACGGGGGCGAGCTAGGCGGCGCCGGAGGAGGGAGGGCTCGGGGCCGCGAGGGAAGAGAGGGGCAGGGCGGGGCGGTTGCTGCGGTCGACGGGGGTCGTCGACGGCGGCTCTGCATCGGGGCGAGGCGCGGGAGGCGGGCTCGCCGGAGGGAGGCAGACGCCGGCGGGAAGAGGCCAGGGAGGCGGCGCTCGGCGGCCAGAGAGGAGGCGGCGAGCGAGGCCGGCGCGGGGAGGTGGCGACGGCGCCTGCGGCCACGACGGTCGCGGGAGGAGGGCACCGGCGGAGGGCGGCGGCCGGGGAACTCGAGCGAGGGGGGCGGCGGGATTCCTGGCGAGGGGAGGTGAGGGCTGCGTCGGGTTCCAGGTGTGGGGCGAGCGAGCGGTCTGCGGGGATGGGGTCGGGGCGTGCGTTCAGGAAGAGGGTCGGTGGGGAAGAGGAACAGAGGAGAGGGCTGTCGGGTGGGCCAGGTGGGACCCGCGGCAGTGGGTGGAGGAGAGAGAGAGGGTTAGGTGGGGCTGGGTGCACAGGCGGGGCCGGGCTAGCAGCGGGACAGGGTAGGTGCGGCTGGGTGAGTGCGTGGTGTGGGTTGTGTGCTGAGTGGGTTGGGGTGGAACAAGTGGTGTTGAGTGTGTGTGGTTGGGGGTGAGGTGGCAGATTAGGAGTGGGTAGGAGTTTGGGTTAGGTTGACGTGTCGGGTGGGGATTGGCCGGGGTGAGGTGGCTGGAGGGTGGGTAGATAGGACTGGGGTAAGAAAAGATTTGGGGTGGGGTCTAAGCTGGACCGATTTTATTCTGGGGGTGGTCGTTCGGGTCGAATCGGCCCGTTCGACTGCCCCACTAAAAATAATTAACTATTTTATTTATTTCAAACCGGGCTTTTGCAAACCGATAGCAGACAAAACAAAATATTCCGGCGACCCGGGTTTTGCGTTTGAATAAAGATGGGGCGTTTAGAAAACAAAAACAGGTTTTTCCGCAAATAGTTTTATGCAAGCAAATGCAAGATGATGACGATGCTCAAATGCAATGTGGCAAGATGACATGAGCATGCGGTCATGATGATGCAATGCACAAAAACAACGCGATTTTCTAGTAATGGTTTTGCGGGATGCCACAATTCGACACCACTAACAATGGATCTCGCCCTCGAGATCCGCCTCATGGTACCGGAAGGGAGATCGGTGATCTGCGTCTTCTCGCATCGTGTAGATCCTCGCGACACCACTAACAAGAGGTCGTTGTCCGTGATCGTCCAGGGAAACGCTCCGGAAACAAAAGGTCGAAGGTAGAGGTATCCACAAATAAAGCCACCCCTAACTTCCGTGGACGGAGTAAAACTGCTGGATCCACTGATTCGATGCACAAGAGCGAATGATAAGAGTAGTTGGATGGTGATCAGTCCATCGCGCACCCAAACCATTACTCTGCACACGAATAGGCGGATTATGCAACCAACTCTCGGAATCAGACTGAAGATCTCGACAAGCAAGGTTCGGAACAAAGGAGTGATGCAGACTCTGCATCGGATCTAGCGTAGATGATGTCGTCGCGTCGGAAAACACCGGAAGGCACAAACATGGAACAAAGAATGGTACCACAGTAGACGGATTCCTCAGACAGCTTGAACACCGGATGGTAGAACACCGTTATGAAAGGGGGAAGCGAAACCCTGAAGGTACGACGGAACCCAACAACGAGAAATCCTGGACTCGAAGAGAGAGAAGAGAGCGGATTCAAAACACGTAGAGGCAAGAGGAGAATAGCAGAGGGGTAAGGAGTAAAATCAGACCTAATCAGAACTATCCAACCGATTGTTCAAAAATAGTTTTGACACTCTACTTTGGCCGTTAGCTAGGTTATCCTACAGGCTGGACTTGTGGGGTATCGCAACTGCTGAGCTCTGATACCACTCTGTAACACCCTCAGAATCGGCCCTATGCAAGTTTTAGCGAAACTCGCCAAACCCGCATAGAAATGATTCAAAGGTGCCCACCAGGCACTTTCGTGCGGGTGGAAAACGAAGTAATAACATTACACAACAGTCCTCTATGGGACCCACAGAACAGATATATATAACAGCGACTCCATGAGTCAAGAATACAGATATAATATACAAAGATCCAAATCACCTTGAAAATGATAGAGCGTCCGGCTACGGACAAGATGCAAATTGAGCTAAGAGCCCTGAAGAATAACCAATGGCGTCCATAACCCTGCCCAGGCCAAGCCGGAAGGGTAACCCTGCTAACGACGTCGATCTCAAAACCTGCTTAAACAAAAGGGGTGCCGACAAAGGGCAAAGGAAAAAGAGGAGCGTCAGTACTGAGGCCAGTACACGGCGAGTCTAGAATTCGGCGGTCCTCGCCTACATAGGTATGGTGGACTAAGCGGCAGCGGCAGCATGCACTAAACAACCTATAGAGACTCGATAACACTGGCGGTTATCAGAGAGGGATAAGAATGACCTATCCGGATCCAAACTGAAGCTAACACCAAACAAACCCATCCTGGTGTTTCCCCCTCGAGACCAAACGAGGAAGTCAACCAAGGAACTCACACAGTTGGCAGTTTTATTTATTCAGTTATTGTTGCAGCAATTACTAGTCAGGTGTAGATAATCATCGTGATAAAGTAAGCAGTGGACCATTTTAGTTAACCATTCCGTTGTAGTTGCAACACTTACTAGTCAGATACAATTAGCATGAGATAACCCAAAAACCCAGCAGTTGTTGGTACTTTTATTCAGCCATTCCGTTGTAGTTGTAGAACTTACTAGTCAGATACAGTGGTCGCAAGCGACACCCAAACCAGCAATTGTTGGCAGGTTTATTTAGCCATTCCATTGTAGTGAAGCTGATTACTAGTCATTATAGAGTCAAATTTATAGCACTACTTTAGTTATAGTTGTCTATGATCGAGATACTGTGCTCCAAGTCGTCCATAACCGCGGACACGGCTTTCAGAAAGTTTTAACCCGGCCGGGGTGCACAAATAGCAACACACACACGATCAACCTCGGAAAAACCAAATCAAAACCCAACGAGGCTTTCACGACAAAGCAATCACAGGATTCAGAAATATTTTAGGGGGCCACCCCTTGGAGTACACCCGCAACGAAGCTAGCTGACTCCGAGACGGACCCGAGGTTTGGGTGGACGGCTGTGAACGACTGGGAACCCAAAACTGGGCTTGTCGACACCGCGAAAACGTGTCCCGATCCTAAACAGTACAGTGTGCTATCCATCGCACAATCGTAAATAAAGCAGTAAAGCATGGCATAAGTACAAGATCGTAAATAAAACCTCAAACTAGTTTGTGGCCCCAAGAAATAAGAATGAATCAAGCTCTGGCTCAGGGGGGCCCATAATTCCCCGTATGTGGATAGCGCGATAAATCAAGGAACAGGTATCAAGCACTCGGGGTCCTACGGGACACAAGTGGACGGTTAACAACCAAATAACATCTATTGCCCACCTATGCCTCTGCTTACCTACTTCAATTTTAGTTGTTAAACAGTAATTAAAGTGAGCAATAAATAAAGCCACGATCATCTTCAACATTAAACAGGCGGCAATTCTCCAACAACTGTGGTACTTGACGACTCGCAACAGCACTTGAGCAAGCGACTACGACGCGCTAGTCCAACTATCTACCAAACAACAGGTAATAGGATGTGTTCAAGGCAATATATGGCTGCAAGGGATATCTCGGGTACGGAAACTAGAGCATCGCAACACAGATAGCAATAGATCAACAAGAGGGAACAAATACTATAAAAGTAAGATGGGTAGAAAGGGGGGGGGGGAATGCTCGCCTGAAAACATTGCCAAAGGTTCATCCGAAGATCGGGGCGAAGCTCACATCAACTCAACGGCCTTATCCGCGAAGAAGCAAAACACTAGAAGAAACACCGGATGCAATATTTAATACTACGGAAAAAGAACGGCATGATGCATGTATGATGTACGACATGGCGAAGATGCGATGCAATTAGGCAAGATTAAGCGGTACCGGGGTCCCGACAATTAATTAACCGGTTCAAGTTATTTAGATACCCCGCAATTTAAATGTTGTCTTAACATGGCGAGATAAGATACCGGTTCGCTACACAAATTTAAATGAGGCCAATATAAGACTAGATTTGCTCGCATATGGGCCCCATATTTAATTATAAGGTGAATCGGCAAAAGGCCCCCAAACCACACAATATGCATGCAAGTATGGCAATTAATATGCAACAAGTTGTTATTACATTTATAAAATAGGGCTCGAGAAAAGGGGTCACACATTAGGGTTCGACGATCTTGAGGTTCCGGGGTTCGGTCTCAGGGTCCGGATCTGGGGTTCGGTCTCGGCGGGATCGTTCTCGGATAACTGAGGTCGATCTTGTCGCATCCGGGAAGCAGGACTTGGGTCGGTGTCGGGGCGCATCGGATTCTTCCGGGTCGGTGCCGATCTTGTCGTCGCCGTGGTCTTCGGGTCATGTCGACGGTTATGGCGTTCGGGACGAAGTACTTGTCGCACCGGGGTCTTGGTGTTCGGGGTGAAGATCTTGGCGTCCTCGAGGAAGAACTCGGTGTATCCGTGTCGTGGTTCTTGTCGGGGTTCTCGGCTTCGGGCGCCGGGATCGGGCTTCGGATTCCGGGACCGGTGCGAAGTCTCGGCCATCAGATCCTTGGAGGAGGTCATGGCGGTTCCATTCAACCCATGGAGGAGACCTTGTCGCTAGGTATCCGCGTAGGAGAACTCGAGGTCGATGGCGAACTTGTTCGGTACCGAGGTTTTTCGAAGATCTTGGCGCGGCACCGGGTTCGGTCTTCGGGGCCGGTCATCTTATCCATGTTGGAGATCTTGTCGGCCCAAAACAGGGGAAGTCCTTGTCGAACTTATCATCCGGGAGGACGCTGATTGCCATTGCAGTAGCAGCCACACACCCACATTCATCAACTTGGAAAACTTAGAGAAAACACCCGTAGGCTTCTCGGCACACCACACGCGGGACAGATTACAGGCTCCACGACCGGCTGAACCCGGGCGCGCGTGGGGGAGCCGGCACAGAGGCGGGCGGGGTCGGAAGGGACGACGGTGGCGAGCCGGCGTTGCAGGGAGGCGGCTCAGGACGGCGGGGAGCTCGGGACCGGCGGCCGGAGACGCTGGGGACGCGCGGGGCCGCGGGACTGGGGGGGAGCTCGCCGACGCGTGCAGGGCCAGAGGGCGACGGCGAGGCCACCGGCGGCGGACGCGGGCCGGACGCAGAGGGGCAGAGAAGGAAGAGGCCGACGCCGGAGGGAGAAGGAGAGGGGCTCGCGGTGGCGCCGGAGGGAGGAGACGGGGGCAAGCTAGGCGGCGCCGGAGGAGGGAGGGCTCGGGGCCGCGAGGGAAGAGAGGGGCGGGGCGGTTGCTGCGGTCGACAGGGGTCGTCGTCGGCGGCTCTGCATCGGGGCGAGGCGCGGGAGGCGGGCTCGCCGGAGGGAGGCGGACGCCGGCGGGAAGAGGCCAGGGAGGCGGCGCTCGGCGGCCAGAGAGGAGGCGGCGAGCGAGGCCGGCGCGGGGAGGTGGCGACGGCGCCTGCGGCCACGGCGGTCGCGGGAGGAGGGCACCGGCGGAGGGCGACGGCCAGGGAACTCGAGCGAGGGGGGCGGCGGTGTTCCTGGCGAGGGGAGGTGAGGGCTGCGTCGGGTTCCAGGTGTGGGGCGAGCGAGCGGTCTGCGGGGATGGGGTCGGGGCGTGCGTGCAGGAAGAGGGTCGGTGGGGAAGAGGAACAGAGGAGAGGGCTGTCGGGTGGGCCAGGTGGGACCCGCGGCGGTGGGTGGAGGAGAGAGAGAGGGTTAGGTGGGGCTGGGTGCATAGGCGGGGCCGGGCTGGCAGCGGGACAGGGCAGGTGCGGCTGGGTGAGTGCGTGGTGTGGGTTGTGTGCTGAGTGGGTTGGGGTGGAACAAGTGGTGTTGAGTGTGTGTGGTTGGGGGTGAGGTGGTAGATTAGGAGTGGGTAGGAGTTTGGGTTAGGTTGACGTGTCGGGTGGGGATTGGCCGGGGTGAGGTGGCTGGAGGGTGGGTAGATAGGACTGGGGTAAGAAAAGATTTGGGGTGGGGTCTAAGCTGGACCGATTTTATTCTGGGGGTGGTCGTTCGGGTCGAATCGGCCAGTTCGACTACCCCACTAAAAATAATTAACTATTTTATTTATTTCAAACCGGGCTTTTGCAAACTGATAGCAGACAAAACAAAATATTCCGGCGACCCGGGTTTTGCGTTTGAATAAAGATGGGGCGTTTAGAAAACAAAAACAGGTTTTTCCGCAAATAGTTTTATGCAAGCAAATGCAAGATGATGACGATGCTCAAATGCAATGTGGCAAGATGACATGAGCATGCGGTCATGATGATGCAATGCACAAAAACAACGCGATTTTCTAGTAATGGTTTTGCGGGATGCCACATTGGGCCTTATTCGTTAAATTGTGATAAAATTGGTGCGGTGTGACTATGAACCATATATAGTCTTTGAACCATAAAATTGGTGCGATGATAAAATTGGTTACACCATTGTATTCCACGAATATAACCATAAAGTTTGAACATTATTTAAAATTCCCAAAACACTAAACCCCTTAACCCTATAACCGTAAACACTAATAAACCCCTAAACCCTGACTAAGCAGGTATCATGCACTTGTAGATCCAATTTGGGACACTTCCATTGAATTGGGCAATGCCATAACTCGGATTTAAGTCATATAACTCGGATTTTGAGTTAGATAACTCAAAGTTGAAGCATAAGTCAGATTTGAGTAAGATAACTTGGATTTTGAATCAGATAACTCAGATTTGAGTCATATAACTTGGATTTTGAGTTAGAAAAGTCAGATTTGAAGCATAAGTCAGATTTGAATAAGATAACTCGGATTTTGAGTAAGATAACTCGAATTTGAGTCATATGACTCAAATTTTGAGTCAGATAACTCAGAGTTGAAGCATAAGTCATATTTGAGTAAGATAACTCAGATTTTGGATCAGATAACTCGGATTTGAGTCATATAACTCGGATTTTGAGTCAGATAACTCAGATTTCAAGCATAAGTCAGATTTGAGGAAGATAACTCGAATTTTGAGTAAGATAACTCGGATTTGAGTCATATGACTTAGATTTTGAGTTAAAGAACTCATATTTGAAGCATAAGTCAGATTTGATTAAGATAACTCGGATTTCGAATCAGATAACTCGGATTTGAGTCATATAACTCAGATTTTGAGTCAGATAACTTAGATTTGAATCATAAGTCTAATTTGAGTAAGATAACTTGGATTTTGAGTAAAATAATATGGATTTGAGACATATGACTTGGATTTTGAGTCGGATAACTCAGAGTTGAAGCATAAGTCAGATTTGAGTAAGATAACTCGGATTTTGAATCAGATAACTCGGATTTGTGTCATATAACTTGGATTTTGAGTCAGATAACTCAGATTTTAAGCATAAGTCAAATTTGAATAATATAACTTGGACTTCAAGTCATATAACTCGGATATTTAGTAAGATAACTCAAATTTGAGTCATATGACTCGGATTTTGAGTCAGATAACTCCGAGTTGAAGCATAAGTCATATTTGAGTAAGATAACTCGTATTATGAATCAAATAACTCGGATTTGAGTCATACAACTCGGATTTGAGTCATACAACTCGGATTTCGAGTCAGATAACTCAAATTTGAAGCATAAGTCAGATTTGAGTAATATAACATGGACTTTGAGTCAGATAACTCGGATTTAAATCATATAACTCGGATTTTGAGTTAGATAACTCAGTTTTGCAGCATAAGTTAGATTTTAGTCGACCGGTGCCCAAGAAGTCTAGAACTCAAAAACTTACCCAAAGGGGTTAAAAGACCAGTGCCCAAGAAGGCAAAAGTCATAACTTACCCAAAGGGGTTAAAAGACGAGTGCCCAAGAAGACCAGAAGTCATAACTTGCCCAAAGGGGTTAAAAGACCAGTGCCCAAGAAGGCTAGAAGTCATAACTTGCCCAAAGGGGTTAAAAGACCAGTACCCGAGAAGGCCAGAAGTCAAAAACTTACCCAAAGGTGTTAAAAGACTACTACCCAAGAATTCCAGAAGTCATAACTTACCCAAAGGGGTTATAAGACCAGTGCTCGAGAAAGCCAGAAGTCAAAAACTTACCCAAAAGGGTTATATGACCAGTGCCTAAGAAGACCAGAAGTCACAACTTACCCAAAGGGGTTATAAGACCAGTCCCCAAGAAGGCCAGAAGTCAAAAAATTACCCAAAATGGTTATATGACCAGTGCCCAAGAAATCTAGAAGTCATAACCTGTCCAAAGGGGTTAAAAGACCAGTGCCCAAGAAGGCCAGAAGTCAAAACTTACCCAAACGGGTTATAAGACCAGTGCCCAAGAAGGCCAGAAGTCAAAAATTTACCCAAAAGGTTTATATTAAAAAGAGGCTATATGTCGATAAACAACTCTAGAAATATTTTAATATAAATCCTATGCGTGACTCTACAAGTATCACATAGCCTCGGGGACTAATGTCAGGGATATGACCCCAGGTACCCCAGAGTTGAGGTACCAGGTGATTACATAAAGGGATATGTAATTTAGTAAAGAATAAAGGAAATATCGTTTGATATAGGGAAATAAGGAAAAGAATGAATAAAGGGAAGGGAAAAACCTAACCTGGGCCGAGTTACACTAAACTCGGCCCAAGAGAAGTTCACCCAAAGCAGATTCAGGGTAAAGAGCAGCACAATTCCAACTAGGCCAGGTTTCTCCATTCCTTGCCGAATCATCTTCATCACTAGGAAAATGTCTTGGAACAAATCAGTAAATGTCGGCCCAGCCAACCTTGATGCCACTCCGTCCCTGCCAGCCTCGCTCCCTCCAAACTCCCCGAATCGAACTCCTGCCAGCGCTAACTTGTCCTCGACACATGCTTCCCGCCTCGACGCATGATGCCTCTCGCACCAAATTCCCGCGCCTAGGCCATGTCGCCACCAAGCAATCCTGGGTGGGCCGGTAGAGGCTGATCCTGGCCTACCGCGGGCTCCATCACTGCCTCTCCCGGGAGGGCCGACACATCCATGGGTCCCTTGACCCGGCTGGGCCCCAAGAGTTAATTCGGCTGGGCCGTTTTGACCCTCGTGGAACCTGGTTGACCCGACTGGGCTGCCACCAGTTTGGTCCAAGTAAGGAATACCCGGTTGGGATCTTTTGGCTCTGCCCTAGGTTGGTCCGGATCAGTTCTCCCCAGGCCGAATTACCTCTTACCAGTTTGAATTATATTGTCCCAGATGGCCCCTTTTTCATCTCTAGATGCACCCCAACCTCTACGGCGACACACCATCAAGCTAGGACAAGCTCCACAAGTATCGTGCCAGTCTTGGGACACCCATGACTCATACTGTCATATGCTATATGTAATATGCCCTTGGCATCCAAGGAGATGCTAGGTAATATGCCAGGCATCTACAAAGATACCAAGGAATATGCTGAGCATCTCAGGAAGATGCTAGGAATATGTTGTAGAGATGCCAATCATGAGGAACAAGTCTTGTCCCCTGGGCTAGGGGTGGGCGTTCGGTCATGACCGAAAATTCGGTTTTTGCATATTGGTCTATTTTGAAATTGGTCTTTAAAAAATAAAGACCAAAATTTACTTGTTAGTTTTACTAACCGACAAATTCGGTTACCCGATAATTCGGGTTCGGGTTCGGTCATGACCGAATTGTGTGGTAGACATTCAAATACCAATGTTGGATAATATTTGGTAAACCATTTGGTACTATTTCAGTTAAAATTTGAATATAAAATACACTTCATATAGTCATATTAATTGGCGGAAACTGAAATTCAGTAATACTAAATTTGTCTTAGTTGAGGAAGATAAATCTATAGTTATGAGCAACTAGGGCTTTCAAACTAGGCCACTCTCACCTAAACTTCGGTTAGTTCGGTCCATTCAGTTAGCAAGAACTAATGACCGAATTAACCGAACTAAATTAGGTCTACAAAATTTGCTACCCAATATTTTAATCGGTCCTGTCGGTCTCGGTCTATTCAATTTTGGTCTCGGTCTTTTCGGGTTCGGTTGTCGGTTATCGGTTTTTCTGCCGACCCCTACCCTGGGCTCCCCTTTATAAGGAGCACTAGGGGGATCATTACAAGGGAGTCCCCTGAAGGGCTCCTCTCCTCTGTGCTCGCTAGGACCTCATCTTCTTCCTCATCTACCCTGACAGAGAAAGCTGCTAGAGGCATAGGAAATACAGCTCAAGGAGCACCATTGTAGCCACACGTATGGCAAGATTATATGAGATTAGATGCAGGAGTAGAGGTGTTATCTCACTAGGAGAGCCTCAAACCTGGGTACATTGTGTCTCTCACTATTCTTACAAGTGTGGTCTTCACGACATCATCCCTCCTCAGATTCCTCCACGTCCATCGGCTCCAACTTTAGCCTACCCTAGGAATATGCCGTGATACCACCACGATATTGATGTTCTTCAAACTTATGTTATAGAAGATGAAATTAATGTGGTGATGCAAAATTTTAGATATCAACAAAAATGGTTCTATGAGAAATATTATAAATGTCTAATGGCTCAAGAAAAGAATATAAAAAATTTGACTGAAGTCTTCGACAATTTAGGACATGCCACTAGGCATTTAGATAAATATTTGAGTATGGTAAAAACTCGATGCAATCAGGTAGCTAAAACTCAAGATTTGATTTTAAATCAAGAAATTTCAATCGCAATACTATTTCTACTTACATTGTTACTAGACGTGGTACAGAGACACATGAACATCAAGGGCCACCTTGGTATCAAGAAGAACAAGCCCGCAAGGCAAGAGAGACTCAAGAAATGAGTCAATAAGAAGACCTTGTCGATCCATAAGATGATATTTTTTACAAAGCTCAGAGAAGAGAACATGAGACTTCTAATGAAGACAAAGAAGAAGCAGGAGATAAAGATAAAAAATATGATTCAGATGCTGAGACAATTGATTCAAAGGAAGAAAACGAGCTTAGAAAGGAACAAGAAGAGCAGGTTATTACCCCAAGTAAAAACATGTTAACAAGCAAAAACCTCCAACAAAGAAGAAAACTAAAAAGTATGTTGAACCAGTAGCAAAGGTAAATTCCAATGAAAAAGGAAATTCCTTATCCTGATCGAGTTTAGTATGAACCGGATAAATCTATTTACGATCCTTTTGCCGAAGCTCTTGGAAATCTTCGTTTAGAACTTCCTCTAGCCGATGCAATTCAAGTTCCTACTTATAAAAAGTTTATGCGAGATATTCTTAATAGAAAAAAGAAGGTAACTAAGACTATAGCAGTAATGACAAGATTTGGTGACAAGCTGCCTCCTAAGCTTGGGGATCCATGTATATCAACTATCTCTTGCTCATTTGGAAAACAAATATTTTTAATGCTCTTTGTGACTTAGGTGCAGTTGTTAGTGTCATGCCTTACTCCTTATTTAAGAAATTAAATCTTGGAGAGTATTCTACAACTTCAGTTACTTTGAAAATGGACGATAAGACAACTAAACAACATGTCGGTATGATCGAAGATGTTCTACTTAGGATTGATCAATGTGTTATACCAACTAATTTCATTATACTAGATGTTCCCGAAGATGACCAACTTTTGATCATTCTTGGAAGACCTTTTCTTAGCACTGCTGGAGCCAATGTGGATTGATCTAGTGATAAGATTGTCTTCAATATATATGATACTCAGGTTGTTCTTTGTTTTCCAAAGAAACAAGAATAGTGTGAAAAATATATACCACCGCCTAAGAGTATTCAAGAGGTAAGTGCCATTGATGAAGGGCAGCCGGAGGTAAACGCTAAGAGCTTGGAAGTTGGTTAGCTTGATCCAACCCTCTATTCTTAATGGGAGCAAACCAATCCTTAGTATTAAAGTTTTATTTTGTTTTATTTTTACCTTTTTGTCCTCTAATAAAAAGTTGTTGAGTTCATAATTCGTAGATAAATTACACTATTGTGGAGGTTAAAAAAGGAGTTAGAAGAAAAAGTTTTTGAAAGGAAGAGAAAAAACAGGGTCCAGGAGACATAACAAGCAGTGGTACGGCTAGAAGGGACCATACCACCCGCCCATATTAATGTGGCAAAAAAGTCAACAAGTTTCTCTGAAGGCCGCGCCCATAACGAGCACTGGTATGGGCGGAGGTACCCGTACTGTCTGCGAGACAATATGTTCCAACATTACTAGAGCGATAACAACCACTGGTATGGCGGGATGCGCCCGTACCGTCCGCCCGTACCAGATTCTTCAGGTTTGATCTTGGAACCCTAAATGATCCAATGGTGATGACCACCGGTACGGGCGGTACACGCACATACCGCGTGTGTCGCAGGGTTAAAATGACGGCGGTTGGATCCTAGACAGCTTCTTTCTTCTTCCTCCCTCAAACTCTCTCTCTCTCTCCAACTCAAACCATAATCCTCTAGAACCTTCGATTATTCGCTAATTTCTTGCGTTTGAGTGGGGGAATCTTCAGATCTATAAGTTTCTCGCCCGATCAATTCCATTTGTCGATCGATGTAGTGGCCACTTGAAAGTGTAAGATGGTTAACCTAGAGGGGGGGGTGAATAGGTTTCTACAAAATTCTTTATAATCTTTTGCAAGTTTTAGGCTTTGCGGAATATAAGTGAGCCTAAATGCAAACTAGGTGAGGCAACCTAGACGATGAACAAGATACTTCAAGCTCGAAGGCTATCACAAGGTAAACAACACAAGTAAGAGATCGGTTAAGGAATAACCGAAGCACGCGGAGACTAAGATGTATTCCCGTGTTCACCACCTTTGGGAAGGGGGATACATCACGTTGGAGAGGTGTGAGGTTCCACGAAGGATTCCTCATGCGCCATAAAGGCTCACCTTCTTCTCCGAGCCTATCCCACGAAGGAATAGCTCACTTACTCGTGGTAGACTTTAAGGTAGTATCCAAACTCTCACAAACTTTCCACGGAGAAAATCACAATCCGAATGCCTCCGGGCGACCCTAGCCGCCTAGGGTTTCCCATAAACCCAAGAGTAACAAGCTAACTCGATGAAATCAAGGGGGAATGAACTTTGTCTTGGTGGAAACATAGATCGGGACCTCCTCTTCCTTTCTACCAAAGGGATTTGGATTTGGTTGGGTAGAATGAGAGATCCTCAAGCTTTTGTGTTTCAACAATGGGGGGAGAGAGAGAGCTTCAAGAAATGGATGTTATACTGAAATGCCTAACCTCATAGTGGAGAAGAAAGGGGTATATATATAGTATGGGTGGAAAAAGATCCGTTTGGAGGTTCCTGCAACAGAACCGGCAATAAGTCCGGTCAGACCGAGTTGCTCGCCGGAATTTCCGGCGATAGCTCTGGTGGACCGGACCACACGCCGGAATTTTCGGCGGTGACCGAAATTCTCGGCGAACAACCGAAAGGCTATTCTGTAAGCCATATCGGTGTGCACCGAGAATTTCCGGCGGCGACCAGAAATTTCGCCGACAGCACCGGCGCCGCTGGCGCTTTTGCCGATTTTGCAGAAGCCCCCTTTTGACTCATTTTTCAGGGCTATATTTCTCTCTTTCTTCGAAAGGGTGTGTGGTGGTGGATAAATAGAAGTATATTTGTTGTGGAACATCCCCAAAGAGCGCATCGATATCACCCCTCTTAATAGTGTGGTGTTTCCTATTTGAATCAAGAGTAAATAAGAGAGAATAATAAATAACACCACCGACTCTTCATATAGAAACGAATGGGTATTCACCCATCGCCTTTCACCAACAACCCGCGGACTCTCACCTGTAGAGAAGCTAATAGAAACATTAGTCCTCTCTCAAGCCTCGATGTCATAGTTAACCAAAGCACTAGATAAGGGCTATTTGCCCATTCAATCTCCCCCTTTTTGGTTAACGATGACAAACCGAGCTAGAGTCAAAATAGATATTATGATACGGTTAGATCTAGCACATAATAGCAAGCACATAGTGATAGGAAATCTAGGTACAATAAGAGGACTGCAGAGTTGTCCAAACACACACACAAATAGTTTGATAAAGCAAACAAAAGCACAAGCCCATGAAAGACAAACAAAAAAAAGTAGGGCTTGTGCAAGAGGCAAGTCATGAAAGAGACGACTCTACTCTCTCTCCCCCTTTGGCATTGAGACCAAAAAGGGAGAAAGAAGTGGAGAAAACAATCTAGCCAGCAAAGTTGTCCTCGTCGTCTTCATCATCATCTCCTTCCTCCTCTTCTTCTTCTTCGACGTCACCCTCCTCTTCGTCCTCGTCCTCATCATCATGCCCTATAGGTGTAGCGCGACGCTGAGAGGAGCTGGAAGTGGAAAACCCGGGGATACTAGATGGATCAAATCCCCTAAACATGTCCTCATCCAGCGGGGGCTTCTCAAAGTTGACATAAGGGACAAGAGCGAGAGCATTGCCCAAATCTGGCACTGGTCGACCACGCTCTGTCAAGAAAGCATTGTGCTGTCGCCTGCTCTCCTGACTGAGCTCCAAACTGCGATGGGAAACATCATAGGAGGAGCAAGACATATCCCACAAGCTGTTGAAGAATCGGGCAAGACATTTCTTGCAAGGAAGAGCACGGGGAAGGTCCCTACGAGAGAGCGAGCCACTAGCAGACAGAGGATCATGAGCAAGCTTGGTCCGGCGTTCAGACGGCATCATCTGAGGGAGATCCACATGAGAGCCCCGACGAGGTAAGTTGAAATCCTCCATATCGTCACGCAGACCTTTGGGGATATCAGATGTAGGAACGGTGGCCTCAATCAGACGCTGAACATACTGACAGAAATTGGGAGTCATGCGCTTCTCAATGGACCGCTGAATCTCACAGTAGATGAAATCACACACATTGATCTTCCGGAGGCGACGAGGTTCACAGTAGTACAACAGATTCTTGTGATGACCGCGGACATCAACAACATCACCAGCCTTGATCACAAGATTGTAGCGGAAGAACCGAGCAAGCACCATATAGTAGTAGTACATGCCTCACAAGCTGGGAGGTTGATGGCTGGGGTCAGGAGGATAGCAGAAAAGGAGCTGGTTGTCACTGAGGGCCTTCTCAGAGTGAATGCAGAAGCCAGAGACACAGTCAGGAGGGTAACCCAGGGCATGGCAGAAAGCATCAAAAGAAGCCGAGTACGGCTTGGTGCCGGTCATCCAAGTGACAGTGCGAGCCTCATCAGTGTGAAAGTAAGCAGTGCAGAAGAACTGGCGAATGAGGTCTCGCATTAGCTTGACCTTGATAGCAGCAAGAGCAAAGACATCCATCTGCTTCAGGGCCACATCCACCTGCTCGAAATCGGTAGAGAGGTAATGAGCATAGTGGTCCTCATTGAGATACTTGGGAGGAACAAAGAAACCCCGCTTCATACGAGTTGGCTCATTGTAAAGGTCATCCCAAAAGCACTTCTGAGTGTCAGTCCAGAACATCTTGTCAGCCCCTTGATAAGTGCGGTTGGGAAAGCGGTACGGATTCTGCCTTCTCAAGTCCCGCCAATGATTCACATTAATATCCGAAGAAGTACTGCTGTTGGGAGGAACTTCTTCTTCAGTAGGACCAAGACTGGACTTGCCCTTGATAGCGGATCTTCTAGCAGAGGCTTTCTTCTTCTGTCCACTTACGGATCCAGAATCCCCTGTGAGAGCAGCTTTCTCTAGTTGACGCTGAGTGAGGCGAGGAGGAGGAGGAGGCCGCTGAATAGTAAGCTTTCTCTTTTTGCCGGTGTCGGGATCAAAGTTGCTGTGGTCAGACTCTGCACAAGAAGAACACAAGAACGCAAGGCACATAAAGCAGATGAGTGTATATGCCATAGAAGAGCTCACAGGAACACAGAATGAAGATTGGGCAAGCGCATGGATAGAAAAACAGGCGAAAGAAAATTTCGACTCTAGGTCCGACGAAACCGACCCTGCCGCCGGAATGATCGGCGACGGTTCCAGCGAACCGAAAGCTCGACCAGAATTTCCGGCGAGCATGTCGGTCGACCGGAACGGTGACCGGAAATTCCGGCGGCAGTTTTGGGTCGACTGGGCCTGGGACTGAAAAATTAGGGCAATCGACAGTGATACTATCCATGACTTAGTACTTGTGCAAAAAACATGCGGGAGAATAGTGGGTGAAACTAGGGTGATGCTAGCCTAGTTAATCTACTAGGAGGATACAGAGAACAAAGGGAGCACAAGTGACCATGAAGGCTAGGGTTTCACCACCAACAAGAAAGGGAACAAAGAGAGGAAAGAGCAAAAATACCCTCGGATGCCAAAGAAGAAGCCATGCCCCCTCCCTTGCCAAGGATGGGCACGAAGAAAGCACCACACGAGAAAGTGGGGAAGCACTCCCCGATCTCCCAATGCGGGCAAGGAGAGAGCAAAACCTTTTGTGAAAAGACTTGTAGAGGCCCGATCTACAACTTGGTGGAGTAGGGAGGGATTTGGGTGGAGGGAAGGGCCTATGGGGGGAGATTGGGGAGGTGGCCATGGAGGAGGGGAAGGCGTGGGGAAGAAAGATAGGAAGAGGAAGGAACTGCCCCACGCGTGGGATATAAATACCCCCTTCAAAAAAAATTGGCAATAAGTCCGGTCGGACTAGGGCCCAAGCCGGAATTTCCGGCGAGAACATCGGCGAACCGACCTGGTGACCGGAAATTCCGGTGGCGACCGAAATTTTCGGCAGAGAACCGAAAACATGTTCTGTAATGGTTTTCGGTCTGCTGCCGGAATTTTCGGCGGTCGCCGGAATTTTCGGCCGTCATGCTGGCGAACCGGAATTTTTGCCGGAAAATTTCTGAAGACAGCGAAAAAATTTGTTTGTTGTTTTGGAGATGAAATATTGTGAGAAATCATATGAGCATATACACAAGATCCAAATGAAGACCAGAAAGAGCACTATCCATATGGCAAGGTCATGAAGAAACAAAAAAGAAGAGCAACCATGGACAAAGGATTTATCTTGAAGCAACAATGCACCCAATACACAAAACCGACCATTTGGCGGAGGATTTCTCCCCCTATGTTTAAGCACACATGTCATGGTGCCTCAAAGGTAGATGCTTGGACCCAAATCATGACACGAGATCAATTTATGTTGCAGACATAGGTAAGCATCAAACCAAGACATGGTGAGATGACCATCCCTACATGTGCTACACAACTAGGCTACATAGGACTTTAAGAGCAAGAATATAGTGCAAGAAGCAAATCAATCCAAGTTTTGGGGATCTAGGATACCGAGTTCTCGCCTCAACATGACAAACCGGGCTTCATCCAAAGGCTTCGTGAAGATATCGGCCAATTGGAACATCATACCCACATGAGTGAGATTGATATCACCATTGGCGAATGTCAATATGTTTGGTGCGACAATGTTGGACGGGGTTGTTGGCGATCTTTATTGCGCTGTCATTGTCACATAGAAGAGGCATCGTACCAAGAGACACACCATAGTCTTTCAAGGTTTGCCTCATCCATAAAAATTGAGCACAACAAGATGCCGCAGATATGTATTCGGCTTCGGTGGTGGATAGGGCTATGGAGTTTTGTTTCTTGGAAGACCAACTCACCAACGACCGGCCAATAAATTGGCAAGCCCCAAAGGTTGATTTCTGGTCAACCTTATCACCTGCCCAATCGGCATCCGAATAGCCAAAAAGCTCAAAGGTTGACCCCTTTGGATACCAAAGCCCGAGAGTAGGAGTGAGAACAAGGTACCTAAAAATCCGTTTGACCGCCATCAAGTGGCACTCCTTGGGAGAGGATTGAAAACAAGCACACATTCCAACACTTAACATGATATCCGGCCTAGAAGCACAAAGGTAGAGCAAGGAACCAATCATAGAACGATATACCTTTTGATCCACGTCCTTCTCACCAAATCCAAGGCCAAGTTGTCCATTTAGTGGCATGGGTGTCTTCATGGGATTAGCCTTGGCCATCTCGAACTTATTGAGCATATCCTTAATGTAGTTCTCTTGAGAGATGAAAGTGCCGTGAGGAAGTTGCTTTATGATGAAGCCTAGAAAGAACTTCAACTCCCCCATCATGGACATCCTAAATTTCATAGTCATCAGCTCGGCAAAAGCTTTGTTATGAGATTCGTTAGTTCCACCAAAGATAATATCATCAACATAGATTTGAACAATAAACAAGCCACCCCCTTTAACCCGTTTGGTGAAAAGGGTGGAATTGACCTTACCAACGCTAAACCCATCCATGAGTAGAAAATCCCTAAGGTTCTCATACCAAGCATGAGGAGCTTTCTTTAGTCCGTAGAGAGCCTTATGGAGTAGATACACATGGTTGGGATAGCGTGTGTTTTCGAAACCCGGGGGTTGATCTACATATGCAACCTCTTTCAAGGGACCATTAAGAAATGCACTTTTCACATCCATTTGATAAAGCTTGAAGTTATGAAAAGATGCATAAGCAAGCAAGAGACGCATAGCTTCAAGACGAGCAATGTGAGCAAAGGTGTCCTCATAGTCAATACCTTATATTTTGGCATACCCTTGTGCCACTAACCTTGCTTTGTTTCTTGTGACGACCCCGTTATCATCTTGCTTGTTCTTGAACACCCACTTGGTCCCAATGACATTGATGCGATGATCTTTAGGCCTCTCCACTAGAGACCAAACTTCATTGCGGGTGAAACACTCGAGTTCTTCTTGCATGGCAATGACCCAATCCGGATCCTCCAAAGCCTCATGAACCTTAATGGGGCTCAAAGTTGGACAAAAAAGCATGATGCCCACAAAAGGTTGTGAGGTTCTTCTTCCTGGCACGGGTCTCGATCCCTCTTGATATGCTTCCAAGGATACTGTTGACTTGAAGTCCACTTGCAATGGAGGCGGACTTAATCTTCTGAATTGTGCCTTCATGATCAACAATGTCATCTTTTGAGGGGCCTTGATCATTGACACCATCTTGAGCTTGGCCTTGGGATGGAGGTTGATCTTCTACTTGGTCTTGCTCAAGGGTTTGAGGGCTTGATTCTTGTTCTTCGGTTTGCATGGCATCTTGAGTGAGATGTTGATCTTGTGATGCATTTGATGGCTCAAATTTGGTAGAGCTTGGCTCTTCTTGAGTTGAGCTTGATTCTCCCCCATCATCTTGTTGAACATGAATGTGACACTCGGTGGGCAAGATGTGCCCAATACCCATCAACTTGATGACTTGAGAAGAATCACCATCTCCTACAACACGAGAAGAAACTTGCCCCTCATGGGGGCCATTATTCTCCAAAAACTCCATGTCACAAGATACTTCAACACAACCATTGGTCTTGTTGTAGTATCTATAGGCATGAGAGTTTTCCGCATAACCAACAAATATACCCTCTATAGTTCTAGATTCGAATTTACCGAGCTTTTCCTTTTTGTTCTTGACGAGGCACTTGCATCCAAAGACACGAAAGTAGTTGACATTGGGCTTCTTACTTGTGAGAATCTCGTATGGAGTCATGTCAAAGGGAGCTCGGAGGAAGAGCCGTTTCGTGTAGTGAACCGCGGTAGCAATAGCTTCTCCCCAAAAATTGTGAGGGGACTCGAATTCACTCAACATTGTTCTTTCCATCTCAATGATTGTCCGGTTCTTCCTTTCAACAACACCATTTTGTTGAGGGGTATAAGGAGCTGAGAATTCATGCTTGATCCCCTCATCTTCAACAAATTCTTGCATGGTGGAGTTATTGAACTCGGTGCGTTGTCGGTTCTAATGGTCTTGATCTCCACTCCATGAGTGCGTTGAGCTTGCTTGGCGAAGATCATGAATTCCTTGAAGGTCTCATCCTTTGTCTTGAGAAGAAAGACCCAAGTATACCTTGAGTAATCATCAACAATGACAAGACCATATCTTCTTCCACCAAGGGAGTCATATGTTGATGGCCCGAAGAGATCCAAATGGAGAAGCTCCAATGGTCTTAACGTGGCCACCTTGGTAACAGAAGGATGATGCTTTCCAATTTGCTTTCCTGAAATGCAAGAACTACACACATGATCTTTCTCAAAGGAGATACGGGTTAGTCCAATAATATGCTCACCCTTTAGGAGTAGATTGAGATTTCTCATGTTGACATGACCTAGGCGACGATGCCAAAGCCATCCCTTGTCAGCCTTGGCCATTAGACATGTAGGAAGAGATTAGCTCTCTTTCAAGAGGTCGACCACATAAAGGTCGTCTTCCACGTGTCAAATGAGAACCAAGCTGAGATCATCACCCCTAAAGACCTTCACAAAAGTTCTAGAGAAATAGGAGTCATAGCCGGCATCCGCAGGATGTTTAATTGAAAGAAAGTTGTAACCAAGGTTTTCAACATGTAAGACGGTCTCTAGAGTCAAAACCTTGGAGATTACCAACTTACCATAACCTAGTACATTTCCTTTAGAGTTATCTCCAAAAGTGATGCTTGACGTTGAGTTGACACCGTGAATGAATTGGTCAAGCCCACTTCTACCTCCGGTCATGTGATTGGTGCATCCACTATCAAACACCCATTTTGATCCACCGGAGGCATAACCCTACAAAATCAATTCTTTGATTTAGGAACCCATTGAGTAATGGGTCCCCTAGCATTAGCAACAAGATCCTTAGGTACCCAAATTGAGTACCACCTATAAGCATAACCATTTTGAGGGCCAACATATTTGGCATATACATCTCCTTGAGTGCCCTTACATAGAACATAGGAAGGATTAGACCTTCCCGCATATTGTGATTGGGATTGCCCCTCATGGCTCCCCCATTCACCACATTCCTTTTGACTTGGTCAACCACCTTGTTACCTTCTTTTACAAAGGTTATATTCTTTGGTGGAATGGCATTGCTCGTGTTGTTCTTTGGATCAAAACCGACACCTTCCTTGGAAATTCTCGTCTTTTGATGGGATAAAATATCATCTAGGATCTTTCCCTTGGAGGTAGGTGCACGACGCTCTTTCTCAAGTTGCTCTTTCAACTTCTTATTTTCCTCAATGAGGTGAGCTTGATCAAAGGTAGAGTTAGAGGTACAAGAATCATTTTCAACAATAATTGGATCCCTCAATGTACCAAGAGCCTTCTCATAGGACACCCGAAGTTGATCATGGTTCTCTCCAAGTTTTATGAGCTCACGCTTGACAAGCAAACTAGCCTTCTCAAGATGCTCAAGGTCCTTGGTAAGAGAAGCATGAGAAACTTCAAGCTCTTTCTTTGAGGCATCAAGCTCTTGGGACAATGAGTTAGCCCTATCAATAGTGTCCATGTCTTTTGCTTTATCAATTTCAAAAAATTCAATTTGTAATTTGAGAAAAGAATTGGTATTCTTCTCCTCACAAAGTTGTTGCTCAGGAAGATTGAATCTTCGTTTCTCATCATCAATATGAGATTCCAAGATATCAATGGCCTCATCACGTGAGCTAACAAGTTCCATTAATTGCTTGACTCTAGCACGAGCAATGGGAGGAAGAGACTTCATGATAGCATACATTTATTTTATATATTGTTCACCAAATTCATCACTATCACTATCACTATCACTATCATGATCACTCTCAAGATCATCCAAGACACTAGATAGGGATGGAGGAGAGAAAATTACCTTGGAGATTCTTGCCATAAGATAAGAACCGGTGATCTTGGGAATAGGAGAACTCCTGATGTAGTCGTAGGTGAGAAGTGAACCGGGTTCGACATATGCCAAACCGGTCACACCCACCACTTTCTCATTATCCCCACACTCCACGTCGGACTCGTCCTTGGAGCTCCTTGCCATGAGGCAAGTGGCGGTGACCTTGGGAGTAGGAGAGTCGTTAGTGTAGTCCTTGGTGTAGTCATAGGTGAAGAGAGACCCGGGTTTGGCAAAGGCCAAGCCGGCCACTCCAACCACCTTCTCTTCATCCTCTTCCTCCTTGTCGGATATGTATTCTTGACCTAGGAAGCCCTTGCCATCACGCCTATTGTTCCTCTTGTATCTTTCATTGATGGGGTTGGGCTTCAATCTTGGTTTGGCACCTTCTTCATACTTAGGCTTGTCAAGCCTCTTCTCATATGGACACTTGTCAGCAAAATGGGTCGACTCATCACAATTGTAGCACATCCTCTTCTTCTCACTTGATCCCATTGAACTTCTCCTTCTTAGGAACTTCATGTTCTTGGTGCAGAGAGCAAGTTGAGAGAGCATATCATCAACTCCATCAACATCGCTTTCTTCATCACTAGCAACATCTTCTTACACATGCTTGGCCTTTAACGCTAGAGAGTGGGAAGACCCAATATCACGGTTAATCTCCTTGATCTTTTTCCCTTCATCCGCCAAGTTATCTGATGGGGATATGCCTACCGGGGTATACCCAGCAGGACGTTTCCTACTGGCCCAAGCCGTCAGCGAGTGGGCCTGCAGGACGACGGCTGGATAGAGACTTGGCGTGGACTCAGGTGACTGGAAGCTGAAGGCCCAAAAGTGTAGCTAGGCCTAGTAGGACTAGGTCATAGAACCTCCGAATCCTTAACTAATTCGGTTGTAATCTGTAAACCCTAGCGAGGTGAGCCTATATAAACCGCCCTAGGGGATGCATAGGGGATACGTTCCATCATACACCCAAGAGACTCGCCGCCTAGTCGTCGAGCTCGCCCCTTTGTACTCTCACCATAATACAATCTAGCAGGAGTAGGTCTTTACCCTCCGGGGGGCCGAACCTGGGTAAACCCTTGTGTATCTGCCCTCATCTCGCACCGCAGATGGCTGGCCGCCCTTGCCCCATGTTCTACTACTCGCTGCCGTTTGCAGCGTCTGCCATGGTCATTCCCACGACAGTGGCACCCACCATGGGGCCTGGCCGGTTAGGCCGGTGTTCTACGGCGAGATCCAATCTGCCCATCAACGAGTCAATCGCCACCGGCCGCATGATCGCGATCGGTGAGATGCTCCAGATCTTGCCGAGCAGCTACGTCCCGGCGGCGCAACCCGTCACGCATAGCGTGATTTTGCCGGTCAGCACGATCAGCCTCTTCGTCGGCCTCACCGACGTCATCACCTAGGAGGACTCGGCTCGCATCCGCGAGTCGCCGCCACGCGACCGGCTCTCTGAGAGCCAGGTCCGCACGATTCACCGCCTCGCCTCCGAGTACGACTCGCCCCGCAGCGACGTGGGCAAAACCACCGCGGCCGCGGACGACGTAGCCCTCAACGACGACGCCGATTCGGCGACCCCGACGTCACTCGCCGGATCCATCGTCGCTGCATCGCCCGCGGGCTCCATCACCCAGGTCTCCAATGTCGGAGACTTCGAGGACCCCTCCATCCTTGGGATCTTCGACTTCGACTCCGGGTCGGAGAACTCCGCCGACCTCCCCGACGGAACCAGTCGCCACGCCGCGTCCGGCGCCGACCCGCCGGAAGACCCCTTATCCACGCCGATCCCACCAAACGCAACGGCGATGGAGGTTGAGGAACTCCGCCTGAAGCTGGCGGAGGCAGTCCACAAGGAGCAAGCCGAGCACGAAAAATTTCGCCTCGAGCAGGCGACAACGCAGGAGCTGTCGCGCTATCACCAACTTCGAATCAGGTCGCGCCTGAACCCTACCATCCAAGGACGCACCCTGAAATTCGACAATTAGAACGACTCGGCTCGCGTGGCCGAGCGCGCGATCTGCGAGAATGCGCCGCCAGGAGGAAGCGCTCGACCCCCACCAGGGACGAAGGCCAACGGCGCACCACCACTGCCCAACCACGTGCCCCCAAGGGAGGATCGTGGTCTCCTGACGAGAGCGAGAAGCAAATGGCCTCCCACTGTTTTCCACCCCAATGGACAACGTCGTCGCGAGCCGAGCTGCGGTCGACAACATCCAATCACCGGCGAAGGCGCCCTGCAGATCTAGTACGCCAAGGCTCTACTCGCCAAAGCAGTTGAGCAACAAAACGCGGGCGCCGACTCACAGGGTCGGATGTACTCGCGCTAATCAGGCAGCAGGGCGGCCTCGAGAGGCCGCCCCATGGCGGCGAATACCCTCAACTTCCCACCACCCGAGCCCCTGCAGCTCCAACACCGACACGCGAACGCGGCACTCTCCACCAACGACCCACGGCCGGTTAACAACTTTGTCGCCGCCAACGGGCAGCCCGTCGACACACGCACCCACATCATCAACAACCAGAGCTAGCGCGCACGCCAGCCTGAGGACCTGCGGCACACCCTCACCAACCTCCGCGACGGAAAACCAAGGGGATCGCTGAGCCGAGTCGGACCCCAGTGCTTCGGACCAATGATCCAAGGCGAAAGATACCCGGCGAACTTTAAAGCGCCGAAGGAAATAGAGAAGTACGAACCCTCGTACGACCCGTCCGTGTGGCTGGACACCTACCTCATGGCGATGGGGATTACCGGCCACACCGATCTACTCGCCGCCCGCTACCTCCCCCTGATGATGGAGGGAGCGTGCAGGCAGTGGATTAACACCCTCCCCGCAGATAGCATCGACTCCTAGGAGGAAATGTGCGACGCCTTCGTCAGGCACTTCGAGGGCTCATACACCCACTCCACCACCATCGAGGACCTGGAGCGATGCGTCCAGGGACCCTGCGAGTCGACCTGCAGTTGGGTCAAACGGTGGCAAGATCTGTGGTATAACGCGGCCGGAATCCACCCGGACACCGCGATCCACTGCTTCAAGACCTCGTGCCGCTACGAGCCCCTGGTTGCCAAGCTCAAGCGAGTGTACAGAACACTCGACAACATACTGGACCTCCTAGAGATCGCAAAGAAGTACGCGGAGGAGGACCCAAACCAAGAAACCGACGACGAGTCGGGAGGACATCGCCGCACGAGCGGCCATGACAACGGGAGGCGACCCGAGTTACGCTACAGCAACACTCGCCTCACCGGCAAACGCCGCAGTGACGGGCAGGTCGACTTCGTCCCCAACGCCGGATACGCGCCACGCGAGCGCAAGAGCTTCTGCCGCGACGGAGGACAGCGCCGCGACGGTGGCAACTACAAGGCAAAGCTGAGGTTCGATCTCGCGGCCCTTCTCAACCAACCATGTGTGTTTCATAGCAGGGAAGGAAAGCCTGCCATGCACACGACCGCCGACTGCCACTCTCTCAAGGAAATCGAGAAGGCACGGCGCGCGTGGGAAGACCCCAACAATAACCCGCCAAACGACGAAAAGTTTGGCAGCGTCGCCGGCTCGCTCCACACCTTCACAAGCTTCAACACAAAGCGCGAGAAGAAGGTCATCGCCCGCGTCGTCGCCGTCAACGCGGTGTCCGAGATAGACATCCCCCAGTTCCTTAACTGGTCTGAGCAACCAATCACCCGGAGCCGCGAGGACCACTCACCGTGGATCGAGTATCCGGGCCGAGTCGCCCTAGTGGTCAAGCCCAAGGTGGGAGACTACTGGCTCCCCAAAACGTTGATGGACGGCGGCAGCTCCATCAACATCCTGTACCTGGACACGTTCAGGCGACTGCGGCTCCCGCAGTCGATGATCGAGACGACCTACACAACCTTCCACGACATCGTCCCTTGTCGGAAGGCGTACCCGATCGGCAAGGTGACGCTGCCAGTCACCTTCGGCACACCAGCAATCTTCTGGACCGAGCGGATCGTCTTCGAGCTGGTGCCCTTCAACAGCCCCTACCACTGCGTCCTGGGGCGCCAGGCGTTCGCCAAATTCATGGCAGCACCCCAATACGCGTACAACGCGATGAAGCTACCCGAGCCATGTGGCATCATCACTGTCCATGGTGACCCCGACATGGCCGCAGAATGCGAGGCCAAAGGCGCCGAACTCGCCGACGCTGTCATCGCGGCGGAGGCCAACCACGCCGAGGAGCTCGCCAAGTATGCGAGCGGGGTCAACAATGACGACCCCACCATACTCAAGAAGCCCAATTCGGAGGGCGGCAACTCCACCGCCTTCGAGGCAACGACACACACCCGCACCATCGAGTTGGTCCCAGGCGACTCCAGCCAGACGGTGACGATCAGGATGGGCATGAGCCCAGCATAGGAAGGAGCGCTCATCGAGTTCCTCCGTGAGAACAGGGACATCTTCGCATGGAAGCCATCCGACATGCCTGGTGTCCCGAGGGAACTCGCTGAGCACAAACTCAACGCCGACCCCAAAGTGCGACCCGTCAAGCAGTCGCTGCGACCCTTCAACGAAGAGCTCCGACGAGCCATCGGCGAGGAGGTGCAGCATCTACTAACTGCAGGCTTCATCCGGCCGATCAAGTACTCCAAGTGGCTGGCAAAACCAGTCCTGGTCGAGAAGAAAAATGGGACCTGGAGAATGTGTATAGATTACACAAATTTAAACAGCGCCTGCCCGAAGGAGCAATTCGTCCTCCCACAGATCGACCAAATCATTGACTCCACCGCGGGCTCGGAGGCGCTATGCTTCCTCGACGCCTACTCTGGGTACAACCAGATCAAAATGGCCGTCGAGGATGAAGAGAAGACGGAGTTCATCACGCCATTCGGAGCCTTCTGCTACACTGCCATGACCTTCGGCCTCAAAAACGCCGGAGTGACCTACCAGCGGTGCATGCAGGAGTGCCTTGCGAGCCAAATTGGCCGCAATATCCACGTCTACATCGACGACGTGGTGGTAAAATCCACTCGCCAGGGCGATCTACTCGCTGACCTGGTGGAAACATTCGCCAACCTGCGAAGGTACAAGATAAAGCTAAACCTAGGAAAGTGCACCTTCGGTGTACCAACCGGACAGCTACTGGGATACGTCGTCTCCAAGCGCGGAATCGAGGCGAACCCCGCCAAGATCAACACGATCGCTCGACTCGGCAAACCCGGGTGCCTGCGTGACGTACAGAAGCTGGCTGGGCGAGTCGCGGCTCTCAGTCGCTTCATCCCCTGGTTAGGAGAAAAGGCGATGCCCCTTTACCGCCTAATGAGAAAGAACCCCACCTTTCAATGGGACAAGGAGGCAGACGACGCGCTCCACTCTCTCAAGGAGGTGCTACTCGCAGCACCGCTACTCGCCGCCCCCGTCGACAAGGAACCCATGCTGGTCTACGTCGCGGATTCAGAACGCGTCGTCAGTGCCGTAATGGTCATCGAACGACCAGAGGAAGGGAAGGAGCGCCTTGTGCAGCGACTCGTATACTACATCAGCGAAGTCCTCACCGAGTCGCGCCAGCACTACCCGCAGTACCAGAAATTGTATACGCGATCTTCAGAGCACAGCGGCGACTGCCGCACTACTTCCAGGAGCACCCAATAACGGTCGTCTCCTCAGCACCGTTGCAGGACATCATCCGCAACCGCGAGGCGACCGGGCGAGTCGCCAAGTGGGCCGTCGAGATCGGCATCCACAACATCAAATACGATCCGCGCAAGGAGATCAAGTCGCAGGCTCTCGCAGACTTCCTCGCCAATTGGGAGGAGGCCCAACAGCCAGAGAAGCTGCCATGCCTCCATTACTGGAGCCTACACTTCGACAGCTCCAAGAATGCGGACGGCGCAGGAGCGGGGATCGTGCTGACATCTCCGAAGGTCGACAAGCTCCGCTACATCCTCTATCTCGACTTCACCCCCTGCACCAACAACATGGCCGAGTACGAGGTGTTACTCCACGGCATGCGAGCAGCCAAGGAGATGAACGTCAATCTCCTGCGCTGCTACGGAGACTCCGACCTCGTCGCCAGACAAGTCGCTGGCACCTGCGACGGTGTCTCCCCCACCATGGCGGCATACCGCCAAGCAGTGGATCAACTGGGTGGACACTTTGCAGGCTACTCCGTCGAGTGGATTGACAGGCGGAAAAACAAGGAGGCCAACGCACTCTCTCGTATCGGCTCGTCTCGACTCGCACCACCCGCTAGCATCTTCCTCGTCACCATCACCAAACCTTCCGTCTCTCCCCCAAGGGAGATCGACATCAGAATCCCGCTGCAACCAGAAGCATCCCTAGTCGCACTAATCGCCGAGCCAAGCGACTGGACTATGCCATACGTCGCTTACCTAGAGGGAGGCACCCTACCCGCGGACGAAACGGAGGCCCGGATGATAGCACGCCGCTGCAAGTCCTTCGTCATCATCAACGGCGAGCTCCACAAGCGCAGCGTGACCGGCTTGTTCCAACGCTGCATTCAACCCGCTGAAGGACGCAAAATCCTCCAAGACATCCATTCCGGCGACTGCGGCCACCACCCCGGCGCCCGCTCTCTGGTCGCAAAGGCCATGCGGCACGACTTCTAATGGCTCACCGCACACGCAGACGCTGTCGACATTGTCCAGCGGTGCGTCGGATGCTAGAAATACGCCAACCAGACCCATGTGTCGAGCTCGGCACTCAAGACAATCCCTATCACTTGGCCGTTCGCCGTGTGGGGCATGGACATGGTAGGCCCCTTCAAGAAGGCCCCCTCTGTCTTCACCCACATCCTAGTCGCAGTCGAAAAATTCACAAAGTGGGTGGAGGCCAAGCCAGTCCGCAAGTGCGACGGGAAGGCCGCCACCAAGTTCCTACGTGAGCTCATCTATCGCTACAGGTTCCCAAACAGCATCATCACGGACAACGACACCAACTTCGCCAAAGGATCCATGGCCGAGTTTTGCGAGGAGCACCACATCCGACTCGACCTCGCCTCAGTCGCGCACCTAGAGTCCAATGGCCAGGCAGAATGCGCCAATCAGGGCATCCTCCATGGCCTGAAGCCACGGCTACAAGTCCCACTCGAGTGCACCGCCGGGTGCTAGGTCGAGGAACTCCCCTTCGTCATCTGGGGCATCCGCACCTCCGTCAACAGATCGACATGATTCACCCCTTTCTTCATGGTTTACGGTGCCGAGGCAGTCATGCCAACCGACCTCGAGCACGACTCACCAAGGGTGGTCAACTACACGGAGGCCGCAAACGAGCTCGCACGCCAGGATGGAGTCGACCAGCTCGACGAAGCACACGACCTAGCTCGCTCCCGCACCTTCATCTACCAGCAAGGGCTCCGTCGCTACCATAGCCTACGAGTGCGGACTCGCACTTTCCAGGAAGGTGACCTGGTACTGCACCTAATCCAGGACAAGAAAGGCATGCACAAGCTCTCACCCCCTTGGGAGGGACCATTGGCCATCGGGCGAGTCCTGGGCAATGACGCCTACTACCTCACCGACGTCAGAGGGGACGGAAAACTCGACGTCAAGCGGCCATGGAATGTAAAACTCCTACGGAAGTTCTACTCTTAGAACTCCAGACATGTACCCCCTACCTGCTATGAAATAAAACAGATTGGTTACCGCAAAATTGTGTCTCCTCTCCGTGTCTTGTGCCACTCGCACTCGTAATAACAGCGTTACACTATTTGCAGAAGTCAACCTTAGTCAAGCGACCGACATGGCCAAGTAGTGCGGTACGAGGGCACTGGGAAAACTCAGGCCTCGTACCGTCCATGAAAAATGCTAACCCGGAGCCCCATTGGAGTCGCCTAGCTCGACTGGCTCCCCGAGCCAAGACAACTGCACTCGCTCCCCACAATGACCAAGTCCTCCGCATCCTCGGCGCAGAGACTCGAACGGCCAAGTACCACGCTCGGGGACTGACACCCGATCAAAGACGAGCGGCTAGGGAAAAACTCCAAGTATGAGAGTGTGCCCAGGACTCTCCATGTGATTGATCTTCCGGATTAGGTAGGAGTGATGCACTTAAAATAATGCGTGTAGTCCTCACCTACCCTGGGACAGCGACTAGAACGGCCAAGTACCACGCTCGGAGACTCGGCAATCCGACCCTGTTCGCGCCCGGGAAAACGGTCAAGTAAAGAGCACCCCTGGGAGTCGCCATGCGACTGGCTTTCCGAGCCATGGCGAGTCGACCTTAACTCACTAAAAGTTCACAACACATATAAAAATGAGGTAAACCCCATAAAAAGGGCGGACGCGCTCGGGGACTCGCACAATCAACATCCAAAATCGCAAAACGAATGGCAAAATAACACGAGCATTCCTTTATAGTAGCACAATTTGTTCCACATACAAGGGAAGTTACATAGTTATTCCATACTAATGCCGAACGGCAAAACACTTTTACTCCGCAGGTTTTGATGAAGACGCACCACCGTCCCTGTGGCTATGGATGAAGGGCACATACGGGTTCGATGGGTACGTCGTCAGCTCGCCCGCCATCGCCGCACGGAACGGTTGTTCGACCTTGAAGTCCCGATGCTTCGGCTCAGGATCATTGGGGGCGACAATCGTCTCCTGATAGGGGATGAGGTCGCCCATCGCCCAAACACGATCGGAGTATACCGTGGCTCGGTCCGTCAGCTTCAATACCTAGGCAATCTCCACCGAGCCTGTCGACGAGGGGTAACCGCTCATGACATCATCGAGGTTGAAGTCATCCGGGAAGTGGTCGAGCCCAAGGCTGAGCACCGTCGCCGCCCCATGACGGAAGGCCGACCGCGTCATGAACTCCACGACCGACGGGGCCTTCTCCAGGTAGCGCCATACCTCGACAAGGTTGCTGGGGATCACCTCTGTGGGTGATATCTCCTGAAGATATGCACGAAGGCAAGTCGCTGACAACGCGGCTGAGTTGACCAGGTTGGTCACACATTGCCGCGAGTCATACGACTGCGCCTCTTCCGCGTTATCAGTGATCCGGCCTGTAGCACAGAAACAAGAGTAAGCAAAACATCAACATCACAATACAGTTAGTGCAGTCGGAAGTTGGTTGAAGGAGAGTTTACCAATTAGCGGGCGACAGAGGTCCGTGATGAAACGTTGAAGAGAAGAAAAGTCATTCTGAAACCCAGCAACGAGTGCATCAGATACTTTTCGCTCTTTAGAGTCAGAAGTAACGACATCCTTGGATCATCCTTCCGCTGAACTCGCTTCCACCCTCGCGTCCTTGAGCTCACGCTCTAGGTCAGCGACTCGCTGTTCGGCCGCGCTCAAAGCG
This sequence comes from Avena sativa, assembly GCA_916181665.1. Taxonomy (NCBI): domain Eukaryota; kingdom Viridiplantae; phylum Streptophyta; class Magnoliopsida; order Poales; family Poaceae; genus Avena; species Avena sativa. The sequence continues at coordinate 198,898,136 of OV702283.1, forward strand.
GATTGAGCCGCCATCAAGTCACCCATCGAGACAAGGCCTTGGCGGGCCTCCTTCACCTCGGTCGCAGCTGATTGAAGCTCCTTGTTCGTCCCCTGGACGGTAACGAGATCCTTCTCCAGGCGACACTTCGTAGCAAGCCGTTCGGCTGACTCACGCTGCAGGCCCTGCGCACAAACTACAGTGTCAACAACAAACAATTCCTCAGTGCCCACCCGCTGAAACTCAGCAACTAGGCACTCAGGGACTGGACAACGAAAGTCCTCAGTGCCCACCCGCTGAAACTCAACGACTAGGCACTCGGGGACTACATAACATAAAAAACATTAAGAATCCGACCACTAAAACTCAGTGGCCAGATCCTCGGGGACTGGACATACCTGGATAGAAGCGCCTAGCATGCCATGAATCTCCATCGCATCCACCGACACGAGCACGGCCAAAGTGTGGCCACGACGCTATTCAACCTCCGTCTCGGCGGCCCCAGGAAGCTAGCTTGATGGCACCGTGGCACTCGCTGCGGCAGCCTTCACCACGAAGCGAGGGAAAGTCGCCGCAGCGGCCGCTGCACCACTCGGGGTCGGCTTGGCCACATCGGTTGAGTCCGCAAGCACCATATGTTGCGACCCGACACCCTCCTTGTCCTTCGAAGCCGCTTCCTCTGCGGTCGGAGGTTCGCTCGGAGCAACTGCCGGATCATCAGAGACCATGACGACATTGTCGCCTTTCGCCCTTTTGATGCCTTCGGCGGGAGAAACGACCTCGTCGCCCTTCCTCTTCCGCGAGGAATCTGCTGGCACCTCTATGGCGACTGGCGGAACCTTGGCCATAGAAGGATGGCCTATCTTCTTAACGCTAGTCCTATGAAACAACTCTATCAATAAAACTTTCCGATTGAAACACAAAGCAAGCATACGAGTAAAGGGAAGAGGATCACTCACTTGGCAACTGGAAGGAATCGTAGGCCGGTGCGGATGCTGGCCGGTTTCTCCAATTCAGGCCCCCACTTCCGAGTGAGGCCCGTCTCGAACACATTGTGTGCCCAAGACACCGACGACTTCTTTGAAGATGAAGCCGCGGCGGGAGCCTTCGTGGAAATTACTACGGGAACCCCCCTTTGCGGCGAAGCCACTGCGGCTAGGACGCCCCCCAAGCTAGCGACTGGGCGAATGGCGGTGGCAATGACGGCAGCAGCACCTCGTTGTGGCATCCCGCAAAACCACTACTAGAAAATCGCGTTGTTTTGTGCATTGCATCGTCAACATCATGCATTGTTTGCATAAAACTATTTTCGTAAAGCCCGTTTTGTTTTCTAAAACGCCCCATCTTTGTTCAAATATCAAAACCCCGGGTCTCCGGATGATTTTGTTTGTCTGCTGTCGGTTTGCAAACGGTGTTTGTAAAACAAATAAAAAAAATATTTATTATTTTAGCGGGGGCAGTCGAACGGGCCGTTTCGACCCGAACGACCACCCCCAGGAATTTACAAACGGTCCACCTACACCCGCCCTTCTAATCCTACAGCTACCTAAAACCCTACCCACACCCAGCCTCCACATCACCCCGGCCAACCCCGTCGCGACACCTCACCCCTCCTCTCCTCCCACCCAACCAAGTGCTGCCACCTCACTCCCTCTCCCTCTAAACCCAACCCCACACAAACACACACAGACCCACGCACACACCTGCCACATCCCCACACCCCACCGACATCTGGGCCCGCGCCCCACCTGTCCCCACCGACCCCACTTCCCTGCTGCTTCCTGTTCCTCTTCCCCCCACCAACCGCGCCCACCTCGCGTTCCCCCGCTCCTCCCGCACGAACCCCTCCGTCCCCGCGTCCCACCCTTCTCCCTCTCCCCTGGCGCCTCCCCGCTCCGGCGAGTGCCGCCCCGCCACCAGCCCGCCACGCCTCATTCCCGTTCAGCCGCGCCGCCGCTTGGCTCGCCTCCTCCGCTCCGGCCCGTTCTCCCTTCCTCCACCGGCGCCCGTCGCGACCTCCGTCCTCGCATCCTCTCCGCACCGCGCCTCGCCGAGCTCGGCCGGCTCCTCCTCCGTGCTCGCGGCGCCCCGCCTCCCCGTCGCTCGCTTCCGACCCCGACGCCGCGTCTGGTCGCCTCCGCGCCAGCGCCTCCCGACCGCGTCGCCCGGAGAGCCTCCTCGCCGTGTCCCTGTCGCCGACCTCCACCGTGCCGCCTCTGCCTCGCCCGCTTCGGCCTGCTCGGGCGCGCGCGTCCGTCACTGGCCCGTCCCTGCCCCGCGTGCAGCGTCGCCGACCCCTCCCTTTGTGCGCTGCCCGGCCCGTGTGCAAGAGCGACACGCTGCCTGCGTGGTTGCGTACTGTTCCGGGTAGTGGTTTTGCCATCTTGTGATCTGCTGCTTTTTGGCAACAGAGCCGTTTGTGTTTAGCCATGTTGACGGGTGTTTGGACGCCCTCATCGGATACTTCGTTGCTGATGCCGACAAGATCTCCGACATGGCAGAGATGGAAAAGCCTCGAAGACCGTTCCCCCGGACCGCCATGATCTTCCTCTCGGACCGAAGACCACCAAGTGCTCCGTCATGGATAAGATGCCCGGGCCCCGGAGACCGTTCCCGGCGCCGTACCCGCAACCGAACCCTCGGAACCACCAAGGTCGCCGAGACCCCCGTACACGAAGGCCGAGGATGCGACAAGATCATCTCCCGGACGCCCAGGACGCCACCCGGAATGCCAAGTACTCCCTCGAGGGCGCCGAGCCCCCCGGTACGACAAGTACTTCTTCCCGGACGCCAAGTAATGCCTCGGACGCCAAGGAACGCCAAGTCCGACTCGATGGCGCGGGCCCGACAAGACCCTCGCAACGACAAGAACGGCATCGACCCGGAAGAATCCGATGCGCCCCGACACCGACCCAAGTCCTGCACCCGGACGCGCCAAGACCTACCTCCGCTATCCGAGAACGTATCCGTCGAACCCTGAACCCCAGATCCGGACCCCGAGACCGACCCCGAACCCCGGAACACCAAGACCGTCGAGACCCTAATGTGTGAACCCCTTCCCGAAACCCTATTTTATAACATAATAACAACTTGTTGCATATTGAATTGTCATACTCGCATGCATATCTGTGGTTTGGGGGCCTTATGCCGATTCACCTAATAATTAAATATGGGGCCCATATGCGGGCAAACTCTAGCCTTATATTGGCCTCATTTAAACTTGTGTAGCGAACCGGTGCTATCTTTTGTCTTGATAAACAACATTTAAATTGCGGGTTAACTAAATAACTTGAACCATCTAAGTAATTGTCGGGACCCTGGTTCCACTTAATATGACCTAATTGCATCGCACCTTTGCCATGTCATACATCATACATGCATCATGCCGATCTTCTGCCGTTGTATTAAATATTGCATCTGGTGTTTCTTCTAGTGTTTTGCTTCTTCGCGGATAAGGTCGTTGAGTTGATGTGAGCTTCGCCCCGACCTTCGGTTGAACCTTCGACAATGTTTCAGGCGAGCATCTCCCCCTTTCTACCTATCTTACTTTTATAGTCTTTATTCCCTCCTGTTGATCTATTGCTATCTGTGTTGCGATGCTTTAGTTTCCGTACCTGTGATATACCGTGCAGCCCTATATTGCCTTGGACACATCCTATTACCTGATGTTTGGTAGATAGCTGGACTTGCGCGTCGTAGTCGCTTGCTCAAATGTTGTTGCGTGCCGTCAAGTACCACAGTTGTTGGAGAAATGCCGCATGTTGGTGTTGGAGATGATCATGGTTTTACTTATCGTTCACTTTAATTCCTGTTTAACAACTAAAATTGAGGTAAGCAGAGGCATCGGTGGGTGATAGAAAATATTTGGTTTCCGAACGCCCACTTGTGTCCCGTAGGACCCCGAGTACTTGATACCTGTTCCTTGATTTATCGCGCTATCCACTTATGGGGAGTATGGGCCCCCCTTAGCCAGAGCTTGATTCCGTCTTATTTCTTGGGGCCACAACTAGTTTGAGGTTTTATTTACTATCCTGTACCTATGCCATGCTTTACTGCTTTATTTACGATTGTGCGAGGAGCACACTGTACTGTTTAGGTATGCGGAGTGATTACGCGGTATCGACAAGCCCAGCCACACTTTCGGGTTCCCAGTCGCTTACAGCCAATAGCGCAACCTTGAGTCCGTCTCGGAGCTTGCTTACTCCGTTGCGGGATCTACTCAAAGGGGTGGCCCCCTGAAATATTTTTGAATCTTGTGATTGCTCTGTCGTGAAGACCTCGTTGGGTTTTGATTTGGTTTTTCCGAGGTTGATCGTGTGTGTGTTGCTATTTGTGCACCCCGGCCGGGTTAAAACTTTCTGAAAGCCGTGTCCGCGGTTATGGACGACTTGGAGCACAGTATCTCGATCATAGACAACTATAACTAAAGTTTACTGTTATAAATTAACTTGTATCTGATATGACTAGTAATCAGCTTCAACTACAACGGAATGGCTAACTAAAACTGCCAACAATTGCTTGCTTGTGTGGTCGCTTGCGACCATTGTACCTGACTAGTAAGTATTGCAACTACAACGGAATGGCTAAGTAAAAGTACCAACAACTGCTGGGTTTTGGGTTTATCTCATGCTATCTGCATCTGATTAGTAATTGTTGCAACTACAACGGAATGAATAACTAAAAGGGCCCACTGCTTCTTTCATCAGGACGAATATCTAAACTTGACTAGTAATTGCTGCAACGATAACTGAACAAATAAAACTGCCAACTGTGTGAGTTCCTCGGTTGACTTCCTCGTTTGGTCTCGAGGGGGAAACGCCAGGATGGGTTTGTTTGGTGTTAGCGTCAGGTTGGATCCGGTTAGGTCATTCTTATCCCTCTCTGATAACCGCCAGTTGTATCGAGTCTCTATAGGTTGTTTAGTGCATGCTGCCGCTGCCGCTCAGTCCACCATACCTATGTAGGCGAGGACCGCCGAATTCTAGACTCGCCGTGTACTGGCCTCAGTACTGACGCTCCTCTTTTTCCTTTGCCCTTTGTCGGCACCCCTTTTTGTTTAAGCAGGTTTGAGTTCGACGCCGTTAGCAGGGTTACCCTTCCGGCTTGGCCTGGGCAGGGTTATGGACGCCATTGGTTATTCTTCAGGGCTCTTAGCCCCATTTGCATCTTGTCCGTAGTCGGACGCTCTATCATTTTCAAGGTGATTTGGATCTTTGTATATTATATCTGTATTCTTGACTCATTGAGTCGCTGTTGTATATATCTGTTCTGTGGGTCCCATCGAGGACTGTTGTGTAATGTTATTACTTCGTTTTCCACCCGCACGAAAGTGCCTGGTGGGCACCTTTGAATCGTTTCTATGCGGGTTTGGCGGGTTTTCGCTAAAACTTGCATAGGTCCGATTCTGAGGGTGTTACAGAGTGGTATCAGAGCTCAGCAGTTACGATACCCCACAAGTCCAGCCTGTAGGATAACCTAGCTAACGGCCGAGGTAGAGTGTCAAAACTATTTTTGAAAATCGGGTGGATAGTTCCGATTAGGTCTGATTTTACTCCTTACCCCTCTACTATTCTCCTCTTACCCCTACGTGTTTTGAATCCGCTCTCGTCTCTTTCTTAGAGTCCAGGATTTCTCGTGGTTGGGTTTTCCGTCGTACCTTCAGGTTTTCGCTTCCTTCTTTGATAACGGTTTGCTACCATCCGGTGTTCAAGCTGCCTGAGGAATCCGCCTGCTGTGGTAACATTCTTTGTTCCTTGTTTGTGCTATCCGGTGTTTCCGACGCGACGACATCATCTACGCCAGATCCGATGCAGGGTCTGCATCAGTCCTTTGTTTCCGAACCTCGCTTGTCGAGATCTTCAGTCTGATTCCGAGAATGGTTGTACTCTTTTCTACTGATTGTGCGGAGTAATAGTTTGGGTGCGTGATGGATTGGCCCCCATGCCGACTACCCTTTCTATTCGCTTTTGTACATTGAAGTGGACGAGAATGCATCGGTTCCCTCTTTCCATCGAAGTTAGGGGTGGCTTTATTTGTGGATACCTCTACCTTCGCCCTCTTGTACCGGAGTGTTCTCCCGACGATCACGGACAACGACCTCTTGTTAGTGGTGTCGCGAGGATCTACACGAAGGGAGAAGATGCAGATCGCCGACCTTCCTTCCGGTACCATGAGGCGGATCTCGAGGGCGAGATCCATTGTTAGTGGTGTCGAATTGTGGCATCCCGCAAAACCACTACTAGAAAATCGCGTTGTTTTGTGCATTGCATCGTCAACATCATGCATTGTTTGCATAAAACTATTTTCGTAAAGCCCGTTTTGTTTTCTAAAACGCCCCATCTTTGTTCAAATATCAAAACCCCGGGTCTCCGGATGATTTTGTTTGTCTGCTGTCGGTTTGCAAACGGTGTTTGTAAAACAAATAAAAAAAAATATTTATTATTTTAGCGGGGGCAGTCGAACGGGCCGTTTCGACCCGAACGACCACCCCTAGGAATTTACAAACGGTCCACCTACACCCGCCCTTCTAGTCCTACAGCTACCTAAAACCCTGCCCACACCCAGCCTCCACATCACCCCGGCCAACCCCGTCGCGACACCTCACCCCTCCTCTCCTCCCACCCAACCAAGTGCTGCCACCTCACTCCCTCTCCCTCTAAACCCAACCCCACACAAACACACACAGACCCACGCACACACCTGCCACATCCCCACACCCCACCGACATCTGGGCCCGCGCCCCACCTGTCCCCACCGACCCCACTTCCCTGCCGCTTCCTGTTCCTCTTCCCCCCACCAACCGCGCCCACCTCGCGTTCCCCCGCTCCTCCCGCACGAACCCCTCCGTCCCCGCGTCCCACCCTTCTCCCTCTCCCCTGGCGCCTCCCCGCTCCGGCGAGTGCCGCCCCGCCACCAGCCCGCCGTGCCTCCTTCCCGTTCAGCCGCGCCGCCGCTTGGCTCGCCTCCTCCGCTCCGGCCCGTTCTCCCTTCCTCCACCGGCGCTCGTCGCGACCTCCGTCCTCGCATCCTCTCCGCACCGCGCCTCGCCGAGCTCGGCCGGCTCCTCCTCCGCGCTCGCGGCGCCCCGCCTCCCCGTCGCTCGCTTCCGACCCCGGCGCCGCGTCTGGTCGCCTCCGCGCCAGCGCCTCCCGACCGCGTCGCCCGGAGAGCCTCCTCGCCGCGTCCCTGTCGCCGACCTCCGCCGTGCCGCCTCTGCCTCGCCCGCTTCGGCCTGCTCGGGCGCGCGCGTCCGTCGCTGGCCCGTCCCTGCCCCGCGTGCAGCATCGCCGACCCCTCCCTTTGTGCGCTGCCCGGCCCGTGTGCAAGAGCGACACGCTGCCTGCGTGGTTGCGTACTGTTCCGGGTAGTGGTTTTGCCATCTTGTGATCTGCTGCTTTTTGGCAACAGAGCCGTTTGTGTTTAGCCATGTTGACGGGTGTTTGGACGCCCTCATCGGATACTTCGTTGCTGATGCCGACAAGATCTCCGACATGGCAGAGATGGAAAAGCCTCGAAGACCGTTCCCCCGGACCGCCATGATCTTCCTCTCGGACCGAAGACCACCAAGTGCTCCGTCATGGATAAGATGCCCGGGCCCCGGAGACCGTTCCCGGCGCCGTACCCGCAACCGAACCCTCGGAACCGCCAAGGTCACCAAGACCCCCGTACACGAAGGCCGAGGATGCGACAAGATCATCTCCCGGACGCCCAGGACGCCACCCGGAACGCCAAGTACTCCCTCGAGGGCGCCGAGCCCCCCGGTACGACAAGTACTTCTTCCCGGACGCCAAGTAATGCCTCGGACGCCAAGGAACGCCAAGTCCGACTCGATGGCGCGGGCCCGACAAGACCCTCGCAACGACAAGAACGGCATCGACACGGAAGAATCCGATGCGCCCCGACATCGACCCAAGTCCTGCACCCGGACGCGCCAAGACCTACCTCCGCTATCCGAGAACGTATCCGTCGAACCCTGAACCCCAGATCCGGACCCCGAGACCGACCCCGAACCCCGGAACACCAAGACCGTCGAGACCCTAATGTGTGAACCCCTTCCCGAAACCCTATTTTATAACATAATAACAACTTGTTGCATATTGAATTGTCATACTCGCATGCATATCTGTGGTTTGGGGGCCTTATGCCGATTCACCTAATAATTAAATATGGGGCCCATATGCGGGCAAACTCTAGCCTTATATTGGCCTCATTTAAACTTGTGTAGCGAACCGGTGCTATCTTTTGTCTTGATAAACAACATTTAAATTGCGGGTTAACTAAATAACTTGAACCATCTAAGTAATTGTCGGGACCCTGGTTCCACTTAATATGACCTAATTGCATCGCACCTTTGCCATGTCATACATCATACATGCATCATGCCGATCTTCTGCCGTTGTATTAAATATTGCATCCGGTGTTTCTTCTAGTGTTTTGCTTCTTCGCGGATAAGGTCGTTGAGTTGATGTGAGCTTCGCCCCGACCTTCGGTTGAACCTTCGACAATGTTTCAGGCGAGCATCTCTCCCTTTCTACCTATCTTACTTTTATAGTCTTTATTCCCTCCTGTTGATCTATTGCTATCTGTGTTGCGATGCTTTAGTTTCCGTACCTGTGATATACCGTGCAGCCCTATATTGCCTTGGACACATCCTATTACCTGATGTTTGGTAGATAGTTGGACTTGCGCGTCGTAGTCGCTTGCTCAAATGTTGTTGCGTGCCGTCAAGTACCACAGTTGTTGGAGAAATGCCGCATGTTGATGTTGGAGATGATCATGGTTTTACTTATCGTTCACTTTAATTCCTGTTTAACAACTAAAATTGAGGTAAGCAGAGGCATCGGTGGGTGATAGAAAATATTTGGTTTCCGAACGCCCACTTGTGTCCCGTAGGACCCCGAGTACTTGATACCTGTTCCTTGATTTATCGCGCTATCCACTTATGGGGAGTATGGGCCCCCCTTAGCCAGAGCTTGATTCCGTCTTATTTCTTGGGGCCACAACTAGTTTGAGGTTTTATTTACTATCCTGTACCTATGCCATGCTTTACTGCTTTATTTACGATTGTGCGAGGAGCACACTGTACTGTTTAGGTATGCGGAGTGATTACGCGGTATCGACAAGCCCAGCCACACTTTCGGGTTCCCAGTCGCTTACAGCCATTGGCGCAACCTTGAGTCCGTCTCGGAGCTTGCTTACTCCGTTGCGGGATCTACTCAAAGGGGTGGCCCCCTGAAATATTTCTGAATCTTGTGATTGCTCTGTCGTGAAGACCTCGTTGGGTTTTGATTTGGTTTTTCCGAGGTTGATCGTGTGTGTGTTGCTATTTGTGCACCCCGGCCGGGTTAAAACTTTCTGAAAGCCGTGTCCGCGGTTATGGACAACTTGGAGCACAGTATCTCGATCATAGACAACTATAACTAAAGTTTACTGTTATAAATTAACTTGTATCTGATATGACTAGTAATCAGCTTCAACTACAACGGAATGGCTAACTAAAACTGCCAACAATTGCTTGCTTGTGTGGTCGCTTGCGACCATTGTACCTGACTAGTAAGTATTGCAACTACAACGGAATGGCTAAGTAAAAGTACCAACAACTGCTGGGTTTTGGGTTTATCTCATGCTATCTGCATCTGATTAGTAATTGTTGCAACTACAACGGAATGAATAACTAAAAGGGCCCACTGCTTCTTTCATCAGGACGAATATCTAAACTTGACTAGTAATTGCTGCAACGATAACTGAACAAATAAAACTGCCAACTGTGTGAGTTCCTCGGTTGACTTCCTCGTTTGGTCTCGAGGGGGAAACGCCAGGATGGGTTTGTTTGGTGTTAGCGTCAGGTTGGATCCGGTTAGGTCATTCTTATCCCTCTCTGATAACCGCCAGTTGTATCGAGTCTCTATAGGTTGTTTAGTGCATGCTGCCGCTGCCGCTCAGTCCACCATACCTATGTAGGCGAGGACCGCCGAATTCTAGACTCGCCGTGTACTGGCCTCAGTACTGACGCTCCTCTTTTTCCTTTGCCCTTTGTCGGCACCCCTTTTTGTTTAAGCAGGTTTGAGTTCGACGCCGTTAGCAGGGTTACCCTTCCGGCTTGGCCTGGGCAGGGTTATGGACGCCATTGGTTATTCTTCAGGGCTCTTAGCCCCATTTGCATCTTGTCCGTAGTCGGACGCTCTATCATTTTCAAGGTGATTTGGATCTTTGTATATTATATCTGTATTCTTGACTCATTGAGTCGCTGTTGTATATATCTGTTCTGTGGGTCCCATCGAGGACTGTTGTGTAATGTTATTACTTCGTTTTCCACCCGCACGAAAGTGCCTGGTGGGCACCTTTGAATCGTTTCTATGCGGGTTTGGCGGGTTTTCGCTAAAACTTGCATAGGTCCGATTCTGAGGGTGTTACACTCGTCCATTGTGGCAGCAGCGCCAGCTGCCGCGGCCGCGTGCGCCGTTGCATCCTCAGCCGAGCTGGTGGTGTTGGAGCTGTTCGCAGATCGGGGCGGGGATATCGGCTTCGCCGGCTTCGTCTTCTTCTTTGGCGGAGCTTTATTCTTCGATGGCATGGCCTCGCGATGTGAGGTGTGCTCAGGGAGCTCGTCGTCGTCGTCATCGTGGGGTTCGAGGCTCTTGCTAGGCTCGAGTTCACGCTGGTGCTGCCCGCGAGTCTTGAGAACCGTGGTGGCAGCAACTTCCATGGGGTCGTCGTCTTCATCATCGTCATTATCACCCCTGTTGCTCTCGGCGTTGCCCTTGGTGGGCGATGACTCGCTCCCGTCCTGGGCGGACGAGCTCGAGTTCTCGTCATCTGCGGGTGGAAGCCACCCTTCCACCACTTGAAACAACTGCAACAAGAACAAACGACGTTATCACGACTGTGAATGCACAAACTACGACTGCGAGTGCAAACGGAATAATAGCTTACCGTTGGAGCTGGGCGCCTCGCGGTGTAAGGGGCGACCCCGGCCTTCGCGTCGAGGTACACTGCCTGGGTAATCTTCTTCAGGGACAGTGTATAATCATTGAGTCTCCACTCAATGAGCCAGGATTTCGTCGGGTCGTCCTTACCCGTATACTCATACATGTAGTGGTCTCGGTGGGCCAGGGGCCCGTGCCACCGCCCGAGCCAGCCTTGTAGAGGTTGATGGTCTGGAGGCCTTTCTTCTTCAGGCCGCGAATGGTTTGTAACATTTTGTCAACAACCATCCGCTGCTCCAGCGGGAGTTTGATGACCTGGAGCCGACGCGGCTCGGGCCGGTCAGCGGAGTACCTTGGGAGCGCCACTTCATCGCCTGGAGTCGACTCGGTGACGTAGAACCAGTACTTCTTCCACTTATTCGCCGCTTTGGCGGGTAGCATCAAATCAAAGAACGATGCCTTTGAATTCAGCTTGAATGTTAGGCCGCCCGTGGCTAGCATCGGGCCGCCTGTTTCTTCGTGGCTGATTCTCCCGTGGAATAGGTCTTGCCACAGGGGGAAGAAGGGCCTGCAGCCCAGATAGCACTCGCAGAACACCACGAAAATGGCGAGCTGCTCGATGCTGTGCGGATCCAGATCCGATGGCTGGATTCCGTAGTAGGCGCAGAAACGCCGGAAGAAGAGAGAGGTTGGGAACCCAAGCCCCCGCTCCAGGTGGCTGGTGAAGAAGATGAACACGTCTCACGCGGATCCGGAATTACTTCTTCGGCTGCGGGGATGCGCCATCTCCCGGCACGAGAATCCCCGCCTCCTCGAAAGATGCTAGCAGTGCCTTTGTGCACTTGGATCTACCCCATGGCTCGGTGGAGGGGGCCATCGGCTGGAGGATCGTGGGAGTCGGAACTCTCTAGATCGTTCTGGTCGCTGTGCGGAATGGGGAAACAGAAATGCGCGAGATCGGAGGAAGTGAAGGAAGCGTTTTCCCCATTCGCCCTTCACTCTCCTTATATAGCAGTTGTTACCCACCATTTTCGGGAGCCGTTACTACGCGGTAATTATGCCAATATTACCGTTGGGTTACCCAATGGCTAGTTTGACCACAATTGATGGTGCAACTTCATCTACTCGACTTGTTGCTCCCAGCGAGGGCGGCTAGCCATCTGCGGTGCGAGATGAGGGCGGAGACACAAGGTTTTACCCAGGTTCGGCCCCCCGGAGGGTAAAAACCTACTCCTGCTAGATTGTATTATGATGGAAGTACAATGGGGCGAGCTCGACGGCTAGGCGGCGAGTCGCTTGGGTGGACGATGGAACGTATCTCTACACGCCCTCTAGGGAGGTTTATATAGACTCACCCCCTAGGGTTTACATATCTGAACCGAATCAGTTAAGGTTTTGGCAATCGTTTAACCTAATCCGACTGGGCCTATCTACTCTCCTGGGCATTTAGCTTCCAGTCGCCTGAATCTACGCCAGGTCTTGATCCAGTCGCCGTCCTGCAGGCCCACTCGACAGTTCCTGGGCCAGTCGGAAACGTCCTGCTGGGTATACCCCGGTAGGCATATCCCCATCAGTAGTCCCCGAGGCCGTCGTTTATTGGTCGCAGGTGTTCGTTCGGCAGTCGGAGTATACGGGTCCAATGTGGACGCCCAGTCGAATCGGCGGCGAACTCCTGAATAAAGGAAAAACCAGTTATTCTAGTCGTAATGATAGTGGTCAGTCGGGTCGCAGCTCAGCGAACGGGTCGGCAAAATGGTCAGTCACTGTTGTAGTGATCGGGTCGGCGAGTCGAATGGATGAAGTTGGACCTATAAATGAGGTCAAACTAGCCGTTGGGGTAATCCAACGGTAACTTTTGGCGTAATCACCGCGTAGTAACGGTTCCTGAAATTGGCGGGTAGCGACCGCTATATAAGGGAAATGGCAGGCGATCGGGAAAACACTCCTTCATCTTTCCTCCGATTTTGCCCACCTCTGTTTTCCTCCGCATCGCGATCCGATCGATCCAGAAACCTTCGACCTCCACGAATCTTTCAGCCAATGGCCCCCTCCACCGAACCATGGGGCAGGTCCAAGTGCACCAGGGCGCTACTGGCATCCTTCGAGGAGGCCGGGATCCTGCGCGCTGGCAGGTGGCGCATCCCCGCGGCCGGAGAGGTGACTCCGGATCCGCGCGAGGGAGAGTTTGTTTGCTTCACCAGCCATCTGGAACAGGGGCTGGGGTTCCCCACGTCTCTCTTCTTCCGGCGCTTCTGCGCCTTCTACGGGATCCAGCCGTCGGACCTGGAACCGCACAGCATCGAGCAGCTCGCCATTTTCATGGCGTTCTGCGAGTGCTACCTGGGCTGCAGGCCCTACTTCCCCCTGTGGCAAGATCTGTTCCACGGGAGGATCAGTCGTGAAGAATCAGGCGGCCCAATGCTGGCGGGGGGTGGCCTGACGTTCCAGTTGAAGTCGAAGGCCTCCTTCTTCGACCTGATGCTGCCTGCCAAGGCGGCGAGCGAGTGGAAGAAGTCCTGGTTTTACGTCACCGAGGCGACTCCAGACGGCGAGGTGGCGATCCCAAGGTACTCCGCCGACCGGCCCGAACCGCGTCGACTCCATGTCGGCAAGCTCCCAGTAGACCAGCGGATGGTTGTGGACGAGATGCTTCCAACCATCTGCGTCCTGAAGAAGAAGGGCCTTCAAACCATCAACTTGTACAACTGTTGGCTCGGGCGGCGACTTGATCCCCTGGCCCGCCGCGACCATTACATGTACGAGTACACGGGCAGGGAAGACTCGACGAAGTCCTGCCTTGCCGAGTCGAAACTCAAAGACTACGTTCTGGCGTTGAAGAAGATCACCCAGGCAGCATACCTGGACGTGAAGGCTGGTGTCGCCCCCTACACCGAGAAGCATCCAGCTCCGACGGTAAGTCGTTGTTTTCACTATCATTCGCAGTCGCAGTTGATTCTGTCACGGTTATATTGATATTGTCTCATGCCTACTGCAGTTATTTCAAGTGATGGAAGGGTGGCTCCCACCCGCGGACGACGAGAACTCGAGCTCGTCCGTCCAGGACGAGGGTGAGTCGCCTCCTGCCAAGGGCGGCGTTGGGAGCGACGCGAGTGATGACGACGACGATGATGACGAGCCCAGGGAAGAGGCCGCCCCGATAGTTCGCAAGACTCGCGGGCAACATCAGCGCGAGCTCGAGGCGAGCAGAAGCCTCGAACGTCACGATGAAGACGACAACGAGCTTCCCGAGCACACCTCGCGTCGTGAGGCTACACCGTCGAAAAAGAAGAAGAAGAAGAAGAAGAAGGAAGTAAAGGCTCCACCAAAGAGGAAGACGAAGACGGCAAAACAGGCATCTCCGCCTCGTCGGCGAGTAGTTCCGACGCCACCAGCTTGGCCACGGATGAAGCGCCGCAGACGACAGCAGTAGCGGATTCCACTGCCGCCCTGAGTGAGGTACCTCTGGCCTTGCTTCCCCCCCCCTATTCGCCCCAGTCTCTGGGTTGGGGGTTGCTCCAGCCGCAGCAGCTTCGCTTCCCAGGAGAGCTCCTGCCAAAGTCGTTTCAGAAGCTCCTGTTGCGGCCTCGTCGTCGAAGAGGCCTTCCGTGTCTTGGGCGCATGATGTTTTGGAGATGGGCCTTAGTCGGAAACTGGGCCCTGAATTGGAGAAGCCGGCCAGCATCCGCACGGGGTTGCGGTTCATTCCAGTCGCCAAGTAAGTTTTGTTCACCTGCCTTGCCTTTCGTTGTACGCGGACCATTTTGCTCATGTAATCGATTCGCAGGACTGGAGTTAAAAAGATAGGCCACCCATCCGTGGACAAGGTGCCACCAGTCGTCGCCGAGGAGGACCCCTCATGGAAGAGGAAAGCTGATGAGGTCTCTGCCCCGCAGACAGTGCCAAGAAGGCCATGGGCGATGATGTCGTCACGGTGTTTAACGACACGACGGTTGCTCCGAGTGGTCCTGCGACGGAGGCGTCCTTGAAGACCAAGGAGGATGTTTCCTCGCCTGGGGTGGCCAAGCCGGCTTCTCTTGGTGCTGGAGCGTCCACCGCGACCTTCCCCCGCTTCATGGCCAAAGTGGCTACAGCGAGTGGTACAGCGCCGTCGAGCCGCGTACCTAGGGTCGCCGAAACAGAGGTCGAGCAGCATCGCGGGCACACTCCGGCTCTTCTTGCATCTGTGGACGCGCTACAGCTCCATAGCATGCTGGGAGCAACCATCCAGGTATGTCCAGTCCCCGAGGATCGGGCCACTGAATTTCAGTGGTCAGATTCTTTTGGTGTTTGTTTTTATTTGTAGCACCCAGTCCCCGAGTGTCCAGTCGCTGAATTTCAGCGGGTGGGCACTTAGGATTTTTTATCTCTAGTCCCCGAGTGTCCAGTCGCTGAATTTCAGCGGGTGGGCACTGTAGGATTTTTGATCTCCAGTCCCCGAGTGTCCAGTCACTGAATTTCAGCGGGTGGGCACTTAGGATATCGTTGTTGTTAACTGTTTGATTTGTGCACAGGGCTTGCAGCATGAATCAGCCGACCGGCTTGCTGCGAAGTGTCGCACGGAGAAGGAACTTGTTGCCGTCCAAGAGGTGAACAAGGGACTCCATGTGATCGCTGCGAAGGCAGAAGAGGTCCGCCAGGGCCTTGTCCCGGCGAGTGAACTGACGGCGGCTCAATCTGCGTTGAGTTCGGCTGAGAAGCGGATCTCCGACCTTGAGCGCGAGCTTAAGGAAGCAAAGGCGGAGGCGAGTTCAGCGGATGGGCGAGCCAGGGCTGCTGTTACGACTGCCGCTGAAGAGCGTAAGGTCTCTGACGCCCTCGTTGCTGGGCTACAAGACGACTTCTCCTCTCTTCAAAGCTTCATAACGGGCCTTTACCGTCCTTTGATTGGTAAGTTTGCCTGCCTCTGCCTGTAGTAGCTACTTTGTGAAATCGTCGTTGTACTTACTGCCGACCCCTATCCGCAGGTCGGATTATCGACAGTTCGGAGGATGCGCAGTCGTATGACGCGCGGAAGTGTGTGGCCACTTTGGTCGACTCGGCCACGATGTCTGCGGCTTGCATTCGAGCGTATCTTCAAGAGATGTCGCCCACGGAAGTGATTCCCGGTGATCTCGTCGACGTATGGCGGTATCTGGAGAAGGCGCCGTTAGTCGTCGAGTTCATGACGCGGTCGGCATTCCGGCGCGGGGCGGCAACGACGCTTAGCCTTGGGCTTGCCCACTTCCCGGAGAACTTCGACCTTGACGACGTGACGAGTGGCTACCCCTCGTCGATGGGCTCGGTGGAGATTGCCGAGGTGCTGAAGCTGACGGACCGGTCC
Organism: Avena sativa; assembly: GCA_916181665.1. Taxonomy (NCBI): domain Eukaryota; kingdom Viridiplantae; phylum Streptophyta; class Magnoliopsida; order Poales; family Poaceae; genus Avena; species Avena sativa. Next base: position 198,914,360 of record OV702283.1, read on the forward strand.
GCGGTATACTCCGATCGCGTATGGGCGATGGGCGACCTCCTCCCTTATCAGGAGACTACTGTCGCGCCCAATGATCCCGAGCCGCCGCACCGGGACTTCAAGGTCGAGCAACCCTTCCGTGAGGCGATGGCGGGTGAGTTGACGACGTACCCATCAAACCCATACACTCCCTTCATTCGCAACCGCAAGGGTGGCGGCGAGTCGACGTCGAAGCCTGCGGAATAGAAACATTGTGCCCTGGGGCGTTAGTAGTAACTTGGCCATTGGGCTCAACTTGTATTTTGTAACGACTTTGTTCTGCTGTAATGGAATTTCGCGTTATTTTCTGAATTGTCTTGTGACTTCGATTGCTGATTGGACGAGTCCCCGAGCGCGTTCGCCCTTTTTATGGGGTTTACCTTGTTTGTTATGTGTTTGTGGTTTTGAACGTTTTGTCAGTTGTTTTGTTATTGAGGTCGACTCGCCCGAGCTTGGAAAGCCAGTTGTAGGGCGACTCCCATGAGTGCTCTTTACTTGACCATTTTCCCTTGCACGAACGAGGTCGGGTAGACGAGTCCCCGAGCGTGGTACTTGGTGGTTCTAGTCGCAGCTCTAGGGTGGGTGAGGACTGGGCGCGTTAGAGTGAGCGCATCACTCCTGCCTGACCCATTGGGTCAGTCGCGTGGCGAGTCCTGGGCACGCTCTCGTACTTGGCGTTTTTCCCTAGTCGCTCGTGCTTAACTGGTCGCCAGTCCCCGAGCGTGGTACTTGGCCGTTCGAGTCGCTGTGTCGAGGATGCGGAGGATCATGGTCGCTGTGAGGAGCAAAGGCAGTTGTCTTGGCTCGTTAAGCCAGTCGAGCTAGGCGACTCCAATGGGGCTCCGGGTAGGCGTTTTTCGTGGACGTTACGAGTCCTGGGGTAACGCAATGCCCTCGTAACGCACTACTTGGCTGTGCCGGTCACTGTACCAGAGGTTGACTTCGCAGTTAGCTTGACGCTGTTATTACGAGTGCGAGGGGCACAAGACATGGACAGTAGATGCAATTTGCGGTAACCAATATGTTTTATTTCATAGCTAGTGGAGGGTACATGTGTGGAGTTCTAGGAGTAGAACTTACGTAGGAGGTTTACATTCCACGCTCGCTGGACGTCGAGTTTCCCGTCTCTGCAGACGTCGGTGAGGTAGTAGGCATCGTTGCCGAGTACTCGCCCGATGGCGAATGGTCCCTCCCAAGGGGGGTAGAGCTTGTGCAAGCCCTTCTTGTCCTGGATGAGGCGAAGCACCAGGTCGCCTTCCTGGAAAGTGCGAGTCCTCACTCGCCGGCTATGGTAGCGGCGGAGTCCTTGCTGGTAGATGGCAGTGCGGGAGCGAGCTAGGTCGCGTGCCTCGTCGAGTTGATCGACTCCGTCCTGGCGTGCGAGTTCGTTTGCAGCCTCCGTGTAGTGGACAACCCTTGGCGAGTCGTGCTCTAGGTCGGTGGGCATGACTGCCTCGGCGCCGTATACCATGAAGAAGGGGGTGAACCCTGTCGACCTGTTGACAGAGGTGTGGATGCCCCAGATGACGGAGGGTAGCTCCTTGACCCAGCACCCGGCGGTGCGCTCGAGTGGTACTTGGAGTCGTGGCTTCAGGCCATGGAGGATGCTCTGGTTGGCCCGTTCCGCCTGGCCGTTGGACTCCGGGTGGGTGACTGAGGCAAGGTCGAGTCGGATGTGGTGCTCTTCGCAGAACTCGGCCATGGCTCCTTTGGCGAAGTTGGTGTCGTTGTCCATGATGATGCTGTTTGGGAACCCGTAGCGATATATGAGCTCGCATAGGAACTTGGTGGCGGTCTTCCCGTTGCATTTCCGGACTGGCTTGGCCTCCACCCACTTTGTGAATTTGTCGACCGCGACCAGGAGGGGAGTGAAGCCGGAGGGGGACTTTTTGAAAGGTCCTACCATGTCCATACCCCACACGGCGAACGACAAGGTGATGGGGATTGTCTTGAGCGCCGATCTCGGCACGTGGGTCTGGTTGGCGTACTTCTGGCACCCGGCGCACCGCTGTACAATGTCGACAGCGTCTGCGTGTGCGGTGGGCCAGTAGAAACCGTGTCGCATAGCCTTTGCGACCAGAGAGCGGGCGCCGGCATGCTGGCCGCAGTCGCCGGAGTGGATGTCGTGGAGGATTTTGCGTCCTTCAACAGGTTGGACGCAGCGTTGGAACACGCCGGTCACGCTGCGCTTGTGGAGCTCGCCGTCGATGATGACGAAGGATTTGCAGCGACGCGCTATCATCCGGGCGTCTGTTTCGTCTGCTGGTAAGGTGCCTCCCTCCAGGTAGGCAATGTACGGCGTAGTCCAGTCTTCTGGCTCTGCGAAGAGTGCGACCAGGGCTGCCTCTGGTTGCAGCGGGACGCTGATGTCGATCTGCCTTGGGGGAGAGACATAAGTCTTGGTGATGGTGTCGAGGAAGACGCCGGCAGGTGGTGCGAGTCGAGCCGAGCCGATACAAGAGAGTGCGTCAGCCTCCTCGTTTTTCCGCCTGTCAATCCACTCGACGGAATAGCCTGCAAAGAGTCCACCTAGCTTGTCCACTGCTTGGCGGTATGCCGCCATGGTGGGGGAGATGGCGTCGCAGGTGCCGGCGACTTGCCCAGTGACGAGGTCGGAGTCTCCGTAGCAGCGTAGGCGGTTGACATTCATCTCCTTGGCGGATCGCATGCCGTGGAGTAGTGCCTCGTACTCAGCCGTGTTGTTGGTGCAGGGGGTGAAGTCGAGGCAGAGGACGTAGCGGAGCTTGTCGCCCTTCGGGGAAGTCAGCACGATCCCTGCCCCTGCGCCGTCTGCGTTCTTGGAGCCGTCGAATTGCAAACTCCAATAGTGGAGGTACGGCAGCTTTCCGGGCTGCTGGGCCTCTTCCCAGTCGGCGATGAAGTCCGCGAGAGCCTGCGACTTGATCGCTTTGCGTGGCTCGTACTTGATGTTGTGGACGCCGATTTCGACGGCCCATTTGGCGACTCGCCTGGTCGCCTCGCGGTTGCGGATTATGTCCTGCAACGGTGCTGAGGAGATGACCGTGATCGGGTGCTCCTGGAAGTAGTGCGGCAGTCGCCGCTGTGCTTTGAAGACCGCGTATACCAGTTTCTGGTATTGCGGGTATCGCTGGCGTGACTCGGTGAGGACCTCGATGATATAGTGTCACATCCCAAGATTTCCAAAATCTTGTAATGTGAAAAATAAATAAACAAAGTAAAAGATTGTTGAAATTTAGGGTGAAAAGAAACTTTTGTTTTTAAATGGAAATAAAAATCCCATCTTGAACAAACTTTAATTAAAGTTTGAATTCAACAATATCCAAATCAAGAGAAATGCATTCCTCATAAAATACATCTAGAAATTTAAACACTTGGAAAATAAATCCAAACCCTAAACCCAAATGGAATAAAATCATTTCAAGTTATCTCTAAGACCATGAATTTGTTCCAAATAAAAATTTGTCAACAAACATTTGTAAATGATCAAGAATGATAAATATAAATATATTAAAACCTATAAATTGGTTTCACTTAATTTGGAGCCATGGATAAAATCTTTTAAATATAATAATATAAGGAAATTAAATTCCCAAAGCTAATAAAGCATCTATCTAGAAATCCATACCAAATGGTGAGCAAATAATCCTAAAGACATTTAAAAGGATAAACAAGAATTAAATAATATTTCACAAATTAGAATCACCAAGTTTGGATCTATAAATAAAAAGATATGGATTTTATAAGATGAAGAAATAAATATTAAATAAGGATTATTTAAAGACCAAATTAAATCTGGGCCTAATCCATTAAGCAAATAGAATGAATGGAATCCAAATCCAAATAAAATAAAAGGATAAAGAATTTCCAAAATAAAATAAAATGGCTTAAACCAAAATTCCATTTAAATAAAGACAAACCCCTATTAGAATAATTATATAATTCAGGAGAAAATAGATATTTGGAATTTACCCAAGTGGATTAAAAATTTGTTTAATTAACTTAAATAATAAGATCAAAGGAAACTTATAAATAAAATTATGGAATTAAAACTATATTTAATTCCATTGGAATTAAAACAAATATCCAATTCAAATGATTTATGAATCATATTAAATACCTTCTAAACAATTCAAGATGAATTATTTGACACCCTATTAAACAAATAAAAACCTACTGAAAAGATTTGGAAAGTTTAAAGAATTTAAATGGTGTTTGAAATATTATTAAATCTCATTTGATTTAAAACAAGGGCCTTTTTGAATAATTAAAAGACCCCAAAAATAATAATGTTTTATTCAAAATTTGACTTCAGATTACATTACTAATCAGTATTTAAACCTACAGAAATCTTGGTTGAGGTTTGAATTCAAATTGATGTTTGAATTGTTTAAACAAAACCAAAACAGAAATTAGAAATAGAAAAAGAAAAAGATTTCAGTATAAAAAAAGTGGAACCAGCCAGCGAGCCCACTAGGCCCAGTAGCCCATCTTCCCTCTCACCCCGAGCGAAACATTTTCTCACCGCAGAACTCACCCACTCGGTCGCTGAACGCCCAGACCCACTTCCCCTCTCTCCCTCACGCTGACAAAGGACCCCACCGCCAGCTCCCTTCTTCCTCACCCTCCAGCTGACCTCGCCGGCCGTTGCTGCCAATGAATGCCGGCGTGAATACGCGTTAACCACGCCATTAAGCGACCCCGCGATCACGCATACTAATTCACCTGCGCCCCCTCTCTCATTCCCCTCCGTCGCCTCACCCTAGCGCGCCCCAGGCTGCTCAATTTCTCTCTACACCGCCACTGTCTCCGTCAAGCTCCGGCGACAATTCCGGCCAAACCCTGTCGCCCCTCGCCTGCTCGAGCACACTAGCATGACCCCCAGGCTCTGGCGCACCTCTCTACATCCTCAGCTTACTCGCGCGAGCCCTGTATCGTCGACTCCGTCTTCGTCTGAACGTCGCCGCCGTCTTCTCCAAATCCGACGAGCTCCACAGGTAGTCTCTGACCGCGCCGCCCCTTCTCTGTGATGCTCCCGCACTCCCTAATCTTCTAAGCATCTAACGCTACTGTTATTTTGCCTTCCCGTGCGCTGTAGCCTCGTCCCCGTCGATGTCTGACCGCACCCGACGCCAGGAGCATCTCCGGCGAGGAATTCCGACGACACCCGTGCGCCCCCTGCTACCCGAAGACCACCTTGAGCTTCGCCATACCCCTGCGATCACTGTGAGCCCTTCCCCTTCCTCCCTTGCTTCCTGTAACCACCGCGACGCTGTAGGCAGAGCCAACGCCGCCACCTGCCGCCGCCAGCACCGCCCATCTCTGGCAAGCATGCTAAGCACCGTCAGATCTCGATCACACGGATAGGATAGGTAACTTAAACGAAAGGGTACGGATGTCTATGCACCGCTCGATCTAACTTAGATCCAACGCACCAGAGAGCGTGATCCAGACGAACCGGTACCAGCGAATAAAATCAAGACACGTGGCCCTGCTGATTTGATTTAAAACAGAATTGTGCTATTAGATATGCCAATTTGAAAATTCATAACTTTCAAAGCACACGTCCAAATTTTGCAAATTTTATATCAATGGATTCAGCAAGACAAGTACTTTCTGGCCATGCACTTTGTTTAGTAAAATGCTTCTATTAAATTGATTGTTTTTGCAGAAACTTGTGTATGCATGTTTAGAATATAAAAATTGCTCTAAAATGATTTTGGGGATAAAATCTTTAGCAAATTGTTTGTTTTAAACCTACTGACCCTAGGAATCAAATGGTGGTTTCAAAAATGTATTTGGTGAAGCAAAAGAACAAAACCTTGAATTAAAACATTTCTAGCCAAATAAAAATATGGTTTAATTGTTAAAAATGATTTTGGAGGAAAACCTTTGGGAAATGTGTTGGAATAAACTCTCTGACCCAAGCACCAAGTTTTATGATTTTAAAATGTATTTGGTGAACCCCATAAAAATTATTACATTGCTAAAGACATTTTCAACCACATAAAATAATGACTTAGTTTAAAAATGGTTTATGAAGTGAAATCTTTTGCAAATAGTTTTGCCACTTTACAAAATGACCAATACGTGTTTTAGAATGTTTATAACCTATTATAAACCACTTTTGTAAATAAAACAAAGTTTGGCATGCTTGCATGCACTGTTTTGTTTGTATTATTTTATGTGATGTTGCTTGAATGGTAGATTGAAATATTGCTTGCTTGATTGAATTGTAGTGATTTGAAGTGTGTGAACATTGCAAGATCAAGGAGTGAACCTATATTCTCTACCAAAAAGGCAAGTGATGCTTCATACTTTTGTCCCATTATTTTCACTATGCATTAGTGATATTTCTAAGTAGGACTTGCATGGAATTTTGCTAAATGTAAACTATGCCATGGGAAATCCTAGTAGATGAAACCTTAGTAAAATTTCCTAAGTTAAGATTCCTACTACTATCATTGCTTAGCTTAGCTAGTAGAAAACAAGGGTGGAATATATATTCATGCTATGAAAAATTTCTAAGTCTGTGGACTTGTGTTATGTTTAATAAAACAACTAAGTGAATGAATCACCTGGGTGGAATGGAAGGAATGGTTTGTGTTGAGTGGTTACACAAGGCCAGGGGACTGGTGAACCTGGTGTATCTCACTTGTGGATGGCCACCCAGGAACAAAGAGATTTGAGATGTCAAATGTTGAGAAGCTTCAAGTGCAGCCACTTGGCATTATGGGCTCTGCCTGGATCATATAGGTTGCAATAACTTAGCCAAATGGACAGTTGGTGGTAGGGGTTTGATAGGTTGGAGCGCGTCCATTCTGGTCTAAGGGAAGGTTTCTGAAAGATCTTGTCTTGGTGAAACCAAGTCTTGTGGGGAAAGTGCACCACCTCTACAGAGTGTAAAATCTAAGTACTTAGCCATGTCCCTGGCAAAGGACAATTTGAGCATCAAGACATGGAAGCTATCAAGAATCTCATCATCCCAATTTCTAAGTTAAAAACTTGTGGTTGAACAAGGGTTGAAAGGATCACCAATTTCTATTGGGAGATGCCTTGGGAAAGATTTTGCCAAGCAAAAACTTAGTGTTTTCAAATGATAAGGAAAATCTATTTTGAGCAATGCAAGCCTAAGCTCCACTTAGCCAAATGCATATAGATGATATACTCCACTATACTACCATAGTATCACTTGCCAATACAATTCAAATGTATTGACCCTTGTGGCTGTAACTTGTTTTGTTGTAGGTTTGTTTGATATTAGTGAAGTTTAATGATTAGGATTACAAGTCTACAACCAACATGTCTGCATGTGGCACTTTGAAGATGAAGGACCCCATGCTATTGCTATATTTTGCTGCATTGTAACGAGATAGCCAAATGAGCTATGTAAGATGTAATAAATTATGTTATTCCTGGTTATAAAGTTGTATTATGACCTTTGTTGCTTGATATTACATCTTAACTGTGGATGCTAGCTATTGATCCAGGGACTAGCATTGTAAACACAGGGATCTCTACCTAATTAAAGGTTGGGAACCTTACAGATGGTATCAGATCATTGTGTTGCCTGTAGGATTGTAACCCTAGGATTGGACAAAACCCCTTAGAAAAATAGGAGTTGTATTTGTTCCAAAACTTATTTACAAACAATCTTGTAAACTCTTTCCTCAATCATTTTGGTTTTGATTCTACATCTCTTCTATTTCAAACTTGATGGATAAAGCCTACCCCATGGCCAAAGACTTCACCATGAGCAAAGGTCTTCATCAACTCTAATGACTTCAACATATTCAAGTGATTTCAACCTTATTCTCAACAAGTACTTCAACCTTGGATATCACTAAGGACTACAAGTGAGACAAGAAAAGTTACTCAAGACTTGAAGACTATGGAAACACAACTTAGAGGGAATCATCATCACCTTTGGAGTTTTGTGACCAAGACACAAGAATTTTTCCAAGGAAACCATGATCTCATTCAAGAAGAATAAACCAAGAAGGATGGAATGATCTCAAGTGAACCATATAGTTGGACCACCATATTTAGATTGAATCAAACACACCAACTTATGTGGTGTAACAAAAAAAATATTTTTGGTTGCCTAAAAATATGCTTGAAATTTGTTGTTTGAGTGGAATGTTGTTTGTGATTGCTTGCACATTGCTTGTGTGAATTGTAATGTGTGTGTGCTTAGAATTGATTCCATAGAAAATCTTTTGCCTATTCTAATCCCAATCCAACCCAAAAAGATGACTTCTCCAAGAAACTCCAACATCAAGGATGGTGACAACAACAACAACCAAGAGGACAACACGAGAGAACTCATAGTAACCCAAACCCAGTTGAACCAAGTGACAGCTCAATTTTTAGCCAACACCAGTGAGTTAGACCCAACCATACAAAGGATTTTGAAAATTCAATCCCAATTGTTGAAAGGGATGGCCACTCAAATGATCAACATGGGAGACAACTCTTCCAAAGGAGTTTGTGACAACAAGGATGACAAAGATGATATTCTTGAAGGAACCCAAGCTTGCAATATTTGTGGAGACTAGGATCACACTTCCAAAGAGCATGAAAATCAATGCCCCAATTGTGAAGAGAAACATCCATCTAATCAATGCCCCACAACCCAAGCTACTTGTTACCTATGTGAAGGAAATAATCATGTCCCTATCCAATGCCCCATATATTCCATAGTTCAACAAAGGAAACAAGGTGGAGTGCAACAACTGATTGCAGACTACCATGAGAGAGCCAAGTCTACCAAGAAGGATGAAGACAAAGGAAAATCTCAGCTTGCACCTCCATGCAATATGAATCAATTTAAAGGACCAAAGAGGAGACATATGTATTATCCAAGGAATAAGAAAAGGTCAAAGAGATCAGGAAACATTCCTACCTTTGAGATAACATATGAGGAACATGAACTAGAAGCACTCCTAGCTTTGGAGAAACCCAAGAAGAAGAAGTATAAGGAGATTAGCCAAGTATGGTGCAACAACTGCAAAGAGCTAGGCCATTATGTGTTAACTTGTCCATAGAAGATACGTGAAGAACTCAATCTTATCACATGTTACAACTGTGGTAACCAAGGACATTATGCAAGCAATTGTCCAGAAAAGATGAAACACAAGATAAAGCCTATGAAGGATCTCAGCCTTGTCACATGTTTCAAGTGTGGAAACAAAGGACACTATGCAGATGTTTGCCCAGAGATATTTCAACAAGATCCCAAGAAAGCCAAGATGTAATCTAGTTGGAAATATTTGAAGGGTGGTAGTACCCTAGATGCTTTTAGCCAACTTGTAACCCCTAGCCTCCCCAAATCTCGGGACAAGATTTATTTTAAGGGTGGTAGCCTGTCACATCCCAAGATTTTCAAAATCTTGTAATGTGAAAAATAAATAAACAAAATAAAAGATTGTTGAAATTTAGGGTGAAAAGAAACTTTTGTTTTTAAATGGAAATAAAAATCCCATCTTGAACAAACTTTAATTAAAGTTTGAATTCAACAATATCCAAATCAAGAGAAATGCATTCCTCATAAAATACATCTAGAAATTTAAACACTTGGAAAATAAATCCAAACCATAAACCCAAATGGAATAAAATCATTTCCAGTTATCTCTAAGACCATGAATTTGTTCCAAATAAAAATTTGTCAACAAAAATTTGTAAATGATCAAGAATGATAAATAGAAATATATTAAAACCCTATAAATTGGTTTCACTTAATTTGGAGCCATGGATAAAATCTTATAAATATAATAAGATAAGGAAATTAAATTCCCAAAGCTAATAAAGCATATATCTAGAAATCCATACCAAATGGTGAGCAAATAATCCTAAAGACATTTAAAAGGATAAACAAGAATTAAATAATATTTCACAAATTAGAATCACCAAGTTTGGTTCTATAAATAAAAAGATATGGATTTTATAAGATGAAGAAAGAAATATTAAATAAGGATTATTTAAAGACCAAATTAAATCTGGGCCTAATCCATTAAGCAAATAGAATGAATGGAATCCAAATCGAAATAAAATAAAAGGATAAAGAATTTCCAAAATAAAATAAAATGGCTTAAACCAAAATTCCATTTAAATAAAGACAAACCCCTATTAGAATAATTATATAATTCATGAGAAAATAGATATTTGGAATTTACCCAAGTGGATTAAAAAGTTGTTTAATTAACTTAAATAATAAGATCAAAGGAAACTTATAAATAAAATTATGGAATTAAAACTATATTTAATTCCATTGGAATTAAAACAAATATCCAATTCAAATGATTTATGAATCATATTAAATACCTTCTAAATAATTCAAGATGAATTATTTGACACCCTATTAAACAAATAAAAACCTACTGAAAAGATTTGGAAAGTTTAAAGAATTTAAATGGTGTTTGAAATATTATTAAATCTCATTTGATTTAAAACAAGGGCCTTTTTGAATAATTAAAAGACCCCAAAAATAATAAAGTTTTATTCAAAATTTGACTTCAGATTACATTACTAATCAGTATTTAAACCTACACAAATCTTGGTTGAGGTTTGAATTCAAATTGATGTTTGAATAGTTTAAACAAAACCAAAACAGAAATTAGAAATAGAAAAAGAAGAAGGCTTTAGTATAAAAAATGGAACCAGCCAGCGAGCCCACTAGGCCCAGCAGCCCATCTTCCCTCTCACCCCGAGCGAAACGTTTTCTCACCGCAGAACTCACCCACTCAGTCGCTGAACACCCAGACCCACTTCCCCTCTCTCCCTCACGCTGACAAAGGACCCCACCGCCAGCTCCCTTCTTCCTCACCCTCCCGCTAACCTCGCCGGCCGTTGCTGCCAATGAATGCCGGCATGAATACGCGTTAACAACGCTATTAAACGACCCCACGGTCACGCATACTAATTTGCATGCGCCCCCTCTCTCATTCCCCTCTGTCGCCTCACCCTAGCGTGCCCCCAGGCTGCTCAATTTCTCTCTACACCGCCACTGTCTCCGACAAGCTCCGGCGACAATTCCGGCCAAACCCTGCCGCCCCTCGCCTCCTCGAGCACACAAGCGTGACCCCCAGGCTCTGGCGCACCTCTCTACATCCTCAGCTCACTCGCGCGACCCCTATATCATCGACTCCGTCTTCGTCTGAACGTCACCGCCGTCTGCTCCAACTCCGACGAGCTCCACAGGTAGTCTCTGACCGCGCCGCCCCTTCTTTGTGATGCTCCCGCACTCCCTAATCTTCTACGCATCTAACGCTACCGTTATTTTGCCTTCCCGTGCGCTGTAGCCTCGTCCCGTTGACGTTTGACCGCACCAGACGCCAGGAGCATCTCCGGCGAGGAATTCCAACGACACCCGTGCGCCCCCTGCTACCCAAAGACCACCTTGAGCTTCGCCATACCCCTGCAATCACTGTGATCACTTCCCCTTCCTCCCTTGCTTCCTGTAACCACCGCGACCCTGTAGGCAGAGCCAGTGCCGCCACCTGCCGCCGCCAGCGCCGCCCATCTCTGGCACGCATGCTAAGCACCGTCAGATCTCGATCCCACGGATAGGATACATAACTTAAATGAAAGGGTACGGATGTCTCTGCACCGCTCGATCTAACTTAGATCCAGCGCACCAGAGAGCGTGATCCAGACGAACCGGTACCAGCGAATAAAATCAAGACACGTGGCCCTGCTGGTTTGATTTAAAACAGAATTGTTCTATTAGATATGCCAATTTGAAAAATTCATAACTTTCGAACCACACGTCCAAATTTTGCAAATTTTATATCAATGGATTCATCAAGACAAGTACTTGACCATGCACTTTTTTGTTTAGTAAAATGCTTCTGTTAAATTGATTGTTTTTGCAGAAACTTGTGTATGCATGTTTAGAATATAAAAATTGTTCTAAAATGATTTTGGGGATAAAATCTTTGGCAAATGGTTTGTTTTAAACCTAATGACCCTAGGAATCAAATGGTAGTTTCAAAAATGTATTTGGTGAAGCAAAAGAACAAAACCTTGAATTAAAACATTTCTAGCCAAACAAAAATATGGTTTAATTGTTAAAAATGATTTTGGAGAAAAACCTTTGGGAAATGTTTTGGAATAAACTCTCTGACCCAAGCACCAAGTTTTATGATTTGAAAATGTATTTGGTGAACCCTATAAAAATTATTACATTGCTAAAGACATTTTCAACCACATAAAATAATGACTTAGTTTAAAAATGGTTTATGAAGTGAAATCTTTTGCAAATAGTTTTGCCACTTTATAAAATGACCAATAAGTGTTTTAGAATGATAACCTATTATAAACCACTTTTGTAAATAAAACAAAGTTTGTCATGCTTGCATGCACTGTTTTGTTTATATTATTTTATGTGATGTTGCTTGAATGGTAGATTGAAATATTGCATGCTTGATTGAATTGTAGTGATTTGAAGTGTGTGAACATTGCAAGATCAAGGAGCGAACCTATATTATCTACCAAAAAGGCAAGTGATGCTTCATACTTTTGTACCATTATTTTCACTATGCATTAGTGATATTGTTAAGTAGGACTTGCATGGAATTTTGCTAAATGTAAACTATGCCATGGGAAATCCTAGTAGATGAAACCTTAGTAAAATTTCCTAAGTTAAGATTCCTACTACTATCATTGCTTAGCTTAGCTAGTATAAAACAAGGGTGGAATATATATTCATGCTATGAAAAATTTCTAAGTCTGTGGACTTGTGTTTTGTTTAATAAAACAACTAAGTGAATGAATCACCTGGGTGGAATGGAAGGAATGGTTTGTGTTGAGTGGTTACACAAGGCCAGGGGACTGGTGAACCTTGTGTATCTCACTTGTGGATGGCCACCCAGGAACAAAGAGATTTGAGATGTCAAATGTTGAGAAGCTTCAAGTGCAGCCACTTGGCATTATGGGCTCTGCCTGGATCATATAGGTTGCAATAATTTAGCCAAATGGACAATTGGTGGTAGGGGTTTGATAGGTTGGAGCGCGTCCATTCTGGTCTAAGGGAAGGCTTCTGAAAGATCTTGTCTTGGTGAAACCAAGTCTTGTGGGGAAAGTGCACCACCTCTGCAGAGTGTAAAATCTAAGTACTTAGCCATGTCCCTGGCAAAGGACAATTTGAGCATCAAGACATGGAAGCTATCAATAATCTCATCATCCCAATTTCTAAGTTAAAAACTTGTGGTTGAACAAGGGTTGAAAGGATCACCAATTTCTATTGGGAGATGCCTTGGGAAAGATTTTGCCAAGCAAAAACTTAGTGTTTTCAAATGATAAGGAAAATCTATTTTGAGCAATGCAAGCCTACACTCCACTTAGCCAAATGCATATAGATGATAGACTCCACTATACTACCATATTATCACTTGCCAATACAATTCAAATGTATTGACCCTTGTGGCTGTAACTTGTTATGTTGCAGGTTTGTTTGATATTAGTGAAGTTTAATGAATAGGATTACAAGTCTACAACCAACATGTCTGCCTGTGGAACTTTGAAGATGAAGGACCCCATGCCATTGCTATATTCTGCTGCATTGTAATAAGATAGCCAAATGAGCTATGTAAGATGTAATAAATTATGTTATTCCTGGTTATAAAGTTGTATTATGACCTTTGTTTCTTGATATTACATCTTAACTGTGGATGCTAGCTATTGATCCCGGGACTAGCATTGTAAACACAGGGATCTCTACCTTATTAAAGGTTGGGAACCTTACATATAGTACACCGGTCGCTGTACTGGGCGCTCCTTTCCTTCTTCTGGCCGCTCGACGACCATGATGCCGCTGACGACGCGCTCGGAAGCCGCGACGTAGACCAGCATGGGTTCCTTGTCGACGGGGGAGGCGAGTAGCGGTGATGCGAGTAGCACCTTCTTGAGGTAGCGGAGCGCGTCGTCCGCCTCCTTGTCCCACTGGAAGGTGGGGTTCTTGCGCATCAGGCGGTATAGGGGCGTCGCCTTTTCGCCCAATCGGGGGATGAAGCGACTGAGAGCCGCGACTCGCCCGGCCAGCTTCTGGATGTCGCGTAGGCACTCGGGTTTGCCGAGTCGAGCGATCGTGTCGATCTTGGTGGGGTTCGCCTCGATCCCGCGCTTGGAGACGACATAGCTCAGTAGTTGCCCTGCTGGTACACCGAAGGTGCATTTGACTGGGTTTAGCTTTATCTTGTACTTTCGCAGGTTGGCGAATGTTTCCGCCAGGTCGGCGAGTAGGTCGCTCTGGCGAGCGGACTTCACTACCACGTCGTCGATGTAGACGTGGATATTGCGGCCAATTTGGCTCGCAAGGCACTCCTGCATGCACCGCTGGTAGGTTGCCCGGCGTTCTTGAGGCCGAAGGTCATGGCAGTGTAGCAGAAGGCTCCGAATGGCATGATGAACGCCGTATTTTCTTCGTCGTTGACAGCCATTTTGATCTGGTTGTACCCAGAGTAGGCGTCGAGGAAACACAGCGACTCTGAGCCCGCGGTGGAATCGATTATTTGGTCGATCCGCGGGAGGACGAATTGCTCCTTCGGGCAGGCGCTGTTTAAATTTATGTAATCGATACACATCCTCCAGGTCACATTTTTCTTCTCGACCAGGACTGGGTTTGCCAGCCACTTGGAGTATTTTATTGGCCGGATGAAGCCTGCAGCAAGTAGACGCTGCACCTCCTCGGCGATGGCTCGGCGGCGCTCTTCATTGAAGAGCCGCAGCGACTGCTTGACAGGTCGCACTTTGGGGTCGGCGTTGAGTTTGTGCTCAGCGAGTTCCCTAGGGACACCAGGCATGTCAGAGGGCTTCCATGCGAAGATGTCCCTGTTCTCACGGAGGAACTCGATGAGCGCGCTATCCTATGCTGGGCTCATGCCTGTCCCGATCGTCACCGTCTGGCTGGAGTCGCTTGGGACCAGCTTGACGGTGCGGGTGTGCGTCATTGCCTCGAAGGCTAAGGTGTTGCCGCCCTCCGAGTTGGGCTTCTTGAGTATGGTGGGGTCGTCGTTGTTGACCCCGCTCGCGTACTTGGCGAGCTCGTCGGCGTGGTTGGCCTCTGCCGCGATGACGGTGTCGACGAGTTCGGCTCCTTTGGCCTCGCACTCGGCGGCCATGTCGGGGTCGCCGTGGATGGTGATGACGCCGCGCGGCCCGGGGAGCTTCATCGCGTTGTACGCGTAGTGGGGCGCTGCCATGAACTTAGCGAACGCCTGGCGCCCCAAGACGCAGTGGTAGGGGCTGTCGAAGGGCACCATCTCGAAGACTATCCGCTCGGTGCGGAAGTTTGCCGGTGTGCCGAAGGTGACTGGCAGCGTGACCTTGCCGATCGGGTACGCCTTCCGACCGGGGACGATGCCGTGGAACGTGGTGTAGGTCGTCTCGACCATCGACTGCGGGAGCCGCAGTCGCCTGAAGGTGTCCAGGTACAGGATGTTGATGGAGCTGCCGCCGTCCATCAATGTCTTGGGGAGCCAGTAGTCTCCCACCTTGGGCTTGACTACCAGGGCGACTCGGCCTGGGTACTCGATGCGCGGCGAGTGGTCCTGGCGGCTCCAGGTGATTGGTTGCTCCGACCAGTTGAGGAACTGGGGAACGTCCACCTGGGCCACCGTGTTGACGACAACGGCGCGGGCGATGACCTTCTTCTCGCGCTTCGTGTTGACGGCGACGGCGCGGGAGATGACCTTCTTCTCGCGCTTCGTGTTGTTGTCGGGATCCTCCCGTGCTCGCCGTGCCTTCTCGATCTCCTTGAGAGAGTGGCAGTCGGCGGTCGTGTGCGTGGCGGGCTTCCCTTCCTTGCTGTGAAACGCATGGGGTTGGTTAAGGAGGGCCGCGGGGTCGAACCTTGGTTTCGCCTTGTAGTTGGCGCCGTCGCGGCGTTGCCCCCCGTCGCGGCGGAAGCTCTTGGGCTCGCGCTGCGCGTGCCCAGCGTTGGCGACGAAGTCGACTCGCCCGTCACTGCGGCGCTTGCCGGTGAGGCGAGTGTTGCTGTAGCATAGATCGGACCGTCGTCCGTTGTCGTTGTCGTTCGTGCGGCGTTGCCCTCCCGACTCGTCGTCGGTTTCCTGGTTTGGGTCTTCCTCCGCCTATCTTTTTCTTTTGGCGATCTCAAGGAGGTCCGGTATGTTGTCGAGTGTGCGGTATGCTCGTTTGAGCTTGGCAACCAGGGGATCGTAGTGGCACGAGGTCTTGAAGCAGTGGATTGCGGTGTCTAGGTGGATACCGACCGCGTTGTACCACAGTTCTTGCCACCGTTGGACCCAGCTGTGGGTCGACTCGCGAGGTCCCTGGACGCATCGTTCCAGGTCCTCCATGGTGGTGGCGCGGGTGTATGAACCCTTGAAGTGCCTGACGAAGGCGTCGCGCATCTCTTCCCAGGAGTCGATGCTGTCTGCGGGGAGAGTGTTGATCCACTGCCTGCACGCCCCCTCCTTCATCAGGGGGAGGTAGCGGGCGGCGAGTAGATCGGTGTGGCCGGCGATCCCCATTGCCATAAGATAAGTGTCCAGCCACACAGAGGGATCGTACGTGGGGTCGTACTTCTCTATTTCCTTCGGAGCTTTGAAGTTCATCGGGTATCTTTCGCCTCGGATCATTGGTCCGAAGCACCGGGGCCCGAGTCGGTTGAGCGACCCCATCGGCTCGCTGTCGCGGCGGTTGGTTAGGGTATGTCGCAGGTCGTCGGGCTGGTGTGCGCGCCAGCTCTGGTTGTTGATGATGTGGGTGCGGGCGTCGACGGGCTGACCGTTGGCGGCGACGAAGTTGGTCGCTGGCCTGGGGTCGTTGGTGGAGAGTGCCGCGTTCGCGGGTCGGTGTTGGAGCTGCAATGGCTCGGGTGGCGGGCAGTTGAGGGTGTTTGCGGCCAATGGACTGCCGCTTGAGGCCGCTCTGCTACCCGATGAACGCGAGTACATCCGACCCTGTGAGTCGATGCTTGCGTTTTGTTGCTCGACCGCCTTTGCAAGCAAGGCCTTGACGTACTGGATCTGTAGGGCGCCGTCGCCGGTGGCCGTGATGTTGTCGGCCGCTGCTCGGCCCGCCATGAGGTTGTCCATCAGGGTGGAGAACAGTGGTAGGCCATTCGCGTCACGCTCCCGTGAGGAGACCACGATCCGCGGCTGGTCCCTGGGGGGTGCGCGGTTGGGTGGAGGTGGGGCGCCATTCGCCGTCGACCCTGGTGGGGGCCGGGCGCTTCCTCCTGGTGGCGCGTTCTCGCAGATCGCGCGCTCGGCCACGCAGGCCGGGTCGTTCTCGTCGTCGAAGTTCAGGGCGCGCCCCTTGACGGTGGGGTTCAAGCGCGACCTGATTCGCTGCTGGTGGTAGCGCGACAGCTCCTGCGCCGTCACCTGCTCGAGGCGAAATTTTTCGCGCTCGGCTTGCTCCTTGCGGACTGCTTCCGCCAGCTTCAGGCAGAGTTCCTCGACCTCCATTGCCGTTGCGTTGGGAGGGATCGGGGTGGAGAAGGGATCCTCCGGTGGGTCGGTGCCAGTCGCCATGTAGGTCGCGGCGTGGCAACCGGTCCCGTCGCGCAGATCGGCGGAGTTTTCCGACCCAGAGTCGAAGTCGAAGATCCCAAGGATGGAGGGATCCTCGAAGTCTCCAACATTGGAGACCTGGGTGATGGAGCCTGCGGGCGAAGCCGCGGTGATGGATCCGGCGAGTGATGCCGGGGTCGCCGAGTCGGCGTCGTCGTTGAGGGCCGCGTCTTCCGCGGCTGCGGTGGTTTCGGCCACATCGCTGTGGGCCGAGTTGTACTCGGAGGCGAGGCGGTGCATCGTGCGGACCTGGCTCTCGGAGAGCTGGTCGCGTGGCAGCGACTCGCGGATGCGAGCCGAGTCCTCCGAGACGATGACGTCGGTGAGGCCGACGAAGAGGCTGATCGTGTCAACTGGCAAGATCATGCTATGCGTGATGGGTCACGCCGCCGGGACGTAGCTGCTCGGCAAGATCTGGAGCATCTCGCCGATCGCTATCATGCGGCCGGTGGCGAACGACTCGTTGATGGGCAGATTGGATCTCGCCGTAGAACACCGGCCAGACCGGCCAGGCCCCACGGTGGGCGCCACTATCGTGGGAATGACCACGGCAGATGCTGCAATCGGCAGCGAGTAGTAGAACATGGGGCAAGGGCGGCCAGCCATCTGCGGTGCGAGATGACGACGGAGACACAGGGTTTTACCCAGGTTCGGCCCCCCGGAGGGTAAAGACCTACTCCTATTAGATTGTATTATGATGGAAGTACAATGGGGCGAGCTCGACGGCTAGGCGGCGACTCGCTTGGGTGGATGATGGAACGTATCTCTACACGCCCTCTAGGGAGGTTTATATAGACTCATCCCCTAGGGTTTACATATCTCAATCGAATTAGTTAAGGTTTCGGCAATCGTTTAACCTAATCCGACTGGGCCTATCTACTCTCTTGGGCCTTCAGCTTCCAGTCGCCTGAATCTACGCCAGGTCCTGATCCAGTCGCCGTCCTGCAGGCCCACTCGCCAGTTCCTGGGCCGGTCGGAAACGTCTTGCTGGGTAATACCCCGGTAGGCATATCCCCATCAATAACAGTGACTAAGTACTCGTCGACCCGTTCGCCGAGCTACTACACGATTGGTCGCCGTTATTGCGACTAAAATGACTAGTTATTTCCTTTGTTCAGGAGTCCGCCGCCAATTCGACTAGGCATCCGCATTGGACCCGCATACTCCGACTGCCAGCAAACACCTGCGACAAATCAACGATGGCCTCGGGGACAACTGATGGGGATATGCCTACCGATGTATACCCAGCAGGACGTTTCCTACTGGCCCAAGCCGTCAGCGAGTGGGCCTGCATGACGGCGACTGGATCGAGACTTGGCGTGGACTCAGGCGACTGGAAGCTGAAGGCCCAGAAGTGTAGCTAGGCCCAGTTGGTCTAGGTCATAGAACCCCCGAATCCTTAACTAATTCGGTTGTAATCTATAAACCCTAGCAAGGTGAGCCTATATAAACCTCCCTAGGGGACGCATAGGGTATATGTTCCATCATACACCCAAGCGACTCGCCGCCTAGTCGTCGATCTCGCCCCTTTGTACTCTCACCATAATACAATCTAGCAGGAGTAGGTCTTTACTCTCCGGGGGGCCGAAGCTGGGTAAACCCTTGTGTCTCTGCCCTCATCTCGCACCGCAGATGGCTGGCCACCCTTGCCCCATGTTCTACTACTCGTTGCCGATTGCAGCGTCTGCCGTGGTCATTCCCACGACATTATCCGTGGCAACTAGATAAGAGACTAGATCATCAGGAGTGAATTGATTAGCTCTATCAAGGAGTTGCAAGTTCAAGGCAAGCTTCTTGTCGATGACCGCGATCATGGAGACAATCTTGGACTTGATAAGTTCATCATTCAAATTGAATCCATCACCATACTTCTCACACCCTAGGCCACCAATCTTCACGCGGAGGGCAACAAGTCTCTTGTATGCTTCAGCGATAGTCTCACCATCATGGTTCATGAACATGCTCATCTCTGACTTGGCAGCTTCATACTTGGATTTTTGGATAAGAGAGGTTCCCTCTTGGAGAATGACAATCCTATCCCAAAGATCCTTTGCGGTGGGGATGTCGCTGACTTTATCATGAAGAGTGCGGTGAATGGCACTCCTTATCTTGTCACAAGCCGTTGCATTTAGTTGACGGTCGTATTACTCTCCCGGAGTGAGGTTGTTGGGGTCATGAGGGTGGAAACCGGTGCATACAATCTCCCAAATCTCAACCCTGCAGCTGTGAAGATGAGATTCCATAGAAGCTTTCCAATGAGAGAAATGAGTTCCATCATAATCAGGTGCAGGACCCGAACCATTAATTGATGTTCTTTTTCTTAGGATAAACATAAGGGAATTGATTATGGGGGCGTGGAAGTTTTTGACGAGCCGCCCTCATGAGCGGACTCGGCATCCTTATCCTTTTCAGTGTCCATTGGTCTCCCTTGAGGTACTACCAATGGGTTACCAAGAAAAGCCCTATCACCAATGGCCTTAAGTTGTCCTTCTAGGTAACTCATTCCAACATGGATATCGGAATCCGCCTTGGCCTTTTCAAGGGCACCCTTGGCTAAGATTTCGCGAAGCTCCTTGACCGAATAAGTCTTTTCCTCCTCATCATCGGAGAAAACCATATTTTCTCTTAGGCGATAAAGGCCTTAAAAGAGCCCTAGGCTCTGATACCAATTGAAGTGTAAGATGGTTAACCTAGAGGGAGGGGGTGAATAGGTTTCTACAAAATTCTTTATAATCTTTTGCAAGTTTTAGGCTTTGCGAAATATAAGTGAGCCTAAATGCAAACTAGGTGACGCAACCTAGATGATGAACAAGATACTTCAAGCTCGAAGGCTATCACAAGGTAGACAACACAAGTAAGAGATCGGTTAAGGAATAACCGAAGCACGCGGAGACGAAGATGTATTCCTGTGTTCACCACCTTTCGGAAGGGGGCTACATCACGTTGGAGAGGTGTGAGGTTCCACGAAGGATTCCTCATGCGCCACAAAGGCTCACCTTCTTATCCGAGCCTATCCCACGAAGGAATAGCTCACTTACTCGTGGTAGACTTTAAGGTAGTCTCCAAACCCTCACAAACTTTTCACGGAGCAAATCACAAGCCGAATGCCTCCGGGCGACCCTAGCCGCCTAGGGTTTCCCACAAACCCAAGAGTAACAAGCTAACTCGATGAACTCAAGGGGGGATGAACTTTGGCTTGGTGGAAACGTAGATCTGGACCTCCTATTCCTTTATACCAAAGGGATTTGGATTTGGTTGGGTAGAATGGGAGATCCTCAAGCTTTTGTGTTTCAAAAATGGGGGAGAGAGAGAGAGCTTCAAGAAATGGATGTTATACTGAAATGCCTAACGTCATAGTGGAGAATAAAGGGGTATATATTGTATGGGTGGAAAAAGAGCCGTTTGGGGGTTCCTGCGATAGAACCGGCAATAAGTCCGGTCGGACCGAGTTGCTCGTCGTAATTTCCGACGCAGCTCCGGTGGACCGGACCACACGCCGGAATTTTCGTTGGCGACCGAAATTCTCGGCGAACAACTGAAAGGCTATTCTATAAGCCATATCGGTGTGCACCGAGAATTTCCGGCGGCGACCGGAAATTCCGGCGACAGCACCGGCGCCGCCGGCGCTTTTGCCGATTTCGTAGAAGCCCCCTTTTGACTCATTTTTCAGGGCTATCTTTCTCTCTTTCTTCGAAAGGGTGTGTGGTGGTGGATAAAGAGAAGTATATTTGTTGTGGAACATCCCCAAAGAGCACATCGAGATCACCCCTCTTAATAGTGCGGTGTTTCCTATTTGACTCAAGAGTAAATAAGAGAGAATAATAAATAACACCACCGGATCTTCATATAGAAATGAATGTGGGGGGGTCACCCATCGCCTTTCACCAACAAGCTGCGGACTCTCACCTGTAGAGAAGCTAATAGAAACATTAGTCCGCTCTCTAGCCTCGATGTCATAGTTAACCAAAACACTAGATAAGGGCTATTTGCCCTTTCACCACTAGAAGAACCATCGATAAGATCTTGTATGCGAACGCCGAACATCCCCATCATGGAATGCCTAGGACTCCTGCTGGACCGGTGATTCTGGTACCTCAAGATCTTCTTCACGGACGCCAAGACCCCGGATTCAACGCCTCAGAGTTGTACCCAAAGACCAAACCCCGTCAACTCGAACCCCGAACCTCTTTGAGCCACCAAGATCTTTGATCTGACAAGTGTGACTCTGAGACCCTATATTTTGATAACATGACATATATATTGTTGCATATAATCATTCATGATTACATAAATTTTTGGTGGTTTGGGTATTATGTTGATTCACCTAATAATTAAATATGGAGACTATATGCGGGATATTCTAGTCTTATATTGGCTTCATTTAAATTTGTGTAGTGAACCGATGACATATTTTGCCTTGTTAATACAACATTTAAATTGTGGGGTACCTAAACAACATAAACCTCCTAATTAATTGTCGGGACCCTGGTTCCGCTTATTTTTGCCTAGTTGTATCGCATCTTTGCCTTGTCATGCATCATACATGCATCACGCCCGATCTTCTGTCGTAGTATTAAATAGTGCATGCGGTGTTTATTTTAGTTCTTTGCTTCTTCACGGATTAGGCTGATGAGTTGATGCAAGCTTCACCACATTCCTCGTATGAATCTTCGGCTATGTTTCCAGGCGAGCAATCTCCCCCTTTCTACCTATTTTACATTTATAGTGTTTACTTCCTTCCATTGATCTATTGCTACCTGTGTTGCGATGCTTTAGTCTTTTCAGACCCGTTATATCCCATGCAGCCTATATTGCCTTGGACACCTCCTAATACCTGTTGGTTGATAGACATTTGGCCTTGCAAGTCATAGTTGCTTGCTCAGGTGTTGCTTCGCGTCGTCCTTGTTCCACCATTGTTGGGTGGTTGGCACATGCTTAATTGTGGAGATGATCATGGATTTAGTTACAACTTGTTAATTAAATGCTAGTGGTAGATATAACTAATGCAGATGCACCGGTGGGTAATAGTGAATATTTGGTTTTTAACCGTCCACTTGTGTCCACCTAGGACCCGAGTTCTTGACACCTATTCGAGATCGAGCGCTCTAACCAAAAGTGGGGTGTATGGGAACCCCCATGGGCTTACTACCTGATTTCAAAAAACTAAACTGGGGGACACAAACTAGTTTGGGGCGTTATTACTAGCCTGTACTTATATCATGCTTTACTTATTTATTTACTATTGTTGCTCGAGGAGCGTTTACTACTGTAATAATTAGGAACTAATGTGGAATGTTTTCGCGGTATCGATAAGCCTAGACACACTTTTGGGTTCCCAGTTGTTTACAACCATTGACACAAACCCTGAGCCGTCTCGGAGCCGGCCGACTTTGTTGCGGGTAGCTTAGTGGGGTGGCCCCCTTGTACTTACTTTGGGTCTAGGAAACTTCGTGGCCAAAACCCCGTCGACATACCATTGGGTGTATGTTTTATGATCTTGTAACTACCTGATCTGACAACAAGGGTGTAGGTGTGTGTGGAAACTTTGGTGCACCCCTGCATGGTTAAATCTTTTTGAAAAGTCGTGCCCACGGTTATGGACGACTTGGAGTACAGTTTCTCAATCATAGACAACTACAACTAAAGTTTACTGTTATAATTTGTGGCATCCCGCAAAACCACTACTAGAAAATCGCGTTGTTTTTGTGCATTGCATCGTCATGACCGCATGCTCATGTCATCATGCCACATTGCATTTGAGCATCGTCATCATCTTGCATTTGCTTGCATAAAATTATTTGCGGAAAAACCTGTTCTTGTTTTCTAAACGCCCCGTCTTTGTTCAAACGCAAAACCCGGGTCTCCGGATTATTTTGTTTTGTCTGCTATCGGTTTGCAAAAACCCGGTTTGAAATAAATAAAATAGTTAATTATTTTTAGTGGGGCAGTCGAACGGGCCGATTCGACCCGAACGACCACCCCCAGAATAAAAATCGGTCCAGCTTAGACCCCACCCCAAATCTTTTCTTACCCCAGTCCTATCTACACACCCTCCAGCCACCTCACCCCACCCAATCCTCTCTCGCCACCTCACCTCTCTCCCTTCCCACACCACTTATCTGCTGCCACCTCACCCCTCTCCCCATCTCTCTCCCCACTCTTTGCCACCTCCACACAGCAACCCCACCCCAAGCACACCCGCGCGCGCGCAGCCGGCCGCTCCCAGGCGGCCACCCGACCCGGTCAACACCACCCCACCCTGCCACCTGGGCCCCACCCCTGGCCCCTGTCCCCGCGTCTCCCTCTTCCTCTCTCTCCCTTCCCCCGCGAGCACCCCGATCCCCGCCCACGTGTTCCTCTCCTCCCCGCGACCTCCCCTCCTCCTGCAACCGCCCTCCGGCTGCCGTCCTCGGCCCCGAGCCTCCCCCCTCCTGCGTGACACCGCCGCCGGGCCGCCTCAGCGTGCCACCGCCCGCCTCCACCACCGCGACCCTGACCCCCTGACCCCCACCTCGCCGGACCCTCCCGCCTCGCCGGCCGCCTCGCCTCCCTCCGCCTTAGCGCCCCGCCGTCCGCTGCCGGTCCACCCCGCCTGCAACTCCCTCCGCCTCAGCGCCCCGTCGACCCTGCTCGGCCCCTCCGTCCTTCCTCGCCGCCATCGGAGGTCCCCTGGGCCCGCCCCCGAGCGCCGCCGCGCCAGGCCGCCCGCGTCTCTCCCTCGCGCGCCGACCCGAGCCGGCCACGTCCTCCCCGCCCTCTGCAAGCGCCTCCGGCCCCACCGCCGGCGGTCTCCCGCGCGTCTGCGGGCGCGTCCCCGGCCGCCGTCCTTCCCCTCTCTGGCGCTGTCCGGCTTGTCGACCTCGCCGACCTGCGTCTGGCCCTTCCAACCCTGGCTCGGCCCTGTCGACGTGCTCCTGTCCCGGTGGTCTGCCTCCACTCGAACATGGTCCCAGCTTTTTGCAAGTATGTTGATGGCGTGGAGATGTTGGTGTTGCTGATCGAGACCTCGGGGTGAACAAGTACCAAGTTTGGGCAATGATAACGATGCTGCTCGGGCCCCATGCCAAGATCTTCCGAAGAACATGCCATCCGACAAGTTCGTCATCGACCACCATGACGCCAAGGTCGTCTACACGGACCGCAACACTGTTCCCCGAAGCCGAAGATAGATCCCGAACCCGGTGCCGCGCCAAGATCTCCTTCACAGACGCGGAACCGATGCCCCGTTCACCGAGTCCGAAGACCGATACCGCCGAACCCGAGTGCCAAGGTCGCCTTCCCGGACCCCCGAAGATCGATCCGAAGCGCCAGGGCTCGAACCTGAAGAACGCCAAGATCGCCGACGCGGATACGCCAAGTTCATCTACCCCGGACACCGTGCGACAATATATACCTCACGGACCCGAAGACCACGACGACGATAGGAACGACACCGACCAGGGCGAGTCCGATGCGCTCGACACCAAACCAAGTCCTTCTTCACGGAATGCCAAGATCTACTCCGTTATCCGAGAATGCTCCCGCCGAGAACGAACCCCAGATCCGGACCCCGAGACCGAACCCCGAACCCCCGGAACCTCAAGTTCGTCGAACCGTAATGTGTGACCCCTTTCTCGAACAATATTTTTATAAATGCTAAATATAAAACCTGTTGCATGTTAATCATTCATCTTGCTTGCATATTCATATGGTTTGGGGGCCTTAGGCCGATTCACTGCATAATTAAATATGGGGCCCATATGCGGGCAAATCCGGTCGTATATTGGTCCCATTTAAATTTGTGTAGCAAACCGGTGCTATCTTTTGCCATGTTAATCCAACATTTAAATTGCGGGGTACCTAAACAACTTGAACGATATAATTAAATGTCGGGACCCCGGTTCCACTTAATATTGCCTAATTCCATCGCATCTTTGCCATGTCATACATCATACATGCATCATGCCCGATCTTTTGCCGTAGTATTAAATATTGCATCCGGTGTTTATTCTAGTGTTTTGGTTCTTCGCGGATAAGGCCGTTGAGTTGATGTGAGCTTCGCCCCGATCTTCGGTTGAACCTTCGGCAATGTTTTCAGGAGAGCATCTCCCCCTTTCTACCTATCTTACTTTTATAGTATTTATTTCCCTCCTGTTGATCTATTGCTATCTGTGTTGCGATGCTCTAGTTTCGGACCCGTGATATCCCCTGCAGCCTTATATTACCTTGGACACTTCCTATTACCTGTTGTTTGGTAGATAGCTGGACTTGCGCGTTGTAGTCGCTTGCTCAAGTGCTGTTGCGTGTCGTCAAGTACCACAGTTGTTGGAGCATTGCCGCATGTTTAATGTTGGAGACGGTTATGGCTTTATTTATTGCTCACTTTAATTATTGTTTAACAACTAAAATTGAAGTAGGTAAGCAGAGGCACAGGTGGGCAATAGATGTTATTTGGTTGTTAACCGTCCACTTGTGTCCCGTAGGACCCCGAGTGCTTGATACCTGTTCCTTGATTTATCGCGCTATCCACATACGGGGAATTATGGGCCCCCCTTAGCCAGAGCTTGATTCAGTCTTATTTCTTGGGGCCACAAACTAGTTTGAGGTTTTATTTACGATCCTGTACTTATGCCATGCTTTACTGCTTTATTTACGATTGTGCGATGGATAGCACACTGTACTGTTTAGGATCGGGACACGTTTTCGCGGTGTCGACAAGCTCAGTTTTGGGTTCCCAGTCGTTCACAGCCGTCCACCCAAACCTCGGGTCCGTCTCGGAGTCATCTAGCTTCGTTGCGGGTGTACTCCATGGGGTGGCCCCCTGAAATAATTCTGAATCCTGTGATTGCTTTGTCGTGAAGGCCTCGTTGGGTTTTGATTTGGTTTTTCCGAGGTCGATCGAGTGTGTGTTGCTATTTGTGCACCCCTGCAGGGTAAAACTTTCTGAAAGCCGTGTCCGCGGTTAGGGACGACTTGGAGCACAGTATCTCGATCATAGACAACTATAACTAAAGTAGTGTTATAAATTTGACTTTATAATGACTAGTAATCAGCTTCACTATAATGGAATGGTTAAATAAAACTGCCAACAATTGCTTGTTTGGGTGTCGCTTGCGACCATTGTATCTGATTAGTAAGTATTGCAACTACAACGGAATGGCTAAATAAAAGTACCAACAACTGTTGGGTTTTGGGTTATCTCATGCTAATTGTATCTGACTAGTAAGTGTTGCAACTACAACGGAATGGTTAAATAAAAGTGCCCACTGCTTATTTTATTAGGACGATTATCTATACCTGACTAGTAAATTGCTGCAACGATAACTGAATAAATAAAACTGCCAACTGTGTGAGTACCTCGGTTGACTTCCTCGTTTGGTCTCGAGGGGGAAATACCAGGGTGGGTTTGTTTGATGGTAGCATCAGGTTGGTTCCGGATAGGTATTTCTCACCCCTCTCTGATAGCCTCCAGTTGTATCGAGTCTCTATAGGATGTTCAGTGCACGCTGCCGCTGCCGCTTCAGTCCACCATACCTTTGTAGGCGAGGACCGCCGAATTCTAGTCTCTCCGTGTACTGGCCTCAGTACTGACGCTCCTCTTTTTCCTTTGCCCTTTGTCGGCACCCCTTTTGTTTAAGCAGGTTTTGAGATCGACGCCGTTAGCAGGGTTACCCTTCTGGCTTGGCCTGGGCGGGGTTATGGATGCCATTGGTTATTCTTCAGGGCTCTTAGCCCCATTTGCATCTTGTTCGTAGTCGGACGCTCCATCATTTTCAAGGTGATTTGGATCTTTGTATATTATATCTGTAATCTTGACTCATTGAGTCGCTGTTATATATATCTGTGCTGTGGGTCCCATCGAGGACTGTTGTGTAATGTTATTACTTCGTTTTCCACCCGCACGAAAGTGCCTGGTGGGCACCTTTGAATCGTTTCTATGCGGGTTTGGCGGGAAGCGCTGAAACTTGCATAGGGTCGATTCTGAGGGTGTTACATAATTTCACTTGTATCTTATATGACTAGTAAGTTGGATAACCACCATGGAAAGAAAGAATAAAATTTCCAACCGTGTGAGTTTCCTCAGCGTGACTTCCTCGTTTGGTCTCGAGACGGAAATACTAGGATGGGTATGTTTGGTCGTAGTATCAGGTTGGTTCCGAATAGGTCCATCTTATCTCTCTAAGAGAGCTGACAGTTGTACTGTGTCTCTATAGGTTTTTTAGTGCATGTTGTGCTGCCGCTTCAGTCCACCATACCTATGTAGGCGCCCGCCGAATTCTAAGTCTCTGTACTGGCCTCACTACTGACTGCTCTCTTTTCCCTTTAGACTTTGTAGGCATCCCTTTTGTTTTAACAGGTCTGAGATCGACATCGTTAGCAGGGTTACCCTTCCAGATTGGCCTAGGTAGGGTTACAAGCGCCATTGGTTATTCTTCAAGGATCTTAGAACCATTCTCATCTTGTCCATACTCGGATGTCATATCATTTTCAAGGTGATTTGTATCTTTGTACTATATATATGTATTCTTGAATCTTTGAGTCATTGTTGTATATATGTTTTTGTGGGTTCCATCGTGGAATATTGTGTAGTGATATAACTTAGTTTTCCACCCCCATGCAAGTGTCTGGTCGGCATCTTTGAATCGTTTCTATGCGGGTTTGGCAGGAATCGCTGAAACTTGCATAGGGTCATTTTGAGGGTGTTTCACTTCTCCATCCTGAGACGGAGCATAAGGTAAACTTAGTTTCTTTATTCATCCAACACTTCTTCCGCCAAAGATCAGCTCCTTCAGGTCACATTCACTGTGGTGGCTTGAACACTCAGATCGCCTACGCAAGCAAGTTTGGCATGCCCAATGAGAGACTTGTGGATGCCAGTAAGGAGCTGGATGACATCCACATGGCTAGCACCAAACTCATGGGGGTTGATAGGCCTCAGTGCTCCCTTCATGCTTATTAGTTTATTTTGAGCCTAACGGTGATCTCCACCAAGTCTTGCTTCCATTTTTCCATGATTTTGGTTTGCGAGGTAAATAGAGTTGGGTCCTCAATGAGGAAGAATTCCAGGAGGCAATGATCTCCTCAGGGAGGATTGCAAACCCAAGAGGGGACCCCAACTGGGATAACACAACCAGCAGCCAGTAGCAACAGGAGCATGGAGGGAAAGACTGGAACTCCGCAGGCTGTGATGACTACGGCCATCAACATCATCACAACCAACCGTTTCCCTAGTACCAGCAGCAAGTTATGCCTCAGCCTCAGCCGGGATTTGACTATGTCCCGAGGAGTGACTTTGACCAGGTGGTGCATCACATTGACAACATAGAAAATATGTTGCATGATGTGAACACCAACATTGTAAACCTCACTCAAGATTTCACTTCCTTCATGACCGACCTCCCAAACTGCTATCCGTACTTCCCATACCAGCAGCTGCCTCCTAACGATGGCGGCGAAAATTGATAGAATAGGCCAAGAAGCTAAGCTTGGGGAGGTTGAACTCCTCCCCACTTTTGCATTCATATTTTTGTTTTATTCCTTTGATTTATTTTATTTGCTTCTATTGCATGTTTATTTTCATTTTGACTTTATAAAACCCAAATATATTAGACTAGCTTTTATCTTGTGATGTGCGAAGCTCTCTTGCTTCTCTCTTTAGATTTTTGTAGTTTATTCACTTCCAGTGACTTATCCATGGAGAAGAACACGAAGAGTTGACTCAAGTGAGAAGATGAGCAGGCAAGAGGAGGTACCACATTCCTATTTTCCCTCTTTCTTTAAGTTTAGTCATGAACATACTGTGTTTGTTCGGTTTCACTTAAGTTCCACTCCATGCTTAGCTCGTTATCTTTTAGGATTTAATCTCAAGGCTAATGTCACTGTGGGACCCCAGATTTATGGTCCGAGAATCCCTGATATGCCTGCAATTCATGTTCCCATGATTAGTGAGCCATGAGCATAACCGACGAGTATCATTACAACATCCATAAGTAGCGAATACAAGAACTTACATTATTGCCATTATGGCGATTACAAACATCAATAGTAGAAGTATTCAATCGCAGATCCCATGTCATGCCTTAACCTAAAGCCATCTGACTGGGAAGACGGCCTAGCTCGCATAGATGTCGTCAACTCCATCGTTCTTCTTGCTTCTGAAAGTCTGTTCAAGTAAATAGCTGGGGACAAAGCCGTGATTACTTTAGAATGTACTCGTAAACCACCGAGACAAGGTAAATAAGATAATTTATTTTGGCTGTGGTGAGATAGCTCTATACTATAGTTTTTTTTGAAAAGCCTAAAATGGCATCTCTATATCTTTGTTGAAAAAGATTTTTGAAAACATGTCTCCATTTAGAAAGTTTGGATATATCCACATCCTTGTTAAAAAACTTTTTGATTTTTTTAGTGAAAACCATTTTTGAACATTTTCGACCATCTATGGTCAAAACAAAACTTGTTCTCATTACCTCCTCGTGACCAAGACACATCGTTTTTAGTTATCTCAAAACCATCTCAAGGGTACTCCTAGCAATCACCTTTCCAACCATCCTTGACCATGGACATGGCTATTCGAATAGATTATACTCTGCAAAGTTTGTTCAATTTACCCACAAGAATCAATTCATTTGCCGGTATACAACCACGACCCGCTACACACGGTAAAAGGGGGTTCAGATAATCAAACCTAACTTTTCATTTGTCCATCCCTAGCAAAGGCGGCTTTTCCTTTTAGGTTTGTTCTCCTCGACAAAAAGTATGTGGCCCAGTGTCATAGTCCTCCATGATGTACAAGCCTATACCCAAACTGTACCTTAGAGTATAGTGATTTGACTCCACTTCCTTCTCCACTCCTTAAGCATACCATTCGCGGGAGACCCAATTATTGCACCGACACTCCTGCCATAGCAGGCTACAAGCCCAGAACCTTAGATCTATTGTAGAGCCCACTCAAAATTCAAGGGATTTCTCCCAATTAGCAAGTACAAGATGCCCCGGCTAAAGACAACAAACTACGAGCTAAGCCCCAGCTCCTGGGGTAGTGTGGTTGCACGGATAAATTGTTCCGGTAAAGGCGTAGAACATCCCTTCTCTTTCTCTTTCTCAACTTTCTCTTTATCCTCCTCATAGCTTCCTTAGTAAAACATCCACTCGGAAATGATGCCTCTTTACAAGGGTTTTGTTTTGAAAACTTTGTAGTAGGGTAAAAACACAAAATAGTTTTATCATAAAAAACCATAGTTTCCAAGGAGGGAAGATGCTAAGCATCTCAGCCTCGATATAAAGGGGTAAGGGTGGGTGTCAGCAAGGGTAAGTGTCCTAATGGACACCCGAACACAACTTGGAGGAGCCAAGTTACTCACGTATTTTATTAGAAACAAAACATGCATTTAACCACGAAGTTCATAAACGAGATACAAAACCATTGATAAAAGGAGTGGTACAATAAAGGAGTTAGGTAATGGTGGCTTGCCTATTACCAGCGAGATGTCCCTTGACTTCTTCTTTAGAAAACCAGAATACCACAATAACAATAATATTAAGATCCCAGGATTCCTTCTTCTCGGCATCACACAATCGCAACTATCGCTGCATCGAGCAAACATGCATACAAACAATGCATACATGAATAAATACATACAGTAAGCAAATTGACAATACAAGTTTACAAATCAGTATGGTTTGGGGAGAATGGATTTAGAAAGATTGGAATGGTTTGGGAATCATTTGAAGGAATTCTATGGGTTTTCAAAGTCTAGAAACTATGTATGAAAGGGTTTTTAGACCAAGGCCATATTATGTAATATATATCATCAGATAGGTGTTGATAAAATGAAACTAATAAAAGTGATTTCACTATTTTGTCAATCTCCTTTGATTTATAATGAATTTTCTAGAGAAAAGAACTCTAGTTTTTGGAAATAATTCACGAGAAAAGTTATGGAGATCTAAAAATTATTTCCTTGGATGATTAGGTAGGGTTTGATGGAATGATTCACTGGGAGGTGTAGTTAACTAAAAATATTTACTAGAATGCGCTTGGGAAAATTCCAAAGTTAGTTCCATATGAGGTTTGTATTTTTAACCATATTTATTCTATAGGTCAAAACAGTATGATGCCAAGGGATTTGTATAATTTTTACGAATACATTCCAGTAGGAATTGGAATCACTATTTTTGGAGTTGTTAAGCTTCTAAAATGTATTATCTAGTGATAAAACCACGTGCAGATTTATTTAAATCATTAAAAATCCTTAGAAGCTGAAAAATTCTTGAACTCCTGGTTTCTGACAGGTTTTGATGTACCACATCACAGATAATTGGAAACAACTCAAAATATTCACCAGATTTACTTAAAGAATTTATCTAGGTCAGATATGTGATGATTTTGGTATTTTTATTACTCAAGTTATATAGCTCAACTGGATATGGGACCAAGCCTGATAGGTTGGTTCTTCAATAATATTCCAGTTGTAGTTGGATTCACACAAATTGAGTTTATAAAACTTGCTGAGTGATTTATTGATTACAAAAGCTACATTTTAATAGATTTATTCTCAGGAATTTAAGGGAAAATATTTTTGGACAGGGTTTGGCTCTGCATGTTAGGAAAAAATGTGTCTACATGTGTATATTTCTCTCTATAAATAATATGGCATTTTCATTTTGTTTACTAATTAAATTGACTTTCAATTTCTAGATTTGAAACAATTGATAAAATAAAAGTGGACCGTGGGCGGAGACTAGGATTGAAATTCCCTCAGCGGGGCCGAGCTATCGGTGGGTCAGGGGACTAAAGGGGTAAGGAGCAGGGAGGCCGTCCGATTAGAAGGGGATGGACGGCGCTCAGTCGTCCTTTTCCTTCCGACGCTGGCGTCGGCTTTGAAACCCTAACATGGCGTAGTAACAAAGCGTGGGATCTCACCTAGGGCCATGTCGGTATCCCAGAAGACACAGAGGAGGTGCGGAAGTCAAAGGAGCACCGGGAGATGGTCGACATCGATGGTGGGGCTCAGATCTATGGTCGCGCGCATCTCGCGGCGAAGCAGGTTCGGGAAGTCGTCGGAGAATCCCCGGGGGGGCATGTAAGACGACGGGGAGGTCTCAGTTCAGATGCGGCAGCCCCATGGCATCCAGTGGTGCTGCATGCAGGTGTAGACGGGGCTCAGGAGCTTCGGGGTGTGGGAGGAGCTCGACTCGGCCATGAGCTTGATGGCGGCCTCCGATGGTCCTACAGAAGAGAGAAAAGTAGGGGGATATAGATCAGGGGTAGGATAGCTCCTTTGTGATACATGCACAAGAAGTGGAACAAGGGATGGGAGATGCAGCAAGATCTTGAAACTAGCCTAGAGGCTATCTTTCTTTCTCCTTGACCAGGACAGAGGAGAGAAGAGGGAGGGAAGCTCGGGGGAGGTAGGTGGCAAGGAGAGTGAACAGATGAGAACGTGGGGAGTGATGGGGTGGTCTATGACCTTATAACCCGAGGGGGGAGAGTTCCATGGTGGACCAAGGACACGGAGGACCTGGGGAGGAGATATAGGGCACTGATTTGTTGATTTGGGCGGTGCTGAGAGGTGTGTGGGGTCCTATGGTCGAGGCAGAGGGGATGGAGAGAGATACTATAGCTGATGTGCAAGCTCTAATGGCATGATATGAGGTGGCCTCTCTCTCTCACTTGCTCCAAGAACTAAACGACAAGGGTATGGTTCAGCTACAGTGATAATAATGTAGCACATGACCAGGGAGTGAGGTGGAGTGCTGTACCGAGCAATGAAGTGGGTTGGTGTTGGTTTGATGAGGTATAGCCCATGGTTTTAATCATACATCAATTAGGACACTATTGATGATCATGAAGCAACTTAATGATTTCTAAACTTTCCTAGATGGAGAAAGTGTGTTGGTTGATAGATGTGGTCAAGAGAACTCTCCGTGAATTATTTTGGAATTATCCAAGGATTTTTAGCCCACTTAAAAGCAATTAATCAAAAAATGTTGAATTGGTTTTTAGAAGTTCATTTGACATTCTTATATTGTACAAGGTTGATTTTTGGTGTGTGATGGCCCTAAATACCATATCACACTTTGGGGAATTTTCTTGTAATTTATTTAGAAGGGAAAGTCATTTTAAACAATTATTTCTTGTTTCTTCCATTCAAGAAAAAGGGCAAAAAGAGATAATAAAGGATCTCAAAAATATTTATTTTTGAGATGAGAAGATAGGCTAGGATATATATAGGCATCATGTGTTCCTTGGGTTGGCAAAGTAGTTTGGAGAAAAACAAACTTGCCTTTATAGAAAAGGTTTTAGCAATTTTGCAAATGAGAGAATTTAAATAGTTTTAGGTTCCAAATAATTATGGAAATTATTTGGCAAATGATTATATCCAAGGTGGATGATGTGAAATTTAATTATCCATCATTGGAAACCTTGGGTTTTGCAAATCAAGGTGGATTTTGGAAAAGAACAAGGATTAAAGGATCTAGGGCATTGGTATTTGTATACCATCTAAACATCGTTAGATTAGGGACCTCAAAGGTCACCTTGGAACAAGGGATAAATGGATAGTTAGAAAAAGTTATATGGATGATCATGTAAGAAATAGTTTGGCTTGGTTGTACCTGAGGTGGTCTATAAGTGATGACAAACATTGTTGAAAATAAGGTTGTCATAAAAGATGCATCATGAAGCCTCATAAACCAGGTGGGTTTAATAAACACAAAGCTCCAATGGAAACCAGTGAAGAGGGTATTGGTAGACCATGGTTACTAGATCATAACCATGACAATATTTGGTCAAGGGGAGGTGGAATATGGATGTGAGCTTCTGCCAAAGTAGGCAAGATGATAAGATTTGTAGAAATGGTTATTTTCTTGACTACAAAACCATCATGGATGAGTGGGTACCAGAATGGTTTAGCCAAGGGAAAGAGTGAGATTTGCTAGTACTAATGATTTATTACAAGATGGTTCAAATAAACTTTCAATAATGCACACAGATTGGAGTATGTGAAGTTCCAAAGATTGAACCTAGTTAAGGATTCCAGACTTGGCCAATTTTGGCAGATTTGTGGATTTGGATTAGTATGCAAGAGGGAAAAAGTTGGGGAATATGCAAGGGTTCATTTTTATCATCAAGTGGATGATATTGAAGTATAGATTAAGTAGAGGGATTCCAGGTATCTATTTGGTCATTGATGAGTTGGATGCTAAGGGAAAGGATTAGTTTAGGATAGATCTGATTAAGGGGATTAGATGGTCACCTGAGTCACTTAGGATAGGTCCAGCCTAGGGTTTCTTAGTTTGAGATGGATGATCTCAACTAATGGTTTGATCCTATAGGATGAGCTACTAGATTAGTTCACTCTAGTTCCTAAGCAAGCAAGAAAATTGGAGTAGTTCATCAGACAAACTGACCCAACTTCTACCAAGGGTTACCCGCAAGACTAGCTTGAGGTAAGAATGGGTGTTTTGAAGAGGCTATTCTTTGAGGTAAGGTAAGGACCTCTTGGTACCTCTACCAAGATTGGAATAAAGAAGTTGAGAGTTCTGTCTTGAAAACATAAGGAGATTATGTATAGGTCTCCATAGTTTTGGTAATAGAAACTAGTAAAAGGTTTTGTTTTGTCAAAGTCACCTTAGCTCAAGTTTGAATTGTCGGAACATTTGAGAAAATGAAAGATGAGCCAGGATTCTCTTTTGTAAAATAGTTTTTTAAACTAGTGTTGAGGTAAGGAGTATATCATCTAATACACAATTAGTTGCTTAAGCACAAGCAAACAAGTAAGAAAACATTGCAATACTTAAGAGAAATTTTTTTTGTTCCCTCTAATTTTTGCCTTTTTTACAACAAATCAGGGTTGCTAAAATTGGAATGCTATAGACATTCCCAATTAAAAAATCTCATCCCGAGATTAGGGAGGAGTAGGGTTAGGTAAGAACATCATCTTAACAACTTTTAGAAGTGGAATTATTAGATGATAAAAGGTTTTACAACAAACAGGCTTGGTCAGCTATGAATCCGAGATGAGTGGCTTCAGATTGGGTGGGTTATATTAAACAAGTGGAAAAGACACAATATTTTCTCCTTAGGACGATTCTAGGTAGGTTTAGCGTCAACAAGGTCCTTTATTCTTGAGGAGGCGACGATCTAAGCCTTCTTTGATCCTTTACTGCTGGAGTCCGCTCTTCTGCCTTCTTGGTCTTGAAACATTGGGAGGGTTGGCTGGACGGTCGACTTTGTGATGGAGAACTTTCCCGAGTATCTTCGGATTCTAGAGAAGTTTCGATTGTTGTCCTTCATGCAGGGTCTACGATTCTGGGTTTGGGGATGGGTATCACCTGACGACGACTAGGAGTCGGCTTTCTTGGGGTTATTACGGCTTGGCGGGAAGACACATTCTTTCCCCCTTAGAGAGAGACTCAGGGTGCTTGGTGAAGATGCAGTCTTGCTTTGTTGGAGTTGTTGCGAGAGGGCTGCACCCTTTGTCCAGAGTTGGGTGTCTTCCGCCGACCTTGTAGATGTTGCTTCTTGAGAGGCGTCCGTGCTGATTAAAGAGGTATCTAGCTAGGAGGACGCTGATTTTTGGTCGGCGGTCTAGGAGCGCGGTCTTATAGGATGTGTTTGTTTCGGATTCAGTCTGATGCAACGTCTTGGGTAAAACACGCAAAGAGGGGCACATCTGACGGGCATATTATCCAAAGGGGTTTCCTATATGGCAGTCAAGTAGGAGCTAACAAGTGTCAATTACTTGGGGTTTTACAGAACAGGTTCCGGGACAATACATAACTCTACCCTATGCCAGAAGGGTGAGTTGCAGGGTGCGAAAGACTACTCCATGGGTACTTCTTGGTTCTTGTCACCATCCTTGGGTTGGGATACAAGCTTTGGTTACTGTAAATCCTCGGGGGTGCGAGGGATATTTAGCTCTGAAGTAGTGAAGGTAAGGGTAGTGCCTTTCTCCGGTGGCTGCTTCGACAGGTTGATCTTCCGGATTTGAGTGTAAAGACGCGGTCGTTCCACCTTAGATCTTTACTTAGGGTCATCGAGGCTGGGGTAGACCCTTCGTCTTGGAGCATTGGCGTGACACTTGAATTGAGGTCTTCGAGTGGTGCCTTATTGTGACTACTTGATGAGTGCATATTTGCATCGTGTTTTATATTATTATTTTGCACTGTACTGGTAGGATCTTGGTATTTTATAGTGTTCACGTGCATCTTTTATGTCTATTTTCACCAGGTTCAGGACAGATGATGGACACGATGGACACAATTCTTGGACCAGTTGCATTGGAGCGAACAGGAGTCAAAAATAGCGTAAATCACTAACTTTGGAAATATCAATAACACCAAAAGAAAACCCGAGGCGATCGCAGGAAACAGTGGGTTCAACGACCAACTATACGGCGGGAACAATTTCTCAGGCCGTATAGTTCCCGCCGTATAGTTGGCACCGCCACCGCCTCCTCAAATAGTTTTGCCCCATGCAATCAAATCGGAGAGACGACATATAGAACGACCATAAATAGCAGAAACCTCACCTCCATAAGGGATCTAGAGGGGGAAATCATCTACCGAGGATCCATCTTCACCCTACGCAGATCCAGGAGGCTAAGGCATCGATCTTCATCATCAACCGCTACATCACCACCATATCCATCCATCTGATCTACATCTTGTCTAGATCTTGTTGTAATTTCTATACTCGTCGTGGATTTATACAAGTACTATTCATCTATGATAGATTCCATTGTCTCTGCCATGATGTCTATACTCGTCGTTGGGTTTTGATTTGGTTTTTCCGAGGTTGATCACGCAACACACACTCGATCAACCTCGGAAAAACCAAATCAAAACCCAACGAGGCTTTCACGACAAAGCAATCACAGGATTCAGAAATATTTCAGGGGGCCACCCCATTGAGTAGACCCGCAACGAAGTAAGCTAGCTCTGAGATGGACTCAAGGTTTGCGTCAATGGCTGTAAACGACTGGGAACCCAAAACTGGGATTGTCGATACCGCGAAAACATTCCGCTTACCTAAACAGTACAGTGTGCTCCTCGCACAATCGTAAATAAAGCAGTAGCATGGCATAAGTACAGGATCTTAAATAAAACCTCAAACTAGTTTGTGGCCCCAAGAAATAAGACTGAATCAAGCTCTGGCTCAGGGGGGTCCCATAAGCCTCCCGGATGTGGATAGCGCGATAAATCAAGGAACAGGTATCAAGTACTCGGGGTCCTACGGGACACAAGTGGGCGGTCGGAAACCAAATATTATCTATCGCCCACCGATGCCTCTGCTTACTTACTTTAATTTTAGTTGTTAAACAGTAATTAAAGTGAACGATAAGTAAAGCCATGATCATATCCAACATCAACATGCGGCAATACACCAACAACTGTGGCACTTGACGACACGCAACAGCACTTGAGCAAGCGACTACGACGCGCAAGTCCAACTATCTACCAAACAACAGGTAATAGGATGTGTCCAAGGCAATATAAGGCTGCGAGGGATATCACGGGTACGAAAACTAGAGCATCGCAACACAGATAGCAATAGATCAACAAGAGGGAATAAATACTATAAAAGTAAGATAGGTAGAAAGGGGGAGATGCTCGCCTGAAAACATTGTCGAAGGTTCATCCGAAGATCGGGGCGAAGCTCACATCAACTCAACGGCCTTATCCGCGAAGAACCAAAACACTAGAAGAAACACCGGATGTACTATTTAACACAACAACAGAAGATCGGGCATGATGCATGCATGATGTATGGCATGGCCAAGATGCGATGCAATTAGGCCATATTAAGCGGAACCGGGGTCCCGACAATTAGTTAGATGGTTCAAGTTATTTAGATACCCCGCAAATTAAATGTGGTTTTAGCATGGCAAAAGATAGCACCGGTTCGCTACACAAATTTAAATGAGGCCAATATGAGACTAGATTTGCCCGCATATGGGCCCCATATTTAATTAGAGGTGAATCGGCATAAGGCCCCCAAACCACACAAATATGCATGCGAGATGAATGATTAATATGCGACAAGTTGTATTATATTATAAAATAGGGTTTCGGGAAGGGGTTCACACATTAGGGTTCGGCAGATCTTGGGGTTCCGGGGGGGTTCGGGGTCCGACAGGGTTCAGGGTTCGACGGAAGCGTTCTCGGACTCCGGGATCAGTCTTCGGATCTCAACATGGCCGGTCTTGGTGACGATATTGTCTGATGGGGATCTTGGTTCAACATCATCGCGGTCTTCGGGTCCGAGGTTAGACCTTGGCGTCCGAGGGAAGTACATGTCGTATCCGTGTAGACGACCTTGGTGTTCAGGGAAGTTCTCGGTGTTCCGGATCGATCTTCGGGGGTCCGGGAAGGCGACCTTGGCGCTCGGGTTCGGCGGTATCGGTCTTCGGACTCCGTGAACGGGGCATCGATTCCGCGTCTGTGAAGGAGATCTTGGCGCGGCACCGGGTTCGGGATCTATCTTCGGCTTCGGGGAACGGTCTTGCGGTCCGTGTAGACGACCTTGGCGTCATGGTGGTCGATGACAAACTTGTCGGATGGCATGTTCTTCGGAAGATCTTGGCATGGGGCACGAGCAGCATCGTTACCATTGCCCAAACTTGATACTTGTTCACCCCGAGGTCTCGATCAGCGACACCAACATCTCCACGCCATCAACATACTTGCAAAAAGCGGGGACCAAGCTCGAGTGGAGGCAGACCACCGGGACAGGAGCACGTCGACAGGGCCGAGCCAGGGTCGACGGGGCGCTGAGGCGGAGGGAGGTGCAGGCGGGGCGGACCGGCAGCGGACGGCGGCCGCTGCGCCGGACGCGGTTGAAGGCGAGGCGACGATGTCCGGCGAGGTGGGTTCAGGGGGTCGGGGGAGACCGGCGACGAGGGGCGGCGGGCGCTGTCGGGCTCGCCGGAGGAAAAAAGAAGGCGGCGGGGTCGGGGAGACCGGCGGCAGGCGGTGGTGTCGGGCGAGCTCGGCTCGGGCGGAGCAGGCTCGACCGCGGCTGCTGGAGGAGGCGCGGCGGCGGCTGAGGCCGAGGCCGGCGGAGCGGGAGCGAGGCAGAGAGGAGCGGGCGGCGGGGCGAGGTCGACGGCGAGGCGCGCGGCGGCCGGAGGGAGGGAGCAGCGGCGGCGAAGGTCGGGCTCGGGCGACGGTGAAGGCGCAGGCGGCGGGGCCGCAGGCGAGGGAGGAGGGCGGAAAGCCGGCGGCTGGTGGCGGGGAGGCTCGGTGCGGGGAGGAGGCAGGCGGGTGGTGTGTGTGTTGGGTGTGTTGCCAGGGTGGGGGTCGCTGGGTGTTGGGTGTGGGTCTGGTGCGTGGCGTGGTGGGGTAGGGACAGACGGGGTAGAGGGGCTCAAGTGGTGGGGTGGGTCCGCAGGTGGGGGTGGCGACTGGGATGGGGAGAGGGAGTGGGGAGGTGGAGGTTGGTGATTGGGTGGGGAGAGAGCCAGGCTGAGGTGGCGAGAGGGGATTGGAGGTGGTGAGGTGGCTGGAGGGGTGGGTAGAATAGGTTTTGGTAGCTTAGGTATTTCGGCGAACCGTTTTATTCTAGGGTGGTCGTTCGGGTCGAATCGGCCCGTTCAACTGCCCCACTAAAATAATTAATTAATTAATTTATTTCAACCAGCGCTTTTGCAAACCGACAGCGGACAAAACAAAATAATCCGGAGACCCGGTTTTGCGTTTGAAACGAAGACGGGGAGTTTTAGAAAACACAAAATAGGTTTTTCTGCAAATAGTTTTATGCAAGCAAATGCAAGATGATGACGATGCTCAAATGCAATGTGGCATGATGACATGAGCATGCGGTCATGATGATGCGATGCACACAAAAATAACGCGATTTTCTAGTAGTGGTTTTGCGGGATGCCACACTTCCAGTGACTATAAAGCTATTGGCACTCCTTACGTATCAACTTGGGAACCAAGGAAACTCACGGAACATTGTCCATTCCATGGGATACATCCTATAGGATAAATTCCCGTAATAGCGCAATAATTCGATTGATGTCGATTGCTTGTCTATTGTGGTTATGAGGTGGATATGAGCAGTGGTTGTTGCCTATTGGTCCAATTATGGAGTTCCTCCCACACATACATAGTTGAGAATATTCATCATAATAATATTTACCTTAAACCCTTTATAATGCTAGAGGTGTATCCGCTACTCCTTGAGAACACTTTTTCCCATTGCAGTTTCATATCTCTTTTACATACGCGATACTTACTTTCTGTATTCAGTTTGGTTTACTTTACTTATTGTTCTCTTATACAAAAAGCCAAAAACACCTTTTTACACAACACTCCTATTTTATCTTGTTACTTAGAACATTATTTAGCATTACTATTTCAGTATTTACTTCAAGAGTTATTAGACTTCATAACTCCCGCTCCCTGTGGGATCGATATTTTGAAACTAGCTACAAATGATATGTGCACTTGCAGTCATCAAGCTATTTTCTGGCACCGTTGCTAGGGAGCTAAGCATTGTAGGTCTTTTAGTTTTAGCTTATTTATTTTAGTCTTGCTAAGTTTTGTTTTGAGTTATAGGGTCCTACCAACCTGATGGAGTTTGAGCCCTTGACTAGTACTAACCCACTCAGCCACTTTGGGAAGCCCTATGATATTAATAAAAGAGACAACTCCGACTAGAAGACAAGGGTGTTTGAAATAAATCCTCTACTACATGGTATTTTACACAAGAAGCAATTTACTGGAGATGAAGAAAATCCTGATCCATATGAGCATATTGCATGCTTTAAGGATATATGTGGCACTTTGCAATTACCGGGGTATACTACTAATGAGGTAATGCTAAAACTCTTTGGTCAGACTTTGACTATCACAACTCTCTCATGGTATAGATCTTTACCCCTAGAAGCCACTACTACCTGCGATAATTTAGCTTGTGAGCTTATAGCAAAGAATTATCCTTTATCAATTTTTTTTGGAATCAGGTGTCTTATAACGACTTGGAGGAACAATCCTAATGAAGGACTAGAAAGAGCTTGCATAAGATTTAAATATTTACTTAATCAATGTCATCATCATGATTTGCCTGAATGGTATTTATTGCATATCTTTTATGGTGGTTCAGTTGAACCTAATAAATTGGAACTAGACTCTTTTGCAAGTGGAGCTTTCATGAATCTTCCCATAACTAAATCTTGTGCTTTACTTAATTGAATTCGCGATCATAGAGTTTCTTGGAATTTTGTTCTAGGAAGCGAAGGATTCATAGAAATAGATTATGATTGTATTCATGACTATAATAAAAAGGGCAATGTTAATGATGAAGGGAATATGCCCGAGAGGAAATAATAAAGTGGTTAATATCGTATTCCTTATTTATGATAAATGTTTATTTTGCATGCTATAATTGTATTAATACAGAAACGTTAATACATGTGTTTTTAATAAACAAACAGAAAGTTCCTAGTTATGCCTCTCTCATAAACTAGCTCGTTGATTAACAAGATGATCAAGGTTTCCTGATCATGGACATTGGATGTTGTTAATAACGAGGTCACAACATTAGTGTAATGGTGTGATGAACATTCATCCGAAGTATAGCATTATGATCAAAGTCATTGAGTTTATATTGCTATAACAACATACGAAGTGATACTAATCCTTAGACCATGAGATCATGTCAATCACTAACACCGGAAGAGTATCTTGATAACATCAAACGTCACACCGTAACAGGGTGATTATAAAGATGGGGTCAGTACTACTAATGTGTTATGTTGAGGCCCATGGATTGAGAGTGGAATTTGTTCATTCTGATGACGGATAGATATGCTCTGGGCCCTCTCGGTGATATCACATTGATTAGCTTGCAAGCAAGTGATTTGATCCCTAGAATGTTATATCACGGGAACGAGAAAAGAGTACATGTCAGTAATGAGATCAAACTAGGTATGGAGATACCGATGATCGAATCTTGGACATGTAATATATCGCGAAACAAAAGGATTAAGATACTAGCATAAAAGGTTCTCGCAATCATAAGAAAGTCATCGCTGAATGTGTGGGAGTCGGTATGGATCTCCAGGTCCCGCTTCTGATTATTGATCTGAGAGGGGTCTCGATCATGTACGCATTATTCGCGAACCATAGGGTGACACACTTAAGAGACACCGACATCCATTTGGAGCAAAAGTTTCATGCCGGAAAGAATAACAAGCGCAGGAATTTATTTCACTAGATACCGAAACATGTTTTCGGGTATCATTGCAGAAAGTGTTTTTGCATGTGAAATGAAATACTAGCAAGGGGTTATATGTGAATGTTTGTAATTAAAGTAATTGACAAAATTCATAATAAATAAAAGGAGTTTTATTTAATGAGAGTTTGCATTAAATTTGGTGGAAATTTAATGGGACTTTGAGTGGGTTTTTGAGTGGAGGAAATTGAAAGGCATTTTTGCGAGTGGAGTATCCACCCACATCAATGGAGGGAGGGAAAGGGGGCATCCCCATGCGCCGGCCACCACCTTTGGTGCCCCCCTCCTCCTATAAAAGGAGCCCCCCTCTTCTCTTCTCACTCACACCTCCTCGTGAAGGATCTCTCTCCCCCTCTAGTATTTATCCCCCATGGTCTCGGACTAGGTAGATACATGTTCCCGGTGGCTATCCGGCAAGAAATAGTTTTGCTTCCGCTGCATCGCTGGAGCGAGGAGGCGGAGGTTGCTCGGTGCCTCGGACGTGTGTGCGAGCACGGATGCGCCGCTGATTTGCAGCGCTAGGACTTCCTCTCGATCTTGAGATCGGCAAGAGATCATCTACATCAACCACGATTTCAACCTTGTTAAGCTTTTTCGGTCTTCAAGGGTATGTTCTCTATGGATGTACATCCGCCCGTTGCTTGTATCTAGTAGATAGATCTTGGTTCATAGTTGTTCCCATCGTAGGAATTTTTTTGTTTTCTATGCTGCAAACCCTACAAATGAATTATCGAAAGAACTTTATTTGGATTCAGATCTTGTGTTTCATGTTGTTAAAGCTTTTACAGAACATATCAAAGCTCCAAAAGAGGGTTGGGTCAAGTATGATCCACCACCTGAACCTGAGAAGAAAATAGAAGTTAAAGCAACACTGGCCTCCCTAGAACCAATGTATGGGATACCTTTCCCTAACACTGCGCAGAAACATATTTTGGAATATGAATAGGTTAAAGTAGTACAGCAGAAAGAAGAACAGGAAAGATATCCAGAAGTTGAAGAACGTTTGGTTGAAACCAAAGATGAAGAGGTAACCAAGGAAGCAATTATGGCTATGTATGCACATTGCAACATAGTTGAACTTGATAAAGAGACTTCCGTACTGGTTGAAGATAAAATGAAGGTAAAATATGTGGGTAAGCCTATTCTTCCCTGCATATTTAAAGAAACCTCACATTATTGTTTATGTGATATTGGCACCACAGTTACTGTTATTTCTTATGATTTTTATTTAGAAATAAAAGAAGAGATAGTAACGGCTACAATAGAGAATACTGATATGACAATCATGTTAGCCAATAAATCTCTTAGAGTTCCAATGGGAGTAGTTGAAGATGCAACTGTCACAATTGGTAATGAAAATTTTCCTATCGATTTTGTAATTGTTGATATGCCAG
This sequence comes from Avena sativa, assembly GCA_916181665.1. Taxonomy (NCBI): domain Eukaryota; kingdom Viridiplantae; phylum Streptophyta; class Magnoliopsida; order Poales; family Poaceae; genus Avena; species Avena sativa. The sequence continues at coordinate 198,958,519 of OV702283.1, forward strand.
CTGACACTCTTTGCCCAATTATATTTGGAAGAAACTTTATGAATGATTTAGGCGCCAAAGTTGATTTCAAAAAGGAGATTTTGTCTCTTAAGCTTGGGGAAGCGGAAAAATAATTCCACTTTTCCAAACTTAAACATAGACCTCTACAAATACAAGAAGAAGAGAAAGGAAAAACTATTGAGGAGATGGCATCTCTCTTATTTAATAATCAAGTAAAGAATGAAATGAAGACTCAAATTATGAAGAAATATTCATGGAGGAAAGGTCCCTAGAAGAATTAGAAAGTGAATTCTATTCTCTTCCCATTTTAACGCCTGCAACTGATGAGGCTTTTGAAGAGCCAGAAAAGAGAGGGGACGAGGAATTACCACACCCAGAATTGAAGACTTTACCAGATAATCTTAAATATAGATTTTTGGACAATACAAATAAATTCCCTATTATTATTAGCACTAAACTTTCAGGGGATGAAGAATAAGAACTCATGAAAGTACTTAAGGAGCATCGCAAGGCCTTTGGGTACTCAATGGACGATTTGAAGGGCATTAGTCCCATAATAACCGACCATCGAATATTCATGGAGGAAGGTGCTAAACCAGTTGCAGAGTTTAATAGACGCCTGAAGCCCAAAATGAAGGAAGTGGTAAGAAAATAAATAGTACGCCTACTGGATGTAGGTATAATCTATCCCGTAAAAAAAGTGAATGGGTAAGTCCTGTTCTTTTTGTTCCTAAGAAGGGCGGTTTTACTATTGTTCCTAATTAAAACAATGAATTAATACCTACTAGAACTATTGTTGGACATAGGATGTGTATATATTTCAGGAAATTGAATAAAGAAACAAGGAAAGGTCAATATCCTTTATTGTTCATAGACCAAACTCTAGAGAGGTTAGCAAACCACACTCATTTTTGTTACTTTGACGGATACTCTGGTTTTTCCCAAATAGTTGTTCATCCTGATGACCAACTTAAAACAACTTTCATTAGTACTTATGGTTTACATGCTTACCGACGCATGCCTTTTGGTTTATGTAATGCTCCAGCTACTTTTCAAAGATGCATGACTGCCATTTTTTTGCAGATTTTATAGAATTGATAATGGAAGTATTTATGGATGACTTTTTTGTCTATGGAACTTCGTTTACTAGTTGCTTGGATAATATCAAAAGGGTTATGCAGCGTTGCAAAGAAAACTAATCTTGTTCTAAACTAGGATAAGTGCCATTTCATGGTCAAAGAAGGTATAATCCTCAGACATAAGGTATTAGGTAAGGGTATTGAAGTAGCTAGAGCTAAGCTCGAAGCAATAGAGATAATGCCACAACCAAGGGATATAAAAGGTATAAGAAGTTTTCTTGGTCATGTGGGTTTTTACAGAAGGTTCATTAGGAATTTCTCTAGAATTTCTAAACCTTTAACTAACCTTCTGCAAAAGGGAGTAAGATTTAATTTTGATGATAAATGCCTTATTGCCTTTGATAAACTTAAATATGATTTATCCCATACTCCTATCATTAAACCACCTATATGGGATATGAATTTTGATTTAATATGTCAAGCTAGTGATCATGCCGTAGGAGTAACTCTAGGACACCACATAGGTCGCAGATTTAATATTATACATCATGCTAGTAGAACTCTTAATAGTGCTCAAAAGAATTATCTAAGGAAGAAAGAGAACTTTTTGCTGTATTTTTCTCTTGCGATAAATTTCGTTCTTATATAGTTGATGCAAAAGTAAGAGTTCATACGGATCATGATGGTTTGAAAGAACTCCTTGAGAGGAAAAATCATAAGCCAAGACTGATCTGTTGGATCCTTTTACTTCAAGAATTTGAGTTGCAGATTATGCAGAGGCAAGAAATAAAGATATTGGATGCAGTATTCATATCTTCCTAGCAAGGCACCAATCTTATTGAGAGAAACTTTAGTCCTAGTGATTTTTGTTTACGAGAATTATTAGATGAGATAAGGTCAATTCCTCCAAAAGAGAAGAATTCCTTGTTGTTGTTGGAGTATCTTGTCACCCCCGACTAAATAAACGGTATGTATGAGGTAAGTTTTCTTTCTCTAAATAAGTGATTTGTCTTCACAATTTATACTCCTGAAATTTTTACCTTTGGATTCCTCATGTTTTTATGAAGTTTCTGAGGGTTTTACCAACTATACGGCCGGAGAAAATTCTCCCGCCGAATAGTTGGTCGCTAAACGTACTGTAATCCATTCGCGAATTTTTTTTAATGTCTGGAAACTATAAGACCAAACTATACGGCAGGAAAATTTGCTCCCGCCATATAGTTGGTCGTTAAACCTTCTAGCATCTCCTATTCTTTTTCGGTTTATTCATTAAAAAAGGGGTTTTGTCAGTTCCAAGTCAGTAACCTAACAGACCTGGAGTCGAGATATTTGGAAATATCTGCCCGGAACCAACTATACTGCCGGAACTATACGGGTCGTGACCATATAGTTGGTTGTTACGCGACAGGACTTCTCCAAATCCGTGATTTCTTTCCCTGTTCTGTTAAGATTATTTTCTTGGACATAACTTTGGTGTTTCTCGCGAGTTTTACCGACCTCTGACCCCCTTATATACTTCCATTGTGTTTCTCTCTAAATCATAATCACCAGGAACCGATCTAGCCATGCTCTATCCTGTCCCAGGCCGTGGAAAACCCCTGGGTCTCATTGCTCCTCCTAGGGACCGCTCTTGCAGCCCGTCCATGGAGGGCGGCAACAAGGAGGTGGAGAGGTTTAGCCCGAGGTACAAGGAGTACGTCGACCCAAGCTTCTACAATAGTTATCCCGATGAAGATTGGAGTGAGATCTACATCAGTCGTGATGTCTATGATCCCCGGAGATCAACTAGGCGGCAATGAAGAGAGCTCAACAAGAAAGAGAAGGTCACAAGCCGCATGGAAAAGGGCGTGTGGAGACGGTCAAGTTCATCACCACGGACCCTAGGCCGCACAAGCGTAAGGAGTTACCTAATATTGGTGTAGGTGCTAGCAAGGAATCGACAGTGCCATCTCGAAGCCTACCACTAGTGCTCGTATAATGGTGAAGCCTCAAGAAGAGTGGAGGGACGGTTTCTACTTCCTCGATCCATCAATTATGTATGAGGAAGAAGAAGTTGTTCCCAGGACCAAAGACCGCGTGCGAGCACTAGAGATATATCAGAAGCAGGAGCTACCCCATCGCGTTGAAGTCCGTCACTTTCTCAAGGAGATAGAGCAGAAGGATGATCTTCTCCCATTGGTGACTAAACTTGTAGATAAAGTGGACACTTTGCAATATGATTTGCGAAGGTGCTACAGCCGCATCACTGTCCTAGAGGATACCAACAAGAAGCTGATCACCGCAGTGTTACATGCCATGGAGCCACAGTGATCTACAATAATCACGATATCAAAATATCGCGAGGGATTATTTGATCCCGCGTGGCTTGATTCCAAGCTTGGGGAGATCTTTAAGACCTTGTAATCTATCTTAGAAGTTTTATATTACTATTTTATCTTTGCATTAGTTCGAGCTTAGAAATAAAGTTTGTATCATTAGAATTTCCTTCAGGAATAGTCGATCCCTTTTATGAAATTCTGAGTTTATTATCATATATGGAGCATTATTGAGTTTGTGCTTGTCTTATTAGATATATGAATGGCTTGAGTATTAAGTTACTTGCACTTGATGATAGCAATAGGAGTCTTCCACACCATTGGTACTAATGTAACATACAAAGATAGTTTGTTCAATATGTTGTAAGTTCATGTTTTGATTTACAAAGGAAAAAATTATCTAATCAATTAAGTTGAAAAAGAAACCTTGAACAAAGGAAAATTAAAAGTGCTATCAAAATTAGAGTGAGAACAAGACGAGGTAGGTATTCAAGCTATAAAGATGCTTAATATACAATTGGAATTTGGTAATTGAGATAGTTAAACTTCGAATTGCTACATGAAGTGGAATGTATGTCTAGATCATTTGCAAAACACTTAAACAAAAGTGTGAGCATATATAAAAAAATAAAAATAAAAGAGAAAATAAAATGTGCAAAGTTCACATAGGCATACACCACTATCTTGTGGTCAGACAAAGGAATGTTTGAGATTTTAAATCCCAAGTGAATGTGTTAATCCTAAAATGCATGGGAATACCATACTAACTCATTCGGTCGAAATGAATACTTTTACATCATATTGAGAGTAATCTTTTGTGAACTATTAAATGCTAAGGCGTGGAAGCCTGCTAATATTATTCGGATGGTTCGAGTAAGGTATTATTCATGAAATTATTCCTATATATCATATATGATAAACACATGCTACAACTACCTCATTTATTTTATCGACTTAGCTTCATGAATATGAGGATCACATCCATTAAGCTAATCTTGCTCGGGACGAGCAAGAGTCTAAGCTTGGGGAAGTTGATGAGTGCATATTTGCATCATGTTTTATATTATTATTTTGCACGGTAGTGGTAGGATCTTTGTATTTTACAGCGTTCACGCGCATATTTTATGTCTATTTTCACCAGGATCAGGACAGATGATGGACACGATTGACACAATTATTGGACCAGTTGTATTGGAGAAAAAAGGAGTCAAAACAGCGAAAATTGCCAATTTGGGAAATATCAATAACATCAGAAGAAAACCCGAGGCGATCGCAGGAAACAATGGGTTTAACAACCAACTATACGGTAGGAAGAATTTCTCCGGACATATAGTTCCTGCTGTATAGTTGGCGCCACCACCGCCTCCTCAAATAGTTTCACCCCATACAATCGAATCAGAGAGACGACATACATAACGACCATAAATCGCAGAAACCTCACCTCTAAAAGGGATCTGGAGGGGGAACTCGTCCACCGGGGATCCATCTTCACCCTACGCAGATCCGGGAGGCTTTGGCATCGATCTTCATCATCAACCGCTGCATCACCACCATATCGATCCATATCATCTACATCTTATCTAGATTTTGTTGTAATTTCCATATTCGTTGTGGATTTATACAAGTACTATTCATCTATGATAGATTCCATTGTTTTTGCCATGATGTTGATTTCCTCCATGTCTGAGTAGATCATTATTCTTGGGGATATGGAGAAACCCTAGCATGAGATTGAAATAAGATAAAATTTATTATGATATTCATCGTTGTGACCACGTGTTAGATTGTATTCATCTTGATGTTGAGAGAAGTCAACCTCTCAATATTTGCCTCTTGTGGGAACTTGATGGAGGGAAATACTTGTTGGTAGACATAGGTGTGCTAGCACTTACAGTGACTATAAAGTTGTTGGCACCCTTACGTATCAACTTGGGAACCGGGGAAACTCACGGAACATTGTCCATGCCATGGGATACATCCTATGGGATAAAGTCCCTTAATAGCATAGTAATTCGATTGATGTCGATTGCTTGTCTGCTGTGGTTATGAGGATGATGTGAGTAGTGGTTGATGCCTATTCATCCAATTACGGAGTTCCTCCCACACATACATAGTTGAGAATGTTCATGATAATAATCTTTACCTTAAACCCTTTATAATGCTAGAGGTGTATTCTCTACTCCCTGAGAACACTTTTTCCCATTGTAGTTTCATATCTCTTTTACATACGTGATACTTACTTTCTTTATTCAGTTTGGTTTACTTTACTTATTGTTCTCTTATACAAAAACCCCAAAACACCTTTTTACACAACACTCATATTTTATCTTGTTACTTAGAACGTTATTTAGCATTACTATTTAAGTATTTACTTCAAGAGTTATTAGACTTTAGAACTCCCGCTCCCTGTTGGATCGATATCTTTATTTCGAAACTAGCTACAAACAATATGTGCACTTGCAGTCATCACTACCTTGCCATGGTGGCTACCTAATGAATACGGAGGTGTTAACTCTAGGTAGGTTGAGCGGTTAGCGACGCTTCTACTGGGTGTTTTGTTGAGGTGGAGGCAAGCTAGCTTCGGAGAGGTTGTCTTTGCTTGAAGTCACTGTGTTGCTTCAGTTCGATGACAGATTAGCCTCGTTTTCTTCGAGCATTCTTATCTTTAGGTTTTTGGGGCATTTGTTTTAGGGCGATGACTTCCGTGGGTTCGGCAGAAGGTTGAATAAGATCATTGTGCTTTTGGGGGTGGTTAGAACTAGGCACGGAATGGGGTTGTCTTTGATTTCTTTATATTGCCATCCTACTGGGGAGAGGTTTCAGATTACGGGGTTAGGGGCGTTGGTGTGGGGATACACAAACAAGGGGTCTAAGCAATAGGGTCAAATGATCCTATGCAGACAAGCAACACATATCAAGCATCAAATAAACACATGACAATCAAACAAGGCGTTCCATAGGTACTAAGGGGTGACTAAGCACCATAAGGGGAATCCTATATCGAGGATACTTATCCTAAGTACTGGCATTCATGGGCTTGACTTCTGGGGTCATTGATTCCGTACTTGATTTATTTGGGGCGATGAAGGACTCCGTTGGTAGGGCGATCTTGTAGTGTCGGTGGTTGGTAACTCCTTTGGTTTTCTTGTCTTTGTTGCTCTTCATCTCGGGATCTCCATCTTCACGGTTTCCAAGTCGGACTTGTTTTTGAAAACGGAACATTTTAAGGTAGGAGAGATGGGGAGTAAGTCATTTTCAAATAGCTTAAATTAGAGAAGATAAGATAGGAAATCTTTGAAAAAGCTTTTGAGAAAGTAGTTTTTGAAAGTTAGTGTTTTCAGAAATAGGGGTTGTCCTGTCTCACGTCCATGCTAACTAAGGTCTCCTACCATCATTTTAAAATATATTAAATTAGAAAACATAAATAGAGGAAGTCAATCGCAGATCCCATGTCATGACTTAACCTACAAGCAACTAACTGGGAAGACGGCCTAGCTCGCATAGACGTTGGCAAATCCGCCGTTCTTCTTTCTTTTGAAGGTCTGGCCAAGTAAATATCCAGGAAAAAAGCCATGAGTACTTTTGAATGTACTCGCAAACCACCAAGACAAGGTAGATAAGATAATGCACTTTGGTTGTGGCGAGATAGCTCTATAGTATAGTTTTTTTTTGAAAATCCTAAAATGGCATCTCTTTATCTTTGTTAAAAAGTGTTTTGAAAACATGTCTCCATTTAGAAAGTTTGGATATCTCTACATCCTTGTTACAAACCTTTTTGAAAATAGTTTTAGTGAAAAACCCTTTTTAAACATTTTGGACCATCTATGGTCAAAACAAAACTTGTTCTCATTACCTCCTCGTGACCAAGTCACATCCTTTTTAGTTATGTCAACACTATCTCAAGGGTAATCCTAGCAATCACCTTTCCAACCATCCTTGATCGTGGACACGGCTATTCGAATAGATTATACTCTGTAGAGTTTGTGCACTTTACCCACAAGAATCAATACATCCACCAGGATACAATCAACGGCCCGCTACACACGATAATGGGGGTTCAGAAAATCAAACCTAACTTTTCATTTGTCCATCCCTAGCAAAGGCGGCTATTTGTTTTGGGTGTATTCTCCTTGGCAACGAGTATATGGCCTAGCGCCATAGTCCTCCCTGCCGTACAAGCCTATACCCAAACCGTAGCTTGGCGTATAGTGATTTGACTCCACTTCCTTCTTCACTCCTTAAGCATACCGTCCGCGGGAGACCCAATTGTTGCACCGACACTCCTGCTGTAGCAGGCTACATGCCCAACATCCGTAGATCGGTTGTAGAGCCCACTCAGAATTCAAGGGATTTAGCCCAATTAGCAAGTACAAGTTGCCTGTAACATCCCAAAAATATTGATCAATATTATGAATTCCAATCACCAAATTTAGGGTTAACAAAAAAAATTGTTAATTAAAATCATATGAATGCATGTGTGTATGTGATGAAGGTATGAATGCATGAATGGACTTGTGTGATTGTTGTGAATGGAAAGGGATGGTTTAAAGATGAAAACAACATCATCTAAATCAATTCCAAGCAGAAACAAATCAAGAGAAATTCAAAAACAAACAAAACAAGCAAATGGTCATTTTTGCCAACCTTGCTCACTAGACCACTTTGAGTGTTTCTAGTCCAAGATTTCAAACACAAACAATTCCATTTCTTTTCACCCCTTTCTAGACCAAGTGAAAGTGAACCCAATCCCACCTTGATAAAACAAACAGAAACATTTGGCAACTTGATTCAAATGACAATTCAAAATTGAATCTATATCATATGTGAAGATCACCATTTTTCAAAACCCAACCAAACCAGTGCACCTTGACAAATCCAAGCAACCAGAGACTACCTAGTATGTGACTAGTACACCCACCAAGTTTCATCCAAAAATTCAAATTCAAATCTCTTGCGGCCATTTCATCAAACACCTTCTAAGCACAAATCAAAATAAACATCAAACACTATAGTGAGTAGTGTTTGTGCCTAACTTGTTCCCTATCTAGCTCACACTACACTCTCAGTAGATCATATAACTTGTTTAACCAGCCCTAGCTCACTGTAAAGTTGACAATGCCATCAATGGTGACCATGGCCGAGCCCCAATTGCCACCCCAATGTTGACAGCAAGATAGAAGCCTCACTAGCCTCGCCAACCATGTCTAGCCAGCAAGCCATCGTCCACCAACACCCCCTGTCCAGCGCTTGAGCCATGCCAGCCACTGGATCACCTAGAACGAGCACACCCAGTCTCTCTGCGACCATGCCGAGATCGCGCCAGAGCGCCGCGCTCGACACGCTCGCACAAACCGTGCCCCGCCTTCGCCGCTCGCATACGTGATCACCACAACCCAATGAACTGCCAAGACATGCTTGTTCGCCGCTGCACGGACCATAGACGATGTGCGCCATTAAATTTCCCATCAGAGCCACCCAGAGCGTCGAAGTGTTCCGACCTCATCGCACCGTCCCACGCCTCTCCACCATGCCATTGAGCTTCGCCAGGAGGCAGCGCACCGTGCCCTACCCCCAGCCATGCCATTACCTTGTTGTGGAGCCGACCCCGACGAGCTCCACCCGCACCCTTCGGTCCCCTCGTCGCACTATAAATAGAGGCCTTCCCTATTCGAATTCAGCACACCATCTCACTCCCCTCTCTCTCAGAACCACCCCACCTCTTCCCCAGAGCAAGGAGAGCAGCAGGTGGCCGGAATTTTCTGGAGCTTGTCGCTGCTAGAGGAGAAGGGCGCCGTTGATTGGAGCCGCCCCAGGAGGAGCCATCGGTACCATGAGGATCGCTGTTGTCGGCTTTGTCGTTCACCCCCATCGCTGACCATCGTCGGAGCTCCATTGAGCCACCACTGACCCCCACTGGCCATGCTAGGTTTCGACCTCGCCGCGTTTTGTTTAGACGTGGACGATGCACCTCCGTCGTAGATCTAGCTTCTAATCGTATGACCCTAATCAGCCGTACCCCTTCACACCCCATGTCTCGCTGACTGGTGGGGACAACCACTTAAACCGCCCGCGCGCGCTGTGCGCAGTGGGCCGGCACAGTTAGCACTCCCACGCAACCCAGTAATTCAAATTTAGGTTTATCAATTTAGTTTCAAACTTAGTTCTGTATCTAGATTCAAAAATCAATCCTGAGAGATTCACTGAACCAAATTGCATGAAACTAATTTTGATAGAAAGGTACTGAAATTCTTAATCCAAGCCTGTTGGATTGAAATCATTTGGAATTGTAGAACACCTATAGTAAATATAACAAGGCAGAGACTTTTCTGCATTCAGACATTTTTTAAAATTCAACCACAAAAGCTTTTGAGTTGATTCCAACTCTCAAAAATCACATTTGATAATACCTTTCTAAATATATAAAAATTTCTAGGTTTACTTGCAGAAATAATGGACAAGCAATAAAAGAATGCCCCATAGGCATTTCTAGTCACTTTAATTAATTAAAATAAAAAGGTTAAACCTTATTAAATTGTGACACCACTTTAAATCACATTCCCAAGTACTGAAATATGTGGTGATGACATGTGTCAACATGATCCCATATCTTAGTTGGAGAATAATAAATCTTAAGTAGTTTTTCAAAGGGTAGAAATTACTTTTCTAAAACGTAAATAAATCAAACTATTGCCCTAATTCTTTTGATGATTGTGATGATGCTAGATCATCTAGTGAAAACCTTGGTGTGGTAAGTAGAACTAGTTAAGTATTGTTTGGTCATTGTGTACCTCGTATTTATTTATAGACGCTAGTATCGACCAAGGCTACGAAGAGGAAGGAGACTACTACGAGGAAGAAGACGAGGAGAACTTCAACCACTGATCTGCACAAGGCAAGATACTAACTAAGCAAGCTTCACAAAACAAGTTAACTTTGCAAGCTAACACTTGCAACTATAAAAGCTAGATAACATATGCAATGCATTAGGCATGGCTTGGTTATACCAATTAATGATACCCAATCCCAGTTTTACTTGCAAGCCTAATTATTTTATTTCTTTATCAAAGCTTTTATTTGTGTTTACTTAGTGATTTGTAGATTTTAGAAAGACTTTTAAAGGTAGCATAAAGAGCATAAAATTTGGCCTAAGTTAGACAAATCTTGATGTCATCCTGAGGCATGAGATTGAACTTAGATAAGTCACACTTAATTACCACCCCTCATTAGTGTTTACCCCCACTTGTAGATGCTAGTGCTAAGCATAAAACTTGAGCAGCTTAGATGGGATTACTTGGTGAAAATGATTATGAAAACCTTAGAATGATGAGTCATTTTATTGAAATGTTTTGACATGTGTTCTTGAACACCAGATGATTTTGATGATGAAAATGTTGAGGCATGAGCCTTAGCCCTTTATAAAACTGATGGTTGTCTGGATGCGATACTATTCCAATTTTACTGTACAGCCACAATACCCAAAATTTGGGTAAGGCTTGACTAGAAGTTTATATACCTTAGTATGGGTTCCCTTGCAGCCAAGGTGTGAGCTGAGGCTACCTTGTGAAGATTGTCCACGTGTGCAGTTCCCAAGATGACAGTTGGTCATGGTTGGGAGGCCAAACTCATAGGAGAGGTGCCTATATTAGGGCGTGTAATTGAAAGGTTAGGATTGATTATCCGCATACTGAGTATGGTAAATTTAGGATTGTTCCTAACAGATATATCGAATATTGTGGTGAAAGTGTACCACCTCTGCAGAGTGTCAAACTATTCGAATGGCCCCGTCTGCGGTTATGGATAGTTGGAGTGGGCATACTGTTCCGTCGTCAGATGTTTTCAAAATGACTTATGAAATGAATCATGACTTTGACTTGACCACAGCAGGGTTGTGAACATGAAATCTAAGTTCCCACTTAGGTGTTACAAAACTTTCAACTAGCTTTCTTTGCTTATGAACTCAGTTAAGGTAAACCTGGCTTTTTGCAAAACAATCTAGAGCCTAGTATTCCTACTCAAACCACTTTACTTGTTAGTGATAGTTTGCGAGTACTTAAAGAGTACTCATGGCTTTGTCCCTGGCTATTTTCGTGGCCACACTATGAAGAGGACTATCAGGAGGATGGACCGTAGGAAGGTTACGACAACTAGGATCATCTCCCATCGTCAGCATTGCCTGTGACCATGAAGATGGAGCTTCGCCCACGCTACCGTTATTATATTATTCCGCTGCTTGATTGTACTAAGACTGGATCATGAGATCCTTTATTTTGTTGTAAGACCTTATGTATATTTTATAATGGATGATGTACTGTGATATCCAATCTGTTATGTCTTGCAAAAATGGTAATCCTGGGATTGTGATGTATGGCATAATAGGTATCTGGTATTAAAAATCCGGGTGTTGACAAGTTGGATCCTCAGTTTAGAATGGACGCTTGAATCAAAAACTTAGTTTCAAAAAAAAGGAAGTGAGTATTTATGAAAACCTATTCTCATTCTTATCACTTAGCTTCTTTCATGAAAATCCATGTTCCTCAAAAATTCTTGCAAACTTACATAAAATTTGACACACTTGATCACTCTACTAACTTACTCATACTACATTCTTATAGATGGACGTGAATTATAGCAAGTTCTATCAATTGGGGAATGGAGGAGACCTCATCTGTGAGCGTGACCTGGACCAGCTTTCGGAACTTCTAGAGCGCCCGCACCCCGAGTTCTTTGGAGCTCAGCTCAACGATCAGTAAGGAGGAGAATTGCAATGGTTGATTGTTGCAAGTCTCCAAGGGAAAATTGAAGCCCCCACCTCAGAGAGAGTCCAGTTCACCTTAAGGGAGAACAACTGGCTCGATGGACTTGCCAGGGCCATGCAGGAAGCTCTTGCCCGTCTTGTGTGGCAGAGTATCAATCAGATCAAGGGCACACACTTTGAGTTATACCCAAGGCGTGATGTGATGGGACAACCACTGGAGGTTCCACGTCACCCAGATCTGAAGCATCAAGTGGACCACCTCAGCTTCATGATGTATGACCGGCAGAAGGACTTGGACAATGCCCGCTCCTATGCCAACCACAACTACGCCCTCCGTCAAGAAGGACTAGACCATCGCCATGCTGGTGAAAGATCACAAGTCTCGTCGCCGTTAGCTTGACAAGAAGGAGCGCATCATTCCCCGCCTTCGTCACAGGATCATAGACTTGGAGGAGACCATCCACGAGAGGACATGCAGCTTGAGGAGAGGGAGAATGCAGGGGAGGATATTCGTGGAGACCCCTACTCTTACCTCAGTGACGATGATGACTTTCTGGAGGATCAAGCCATTGACTTCTTCACCGATGAGGATGACTTCGCCTTCATTGATGATGACGATGATGAAGCCACAGATTCCAAGGAGTAGTAGCACTTGAGCATTAGTGTTAGTGAAGTTGTATCCGGTCCCACTGTATCTTAGTTTCACATAATGGTTCTTAAAACCATCTGTTTTCCTTGTTGTGGTGTGTGTTTGTATCGTGTGCTATGAATGAATGAATGAAAATCAAGTTGCTAGAAAAACCTGAGTCAAACTTCAAAAACTTTACCAAAACAAAACCTGGAACCTTAGAAATTTCCCTCTTTTCTCCTGATCCATCTCAATCTTCAGATGCCTCACAGAGAAAGCACTTCTTCCCAGGACCCGATGTTGCAGATCTTGCAAATGTTAGTTTCTGACCGTGAAGCTGAAAGAGCCGAATGTCAAGCCAACATATCCACCCTTCAATACATAGCTCAGATGGCCAACAATAACCAAGGCCATGGAAACCAGGACAACCATGGATCCAAGCTCAAGAACTTCCAGAACACCAATCCACCCATCATTAATAAGTCTGAAGAGCCGTTAGATGCAGATGATTGGCTGCAGACCATGGAGAACAACTTAGAAGTTGCAGGAATGGAAGCCAACGAGAAAGTACTGTTTGCCACCCACTATCTGGTAGGAGATGCAAGAGCTTGGTGGAACAACGTTCAATCCATGAATGGAGGACAAATGATGGCTTGGGATGAATTCAAACTCAAGTTCAGCCGAACCCACGTGCCCCTGGGTTTGATTCTGCGGATGAGAGATGAATTTAAGGAGCTAAAATAGGGAAGATTGACTGTGGTAGAATACCGTGAAAGATTCATATCGCCGTCTAGGTATGCACCAGATGAGATTAGCACTGAGGCTAAGAAGAAGGAGAGATTCCTGAATGGTCTACATGATGAGATGCAGACAGTGTTAGTCAATATTCCGTTTGCTGACATTGAAGCCTTAGTGGATTCTGCCATTCAGATGGAAGGAAAGATCAACCAAGCCAATGAGAACCGCAAGCGTAGAATGATGAATCAACCAGGAACCCAACATACCCCAAAGTATCGCCCCAACCCGTCTCTAGGATTTGCCCCAAGAAACAATAGACCCCCGATGAACCATCCAACCTATCCCAACCGTGGAAACCCAAGGCCCGGAGGAAACCACAACACCAATCCTGGCAACCCCATAAATTTCAACCGTGCACCGCCCAAGTTCAACAAAAACAATGTCGCCACCAACGCCAATACTGCCCCGAGAACTGGAAGCAATGATGTGCCTATTGCAGGAAAGGACAAGTCTCAGGTGACTTGCTATGAATGTGGAACCAAGGGTCACTATTCCAATGACTGTCCCAAGAAGATTGCAGCAGCCCCCAATGCAAATGCCCTAGCTCAGAAGCAGCGTCGTGTTCAGCCTGGAAGAAGATTTGCCCTAGGGAATTCGTTCAACCGCAACGGCCATTTGTTTCTCATGAATGCTGAAGAAGCCCAAGAAGTGCCAGATGTCGTGCTGGGTATGTGTTATGTTAAGTCAGTACTTGCACGAATGTTGTTTGATTCTAGAGCATCGCACTCGTTTGTTATAGAAGAATTTGCATGCACTAGTAAGATTCAACCAACAAAATTGAAGCATGTTATGATAGTTCAAATACCTGGTTCAACCACCAAAGCTAGACAAATTTGCCAGGCCGTACCTATCTGAATCCATGGCATAGATTTTTATGCTAATCTAATAGTACTTGGAACTAAAGGTTTGGAAGTAGTACTATGAATGGATTGGATGTCGAAACATAAAGGATTAATTGACTGTGCCAAGAAAGCCATAACCATGACCAGTACCACTGGAATATTATTAGAGCATGTATCTGAAACCTTGCCCCGTCAATTCAAGTGCAACAAGAGTATAGCCCAACCAACCATTGACCAATTCAGATTATTCTGTGAATACCCCGACGTATTTCCAGATGTTTTGCCCAGTATGCCCCCATATCGGGATATCGAGTTTATCACTGAACTAATCCCTGGAACCGGACCCATAGCCCAGAGACCTTATAGTATGAACCCATATGAATTAGTGGAGCTAAAGAAGCAACTGGATGCTATGCTGGCGATAGGACTGATTCAACCAAGTGTGTCGCCATGGAGATCACCTGTCTTGTTTGTAGACAAGAAAGATGGAGGTAACCATTTGTGTATGGATTATCGGAAGCTGAATGATGTCACCATAAATAACAAGTACCCACTGGCGAAGATAGAAGACTTGTTTGACCAGTTGACCAGTGCCAAAGTGTTTTCTAAAATTAATCTTAGAACTGGTTATCATCAACTCAATATTCGCGCAGAGGATATTCCAAAGGCTGCATTTACCACCAGATATGGAATGTATGAGTACACTTTCATGTCTTTTGGATTAACCAATGCCCCCGCTTATTTCATGAACCACGTGAATAAGATTTTTATGAACTTCCTGGATAAGTTTGTCGTTGTTTTCATCGATGACATTCTAATCTATTCCAAATCAGAAGAAGAACATGAGCTACACCTAAGGACCATCCTTCGAACCCTTAGAGAGCATCAGCTGTATGCCAATTTTAGAAAATGTGAATTCTAGTTACAGGTGGTAGGATTCCTCTGACATATTGTGTCAGTCGGAGGAATTGCTGTTGACCCTGCAAAGGTGAAGGATGTTGAAGATTGGCAAGCCCCAACCACTCAAACCCAAGTTCGTGCATTTCTCGGATTATCGGGATACTACCGCAAGTTTGTAGAAGGATTCTCGAGTATCGCAAGACCCATGAACCAATTGTTGAAGAAGGATAAGAAGTTCGAATGGATGGACAAATGTGAAGCAAGTTTTCAAGAGCTTAAGAAGAGAATAACCTCAGCCCCAATCTTGATCATGTCGGATATTACGAAGCCCTTTGATGTATATTGTGACGCATCCAAGATCGGTCTCTGATGTGTGCTTATGCAAGAAGGAAAGGTCATATCTTATCTGTCCCGACAACTGAAGCAACATGAGCAGAATTATCCTACCCATGACCTTGAACTAGCAGTCGTAGTTCTAGCCTTGAAGACATGGCGGCATTACCTTATGGGAAACCGTTGTGAGATTTATTCGGATCACAAGAGACTGAAGTATATTTTCACTCAGAAGGAGCTAAATATGAGGGAAGGAGATGGATAGAGCTAATCAAGGACTATGATCTAGACATCCACTATCACCCCGGTAAATCCAATGTGGTAGCAGATGCCCTTCGCAGATTGCCGCGTCGCTTGAATTCTATGATTCTGAAGGAGCAACCAAGTTTGCACAAAGAGATGGAAGATTTTAGAATGGAATTAGTAAGTGAAGGATTTTTGGCTAGCATAGAACTTCAACCCACTTTGATTAATCACTCAAATCAAGGAGGTGTAGAAAGGAAATTCTAGTATCGACGGAATCAAACGTGGTATCGGTACAGGAAAATTACCCGGATTCATCGAAGATGAAGGAGTTTTGTGGTACAAAGGACGTATCTATATGCCAGCAGATTCAGAGTTGAAGCAAGCTATTTTGAAAGAAGCCCATGATACTCTTTATTCTATCCACCCCGGAGGAACGAAGATGTATCAGGATTTGAAGGAGCAATTTTGGTGGCATAAGATGAAGAGAGAAATCGGAAGCTACATAGCCAAGTGTGATATTTGTCAGATAGTCAAGGCGGGACATCAGAGACCCGCAGGCCTGTTGCAACCATTCCAGATTCCAAAATGGAAATGGGATTCTGTAGGAATGGATTTTATCACCGGTTTACCTACATCTAGTAGGGGAAATGACTCTATCTGGGTCATAGTTGATAGACTGTCCAAAGTAGCCCATTTCTTACCAGTCAAGACCACCTACCAGAGTTCAAAGCTAGCAGAGTTGTACATTGCTAGAATCGTCTGTTTGCACGGAGTCCACAAGAACATTGTATCGGATCGAGGAACTCAGTTTACCTCGAGGTTTTGGAAGAAAGTCCAAGAAGGATTAGGAACCCGACTAGATTTCAGCACAACTTATCACCCTAGACCGATGGACAAACGGAGCGAGTAAACCAAATATTCGAAGATATGCTGAGAGCGTGTGTGTTAGAATATGGATCTAAATTGGAAGATTGTCTGCCATTCGCAGAATTTTCATACAACAACAGTTATCAAGCCAGTTTGCAAATGGCCCCATTTGAATTCATATATGGAAGGAAGTGTCGTAACCCTTTGAATTGGTCGGAAGTAGGAGAGAGTCAGATTTTCGGACCCGACATCCTATGAGAAGAAGAAGAGAAAGTTCACAAGATCCATGAGCACCTCAAGACTGCCTAATCCAGACAGAAGAGTTATGCCGACAAGAGACATCGAGACCTCACCTTCAATATAGGAGATTTTGTTTATCTCAAAGTGTCACCTTTGAAAGGAATGCAACGTTTCCAACTCAAAGGAAAGTTAGCCCCCAGATATATCGGACCATTCAAGATTATGAATCGTTGAGGAGAAGTATCGTATCAACTGGAACTGCCGGAGGGGATGTCATCCATTCATAATGTGTTCCATATATCATTACTTCGCAAATGCCTAGAAGTCCGGAGAAGACCGAAGTTTTCAAGAACATTGATGACCGAACCATAGAGATCAACGATGACCTGACATATCCCGAAGTACCCATCCGTATTTTGGAGGAAGCATTCAAAACCACCAGGACCCGAAGAATCAAGTTTCTCAAGATCCAGTGGAGTAACCACACTGAAGAAGAAGCTACCTGGGAGCGAGAAGACTACATTAGGACAGAGTTTCCAGATCTCTTTAAATCCTAGTTTTCTTTTTCTCAAATATCGGTACGAGATTTTTTTTAAGGAGGGAAGTTTTGTAACATCCCAAAAATATTGGTCAAGGTTATCAATTCCAATCACCAAATTTAGGGTTAACAAAAACTCTTGTTAATTAAAATCATATGAATGCATGTGTCTATGTGATGAAGGTATGAATGCATGAATGGACTTGTGTGATTGTTGTGAATGGCAAGGTATGGTTTAAAGATGAAAACAACATCATCTAAATCAATTCCAAGAAGAAACAAATCAAGAGAAATTCAAAAACAAACAAAACAAGCAAATGGTCATTTTTGCCAACCTTGCTCACTAGACCACTTTGAGTGTTTCTAGTCCAAGATTTCAAACAGAAACAATTCAATTTCTTTTCACCCCTTGCTACACCAAGTGAAAGTGAACCCAAGCCCACCTTGCAAACCCACAGAAACATTTGGAAACTTGATTCAAATGACAATTCAAAATTGAAATCTATATAATATGTGAAGATCGCCATTTTTCAAAACCCAACCAAACCAGTGCACCTTGACAAATCCAAGCAACCAGAGACTACCTAGTATGTGACTAGTACACCCACCAAGTTTCATCCAACAATTCAAATTCAAATCTCTTGCGGCCATTTCATCAAACACCTTCTAAGCACAAATCAAAATAAACATCAAACACTATAGTGAGCAGTGTTAGTGCCTATATTGTTCCCTCTCTAGCTCACACTACACTCTTAGTAGATCATCTAACTTGTTTAACCAGCGCTAGCTCACTGTAAACTTGACAATGCTATCAATGGTGACCATGGCCGAGCCCCAATTGCCACCCCAATGTCGACAGCAAGCTAGAAGCCTCACTAGCCTCGCGAACATTGTCTAGCCAGCAAGCCACCGTCCATTGCCACCCCCTGTCCAGCGCCCGAGCCCTGTCAGCCACTAGACCACCCAGAACGAGCACACCTAGTCTCTCTAGACCATGCCGAGAGCGCCGCGCTCGACACGCTCGCACAGACCGCTCCCCGCCTTTGCCGCTCACATACGTGATCACCACCACCCAGGGAACCGCCCAGACATGCCCGTTCGCCGCCGCGTGGACCATAGACGTTGTGCGCCATTAAATTTCCCGTCGGAGTCGCCTAGAGCGTCAAAGTGTTCCGACCGCATCGCACCGCCCCACGCCTCGTCACCATGCCATTGAGCTTCGCCAGGAGGCAGCGCACCATCCCCTACTCCCAGCCATGCCGTTAGCTCGCTATGCAGCCGACCCCGACGAGCTCCACCCGCACCCTTCGGTCCCCTTGTCGCACTATAAATAGAGGCCTTCCCCGTTCGAATTCAGCACATCATCTCATTCCCCTCTCTCTCAGAACCACCCCACCTCTTCCCCGGAGCAAGGCGAGCACCAGGTGGCCAGAATTTCACCGAAGCTTGCCGCTGCTGGAGGAGAAGGGCGCCGTTGATTGGAGCAGCCCCAGAAGGAGCAACCGGTACCAGGAGGATCGCCGTCGTCGGCTCTGTCATTCGCCCCCATCGCCGACCATCGCCGGAGCCCCGGTGAGAAACCACTGACCCCCACTGGCCGTGCTAGGGTTTGACCTCGCCGTGTTCTGTTCAGACGTGGACGATGCTCCTCAGCCGTAGATCTAGTTTCTAATCCTACGGCCCTAATCACCTTGTACCCCTTCGCACCCCCTGTCTTGCTGACTGGTGGGGACAACCACTTAAACCGCCCGCGCGTGCTGTGTGCAGTGGGCCGGCCCAGTTAGCACTCCCGCGCAACCCAATAATTCAAATTTAGGTTTATCAATTTAGTTTCAAACTTAGTGTCTCTAGATTAAAAAGTCAATCTAGAGAGATTCACTGAACCAAATTGCATGAAACTAATTTTGCTAGAAAGGTACTGAAATTCTTAATCCAAGCCCGTTGGATCCAAATCATTTGGAATTGTATATCACCTATAGTAAAAATAACAAGGCAAAGACTTTTCTGCATTCAAACATTTTTCAAAATTCAACCAAAAAAGCTTTTGAGTTGATTCCAACTCTCAAAAATCACATTTTATAAGGCCTTTTTGAATATATAAAAATATCTAGGTTTACTTGCAGAAATAATGGACAAGCAATAAAAGAATGCCCCATAGGCATTTCTAGTCACTTTAATTAATTAAAATAAAAAGGTTAAAACTTATTAAATTGTGACACCCCTTTAAATCACATTCCCAAGTACTGAAATATGTGGTGATGACATGTGTCAACATGATACCATGTCTTAGTTTGAGAATATTAAATCTTAAGTAGTTTTCAATGAGTAGAAATTACTTTTCTAAAAAGGAAATAAATCAAACTATTGCCCTAATTCTTGTGATGATTCTGATGATGCTAGATCATCTAGTGAAAACCTTGGTGTGATAAGTAGAACTAGTTAAGTATTGTTTGGTGATTGTGTACGTCGAATTTATTTATAGACGCTAGTACCGACCAAGTCTACGAAGAGGAAGGAGACTACTACGAGTAAGAAGCCGAGGAGAACTTCAACCACTCCTCTGCATAAGGCAAGCTACTAACTAAGCAAGCTTCACAAAACAAGTTAACTTTGCAAGCTAACACTTGCATCTGTGAAAGCTAGATTACCTATGCAATGCATTAGGCATGGCTTGGTTATACCAATTGATGATATCCAATCCTAGTTTTACTTGCAAGCTTAATTATTTTATTTCTTTATCAAAGCTTTTATTTGTGTTTACTTAGTGATTTATAGATTTTAGAAAGACTTTTAAAGGTATCGTAAAGAGCATAAAATTTGGCCAAAGTTAGACAAATCTTGATGTCATCCTGAGGCATGAGATTGAACTTAGATAAGTCACACTTAATTACCACCCCTCGTTAGTGTTTACCCCCACTTGTAGATGATGGTACTAAGCATAAAACTTGAGCACTTTAGATGGGATTACTTGGTGAAAATGATTATGAAAACCTTAGAATGATGAGTCATTCTAATGAAATGTTTTGACATGTGTTCTTGAACACCAGATGATTTTGATGATGAAAATGTAGAGGCATGAGCCTTAGCCCTTTATAAAACTGATGGTTGTCTGGATGGGATACCATTCCAATTTTATGGTACAACCACAATACCGTAAATTTGGGTAGGGCTTGACTAGAAGTTTATATACCTTAGTATGGGTTCCCTTGCGGCCAAGGTTTAAGCTGAGGCTACCTTGTGAAGATTGTCCACATGTGCAGTTCCCAAGATGACAGTTGGTCATGGTCTGGAGGCCAAACTCATAGGAGAGATGCCTATACTAGGGCGTGTAATTGAGGTTAGGATTGATTTTCCGCATACTGAGTATGGTAAATTCAGGATTGTTCCTGACGGATGTATCGAATATTGTAGTGAAAGTGTACCACCTCTGCAGAGTGTCAAACTATTCGAATAGCCGCGTCCGCGGTTATGGACAGTTGGAGTGTCCATACTATTCCATCGTCAGATGTTTTCAAAATGACTTATGAAATGAATCGTGACTTTGACTTGACCATAAAGGGTTGTGAACATGAAAACTAAGTTCCCACTTAGGTGTTATAAAAATTTCAACTAGCTTTCTTTGCTTCTGAACTTAGTTAAGGTAAACCTGGATTTTTGCAAAACAATCTAGAACTTAGTATTCCTACTCAAACCACTTTACTTGTTAGTGATAGTTTGCGAGTACTTAAAGAGTACTCATGGATTTGTCCCTGGCTATTCCCGTAGCCATACTATGAAGAGGACTATCAGGAGGATGGCCCGCAAGAAGGTTACGACAACTAGGATCATCTCCCATCGTCAGCATTGCCTGTGACCATGAAGATGGAGCATCACCCACGCTACCGTTATTATATTATTCCGCTGCTTGATTGTACTAAGACTGGATCATGAGATCCTTTATTTTGTTGTAAGACCTTATGTATGGTTTGTAATGGATGATGTACTGTGATATCCAATCTGTTATGTGTCGCAAAAATGGTAATCCTAGGATTGCGATGTATGGCATAACAGGCATCTGGGATTAAAAATCCGGGTGTTGACATTGCCTCGGCTAAAGACAAGAAACTACGAGCTAAGCCCTAGCTCCTGGGGTAGTGTGGTTGCACGAAAAAAAAATTATGGTAATGGCGTAGAACATCCCTTCTCCTTATCTTGCTCAACTTTCTCTTTATCCTCCTCATATCTTACTTAGTAAAACATCCACTCGAAAAAGATGCCTCTTTCCAAGGGTTTTGTTTTGAAAACTTTGTAGTAGGGTAAAAACCCAAAATAGTTTTATCATCAAAAACCGTAGTTTACAAGGAGGGAAGATGCTAAGAATCCCAGCCTCGATCTAAAGGGGTAAGGGTGGGTGTCAATAAGGGCAAGTGTCCTAATGGACACTCCAACACAACTTGGAGGAGCCAAGTTACTCGCGTATTTTATTAGAAACAAAACATGCATTTAACCATGAAGTTCATAAACGAGATAAAAAACCATTGATAAAAGGAGTGGTTCAATAAAGGTGTTTGTTAATGGTTGCTTGACTGTGACTAGCAATATGTACCTTTACTTCTTCTTTAGAAAACCAGAATACCCCAATAACAATAATAATAAGATCCGAGGCTTCCTTCTTCTCGAAGTCGCACAATCGCAACTATCGTTGTATCGAGCAAACATGCATACAAACAATGCATCAATCAATACAATGCATACAAGCATCAATACATAAAGCAACCAAATTGACAATACAAGTTTACAAATCAGTATGGTTTGGAAAGAAATGATTTATATAGATTGGAATGGTCTGGGAATCATTTGAAGGAATTCCTATGGATTTTCAAAGTCTAGAAACTAGGCATGAATGGGTTTTAGACCAAGGACATATTATGTAAGATAACATTGTACAAAAATTATATCATCAGATAGGTGTTGATAAAATTAAACTAATAAAAGTGGTTTGACTATTTTATCAATCTCCTTTGATTTATCATAAAATTTCTAGAGAAAAGAACTCTAGTTTTAGGAAATAATTCACGATAAAAGTTCTAGAGATCCAAAAAATTATTTCCTTGGATAATAAGGTAGGGTTTAATGGATTGATTCACTGGGAGGTGGAATCAACTAAAAATATTTAATAGATTTCCCTTGGGAAAATTCCAAATTAGTTCTATATGAGGTTTATATTTTTAACCATATTTATTCTACAGGTCAAAACAGTATGATGCCAAGGGCTTTGGATAAGTATTACAAATACCTTCTAGTAGGAATTGGAATCACTATTTTGTGGAGTTGTTAAGCTTCTAAATGATTTATCTAGTGATAAAACCACATGCAGATTTATTTAAATCATTAAAAATCCTCAAAAGCTCAAAAATTCTTGAACTCCTAGTTTCTGATAGGTTTTGATGTAGCAGATCACAAAGAGTTGGAAACAACTCAAAATATGCACTATATTTACTTAAAGAATTTATCTAGGTTAGATATGTGATGATTTTGGTATTTTTATTACTCTAGATCTATAGCTCAACTAGACACGGGACCAAGGCTGGTAGGTTGGTTCTTGAATAATCTTCCAGTTGCAGTTGGATTCACACTAATTGAGTTTATAAAACTTGCTGAAAGATTTATTGATTACAAAAGTTACATTTTAATAGATTTATTTTTAGGAATTTAAGGGAAATTATTTTTGGACAGGGTTTGTCTCTACATGTTAGGAAAAAATGTGTCTACATGTGTAAATTTGTCTCTGTAAATAATATGGAATTTTTCATTTTGTTTTGTGATTAAATTGACTTGCAATTTCTAGATCTAAAACAATTGATAAAATAAAAGTGAATCATAGGCTGGCTCTGTAGCGGGGATGGGCCTCAAGGGCGGATCCGGCCCAGCTCCACTTTATTGCGGGCGGGATACTAGGATTTAAATTCCCTCAGTGGGGCCGGGCTATCAGTGGGTCAGGGGACTGAAGGGGTAAGGAGTGCGGGAGGCCATCCGATTAGAAGGGGATGGACGACGCTCACTCGTCCTCTTCCTTCTGGCGCTGGCGCTAGGTGTGAAACCCTAAAGCGACACAGTAACAAAGTGGGGGAGCTCACCTAGGGCCGTGTCGGCCGCCCGAAAGGCCTGGAGGAGGTGCGGAAGCCGAAGGAGAGCTGAGGGATGGCCGACAACGATGGTGAGGCTCAGATCTGCGGTCACGTGCATCTCTTGGTGGTGCAGGTTCAAGAACTCGTCGGATAAGCCCCAGGGGGCATGTAAGACAATAGAGAGGTATCATTTTAGATGTGGCTGACCCATGGCGTCCAGTGGTGTTGCATGTAGGTGTAGACGGGGCTCAGGAGCTTTGGGGTGTGGGAGGAGCTCGACTCGGATATGAGATCGATGACGGCCTCCGATGGTCCTAAAGAAGAGAGAAAAGCAGGGGAATATAGATCAGGGGTAGGATAGCTCCATTGTGATACATGCATAAGAATGGGAACATGGGAAGGGGAGATGCACCAAGATCTTGAAACTATCCTAAAGGCTATCTTTCTTTCTCCTTGACCAGGATAGAGGAGAGGATAGGTAGTTGGCAAGGAGAGTGAACAGATGAGAATGCAGGGGAATGTTGCGGTGTTCTGTGAGCTTATAACCCAAGGGGGGAGAGATCCATGGTGGACCAAGAACAAGGAGGACTTGGGGAGGAGGGATAGGGCACTTTTTGGTTGATTTGGGCGGTGTTGAGAGGTGTGTGTGGTACTATGGTCGAGGCAAGTGGGGTGGAGAGAGCTACTATAGCTGCTGTGCAAGCTCTAATGGCATGATATGAGGTGGCCTCTCTCTCACTTGCTCCAAGAACTAAAGGACAAGGGTATGGTTTTTCTACAGTGATAATACTGTAGCACACAACCAGAGGGTGAGGTGGAGTGCTGTGCTGAGCAAGGAAGTGGGTTGATGTTGGTTTGATGAGGTATAGCCCATGGTTTTATTCATACATCAATTAGGACACTATTTATGATCATGAAGCAACTTAATGATTTTTGAACTTTCCTAGATGGATCAAGTGTGTTGGTTGATAGATGTGGTCAAGGGAACTCGTCGTGAATTATTTTGGAATTATCCAAGGATTTTTAGCCCACTTAAAAGCAATTAATCAAAAATTGCAGAATTCGTTTTTAGAAGTTCATTTGATATTTTTATATTGAACAAGGATTGTTTTTAGTGTGAGATCCCCCTAAATACCATATCACACTTTGGAGAATTTTCTTGGAATTTATTTAGAAGGGAAAGTAATTTTAAGCAATTATTTCTTGTTTCTGCCATTCAAGAAAAAGGTCAAAAAGAAATAATAAAGGATCCCAAAAATATATAATTTTTAGATGATAAGATATGATAGGATAAATAGGAATCATGTGTGCCTTGGGTTGGCAAATTAGTTTGGAGAAAAACAAACTTGCCTTTATAGAAAAGGTTTTGGGAATTTTGCAAAGGAGAGAATTTAAATAGTTTTAGGTTCCAAATAATTGTGGAAATTATATGGAAAATGATTATATCCAAGGTGGATTATGTGAACTTTAATTATCCATCATTGGAAACCTTGGGTTTTGCAAATCAATGTGGATTTCAGAAAAGAACAAGGATTAAAGGATCTAGGGCATTGATATTTTTATACCATCTAAACATGGTTGGATTAGGGAGCTTAGAGCTCACCTTGGAACAGGGGATAGATGGATAGTTAGACCAAGTTATATGGATGATCATGGCAGCAAGAGTTTGGCTTGGTTGTAGCTGAGGTGGTCTAGAAGTGACGACAAACTTTGTTGAAAATAAGGCTATCATAAAATATGCATCATAAAGCCTCATAAACTAGGTGGGTTTAAGAAACACAAAGATACAATGGAAACCAGTGAAGAGGGTATTGGTATACCATGGTTAGTAGATCATAACCATGCCAATATCTGGTCAAGGGGAGGTAGCATATGGATGTGAGCTTCTGCCAAAGTAGGCAAGATGATAAGATTTGTAGAAATGGTTATTTTCTTGACTAAAAAAACATCATGGATGAGTGGGTAACAGAATGGTTTATCCAAGGGAAAGAGTGTGCTTTCATAGTACTAATGATTTATTAGAATATGGTTCAAATACATTTTCAAGAATGCACACAGATTGGAGTAGGTGAAGTTCCAAAGACTGAATCTAGTTAAGGATTCCAGACTTAGCCAATTTTGGCAGATTTGTGGATTTGGATTATTATGCAAGAGGGAAAAAGTTGGGAAATATGAAAGGGTTCATTGCTATCATCAATTGGATGATATTGAAGTATATATTAAGTAGAGGGATTTCAGGTATCTATTTGGTCATTGATGAGTTGGATGCTAAGGGAAAGGATTAGTTAAGGATAGATCTGATTAAGGGGATTAGATGGTCACCTCAGTCACTTAGGATAGGTCCAGTCTGGGGTTGCTTACTTTGAGATGGATGATCTCAACTAATGGTTTGATCCTATAGGATGAGCTACTAGATTAGGTCACTCTAGTTCCTAAGCAAGCAAGACAATTAACAGATCAGAGTAGTTGATCAGACAAACTTACCCAACTTCTACCAAGGGTTACCCGCAAGACTAGCTTGAGGTAAGCATGGGTGTTTTGAAGAGGTTGTTCTTTGAGGTAAGGTAAGGACCTCTCGGTACCTCTACCAAGATTGGAATAAAAAGGTTTTAGGAAAGGTTTTGGAAAACCTAGAGATAAGAGAAGATGAGAGTTCTGTCTTGAAAACATAAGGAGATTATGTATATGTCTCCATAGTTTTGGTAATAGAAACTAGTAAAAGGTTTTGTTGTGTCAAAGTCATCTTGGCTCAAGTTTGAATTGTCAGAACATTTGAGAGAATGAAAGATGAGCCAGGATATCTGTTTTGTAAAAAAAAATTGTCAACTAGTGTTGAGGTAAGGAGTATATCATCTAATACACAATTAGTTGCATAAGCACAAGCAAAAAGTAGGAAAACATTGCTATACTTAAGAGAATAAGTTTTTGTTCCCCCTGATTTTTGCCTTTTTGATAACAAATCAGGGTTGCTGAAATTGGGATGTTACAGTCACTACTTTGGTTGAGAATTATGACAATTAAAATCGGTTAGAAAAACAACCTTGTTGGATAAAATTCCAAATTATTTTAGAACAAATAAAGTGTCTTTATGACAACTTTGGAGCCATGTTTTTTGTCTTAAGGGCTTAATCTTAGTACTTCTAAACCCCACATCTTAATGGTTTGACTTGATAAACACGGACTGAAAAGAATTGTTTGACAGAACGAACATTTTTACGGTGGGTGAGGGAGTTGTCAAACTTGTCTTGTTGATATAAAAAAGAGAACAAAACGCAAAGAAAAGAAAAAGAGGAATACTATTGAGTGATGAGCTGGAAAGATTTGATCCTTATGAGAGTATTGGGAACACCTCACCACCTGAAATAAAAGGAGAAAAACTAGAGTTCTTGAAAAGAAAGGAATAGATGGGGTGTTTGATAGCCACTATTTTCAAAGTGGATGTTAATGAAAAACTCTAAGTTTATCCTTATTTTTACATCTACTTGCGCACCCTTAATTTGATCAAAGAATTCTTGCTTAAAATGTTTTACTCTCATAAAAGAGGGGTGCTGAAAAGAATTGATTCACAAGCCTAATCTAATTTTTGGCAGTCCCTTTTTAGTTTGAGAAGTATTATCTAGCGAGTTACTTGCGGTTAGGAAGCAAACTTAAGTGCAATCATTCATATATATTATTCTCATGTTTAAGGTTGTAGGATTTGTGATGATGGAATATGATACAACCTTGAACCTGTGAGTTTTTCCTTTTGATTCAATTTCTCGCTATTATTATTTATAGCTTCGTCACTCGAGGGCGAGTAATAACTAAGCTTGGGGAAGTTTATACCTCAAAATTTTGACACTTTTTACCGATGATATTCCTTTGGTTTTTGTCGGGTTTCGTTGGATTTCAACTAATATTAACATCACGAATTAGTGAACCCTTGGTTTCTTATGATAGTTTTCAGGTAATGCACACTCTTGGAAGATCTAGGAGAATTTACGAGATATTTACAATTAAATAAACAAATCCCAAATTGAAGGCCCTTTCATTAGAGGCGCCCAAGGTGCGTAACATACATTGGTACGGTTGGGACGTGGACGGTAGCATTTATGAGCTATTTACAATTATAGAAACAAATCCCTAATTGAAGGCCTTTGGTACAGTCGGGAGCGTCCAAGGTGCATAATGACCATTGGTACAGTCGAGACGCGCCCGTACTGTCTGCCCATATGACCCTCCTACGCCTTCGTTATATCAACACAAGAAACTTCCGTGAAGAGGAGGGGACGAAAAACATAACACATCCACCGCAAACAGTTTTAGAAGAGGGGAGATCAGATCTGAAGAAGGAGAAGAACATCGCCTCATTCTTCAAAGATATCTAGCCTCTAACCCATTCAATCCACCATCATCTTATTGAGATAGAGAGATTGGCACTTATAAGATTGGGGTATGATACTTTGATCTTCATTGATTTGTATTTGATTTGATCCTCAAATGGTATTGTGGCTTGCTATGATAAAGTTGAGATGATTTCCATTTGCAATATTATTGTGCCTTTGATCTATCTTCCTCTCATGTCTGAGTAAATCCCCATAGGCGTGGGACATGTAGGGGATTGGTGAGATGTGGCGTGCCTCTTTTATTTCCATCCATTTGTGATTGTTGTCATGATTATTATATTGTGAGAATGAATATATATGTTTTCCTAATGCTTGTTGTCTAATTTAAGGGCTCAGATAACATGATCCAGAGATCTCATATAAATGAACTTGTTTACTAGCAAATCGGCAACCCCCCGAGTGACACAGCCGATATCAATGAGGAGCTAGTACTACTCGAGGATAAACAAGGAACCATCAAGATTAAAGCCTTGATATGGTTGAAATACCTTAATTAATGTGCTGACCATTACTGTGGTAACATGCAGATGGATCATTGGGACTAGGAGGAATTGGTCATGAGGACTCCTTGTCATCATATGGGTTGCTTGCCTACTCACATATGAATAAGAAGTATCACAATCACTTATCTCATTTCATTCGCTTGGCACATTCACTATTACCATGAACCATTTCTCTTCGCGCTTAACTTCTCATCTACAGGAACTCCGAACACTTTCTTCACATTTTCACTTTTTTGTTATTTACTTTTTGCATATTACTTTACTCAAGTTTTATCTATTATTCACTCACACATTTCAACCTTCAACACTTACCGTCAATTCACTCAAGACAACGTGACACCATGGCTCCTTATTGGGATCGATATAAAAACATGAATTAATACTTCCACAAAACATGCTCTGATGAACCTGTGCACTTGCAGGCCATCAATGTTATATTCATGTTTTACATTGATTTATGGGGATTTAACAATGATCCCCTTTATTTTGTTTATAACTTCGCAGGACAGCAAAACCCTATTTTATGTATTTTTGCCTTTACTGACCTAAACGAAGTCAAATGAAGTTGAGCTTTCGGGAGCATCAATATTTCATCAAGAAAGCATCTAGAGCACTTGGACCTCACTAGAAGATCCAGGAGGCCCAAAAGAGCCATGGTGGCGCGCCCAGTAAGGGTGGGCGTGCCACCCATGCCCTTTTGCCCCTCGACCGTCGATTTTCTTCGATCTTTCGTCCAACACCTTCGTATGACCTAAAAACCACTATAAAAAGACCCCTCGGGATTTCCTAGAGAGAGGCGCCACAGAAACATCAATACAGAGCCAGAGCAAACGAAGATTGGAGGGGGAAACTCCACTGGAGCTGCCGCCGGAGGGATCTCTATCTTCTCCAACGTCTCCACCATCATCACCATGATGAAGAGGGAGTAGTCCACCTATGGACTATGGGTTTGTGGCAGTAGCTCTCTCTCTCTCTCTTGTTCTTCATAGATCTAGTACCATATGAGCTGTCTAACATGATTATGGTCATATTTTTATTTTTTATGTGGTGGATCTTTATTCTATGATTTGTTATATGAGATTGGAACCTATTATGTGTAATATGTATTGATAGATGCATATCATGTACCCCATTCTTAAGTACTTGTTCTGATCCAACTTGTATGCAAGAGCATGTGTGGAGAGAAGTGTGTATTAGATGGGTAGCATGGTGGTAGTGATTGAATAGTGACATCAAATTTAAGATCTACAATGGTATTTATCTTTATTTCACTACAACAAAATTGTGCTGTAGAGACATATCCCTAGAGACACGAAGAGAGACATTGGAGAGAGTGTCTTACCAGTAGAGACATATATTTAGAGGCACTCTATATTATGTCTCTTATCACTTATATAAAGACACTAAAAGAGACACTTTAGAAAATGCCTTAATTGCAGAGACGTCCATATTGCACTATCCATGATGTCTTTTAGTGATTATGTAAAGACACTATAAGAGACATATTAGAAAATGCCTTAACTATAGAGACATGTCCATAGAGACACTATCCATGATGTCTCTTAATGATTATGTAAAGACACTATAAGGGGCATTTTAGAAAATGTCTTAACGGCATAGACATGTCCATAGAGGCACTATCCATGATGTATCTTAGTGATTATATAAAGACACTATAAGAGACATTTTAGAGAATGCCTTAGCATTTTACAGACTTCTCTATAGAGGCACTACCGTGATGTCTCTTAGCACTTCTGTAAAGACACTTAAAGAGACACAAAGAATGCCTTAACAACAAAGGCAACTCCCTTGCCACACCGTCCATGATGTCTCGTCGCACAGTCTAGGACAAGTAGATGTATTAAGAGAAGCTTATGGTGAATACAAATGGTAAGTCAAGGGTGAGCCATCATATTCGCTCTAGTGGCAGGTAAAGTAAATACGACAAAGAAGTTGAGAGCACCAAGAACATGCTACCATATTGGCACTATCTTCTGAGGCACCTTTCTAAAATACATGAGAATAGAAGAGTTATATTTTAGATGTAAATGGGTATCTTTTTATATGTCTATTAGTGTTAAACTACTAATACTGTGAAGTACGAGAATTTATTAGTTTCCAATCGAATTATAGAAGTTTACAATCGAGTCATAGAACCGTTAGAGTCTAGAGCCATGAATCATACATTGAGCTCCATGTAAGATCTCACAATTTATTGGACGTTAGAATAAAGACTAGTACTCCCTTAGGTCCATATTAATGGCCTCAATTTTATCTAGATATAAATGCATCTAATCTAATACTTAACTAGATACATACAAGTCTAGAGCTTAGACTATTAATATGGATCTAAGGGAGTACTTTTTTACACTTCGTGAAGAAATGATTACAGCAGACATTTTGTAGATTTCGATAGACATATTTACAATATTGACTAAGTTAATTCTCATCTATTACGTTCTTTTGAATTGGATAAACAAATTATTATTACAACTTATAGTGACTTAAAACATCTATTACGTTGTTTTGCATTGGATAAAAAAATTCTTATTGCAACCTATAGTGACTTAAAATTTGTAAGGCTATGCATCTTATGATACAAGGCAGGGCCACCACCTCCTTTTCAGGAAAATAATACTTTAAAATAAATCAGGTAATCTAAAAAATACACAAATAAAAATTGAATGCCATATTTTTCAAAAGTGATTTTTCTGAGACGAGGTAGAGCCAGAGCCAGCCGTAATCCTGAAGCTTTTACTCAGTCAAATGAACCAGTCCAACAAACCGGACCAGCATAACAAATCCGCTTTCAAAAAAAGCCTTATCTTGTTCTACCGGTCCAGTGCCAAATCCAAGATCTCTTTGTAGCCTATCTCCACCGTGATCCCAGATTTGATCTCTTCTTCACCGTGCTTCTACACCTTGTCAAGGACCTGATACAACATGATCTTGGAAATCTGGCACAGTAAGGATCTAATTGAGGCAATTTACATGATTCAGGTACCCTCACTATGTTCTCCAGAAAATTTCACCCAAATTTTGTGCCACACATAGGGATCAATGCGCTCACATGAACTACTAGTATGCATGAACTCATCAAAACTAGTACTTTGCATTATGAATCCTATCCACAAATAGATTCCATTCTCTGTGTAGCGCTGGCCACCACCACAACGCGTTAGCACCGCTTGAGGAACGACCCCTCGATCCGGACCTCTGCCGGGGCAAGGAGGAGGTCAACGAGGACCAGCTCATGCTGTTGTCCATTTGAAGACAGGCTGCAACCTCCGCCGGCCACCGCATCTCGCGCTCCAGCACATCAACGTTTATCCACGAGTGAGGAAACCTCGAGGTGCTCGGGATCGCGCAGAATAGCCTCCTGCACGGACAAGCTCCTCTGATCACTGTATGGACAAGCTCTTCCTCTCTGCCACCATGCCGAGCTCCTCCACCATCTGAAACCTGAAAAATGAAGAAAGCTTACATGCCATTCTAAACCTGAACAATGCAAAACATGAGTAGCAGAAAATATTCTCCAAGCAATCTAGATAATAATCAAGTTGATGATGTTGTACTGGTATTGAACAGACAATTAGCAAGCTCACTTGTAGAAAACAAATAGGAGTTTCTAGTCACAACATCATTCATAATCATTGGTTTCAAATCCATAAAAGCCTTGTAATCATTTCAGCATGATGTTATAGTTTGCTGATCACACAATTAGCATGCTCAAGGACCGTTTAGACCCAACACTGAATAATAGGCATGTCATGGGCACAATGATATACATGAGTGCTTCAATAGAAGTATAATAAGATCAGTATAAAGTCAATGTGGACTTGGTCACAGTGATTGAGGAGGATATAAAACTTTGCAATGTGATGTATGAAAAAGCAAAGAAGAGACTACGCGGCTTAACAATTAAACCATATCATGTCATTGTTGTGAATATGTTGGAGAACCCTCACACCTTAGCTTTCAAGTAGAAAAGGAGGTTAGCCCGGAAAAACAACAATAAGGTCTCTTGCAATTAAATGAAATGAAACCTCATTGCTTTCTTAATACTGAAGTGTGTCTCTGACAATATAAACGATTCATGTGTAAACAAAAATACCTTATCTTCTGATTACCAAGGATAGTTTAATCATGAATTCTTTTCTGCCTGTCCCCTAAAGTGTCATATCAAAACACTATCAATATGGAACATCATATGGGGTACTGTAGTGTATCTTGTGTAACAAGAATTGATAAAACACTGAATAAAACTTTGGGGTATAACTGAAGAAAAGCTTCAGTAAAAATTATCACAAAGAGCACTAGCCATTCTAAATTAATGACTGAAGAAAAGCTTCCGTATGCTAGAATACATCAGATAAGAAGTGCTGCAGCTTATTCTAAACATCGGGTAGAATCTGCACATCACCAAATTACAGCAAATACTCTTATGCATAATTCTATCCCGCACTGGTTTAGAATGAATGATGCATAATTCTATAGTGTGTGGTTAGCAAAGAAATAATAACAGCAAGTTGCTTGAGTCGAAAATTGAAATTTCCTTTTTTGTTACTGACAAGAAACTAAACATGGAGTAAAAAGATCCAAAGCAAAGTACAGGTTTAAATTTGCTAAGCTAGAGGAATCATATCAACATGGAGTAGGTACTTTGCATTCATTGAAAAGAATAGGGTTAGACATGTTTTCCTCACTCTCTAGGAAATGAACACCCGGGGAAGAAGGGGAATGAGACACGAGACGGGCGAAGATTCAACTAAGCTCTAAGGCACTAGCAAAAACATAAATGTAAAAATTGAGTCTTTTGACAACCATATGTAGATATTTTGTGGTCACTAGTACTAGTTTACATTATTTTTATATACCATTAACTTTGTTCACTAACTAGAAATTTAGTAACTACCATTCTGTCTATTCTATTTCAGCATTTGCATATAATGATGGATAAGAGCTGGATTGGTGAAGTAAGAACTAGCACAGAGTACAAACACGGCGTTGAGCAGTTCCTTTCTTTTGCATTACGAGATGGAGGCCAGATTTTGTGTCCATGTGTGAACTGTGCAAACAAAAGGGGACATACTTATGGTGAAGTAAAAACCCCATTTGAGATTTGATGGTATCCTACAAGGATATACAACATGGATCTACCATGGAGAGCATTTTCATTCCTCGACAGCAGCATTTGATCATATGTGCCATGCCACCGACAATGTGCCTATTTCTAATAACCCTACTCCTATCCCAAGACAAGGTGACTATAGACGATTGGACAACATGCCAGGGCTCCTTAATGCAGTTTCAAATATGCCTGGTGGTTCTGTTTCACATTCTAGCGTATCAGAAGGTTCCTTAGATGAACAACTTGAGTACACAAATGTAAGTGATAGCTCACCTGAAGATGATAATGTCACAGATTTCGATGATGAAGATTTTGTCTTCCCTGATGTACTACCAAGGTCACCTAAACAAGAAAATGTCACTATTGAAGGTCAAGATGAAATCAGCAAAATAAAGTTTCAAGCTTTTGGAAAGATGCAGACTCCAGTTTACATGATGGATGTGAATCATATTCAAAGCTATCCTTTTTAGTGAGGCTATTTCAGTTGAAGTGCTTAAGTGGGTGGACCCAAGAATCATTTACATTACTACTTGGAGTATTAACTGATGCATACCCTCAAACGAGTCTACCAAAGACCTTCCATGAAGCTAAAAAATTAATTCGAGGCTTGGGTCTTCACTACAAGAAAATACATGCATGTCCAAAAGATTGCATGCTTTTTTGGGATAAGAGGGCTAATCAAGAGATTTGCCATATCTGCAAGAGCTCCCGTTGGCTTGATGAGGGTGATGATACATCAACGGAATCAAGAAAAAAGAAAAATCCTACAAAGGTTTTGCGCTACTTCCCATTTATACCTAGGCTCCGCAGGGTGTATGCGACCAATAAAACATCAAATGACATGAGGTGGCATGATGAGGGACGCACAAAAGATGAGTTCTTATGCCATCCAGCCGATGGAAAAGCCTGGAAAAAGTTAGATGAGTTTGAACCTTCACTTGCCAGTGATTCTCGTAATGTGCGACTTGGTCTTGCTAGTGATGGATTTAAACCTTACAAAAGCATGACTCTGAAGCATATACATGGCCAGTAATGATTATTCCTTATGACCTGCCTCCTTGGATTTGCATGAAAGAAATAAATTTAATTTTATCAATGATGATACCTGGACCTGCTAGTCCAGGAAACAATATTGACACTGATTGCGGAGATCTTACAACTATGGACAGGCGTGGATGCATTTGATTCTACCACAAAGAGAGAGTTCCAGTTGAGGGCTGCATTGTTATGGACACTGAATGATTTTCCTACATTAGCATATTTATACGGTTGGAGTACAAGGGAACATATGCATGTCCATCTTGTGCTGGTTTTACAAAATCACACTTCCTGAGTAAAGGGAAAAAATGCTGTTACATGGGCCATCGCAGGTGGTTGTCACAAGGCCACCCCTACCGCCGTCAAAAGAAGAATTTTGATGGAAATAAAGAGACTGCAGACACACCAGAGAACATTGAGTGGGAGTTCAGTGTTGAAAATGCTGGAAGGAAGAGTGTTTGTATTGGGCAAGAAGGATGTTGCGCCAAACAAAAGGGAAAAACAAAAAGAAGGCAAAATCTAAAAACAAAGAAGAAGCTGAGCAACCCAAACAGAAAATAAAAAGAGCAAGCAAATCAACAAGAAGTTCAACTGATAAAGGAAAAAGGGCAGAGGCAAGCAAATCAACCGGAAGCTCAAGAAAGAAAGAAAAAAGGCCAGAGGATTGGATGAAGAAGAAGTCAATATTCTTTGATTTACCATACTGGGAGCACAACTTGTTGCGGCATAATCTGGATGTGATGCATAGAGAAAAATATTTGTGATAACTTAATAGGGACACTATGGGATATTCCATCTAAATCAAAAGATGATTGGAATGCAAGACTTGATTTGGTAGAACTTGGGATATGGTCTGAACTCCATCCCGACAAAGATGAGGAAGGTAAACCATATTTTCCATGGGAACCTTTTAACATGACTAGGGAACAAAAGGAGATTTTGTGCTCAATTATTCAAAAGCTCAAGACACCTGATGGCTATGCCTCCAACATATCTAGATGTGTCAACATGATGGATTGTACGCTAAGCGGTCGAAAGAGTCACGATTCACATGTTCTTACTTAGGATATTCTTCTAATTGCACTGCGCTCATGTTACCCAAGCAAAGAAGTTATGACTATTGTTGTTGACTTGGCAGATTTCTTCAAGAAGTTGAGCTCTAAAGTAATAAGTATCCCTGAGCTTGATGAGCTTCAAGAGAAAATTGTGCTAACACTGTGTGACATGGAAAAGACCTTCATTCCATCTTTTTTCACAATCATGGTGCATTTAATGGTGCACTTGGTGGATGAAGTTAAGCTTGGCGGTCCATTACACTATAGGTGGATGTATCCTCTAGAAAGGCAAGTATTTTGGTATTTATTTACTTTCATGTTTTTTCTGTTAAAGTTTTTTTCTTACACATGCCTTTAAACTTTATTTTCAGGTATTTTGTTCGACTTAAATCATATGTGCGCAACAGAGCTCATCCAGAAGGATCATGGCAGAAGGATACATCCAAGACGAATGTATGACGTTTTGTTCAAGATTCATAGATGGAACTACACGGTTTACAAGACCACCTAGAAACCCTGATCCATCTAATGAGATGCAAGATTTATATATGTTTGGAAGTGCTGGTGAACCTATAGAAAAAAATGTCAATGAGAAGCAGTTTGACGATTTAATGCTCATTCAAGCACATCGCTATGTTTTGCGACATTGCGATGAACTTGAGGATCTTCGAAGGTGAGTGGGTAACAAATCATGATACTTCTATTATTTCATACAACTTGATTAATGTGAAATACTATTATTTTTCAAACCAAATGCTAACAGTAAATGATATCACTCCTGTAGAGAATTGGTGGAGGTGGAGAAAATTCAAAGAGGTAACCTAGAATATGTATCGTCTAAAGATATCGAGCAAATGATCAATGAAGATTTTTCTGGTTGGTTAGAAAAAAGATAGAATCAGAGTTCACTTAACATTACAATTCTGCTATTCTATGTAAATAAATATTTGTTGTCCTATTAGTAAAATACAAGTTAAGTAGTTGAGTTTTAGGATCATCATTCTATTAGTCATTGGTTCTGGAATATCATAACTACATTGTAGTAGTCACAATGCGTAGCAGTGTAGGAAGAAAATTAACTTACTGGAAAGATTTATAAGCATCACAGCAGTTATGCCCGACTATCAACAGGAACATAGCACCCTTCACTTTTTATTCGGATCTTGTTCTTTATCTCAACTTGTTAAGATTATTTTGTTGTAATGAAAACATCAACATCCATGTATAAACCTTTACAAGATTTAATCTAGGTACAACAGGCTAGATGCCCTATCACGACCATCTCTAGAGTCCCTTGGGTAATGACAGTTTTATTAAACTGAAGGTGGAGTC
The DNA here is from genome assembly GCA_916181665.1 of Avena sativa. NCBI lineage: Eukaryota > Viridiplantae > Streptophyta > Magnoliopsida > Poales > Poaceae > Avena > Avena sativa. The sequence goes on from OV702283.1 coordinate 198,995,611, forward strand.
TGGAGGTACTGTAATACTAAAAAAACATGATTGCAAACTGATATCGAGTCACACATATTACTGCATAGCACAGCATCAATTTTATTGTCACATGACTAGCATATTGTTGTGGTTGTTTCTAGGTTCTACTGGATGATGGATCAAATTTTAGCGAGAAGATAAGTGCATTGGCTAAGAAGCCAAACAAATGGGAGACGCGCTACAAAGGTTTTATTATCAAGGGTTTCCGATTCCACACTATCGGTCGCGAGAAAAAACGTAAGACACAAAATAGTGGTGTAGTAAACAAGTCAGATGATGGTATTGACTACTACGGCAGATTATCCGATATAATAGAGCTGTCATATGGAGATGATTAAAAAGTGGTGTTATTCAAGTGCGACTGGTATGACGTACACAACCCTGCAGGCATTAAAAGAGATGACGTTGATTTCACTCTTTTGAACTTTTCTCGCGTGATACACACTGGAAAAGAAAAAGAGCATGACTCATTTGTTTTTTCTTCTCAAGTTGAGAAAGTTTTTTATGTGGAAGATCCAAAACTTAAAGGATGGAATAGTGTTACAACAAAGAGGCCAAGATATCAATTTGACATGGGTATCGAAGAACCTTCTGATGATGTAGTTCAGTAATGGTGAACATCAAATAAGATGGCTATCTAGATCTGGCACTATATTGACATTTGATTTTAAACTTATGTTTTATTTACAGCATCGAGAAACTATCTATCGAACTTAGTTTATAATTGTTGCACCTTCATTTTATCATGTAAATATAGATCAGCTTTGCCAATCACGGATCTTAATCTAGACTTATAGGAAGTGGTTAACTTATTAAGGTTCCTGGTCGTCAAGATAGTGTACTAGTATGATTTTATTAAGGCAAGTAGAGTAATCTGATTGTGGCAAGAGCACATGATTAGAAAAAAGCTGAATAAGTAGCGCAATATGCATAAGTTTCCATAGTGTAAAGCATACTTTAAAGAGTAAGCAATTTTTATGTTACTACAATGTCCAAATCAAACATAAAGAAAAAGGCAATCGTCATAAGACAATCCACGATTCAATGAAAGAAGAAGAGAACCAATGGAGGAACGGCAGCAAACTTACCCGCGCATATCCTCCTCGATTCAGCCCGAAGGCCAACCCATCGATTACAGCTCCGTTGGTCATGCCGCTGTACCACGATCTGCCTGGGCGCCCATCCCAGGGAGCGACGGACAGGTCGCTGCGACCTGCCCAAGGTGTCCAGCTCGGAGATATCCTCCGCCAAGGCGCACGGGCAGTTGGACGGGAACAGAGCAGCTCGCCCCAAACAGACACGTGGAGTGCGCCGACCATGGAGCGGCTCCGAGAAGCCATGGCCAGCCCATTGCTCCACTGTGCGTCGGCGTCGTGGGCATCGACACGCCGCTAATTTGGGGATTTAGGAAAGGTGGGGAGTTGCTGGCCCGGTTTAAGCGGTAGGTGTCTGCAAGCGACAAAGGGGAAGGGAAATGGGCGTCGCAGGAGAGAGACGTGCGTTGTGCCGGGTCGCATGGTGACACCGCTGCTCTCTCTGTCTATGTGTTTGATCTCTGTTCCAACTAGTCTAGTTTTGACCCAGTTTGTTTGGGAGGATCGTCTGTTCGGTAACAAGCGGGTCCAAGTTTAAGAGTTAAAAAATATGTAACCTACAGACATTAATAATGAAAGTGTCTATATCTCAGCCGCCTGAGAACTTCTTAGATCTAAGTCGCTGACGTTATCCTAATATTTGTGCTAATTCTCAGTTGCAACCTAGTTGCAACTCATAACATTTGTACTAATTCTCAGTTACAACCTAGTTACAACTCATTAAATTCTCAGTTACACCCTAGTTATAACTCAATTTCCACTTTGCACGAATCACGACGTAAATCGAACGGTGAAAGAGGCGACTGAGATCTAAGAAATTCTCAGACGCCTGAGAACTAGCAAAACCGATTAATAATTACACCTCACTCTGATCATAATTAATTTACTTAAATTTTCTATATTCAGATGTAGTCCTACATACATCCGAATCTAGACAAATTCAAGTTAATATTTTTTGGATCGGAGGGAGTAGCTGGATATCCTTGCGTTGGTATGGTCCATTCATTTTCTTGTGGCACAATAACTTAACAGATATACAAATTCATATGTGTAAAAAATAATCACATATTATTCAAAAAACACGTTGTAAAAAAATACAAAAAGATTTCAATTCATATGCATATCAAGCAATGACCCGCCACCTTTTGGCACTTAATATCAAACACTAAATGATAATCACCACTTTTATTGAAACATGGTATATCGAACATGTATTTCATTCAACAATTCATCAAACACTTCGTATTATAGAATATCGTAGTTGAAAGGGCATTTCCAGCCTTAATAATGTTTTGGTGTTTGTCATCAACACAAGTAAGTTTTTACCATGTGCTAAGTATATTGCAGGTTTTATCATTGTCAAAGCACAAGACGATGTTCTTTCTAGTAATGGAGAAGGGTTCAAATTTTCATCAAGAATTGGATGCTTGGAATGGAAGATGGGTTGTTGCCTCCCTGAGTCCGGAGACTTCGGGGTCTAGGTCTAGAGACTCCGGTGTGCCCGATCGAAGACTCTGGTCTGGTCTCTAGACCTATCTCCCCCCTGGAATACTCTATATGGCTCCCCAGAGTGTGGCCTGAAGTCCTACCCCCCCCCCCCGGAGACTCCGGTGGGGACCGGAGACTTCAGGGTTAGTGAATCTGCAATGGCTCTAATTCTGGGGAGCTATTTATACCCCTTCTTCCCGAAGTGTAAGCTGCGGCTTCTATTCTCTCTCCTCCATTGTTGCTGACATGGATATGCCCTACGGGTACTCAATGTTAGCCTATCTAGTCCAGCTCGGCATAAGCCCACGGGGAAATCCTACTACAATCGTGAAGCCCAAGAAGACTTCGGATGACCCAGGCACGGAGAGAGATCGACTTCTTGGAGGACACGACTAACTTAGATAGGAATTCAAAGGGATCAACCCTAATATGGAACCGACTCGACCTACCCCAGGACCTATCCTATCTATATAAAGCCTAGGAGGGCATGACGAGGAGGGCACCTCATAACCCTAGCACACATCGCATGCCAGATCTCATCTGCGTACCTTTGTAATCATCGACATCGCCATCAATTAAGACCAGACAAGAAGGAGTAGGGTTTTCCCTCTGGGGGCCTGAACTTGGGTAAACTCTGTGTCCCCGTGTTGCGAGTCTGTTAGCCGTTCCGCGATCTCCAGCGTCCCCTCCTTCTCCAAAACCCAAGTCCATAACAATGGGCATTGACGATTCGAACCCTTGTCAATTGGCACCATCTGTGGGAATTGGGGGCGCTGATCATGCAATCGTGATGGATCCATATCCTACGATTTTCGACTCCTCTACAACGGAGAACCATCTCCTTCTCGGCGCCCTCGACTTACCGCTCACTCTCTAGCCACTCTCAAGGATTTCGACTCCGTAGGAGACGGGGTCGAGATGATGCTTGGGAGTTTCTGCTTTTGGGTGGGCCAGATCGGTACCCTTCGCCTTCCTGAGCAAGTGCTGTCTCCGGCAGTCGCACCCGCTTCATGGGTGCCCCAAATCGGTGTCCTAGACACACCGCTGACGTACGGTTCGGATGACAGCAGGAGCTGCAACTCCAATCTATGCGATCCCCCTACGGATGAAGGAACCCACGGTTCCGAATCTAAAAGCTGCGGGAGCAATGGCATCCCCCATCACTACATGTGCGCGGCCATCGTCGATGGTCACATTAACAATGAAGCCGATCCACCAGCTCCTCCTCCCGATTCACAGGCTGCTAACGCCGCGAATGCTGCCAACGGCACACACACCCACCGAATCCCAACAGGAATGGCCCATCTGAAGCTGCCGATGGCGCCAATCGCATCCGCCAAGAGATCCTCCTCAACGACGCTCAGTGGGAAAGATTGCGAGAGGCTGTGCGGGGTATCAATCCTCTGCCGCTTGACTCCTCCTGCCACATGCTGATGGGCTACCACCGGCTCCTCATAAAGGAGCACAATCGACAAGTCGAGCAGCATAGAGAGCTCGAACAGCGCAGACGAGTAGCCGATGAGTCAAGCGCTCGGCGAGCCGCGGTCTCCAACTCGAGGAAGTCTACCCAGTGGTCCTCGCTGTGGTATCCCCTCTCCCAACGTTGGGTCGGCAGGAGGTTGCTGATGCGGCGGTGGATCTCCTCTGCCAATCCTTTTGCCCTTCTTGGGCACGGGCGACACCGGGACACGGTCCTGGTTAAGGTGTCAGCCGATAGGGAGGGAGATATCCGTGTGCTTGATGCCGTGCCCCTCCCTCTAGTGGCGCTTGCACTCCGTCACACAGAAGTACTGCCAGCTGCTGAGCTCCCACGATGGCGGGTAGTCCCCCACGGGGCGGCCTCGGAACTCCTCCGGCCCGGCGAAGGCGGCAGGGATGTCGCTCCTTTACCCGCGAACGCTCACATCTTGCCGCTCCTTTGCCATCAATGTTGGCACGGAAACGCATGCGTCGTCCAGTCGGTCACCGTGCCGTCTCGTCGCCATTGATCGCCCAGGTTGCCGCCGGTCATCCTTCACCAGCGCCTCTGAATCAGTGTCGCGGTTGCATCTGAATCGATGTTGTTGCTCGTGTCTGAATCAATGCCGCGGTGAGCGGTGGCTAATGAGTGGGCTAGTGGCACGCGCGGGCAGAACACCCGCGTTGTCCGTGCACGTCCTGGTCGACGCAACTGTTGCCCAGATTTGATGTACGGATCAGTCGAGCCAGACACTTTTGTTCGGATGGATTAGGCCGCTGGGTCGCCGCGCACGTCCCACACATCCGTGCAGACAAGTTCGGACGCGCTCGGACTGTATGGGTCGGCCTGGTAAAGATGCCCTTACAACCACACATTATGTTTAGTCAAAATCAAACTTAACAATGTTTGACCAACTATATATCATAAAATACCAATAAAAATACTCCCTCCGACCCATATTAGTTGACTTGAATTTGTCAAATTTTGGATGAACCTATATACTAAATAGTTTTTAGATTCATCCCAATCTAGACAAATGTAAGTCAACTAATATGGGTCGGAGGGAGTATCAAAATATTTTTTGGTTAGAAAACTATTTATGCATTTTCAGGGAAGTACAGTATTTGTGCCATATCTTAGGTTAGAAAGCATATTTATACTTATACGACAGCGTTGGTTTTGTGGGCCCAAAGTAGAGCGTAGACACCGATCCCCTTTTCATAATGTTCATCCACGCAGCTGACCACAGGACGCATCCTCGTCCTCCCACACTAAAAATCACCGATGTCTCTGCCAAACAACACGGGCGACGGGGCAAGAGGAAATTCTATCGGTGCGGTGGAGGGCGAGAGAGGATGAGACAAGTTGGTCGCAGGGCTTGGAGGATGGCAACCAGGGCGCGACCGGTGGTGTCCCCGGAGGCAGAGGAACCAGATCCGGCAACGAGACAAAGGAAAGGAGGGCATGTAGGAATCCTACTGCGATCTCATCGTTCTTCCATAATGCAAGGTACACAGTTCGTATAATAGATCTGCCGATTTTTATACTCCCGAAAATACTGCACCAAAATACGTGGGTATAGTGTAGCTATTTTTGTTTCGGTAATAATCGACTGGCGGGGCAGATGATCCCACGAGTCCAAAATAGGGCGGTAAAAGGGGGATGCAATGGTGCCATTTGTTCGCGCTCAAATTGACCAATTGGTTTTTCCCTCCCCACTAACGCCATGCCGCCACGATAACTATCGCACTTAAAAAGGTTGCTCTTATGCTCGATGCATGAAACGAGGCATATGAACACAACCTAGAGTTGATCTATAGGAATTTCACCTCCTTACCAATCCCATCTCCATTGACAGATCCCTTTAATCCCTTTAATCTGGTAGCACCTCCCTTTGTAGTGTCTCCCATCTTCCTCTATTCTTGTGCAATCGTCCCCTAAATTCTCACACGCCATTGGTGTTGTCCTTTGGAAGCTACATCTAAGAGTAGGTAACTTTGTGACCCTCTAATTTATTCGATTGTATCCACAACAAAGACAAGCCACGATCCTGTATTATTTGAGGAAAATTATTGCTTACTACCTGAATGTGTGTTGAACAACTGATTTTTATGTACTGTAATAATTCATGCACATTTAGGTTTTCCAGATTAGGTATTTTCTGTTAATCATACGAGATGACTTGTGGAATATCTAATCTTACATTCATATCTGTTCACCTCTTTTTAGTCTATTGTAAAAGGGTTGATGGCTTAAAATAAAGTGGAATTGAGCTATTTATTTTATTATTCATCAATATAAACAAGCTCTAGTTTTTATTTTGGTTCCATAAAATGGATGGCAATTTTTGTCTGAAAAGATCGTTTTATTTGCTTTCCTGGAGCCTTGCACTTATTGACATAGCCTTAGAACTTTTTTTAAATGTCAATGCAGATTTTGTACCTTGTAAGCTTGGGCTTAAACACTAAAAAAATTCGAAAGTGTTAACCAACAAAATAAAAAATATAATATAATTTACCACAAGTAGATATGTAGGTTGGAAGGCACAAGTAGGTGATAAATATTATGTTCCATAGGGAAATTTATGAGTAACTATTGTTTTGACAGGATGGAAGATGAATTCTGGACTTTGAACTTCTACAGGAAAGATGCTCCATCCGGTGAAAAGTTTCTTGAGGAACGAATGGACAAAGATCTCATTTGCTATTTCGACATAATTGGTCTCATTGAGAAACATGGATACACTGTGATGGATTACCTCTACTGCAAAAGAAATGGCCATGGTCATCGTCGTTCTGAACTGATTGAAATTATCAGTGACCTTGATGTGTGTAGGATGGTGTGTGAACATGAAGGTGATCGCAAGCTAAGCTTTTATGTCACAAAGCAAATTGATGGCTTAAACACCGGAATTCGTCGATCTGAACAAGTCCATATTGGAGCAAGTGCAGAAGCATAGAGGCGTCAAGTTTTGTCAAATGAGGGAACCAATGGAAGTGGTTACGATACAGAATCATCACATGAAACTAATCGTGAGGCGAAGAGAGCTGAACGAGGGGCTGTTTTGGATACCATGAAGAGGCATATAGCTAATCCTAATGTGGGTGTGGTAAGTGGGCCTTGGTATCATATCTTAACTCTTGATATGGTTCATTTTTGTACATAGGTTGCCTCTAGTTGATAATTTATTTCCAGATTGTTCTGCTCACAACCCGCATCTACAGAAACACTTCCAATTTACAAATAAAAACCATAAGGAACAAAGAGTTAATGTACATGCATACAAGCACATAGATTATTGTACTGACCCACACACTAATAGATTATAGTACTGAAAAAGAAACTGTAAAATTGAGTTAATATTTCATCTTACTGGAAAAGAATAGTCCGTCCTCTAATATTGACATTTGCATCATAAAGTAACTTTCATTCTAGAGTATGACTAAATAAATAGTGGTAGTTAACAAGGATTACACTACTCTTAGGTCTTGAGAAGGAATGGAGAAATTCCAATATATCAGAACAATTAAACTCTTTTCTTAAAAAAAATTTAAAATCTAGAACTGAATACCTTTGGAGTCTGAAACTTGTCATGTATCATAGACCAGACGGTAGCAAGGAGATTAGCCTCTGTATAGCAATAATATCTTCCTCTGTTTGGCAAGTAGGTTCATCTGGCTTAGCAATGTAAATTGTTTAATTCGAGAACATGAAAACCATGACTCTATATTGGTTTACCATGTAATTGTGTTAATGTGAAATGTAGAAGAGGAACAAACGACTAAGGAACTCAGGATTTCAATCGGAAGATCACAAGAACATGAGGCGGAAGACGTGGGTGATTTAGATGATCCTTTGTGTGGCGCCCCGCAAAAACCACTACTAGAAAATCACGTTGTTTCTGTGCATTGCATCATCATGACCGCATGCTCATGTCATCATGCCACATTGCATTTGGGCATCGTCATGTCATCTTGCATTTTGTTTGCATAAAACTATCTTCGAAAATCTATTTTTGTCTTCTGAACGCCCCGTCCTTATTCAAACACAAAACCCGGGTCTCCGGAATATTTTACTTTGTCTACCAACGGTTTGCAAAAGCCCCGTTGTAAATAAATAAAATGTTTAATTATTTTTAGGAGGCAGCCCGCCAGGCACGAAAGCCCGTCCGGCCACCTCCAAACCCTAGTCTAAAATATCTAGTCCTAATTCTACCTAATCCTAATCTACCCATCACCCTCCACATCACCCCGGCCAACCACCGCTCGCCATATCAGCCTGGCCCTCTCTCCACCCAATCATCATCCTCCACCTCACCACTCCCTCTTCCCCCCAGCCGCCACCTGCTGGCCCACCTGGCCCCACTCCCACGCACGCCACCTGCCCAAGCCCTGCACGCCTCCACTCACGCACTCCACACACGCGACCAACTCCCTTGCAGCGATCCCCGCGTGCAAATCCAGCTCCCCTGACCCGTTTCCTCGCCAACCACCGCGTTTTCTGTCCCGTGCATGGCCCCACCCCACGTCTCCTCGCGATTCCTCCCGTCCCCGATGGTTCTCTTCCCCTGCTCGACAATCAACACCGCCCCCGGGTCGATCCCGCCGATCCTTACCCTGTCGGCCTCAGGCCCTGCCGCGGCTCTCCTCCTCGGCTCCGTCTCGTCGCCGACCGCGACCACCGGCGCCCTTGCCCTGCATCCGTGCCTTCCTCCTCTGCGACCGTCCGCCGCCGCCGGTTACCTCCACCCCCGCTCGGCCCCGGCCCTTCCGCCGCCGCCTCCCCAAGCGCGAGCCGCCGCCGCTGCCGGTTTCCCTCCTCGGCGCCCCTGCCTCGCCCAGTTCCGCGCCGACCCCGCCTCTGGCTGGCCCCGCCTGCAACCTCCTCCGTCGGTCAAGGTCAGCCGCCGCGCCCCCTTGGCCATGGCGCCGCCTGCCGTCTCCGATCCCGCGCGGCTCCGGCTGCTCTGCGTCGAGCTCATCCCCGAGCCGCCGTCGCCCGCGGCCCTTCCTCCCGCTCAGGTCGTTGCCCTGCAGGCCCTGCCGCAGCGGTCCTTCCCTCGGCGTCCTCCGCCGTCCTTGTGGTCGTCGGCCTCCTCCTATCCAGCCGCCTTCCCCCGCCTCCCCGTTGAGTTCCTCTGCTGCCGCCCGAACTCCTCTCTGCAGCGACATCGGGTCCGAGTTCCTTGCCTTGGCCGAGATGCCCCTTCGTCTGCAGTCTCTCGACCTCGCGACCGTGATGTTCTCCTCGTCGCCTCGCCAGCATCTCCTTGCCCCACCTCGTCGCCATTCCTCGCCTGTCTAACTGCGGTCTGTGTGCCAGCCAGCCCTACGTTGGCATCTTCTGCCTTAACTTGTGCAGCTGCTGCTCCGCTGCTCGTGATGGTGTTATGTGCTGCATACATGGTACTGCAAGAGTTGGATACTCTCAGGATTGTGGTGATGCTGCCCTCTGGCCAATCACTTTGGCTCCAGCGTTAATCGGAGACCACCGACGCATATACAAGATCCTCATCGACCATTGAAACGGGCACCCAAGATCTTCCTGAGACCCATTCGCTACCAAGACCTACGTCACGGGAACCCCAAGATCTTCTCCTGGAGCGACGAGGTCTTCTTCCCGGAACGCCAAGACCAGCTACCCGTAGACCACGGACCCAGAGAATCCCCGGACGACGAGCTCTTCTACCTGAACCCGAAGACCCCAGATGCGACAAGTACTTCTTCCCGGATCTGATGCCCGAGAAACCGGACGCCCAGGTCGTCGACTCGGATGCGCCAAGTACTTCCTCGAGGACGCCAAGTTCTTCACCCTGAATGCCAAGACCGACTCGATGGCGCGGACCCGACAAGATCTTCGCAACGACAAGATCGACACCGACCAGGACGAATCCGATGCGCCCCTGACTCCGAACCAAGTCCTTCTTCCGGTATACGACAAGATCTACTTCCGTTGTCCGAGACCGATTCCATCGAACCTCGCCCCGTCGAACCCTGTCAAACCCCGAACCCCTCGGAGCCCAAGTTCGCCGAACCCTAATGTGATCCCCTATCCAAGACCCCATTATTTTATAATATGACATTATCAACTGATGCATATTAAATTGTTCATGCATGCATACTTGTCTGTGGTTTGGGGGCATTATGGCAATTCATCTCATAATTAAATATGGAGTCTATATGCGGGATATCTTTGTCTTATTCCGGACTTCATTTAAATTGGCATAGCGAACCGAAGCCATGTTTGGTCTTGCTAATCCAACATTTAATGTGCGGGGTAGATAAATAACTTGAACCGTTTAATTAAATGTCGGGACCCTGGTTCCGCTTAATATGACCTAATTGCATCGCATCCTTTGCCATGTCATGCATCATACATGCATCATGCTCGATCTTCTGTCGTAGTATTAAATAGTCCATCCGGTGTTTCTTCTAGTGCTTTGCTTCTTCATGGATTAGGCCGATGAGTTGATGCGAGTGTCGACCCGATCTTCGGATGAACCTTCGGCAATGTTTTCAGGCGAGCATCTCCCCCTTTCTACCTATCTTACTTTTATAGTATTTATTCCCTCCTGTTGATCTATTGCTATCTGTGTTGCGATGCTATAGTTTTCGTACCCGTGATATCCCTTGCAGCCTTATATTGCCTTGGACACATCCTCTTACCTGTTGATTGGTAGATAGTTGGACTCGCGCGTCGTAGTCGCTTGCTCAAGTGTTGTTGCGTGTCGTCAAGTACCACAGTGTTGGAGTTTTGCTGCATGTTTAATGTTGGATTTGATCATGGCTTTAATTATCGTTTAATAACTAAAATTGAAGTAGGTAATGCAGAGGCACAGGTGGGCAATAGATGTTATTTGGTTGTTAACCGTCCACTTGTGTCCCGTAGGACCCCGAGTTCTTGACACCTGTTCCGAGATCGAGCGCGCTAACCACATGTGGGATGTATGGGCACCCCATCGATTTAGTACCTGATTTCAAAGTACTGTACTGGGGGCCACAAGTAGTTTGGGGCTTTATTACTATTCTGTACTTATGCCATGCTTTACTGCTTAATTTAAATTGTGCGATGTACTGCACCTGTACTGTTTAGGATCGTGACCCGTTTTCGCTGTATCGATAAGCCCAGTCACACTTTCGGGTTCCCAGTCGTTTACAGCCGGCTCCACAAACCCTGAGTCCGTCTCGGAGAACGACCGAATTCGTTGCGGGTAGACTTGGTGGGGTGGCCCCCATGTACTTACTTTGGGTCTGGGAAACGTCATGACTTAGGCCCCGCCGACATACCGATGGGTGTATGTTAATTGATCTGGCAAAAAGGGTCGAAGTGCATGTGGATATTTTGGTGCACCCCTGCAGGGTTAAATCTTTTCGAAAAGTCGTGTCCGCGGTTATGGACGACTTGGAGCACAGTTCTCGATCATAGACAACTATAACTAAAGTTTACTGTTATAATTTGACTTGTATCTGATATAACTAGTGATCAGCTTCACTACAACGGAATGGCTAAATAAAAGTACCAACAACTGCTGGGTTTTGGGATATCTCATGCTTATTGTATCTGACTAGTAAGTTGCAACTACAACGGAATTGTTAACTAAACCTGCCCACTGCTTATTATATCAGGATGACTCATGCTATTTATATTTGACTAGTAATTGCCGCAACTAAAACGGAATGAGTAAAACTGCCAACTGTGTGAGTTCCTCGGTTGACTTCCTCGTTTGGTCTCGAGGGGGAAATACCAGGATGGGTATGTTTGGTGGTAGTATCAGGTTGGATCCGGATAGGTCTTTCTTATCCCCCTCTGGTAGCCGACAGTTATATCGAGTCTCTATAGGTTGTTTAGTGCATGCTGCGCTGCCGCTTCAGTCCACCATACCTATGTAGGCGAGGACCGCCGAATTCTAGCCTCGCCGTGTACTGGCCTCAGTACTGACCGCTCTCTCTTTTTCCTTTGCCCTTTGTCGGCACCCCTTTTGTTTAAGAAGGTTTTGAGATCGACGTCGTTAGCAGGGTTACCCTTCCGGCTTGGCCTGGGCAGGGTTATGGACGCCATTGGTTATTCTCTAGGGCTCTTAGCCCCATTTGCATCTTGTCCGTAGTCGGACGCTCTATCATTTTCAAGGTGATTTGGATCTTTATATATTATATCTGTATTCTTGACTCATTGAGTCGCTGTTGTATATATATCTGTTTTGTGGGTTCCATCGAGGACTATTGTGTAATGATATTACTTCGTTTTCCACCCGCACGAAAGTGCCTGGTGGGCACCCTTGAATCGTTTCTATGCGGGTTTGGCGGAAAGCGCTGAAAATTGCATAGGGCCGATTCTGAGGGTGTTACAGAGTGGTATCAGAGCTCAGCAGTTGCGATACCCCACAAGTCCACCCTGTAGGATAACCTAGCTAACGGCCGAAGTAGAGTGTCAAAACTATTTTTGAAAAATCGGTTGGATAGTTCTGATTAGGTCTGATTTTACTCCTTACCCCTCTGCTACTCTCCTCTCACCTCTACGTGTTTTGAATCCGCTCTCTTCCCTCTATTCGAGTCCAGGATTTCTCGTGGTTGGGTTCCATCGTACCTTCAGGGTTTCGCTTCCTCCTTTGGTAACGGTGTTGCTACATCTGGTCTTCATGCTATCCGAGGAATCCTTCGTCTGGTAGACTTCTCTTTGTTCCTTCTCGTGCCTTCCGGTGTTTTTCGACGCGACGACATCATCTACGCTAGATCCGATGCAGAGTCTGCACCACTCCTTTGTTTCTGAACCTCGATTGTCAAGATCTTCAGTCTGATTCCGAGAATGGTTGCACGCTTTTCTACTGATTGTGCAGAGTAATAGTTTGGGTGCGTGATGGATTGCGCCCCCATGCCGACTACTCACTCTATTCGCTTGTGTACATTGAAGTGGATGAGAATGCAATGGTTCTCTCGTTCTATCGAAGCTAGAGGTGGCTTTATTTGTTGATACCTCTACCTTCGACCTTTTGTTCCCGGAGTGTTTCCTCGACGATCACGGACAACAACCTCTTGTTAGTGGTGTCGCGAGGATCTACACAATGCGAGAAGATTCAGATCGCCGCCCTTCTTCCCGGTGCCATGAGGCGGATCTCGAGGGCGAGATCCATTGTTAGTGGTGTCGAATTGTGGCGCCCCGCAAAAACCACTACTAGAAAATCGCGTTGTTTTTCTGTGCATTGCATCATCATGACCGCATGCTCATGTCATCATGCCACATTGCATTTGGGCATCGTCATGTCATCTTGCATTTTGTTTGCATAAAACTATCTTCGAAAATCTATTTTTGTCTTCTGAATGCCCCGTCCTTATTCAAACACAAAACCCGGGTCTCCGGAATATTTTACTTTGTCTACCAACGGTTTGCAAAAGCCCCGTTGTAAATAAATAAAATGTTTAATTATTTTTAGGAGGCAGCCCGCCAGGCCCGAAAGCCCGGCCGGCCACCTCCAAACCCTAGTCTAAAATATCAAGTCCTAATTCTACCTAATCCTAATCTACCCATCACCCTCCACATCACCCCGGCCAACCACCGCTCGCCATATCAGCCTGGCCCTCTCTCCACCCAATCATCATCCTCCACCTCACCACTCCCTCTTCCCCCCAGCCGCCACCTGCTGGCCCACCTGGCCCCACTCCCACGCACGCCACCTGCCCAAGCCCCGCACGCCTCCACTCACGCACTCCAGACACGCGACCCACTCCCTTGCAGCGATCCCCGCGTGCAAATCCAGCTCCCCTGACCCGTTTCCTCGCCAACCACAGCGTTTTCTGTCCCGTGCGTGGCCCCACCCCACGTCTCCTCGCGATTCCTCCCGTCCCCGATGGTTCTCTTCCCCTGCTCGACAATCAACACCGCCCCCGGGTCGATCCCGCCGATCCTTACCCTGTCGGCCTCAGGCCCTGCCGCGGCTCTCCTCCTCGGCTCCGTCTCGTCGCCGACCGCGACCACCGGCGCCCTTGCCCTGCATCCGTGCCTTCCTCCTCTGCGACCGTCCGCCGCCGCCGGTTACCTCCACCCCCGCTCGGCCCCGGCCCTTCCGCCGCCGCCTCCCCAAGCGCGAGCCGCCGCCGCCGCTGCCGGTTTCCCTCCTCGGCGCCCCTGCCTCGCCCAGTTCCGCGCCGACCCCGCCTCTGGCTGGCCCCACCTGCAACCTCCTCCATCGGTCAAGGTCAGCCGCCGCGCCCCCTTGGCCATGGCGCCGCCTGCCGTCTCCGATCCCGCGCGGCTCCGGCTGCTCTGCGTCGAGCTCATCCCCGAGCCGCCGTCACCCGCGGCCCCTTCCTCCCGCTCAGGTCGTTGCCCTGCAGGCCCTGCCGCAGCGGTCCTTCCCTCGGCGTCCTCCGCCGTCCTTGTGGTCGTCGGCCTCCTCCTATCCAGCCGCCTTCCCCCGCCTCCCCGTTGAGTTCCTCTGTTGCCGCCCGAACTCCTCTCTGCAGCGACATCGGGTCCGAGTTCCTTGCCTTAGCCGAGATGCCCCTTCGTCTGCAGTCTCTCGACCTCGCGACCATGATGTTCTCCTCGTCGCCTCGCCAGCATCTCCTTGCCCCACCTCGTCGCCGTTCCTCGCCTGTCTAACTGCGGTCTGTGTGCCAGCCAGCCCTACGTTGGCATCTTCTGCCTTAACTTGTGCAGCTGCTGCTCCGCTGCTCGTGATGGTGTTATGTGCTGCATACATGGTACTGCAAGAGTTGGATACTCTCAGGATTGTGGTGATGCTGCCCTCTGGCCAATCACTTTGGCTCCAGCGTTAATCGGAGACCACCGACGCATATACAAGATCCTCATCGACCAATGAAACGGGCACCCAAGATCTTCCTGAGACCCATTCGCTACCAAGACCTACGTCACGGGAACCCCAAGATCTTCTCCTGGAGCGACGAGGTCTTCTTCCCGGAACGCCAAGACCAGCTACCCGTAGACCACGGACCCAGAGAATCCCCGGACGACGATCTCTTCTACCTGAACCCGAAGACCCCAGATGCGACAAGTACTTCTTCCCGGATCTGATGCCCGAGAAACCGGACGCCCAGGTCGTCGACTCGGATGCGCCAAGTACTTCCTCGAGGACGCCAAGTTCTTCACCCTGAATGCCAAGACCGACTCGATGGCGCGGACCCGACAAGATCTTCGCAACGACAAGATCGACACCGACCAGGACGAATCCGATGCGCCCCTGACTCCGAACCAAGTCCTTCTTCCGGGATGCGACAAGATCTACTTCCGTTGTCCGAGACCGATTCCATCGAACCTCGCCCCGTCGAACCCTGTCAAACCCCGAACCCCTTGGAGCCCAAGTTCGTCGAACCCTAATGTGATCCCCTATCCAAGACCCCATTATTTTATAATATGACATTATCAACTGATGCATATTAAATTGTTCATGCATGCATACTTGTCTGTGGTTTGGGGGCATTATGCCAATTCATCTCATAATTAAATATGGAGTCTATATGCGGGATATCTTTGTCTTATTCCGGACTTCATTTAAATTGGCATAGCGAACCGAAGCCATGTTTGGTCTTGCTAATCCAACATTTAATGTGCGGGGTAGATAAATAACTTGAACCGTTTAATTAAATGTCGGGACCCTGGTTCCGCTTAATATGACCTAATTGCATCGCATCCTTTGCCATGTCATGCATCATACATGCATCATGCTCGATCTTCTGTCGTAGTATTAAATAGTCCATCCGGTGTTTCTTCTAGTGCTTTGCTTCTTCATGGATTAGGCCGATGAGTTGATGCGAGTGTCGACCCGATCTTCGGATGAACCTTCGGCAATGTTTTCAGGCGAGCATCTCCCCCTTTCTACCTATCTTACTTTTATAGTATTTATTCCCTCCTGTTGATCTATTGCTATCTGTGTTGCGATGCTATAGTTTTCGTACCCGTGATATCCCTTGCAGCCTTATATTGCCTTGGACACATCCTCTTACCTGTTGATTGGTAGATAGTTGGACTCGCGCGTCGTAGTCGCTTGCTCAAGTGTTGTTGCGTGTCGTCAAGTACCACAGTGTTGGAGTTTTGCTGCATGTTTAATGTTGGATATGATCATGGCTTTAATTATCATTTAATAACTAAAATTGAAGTATGTAATGCAGAGGCACAGGTGGGCAATAGATGTTATTTGGTTGTTAACCGTCCACTTGTGTCACGTAGGACCCCGAGTTCTTGACACCTGTTCCGAGATCGAGCGCGCTAACCACATGTGGGATGTATGGGCACCCCATCGATTTAGTACCTGATTTCAAAGTACTGTACTGGGGGCCACAAGTAGTTTGGGGCTTTATTACTATTCTGTACTTATGCCATGCTTTACTGCTTAATTTAAATTGTGCGATGTACTGCACCTGTACTGTTTAGGATCGTGACCCGTTTTCGCTGTATCGACAAGCCCAGTCACACTTTCGGGTTCCCAGTCGTTTACAGCCGGCTCCACAAACCCTGAGTCCGTCTCGGAGACCGGCCGACTTCGTTGCGGGTAGACTTGGTGGGGTGGCCCCCATGTACTTACTTTGGGTTTGGGAAACGTCATGACTTAGGCCCCGCCGACATACCGATGGGTGTATGTTAATTGATCTGGCAAAAAGGGTCGAAGTGCGTGTGGATACTTTGGTGCACCCCTGCAGGGTTAAATCTTTTCGAAAAGCCGTGTCCGCGGTTATGGACGACTTGGAGCACAGTTCTCGATCATAGACAACTATAACTAAAGTTTAGTGTTATAATTTGACTTGGATCCGATATGACTAGTAATCAGCTTCACTACAACAGAATGGCTAAATAAAAGTACCAACAACTGCTGGGTTTTGGGATATCTCATGCTTATTGTATCTGACTAGTAAGTTGCAACTACAACGGAATGGTTAACTAAACCTGCCCACTGCTTATTATATCAGGATGACTCATGCTATTTATATTTGACTAGTAATTGCCGCAACTATAACGGAATGAGTAAAACTGCCAACTGTGTGAGTTCCTCGGTTGACTTCCTCGTTTGGTCTCGAGGGGGAAATACCAGGATGGGTATGTTTGGTGGTAGTATCAGGTTGGATCCGGATAGGTCTTTCTTATCCCCCTCTGGTAGCCGACAGTTATATCGAGTCTCTATAGGTTGTTTAGTGCATGCTGCGCTGCCGCTTCAGTCCACCATACCTATGTAGGCGAGGACCGCCGAATTCTAGCCTCGCCGTGTACTGGCCTCAGTACTGACCGCTCTCTCTTTTTCCTTTGCCCTTTGTCGGCACCCCTTTTGTTTAAGAAGGTTTTGAGATCGACGTCGTTAGCAGGGTTACCCTTCCGGCTTGGCCTGGGCAGGGTTATGGACGCCATTGGTTATTCTCTAGGGCTCTTAGCCCCATTTGCATCTTGTCCGTAGTCGGACGCTCTATCATTTTCAAGGTGATTTGGATCTTTGTATATTATATCTGTATTCTTGACTCATTCAGTCGCTGTTGTATATATATCTGTTTTGTGGGTTCCATCGAGGACTATTGTGTAATGATATTACTTCGTTTTCCACCCGCACGAAAGTGCCTGGTGGGCACCCTTGAATCGTTTCTATGCGGGTTTGGTGGAAAGCGCTGAAACTTGCATAGGGCCGATTCTGAGGGTGTTACACTTTGGAACCAAGAGAAGATGGGGAGGAAGATGACGATGTTTCGTAGGATTCCCCAATACATTTAGAAAATGAAGATCAAGATCTTGGAAAACCTGACACTACAATTTTTGGGGTTTCTCCAGAATCTGGATCCATTAAAATTATCTCTAGGTTCCATTATTCCATGGGCCTTTCCAATTATTTTGCCAGTTGGTGCTTATGTTGTACTCTTTGACATGCAGGGCCCAATGGAGTTGTGCAAGAGTATAGGGGGCGTTTCACAGTATCCAATGTGATGAACATTAAATCTGGTGGAAAGGTACTTGTTGAAACAGATGGAAATGGCATTCCAAACCAAAGGTCAGCTGGTCTTCTTGGTTCATTTCTATGTGATCTGGCAAAGAATTCTTCCCATGTGCCATTACATATCCCAAGATGGGACAAAAAGTTAATGAAAAATCCAAATAAGGATCTCATCACTTATGTTGAGGTAGAGTTTATCAGAAGGATTTTCTGAAATATTGTAGTGATTTTGTACTAACTATATCTCTTTTATATTTAGATAAACTTCATGTACTCCAAGGAGACAAAGTACACTACAGAAGGATGGATGCTGAAGATTGTCAACAAAGGGTGGAGATCTCACAATTCTTTCTTGATGAGCGAGTACTACAAGCCAGATAAGTTGTCACTAGATCGAATTAAGAGACGAGTTCCTAGTGGTGTTGATAAACATCAATGGATAACACTACTTGGGACTTGGTGTCAGGAGCAACATGTAGTTATGTACATGTTACCTTTTTTACGTGTGAATTAAATAGAAGCTTGGTTCTTTCTTGCTGATTGAACTTGATTTGTACAGAAAACATGTTATAGGAACTCTGAAGATGGAAAGCAACAACGCCATCCACACACCACCGGAAGGAAAAGCCATGCAAGACTAAAAGGAGATGGTACTATCTTTTTCTTTACACGTACTACTATTTTCATCTCTATATAACGGTAAGCTTTACTTGTTGTACATGAAGTCAATAATAAAGGTCCTGTCAGCAAAATTGATCTATGGGATGAAGCTCATAAGAAGAAGGATGGCAAATATACAAATGAAAATGTCCAACAACTGATGGTATCGTTTTTGCTCTTATAGTCTATTGCAGTCCTCTAATTTATGTTTCTTTCTGATTTTCCTTTTATTTTGAAGCATAAAGCTCGTAAGGAGTTGGCAATTCTTCAGAGGAAGAAAAATGGGGAGCTGTCACCAGAAGATTATGACAAAGTGTTTGATGATGTTATAGCAAAAGAGTCAACCATAGGTGGATACTATGACGAGAAGTACTGGGGCAATGCAAAGTTATGTCAAGGTTTAACATTTGTTCAAGGGTCATCAAGTGAAGTCAGGGTTCAAAAAGAACTTCAAGAAATGAAAGATGATTTGAAAAGAGTTACCGGATGCATGGAGAGAATGTATGCTTTTATGGCACGAAACCATCCGGATGAAGATTGGTTGAAAGAAGTGATGGCTCCTGGAAATGAAGTTAGTACCTTGTCATGCTGACATTCATGCCTATGTACTTTTCTTATTTCATCATTTACAGAAATTGTTCTAATTATCTTTGATAGATCAAGACCGGTGGCCAACCAGAGGAGGAACCAGCTCCCAGGCTCTGGTACAACAATGAATCGGTAAAAATCCCTAGCTTTTACTCTTTCTCTTGGACTCCTAATCTATAATATTAAATTACCATCCTCCATGGATCCCCTCCCACGGTGAGCACGATATCTGCAAGTCAGGTCACGCTATCCAGAGATAGATTCGGCCATTCTCAAGCTTGTAACGCTCGATGATGGAATTCTCTGTTTTCTTCTCTCTCTCTTGCATGGTCTCATTTGCGAAGGTCGGCAACTAGGAGAGGAGAAGATGTCCTAATGCTTTTACCTGCTGCATTCTATACTGAAATACTTTAACCTGCTATACTTTTGCATACCAAACAAAGAAGCTCCCACATATAGTTTTCTTAGACACTGTTGGTGGTTACTGGGTTTGTAGTAATGTTGAATGGCTATCCAGGTTTCGAAAATTATAGGCATTGTGGTCTTATATAAGCGTTATGTGCTTATAGCCCTCATTATTTCGAAGATTTAACTATTTGAACATATTTATTTTGAATTGACATGATTTAGTATTAGGGATAGAAAGGAAGCAAGCTTTTTATTTTTATTTAGTTCATTTTACTATTATTTCAAAAATATGTTCTTATTATTCTTTGATAGGTGAACGTCATCTCTAATAAAGTTGGTGCTATTCATGAGGTTGATGGTGTTGAAGAACCCATGGATAATGTTCATACTACAGAAAGTGATCCAAAGGTTGCATCGTGGACCATGTTACTACTTTTATCATCATAAATGGGTGTCATAACACATTAATGTTTGGCTTCACCTATTAAATTACTTCATGTGCTTGCTATAAGGAATATTCTTAAAATACAAATTAGTCAAGTTCATTTACTGTGTTTGACCAAATTGTGGTTCATTAGACATTGGAAATATATTTGAAAACTTTGACTAATTACAGGAAACACAATTTGGAAACAATCCTACATCTAAGGATCCCGTAAATAGAACTGGGAAGGCATCCACAATGAAGGAATCATCAGAACAGACTTCACATCGGGTATTTGTATCTTTTTTCTTTGGTGATTCTACATGTTGTATCATATAAAATATCTATGCTTCTTTCACTGAAATAAATAAATATTGCTTTTAATATTTTTTTTCATGTTTCTATCATAGGTGAACATTTCAAAAAGATCCAATAATGTTGTTATCCATCAGAAAGTTACTGAGACAGCTAAATCCAATGAAGTTGTTCAAACTTTAACCAAAAATACAAAGGTTTTATTGTTCGATGTCCTTTCGTATTTGGATTCTAGTTAAATGCATGTCTAATGAGTTATTCTTCCTTACTAAACATGTATCATGCATGTGAGATTAGTTTCAATACACTGATTCTTAGGAATGGCACTTGTACTAAACATGCTTGGTTGATAATGCGCGCTGTAGAAGATAAGATACACAGTCAGAATTCAGCACATGAACAAAGATTTTTGAAGGTGTTTTCTGAAATTCTTTTCACAAGTTTTCATCCATATTATCCATCATATTTTATGCAAAACCTAATA
Organism: Avena sativa; assembly: GCA_916181665.1. NCBI lineage: Eukaryota > Viridiplantae > Streptophyta > Magnoliopsida > Poales > Poaceae > Avena > Avena sativa. Next base: position 199,016,473 of record OV702283.1, read on the forward strand.
TCCTTGCATTGTTTTCATTTTGTTTGCTCTATTATAGGCATCTGAGATGAAGGAAATATTAGAACACAAGACTGCACAATAGGTATATGAATCCTTACAGTTTTATAGTGGAACACATAGGATTCCATTAACTAGAGCAGGTGGACAGAAACACTATAGCTTAGAAGCAAATCATGCCATATATGATAGCTTATACGCTCCATAAACACACCATAAGCAGCTAAACAATGTGTAGAAACACTACAGGAATGTGGGAAAACTAAGACAATAATTACTAAGACTAGTTGAGTGCCCGTGCGTTGCTATGGCTTCTCAAATTTATTTTTTATCATATATCTTTATATAGAAATCAACTATGTATAAAAAGGTAGTTGATAGTATCCTAAAACAATTAAATTCTGCTTTACTTAAACTCTATAATTCTGCATTATATGCATAAAAAGAAATAACCTATCTAATTATAACTTATTGACTAAGATTCAACATTAATCATACACAAGGGATGGCCGTTGAGTAGGCGTATACATCGTACAACAGTATAGAAAGAGATAGTCAGATAGTATCCTAAAAAATAATAAAATTATGCTTTATTACCCGCTATAATTTGACATGGTATGCATAACAGAAATAACCCATGTAATTATCACTTAGTTGTGTACCATGAGCGCACAGGGACTGAGAGAAAAAGAAAGAACATAACCTAAAAATAGTAATGTCTACCATGGACTACAAACATAGCAAATCTCAACTATAAATTTATTACACCAAAATTCAACCAAGATTATTTTAAGTTTGAATTACATAAATACAGAACTCATTAGGAAAAAGTTTTGATTTACCATTCTAAACTCAGGGCACACTAAATTCTGATGTCCTCTTACCGATTCAATGTGTCTCTCCTCCAACCTACAAATCACAATTTAAAAATACCCAAAATCACAACTCGCTTCTCAAACTCAACAGGGTGCTGTCATTGTCCTGAAAACTCCCTCTATCATATCTCACCTATATGTTGCATTCTGAAATCAAAATCGATCGGAGTTGCGATGTACTATTGTGCATGGTAGAGTCAGTAGAGTCGTTTTCTTAAAAAAACCTCTTATTGCTTGACTCTATGAATGCTTGCCACCATGACAAAGAACTCGTAATCTGTGTAGCTAATCGCCACATAGAGAGTAGCCGCTTCTTGCGGTTCCACATCCAGATGACCTCTATATCTCCATTGTTTTTAGTAGCTCCAGGGAGGCAAAGGAGGAGCAAATGGGTCTCTCTTCTCCTGATAGTTCTCTGGATTTGGAGAAGTATAAACAACTTTTGCGGGGTTTCTTAGCGTATTTGATAGCCATTTTGTAACCTAATACTTCACTGTAGAAATGAAGTACTAGAATTTTTACATGTAACCTCAATAGTAGATTCAGGAAGTTCTACAAAGACCGTATGGACTTACAAACGGAGGCCTAAAATAAAATAGACAGATAACTAATGTGAATAAAGTAGGCATCAAAGATAAGTTCAATATAATCACACAGTAAAACTATATAGGTGGATAATATTAAATTCGAATGAAGCACCCATGTCCATTATCCAATTTCATTGAGCTAAAAAATATGAAATACGCCTAACTGAGATGTGCAATAAATGGAAGAAAAACTGGGACTTGTTGATGGCTAGCAAACCATTAAGATGGCATATCTCATATCTCAATGGGTTAGCTTCATATCATAAGTAAAAGACCAATAATGACTTCCATGTACACAATACATTGGCATTATGACCCTTAATATATATGTGCATCCTGGCATAAAATATATTTGTGCAGGTGCAAGCTCAGTTTCCATACCCAACCTCTTGCTAAATGCAGACAATCTGCTGAGTTTACTAAATAAAACTTGATGCCACAACCAAGTGGTTTGTTTCAATCGGGCGTCCATTTTATTCTTTGAATTGTCTGGACCATGAAGAATGGTCATAGCACTAGTAAATTTTTCCTACCCCATATCATATGTGCTTCTCACAAAGTTATATAAACTATACTGTAGTTTGTGGCAATAGCAAACAATTGAGGACAAGAGAACCATAACAAAGACATGCTAGAAGAAAATATGCCCGATGCTTGAAATACTAAATAAACACCATAGTTTCAGATCATATTGTCGTAGCAAGTTAGTTCATATATTTATTAGTGACACATATTCATGTTAATGCGTTACCTTAATGTCGCCTCGGAAGATCTCCCTCTCCACTCCCTGCTTACTTCTTCAATCTTCCATCCTTTATTATCTTAGCTCCATATCCCTTTCCTTATTCATATTCATTTATCCAGCCACAAATCAACCGAGTATTTAGGTGCTTTAAACATACATAAATTAACTTTGAAATCAAGAATTTGTAGTTCACTATATGAATGCACCGTAACGGTGTGTTACGTATAAGTATAAACATGTCAGTAAATTGATGATATATAGATTGGAAAAGAAAAGCAATTGTATTAACATGGAAATTCGATAAACTCTTAGTTTCCTCATTCAAAGTGATTTTCTAGAATTAATAGATCTCGTACATTGCTCTTTTGTTTTTTATTTAATTTCAAAAATATGAATAACACTTAACTATCTGTTTAGGTTAATACATGCCATTTTCTCTTCTCTTCTCTTTTGTAGTGCCAACGGATTGCTCCAATCGAATTATATCTTCCTATTTTCTTGCACAAAGCAGTTGACTCTTGTACATCTACACGCATCCATTCAGACAACGAAAAAGTATGAGTACTGACACTTTTGAATGCATTGTGTTCAGATCATAGACGATGCTAGCATCCTTATTGACTCGCACTCAGCTAACAACACAATATCTACTTCGATTCTTCACACATGATTCCAGTAAAATTACAATCGCACTGTCGCACGATAGACCTTGCAGAATTAAGGAAAATGAAAACGAACCTGAACCAAGAAGGAAATGCAAGATCAAATGGCTTGCTGATATAATTGCCGCGGAGCTAGAGGCGCATGGAGGCGACGGCCATGCCGGACTTCTTCCATAGCTTGTCCTTGAGTGCGTTTCCAGATTGGTGGCCAGCATTGCCACCTAAGATGTTTAGAACACAGCGAGGAGGAAGTATTCGGTCCCAGCGTGGTACCTGCGGGACTGGAGGGCTCGTTGTCGGCGACAGGGCGCGCTGGAGAGAGCGGAACCTCCTCCCCTTCCATCTGCATCATACAACAAAAAACCCAGAGAGAAGAGATATGAGGGCAGATAGCAGATGGATGGAGAGAGGAGAGGCAGTGTTGTTCAGCCATTGCCGACCGGGGACCTCAGGCAATGACCTCCCTACACGTTCTGGCATGTGCATCCTCATGTTTATTTTTTCCTCAGTCCCGATCGCCTGCGTGCTGTAGTCACTGCGTCGTTCGACCAGAGAGGAAAACAAGATGACAACAGAGTGTGACGCGAGAGGAGAGGGGGGAATGGGGTAGATCAGATGGAGCAGAGACACGTGAGGGCCTCGTCGTCATTGTCGGGGGCCGTGGCGGAGAGGTGTGAGCGGCGGGGATATACAGTGCTACCAGACGGCAAACGTCATGCGGGAGTAGGTATCTACAGAAGCGGTATCCCCAGATCCTATTTGATCTGGCCACGGGATATACTTGATTAACCATGATTCTGTTTTTAATTCCGATGATTCATCCGTTTATTGTGTGACACTCTCTTAATTTTTGGTTACCAAACAAATGGGCAATCGAGGGCTAGGATTCATCCGATGTTTGATGGGTGTGTTAAATGGACCGGATTTCTCCAATATTTGATGGCCAAAGTGAACCACCAACTCCCATTTAATAGTAAAGATGCCCATGGAATTTATGTGCACACAACCGATTTTTGTATCTAGAATATTATACTAATCAAGGTCCTTATCACTTAGGAGTTGAACTTTCTTGGTTCTATCCATATTGATCTTTTTAATCATTTGTCCACTATGTCCTCTCTTTGTCCTGTTTCTGTCTTCTGCAACAACCATAGATAGAAGATCATAGTTAAAAATTGCATAGCCTCCTTTGGCCAGGGAGGAATCACTTATGGTTTTTAGAAATGGGACATAACCATGCTTACCTATTTATGTGTTAAAAAATAATAATATACCATATAGATGGCATCTTCCCGAATCATATTTATTTTTCCATTATTTGTTCCATTCGCACTTGCTAAGACTTGGGCATGTGTCATGCTATGTTTTTCAGGTGCACGTTTATCGTGATATGTGCCTTTTCTTAGTTAAATCATTGCATATGCTTATGATCATGCTACAATGCACTTATATTTCTAATTTTGATCCTTGCACAGGGTTATGATTATGAACATTTTCTTGTTTTATATTGCTTCATCATCTAAACAGACAAAGTGCGCAAATTTGATGGTTCCTTACATTTTAGAGATAAGTCACATATCCTCATATTAATTAATTGATCTATTTATTTGTAAAAACCAAAAACCGTGGTCTGCTCTCATTAGTCCCAAGAACTAAATATTTGGTTGTTGGTAAAGGAATAATTAAGAGAAGAGATAGCAATTATGTAGTTGAAGGGCATACACTTGGCGATTCATATTGGGCAATCACTGTTCTAGAAATTAGTAAACTTGGATGTGAAAGACTGCCTCGACCATTTGGGCATATCCAGACTGTACAAGATGCTATTGGTCATTGCATTGCTTGGCCATCTATTCATGTAAGTTTAATTAATAATGTATTCTAATTAACATTTCCTGGTTCTAGAGCGGTATTGCTTATTTGTAAAGGAATTGATGCATGGTGTATCAATTATCACCGGAACGACTATTATTTTTATAGGTTAAGAGAGTAAAAGATGTTCAAATTGAGGCAACATGCCCTTCTAACCTTGTAATCTGAGCAAATCCCAAAATGGTAATTTACTTGAATTATGATAGGAGGAATACATCATTTCTACATCAACATATTTCTCTTGAGACTAAAGTGACATTGGTATGGTGATTGTAGGGTCTCTATATTTGATTCCATATGGGTGGTTGATGACAAGATCTTGGGAGGAAACTTTTAAGTGTTTGGTCGCTTTGTCTAGTGCTGTGTAGTATTTGCTTTGTCTAGTGGTGTGTAGTATTTGTAAGACTGTTGTTGTTTGGTTTTTGTGATGTTGTCCACCAAGGGAAGGTTGTTGTTCGTGCTTGGAACATGTTTAATTTTATGTTTTTTAATTTCATGGGCATGTAGCCAACACTATTTTTAATTTAAAATTTAGTACTCATATTATATTTTATCTATAATTCTATATTGATTGGTTCTATGAACAAGTATCCAATCATCGTGTGTTCTTGTGTGTTCCTATGTCACAATACTATTCGTATGTGTATTTTGATTTTATTGAATCCTTAATATTGTATATTGTTTGGAGATGAAAATTTATGTTACCGAAGACATAAAAGGATGCCACTACATTGTCGCTTTTTGAGATATACCAAGATGACTCTATAGGGACTATAAAAATGTCTCAAGATAAAAACAACATGTGTCATGACAAGGTGCCTCTACATGACATGTTTGTCTCTACATAATGCCTTTAAGTTTCTAGAGACAAGATAAAAAGTGCCTCTATTTAAATGTGTCTATGTTTCTAGAGATGGATACATTGTCACAAAGAAATGCTTCTACTAATGTTAGAGACAAGCCAAATTGCCGCATAAAAGTGGACCTATACCTATACATACACATTTCAAATGTATCTTGAAAGTGCCTCTATATGTGTAGATACACTTTCCAGTGTCCAGACAGAGTGCCTCTATGTGTGTAGATACAATTCTTGATGTCCATACAAAGTGTCTCTATGTGTGTACATACATTTCGCGATGTCCATACAAAGTGCCTCTATGTGTGTAGATACACTTTCTGGTGTCCATACAAAGTGACTCTATGTATATATATAGGCATTTCGCAAAATGATTCTATGGTCTAAGACACACTGCCCGTAGCGACATTTGAGACAATTGTAAAATGCCTCTACAACCGCGTAAAGGCAATATAAGTGTCTCTACGGGGCCAAAATAGTGTCTCTACGGGCCAGTTCTCTTCTAGTGTTTTGCTGCCTCACTAGTGATAGAGTGAATCCATATGATATAATTATCTTGTGATAGTTAGATAATTTTGTTTGGTCAAGATAGCATATTTGTGATTCAAACATCTTGTTAAAATACCTAAGGCTACACTCTATTGATTTTTAATTCAAGACTTCTTGGAATTTTCCTTTTATTGAGGAGTATAAGAGAGATATGTTGCATCATATCTATGTTAGGACGCGATGCCCATATGAATGCTTATAAAACACATCTAGAAGTTCCACCAATATTATGTCTCTGATGAATTGTTTGTGTCCATTGCACTCCAAAAAGAGAGTAGACAAATGAACCTATGAACCCAGTTCATTTTAAACCATAAGAAACACCTTTTCAACAACATTAGCACACTTTATATTTTATTCTATTTATTATTTCGAAAATACAAAAATAATTTCTTCACTTGCACACACACAAAACCTAAAAACAACTATCTTTTATTGAAATTGCCTTGTTTGTCTAGTTTTTATTTCTTTACTTTATTTTATATTATTGTTATTTTATATTACTAATACGAAACCTTGTGCTTGACAACCATACAGTAGAGTTGGGGATATAAGAAAAAACCTCTGTAGGTTTCTTGAAGAGGATAGGAAGAATAAATCTATAAGCCAATTCCCTAAGAGTTTGATATAAACCCTCGAGTCGTCCTTGTGGGGAAAAGACACTTGCTACAACACTCTGCACTTGGAGTCTCAACGAATTGGTATACTGAGTTGTTGCCATCACAGGCTCGTTATATCGCCAAAGGAGGAAACAACTTGGTTGTAGTCTGGTATGTCCCACTTATGTTGTAGAAGACGACTCGATCATGTCTTAATGAACTGTCGAAAAACACCATCCGTAACTGTATGACATGCAAAGTGCATTTTTTCAGAATTTTGAGGGTACGTACATGAGGCCCTACACAGTCGGAGACTTGCAGCATTGTGTCCAGTTATCCAGAGAAACTTGTCGGGACTACCTTAGATGATGGATTGACACAAAAGCTCCAACGAAGGAGTCAGTGACCAAACTACAAATCAAAGCTTTTATTGCAAGACTCCTAGTCGGATTGCTGCCTCACCAACTCAAGCGCGACAAGGTTACTGATATGGGAGAGATGGAAAACAAATATGCTGATGCCGATAATGATTCACTGGGCTTGCTAAACGGCTTGATCGCGCGAAATTTGAAATAGGAAAAGCAGCAACAGTCCCATAAGCGTAAGAAAAACTCTAAGGACAAACCGAATATGGAAAATGCTACTGTCAATGTAACTTTAGGGTATATAGGTCATGGAGGACACGGAGGAGACTGGGGACGAGGCCGTGAAACTTACCAGATCCATGGCAGAGGCGATCACCAGCCCAACAAAAGCTACTCATGGGCCGACATTCCTATCAACCCATGCGTACATCACCTAGACGAGAACGAGGGTTCTTCCCACACAAATATGAAGTGTCGTTTGAATGATGACATCAAGGAAGACAAGGAGACGAAGGAAGCCGCTGACTACATAGCGAAGAAAAGAAAAGGAAAGAAAAATTCTAACAAAGACAAGGAGACAAAGGAAGATTCCGTCATGGAAGAAGCGGCCACCTCTAACCCTAGGTTGGATGGTAAGAAGGATTACTCAACCAAGAAAGATGCTTATGTCTTCTTCCTCGGATCCCAACCTGCTAAGGTAAAAAGCGGTTCTCCGTGACCTCAATGCTACGGTTTTAGCTGTCCCGCAATACCTAGACTGGTCGGAAGTAACCATCACCTTTGACCGAAGCGATCATCCGTAAAAGACTCATAGGAGAGGAGTGTATACTCTAGTTGTCAATCCACTAATTGGAGGCTATGAGTTCTCCAAGACCCTCATGGATGGTGGCAGTAGCATCAATATTCTCTACATCGAGACATTTCACGCATGAGGATATTAGAAAGCTGTCTGAATAACAACAACGTGGTTTTCCATGGCATCCTCGCGGAGAGACAGGCAAACTCTCTAAGGGAAATCACTCTTGACGTCACCTTCGATACACTAAGGAACTACCGGATCGACCCAGTGTCTTTCAAAGTGGTACCATTCAAGAGGGCATATCACACCATCTTCAAGCATCGGTCCTACTGGCAGTTCATGGCTCGCCCTTGCTACATCTACAACATGATGAAACTTCCGGGTCCTAACGGCATCATCACAATCCGGGGAATGCTGAAGAAAGAAGGAATTGCTGCCTTCGCTGAAGCCATGCTGCACGCCGGGGAGTACCAGGAGATCAAGAAAAACAATGACCCGTCTAAGATGTCGGCTATGAAGAAGGAGGTGCTGAAGCTGACTCCGTAGTTCAAGGCATTAGAAGAGACGAAGACGACACTGCTGAATAAAGATGATCCCTCCAAGGTGACAAATGTAGGCATAGGCTTATATCACGCATAGGAAAGGGTGTCCGTCGAGTTCCTCAAAGCTAATAAAGATATATTCGCATGTCAACCTTCTGACATGACCGGAGTACCTAGAGAACTTGCCGAGCACTCTCTTAATGTATACCCGACGCTAGACCCGTCAAACAGTCCTTACGATGTTTTGTTGATGAAAAGCGCAAAGCCTTAGCCAAAGAATAACACGACTAGATCTAGCTGAATTTATCCAAAAAGTCATCCATACTGATTGGGTGACTAATCTTGTAATGGTCCCTAAAAAGGACACAACTGATTTAAGAATGTGTGTTGATTATACTGCCTTGAACAAGGGTTGTCCCAAAAATCCGTTCGCTCCGCTTAGAATCGATAAAGTTATCGACTCGACAGTAGGCTTGGAACTCCTTTGCTTCCTCGATGCATATTCCGGTTATCACCAAATAAAGTTGAAGAAGTCGGATTAATTGAACACATTGTTCATCACCCTGTCTGGAACCTTCTGCTACACCATAGTGTCATTTGGCCTAAAAAATGTAGGATCTACATATCAACGCACGATGCAGCGGTGCGTCCATGATCAAATCGGATGCAACATACATGCATATGTGGACGACATAGCGGTAATGTCCAAAATTAAGGAAACACTAATTTTAGACTTGGAGGAAATATTCGCTGATCTTAGGAAATATAACATGATGCTTAACCCAAAAAGTGTTTCTTCAGAATCCTAGATGAAAATTGTTAGGTTTCATCATGTCTTAGAGAGGTGAACCGGGACAAAATCAATACTATACTTAATATAATCAGGCCCACTCGCCTGAAGGATGTACAACGTCTCACTGGCTGCGTGGCAGCGGTGAGTCGGTTCGTCATCCTGCTCGGTGAAAGCGACCCACCATTATACAAGCTCTTAAAGAAAAACAACAAATTTGTCTGGACTAAAGAAGCTGAAGCTATCCTCCAGAACCTGACACAAGTACTCTCATTCTCTCCTATCCTCGCAGTGCCAGAGCCTCACGTTGCTTTATAATGCCATGACAAATAGAGCCATCAGCATTGTAACATCGGTGGAGAAAAAAGAGTAAAAATAGGAATAGTTGGTGCAACATAGGACTTACTACCTCAGGGAAGTCTTAACAGAGTCAAAACAGAGATATCCACACTATCAAAATCTAGCTCATGGCATATTCTTTGTTCGCCAGAAAGCTAAGGAATTATTTTCAAGAGCACAAGATCACAGTGCTGAGCATAGCTCTCCTAAGAGATATAATCAACAATCGCGACACCACGGGATGTGTCGCCAAGTGGGGCATTGAGTTAGCAAATTTTGACATTGAGTACAAACCATGAAAAATTATCAACTCCCAAATCCTTTACTTCGATGGGTCGAAAGCGCTCGGGGGATCAGGGGCTGGAGTGGTGCTCAAATCACCCCAAGGAGACAAACTATTCTATGTTCTACTGAATATGAAGCAATTGTTGCATGGAATTCACATTGCCAAAGAGATAGGCGTAAGCCGACTCATGTGCTACGGAGAGTTGGATTTAGTTGCATAGCAAGTATCCGATCACTGTAGGGCAAATAAACACATGACTACATATTGTGCTGTCGTGGAAGAACTGTCTAAATTGTTTGAAGGGTTTGAGGTTCAACACATCCCTAGAGCATAAAATGAGGAGGTTGATGCATTATCAAGAATAGGCTCCGTGCAAAAACAAGTTCTGAATGTAAGCGATTTACTACTCTTATTTTTTTAAAATAATTTTGAAGGCAACCCACCACATAGTCATTGTTTAGAGGATACCATCCAATGTTCCGAACAAGTCAACTTCTTTCTATTTAGCATGAATTTGCATTGCCCGCAAATTCAACCTAGCAGTGAAAAAACTAGAAAAATAAAGAGTATACTACCGTAGTACTATTATCGAATAAATAAGACCACCATCCAATATCACCAAAAAATGGTCATGCATGTCTTGACCAAAAGACGAAACAACATTAGCTAGATAGAGGTGCTAGCCCCCAACTTCCTCCCATAGCTAGCCAGTCTTGATCCAATGGTCAGCAATGGAGCCTTTCAAGGTACCCACCACCATGCAGCCAATATAGGAGAACGATAAAGTTTTAAAATATTTAACTTCTTAGCTCATAATTTTGGTGCCAACAAAGTTGACCATGTTATGAAAACATTAAATCAAAATAAGAAAAATCCCCAAAAACAAAGACTTACCCATAGCGTCATTTTGCATGTACCACCTGCAATGAAAAATGATAAACATGAGTTTTGAAAACTTCTGAAAACCCCGCTTAACAGAATTGACCTACCATGCATGAACATGTTTCAAGCCTAACAACAAAGACCGTGGCCATATCCACATTATAGTTTATGATAATTTTCCCATATCAGGTAGATAGGCGCATCTAGATAAAGAGATAATATCAAAATAGGATGCATGTAGTTTTCCAAGTGATAGGGAGATTTTTTCTGTAAACCAAGCACTCCCTCTATCTCAAAATAGGATGCATGTTGTTATTGATCAAAGTAATAATTTTAAAAATTTGACTAACTACATAGAAAAATGTGTCGATATTTATAATTCCTAATCAGTATTGTCAGAACTATTATGAAATATATCTTCATATGGTGTGCATTAGATATTATAGACGTTGGTAATTTTCTCTATATAGTTGATCAAATTTTGAATTTGTTGACTTCGACAAAAAATTATATGCGTTCTAGTTTGGGATATATAGAGGGAGTACTACTACAACAAAGAATATGGCTCGAAATGGAGGGGGAACACCGAAGGGAAAAAGGGCATCAACGAGGAGGAGTTTAAGGCAGTGTGATATCCGATCACTCCATGATGGGTTTCTGACATGACATATTAGTACTACAACTTTTACAACATACACACTCTACTAGTAGTATTAAATTTTGCACGCAACACAAATTTATTTTTTATCTCTCATTCGCTGCCTCTGTCACCATCCATCTCTCCTAGGAAACCACGCGCGCACCAGTAGGCTGATCTCTCCCTCGTCCATAGCCAGGCGCTGTGCTGCGCACTTGTGCCTTGGTACGGTAGCACTATGACTCTGGTGTGTAGGGACGGGCTAGCAAAATCTGTGGCCCTGTGCGAAAATCTAAAATAGATCCCTATCTCACACAAAAGTTTGAAAAAAAAAATCTAATGTATACGACAAAATATTTTGCCTAACAATTGCATATATTGAGAATCATACCTATATAACTCAAAGTTGCAAAACGTTTATTTGAACATCACCATTCTTTTTGTGTTCTTTGAAATAAAATATTTAATGATATCCTCATAATCAATCTTCTCCAACACTTCGCCCTCAAATGCTATCGTGGCCAAATCGTTGAGTTGTTGTTGTGTCATTTTAGTGCGCATAAGATTTCAGTAGCTTCAAGTTAGAATTTTTTTTGTTCCGCCGATGAAATGGTCACGGGAATGGTCAATAAAAATCTATATGCAATACTTGCATTCGGAAAATAATCATGCCACTTTATAAACTTCAAAACTTTAACATGCCTAATATTCTCTCTTGGCATGAATTTTTGAAGAAACTTCAGCTCAACAAATAGATTATTGGCATCAATATCAGATTTCTTATCTTTTTAAGGGAAGTCTCAAGATGATCACAAGAAGACTTTAAATTATCATAATCCAGTGGGCACAATGTTTCTGAGGTAAATAAGAAACCAATTTTTTTTGGTAACCCTCATATTGATCAAATATTCTTGTGAGGATTGAGGTGATGAAGAGTTGGGGGAACTACGGCCAGTCAGTCACTCAGTCACTTGTCGTGGTATCGCTCATCGCCGACTCGCTGTGGCGTGGCCTATGGACGCGGCCGATTGTTTTGTTTGTTGCGTCCGTGTTGTTGCCGAATCGCCATGTTCCGTCACTTGGTTTCTTCCTACGCGTGCGTCGGTAGGGCCAGAAATCATGGTCGATTTGATTAGTCGATCGGATCGATCACAAGACCTCCAGCAGCAGTGCAGCGTGCTTTGCAACCCAGGCGCGCGCACAGCAAGCCCAGCAACGCAGCAGCCCAGCGCACGCAGCCACACACGAGGTTCCCTAGGCAGTATACAAGTATACGTATACATATAAAAACCTCGAACCCTCAAAATAGTAGGCCCTGTGCCGCTTGCACACTTGGCACCACTGTGGGTTTGGGCGTGATGGCGTGCTCGTCAGCTATACTGTTGTACAAATGAAGGAACTGCTTTGGATCCTAGAGGCAAATATCACTAGAATTCAAACTTTTCTTATATTGTCTGAAATCATTTTCATACATCGTACGCCACAATAGCTAATTTCGTGCCTAATTTTTCAAAAAGGGGACAATTTTTGACTACAATAGCTTTCATATCGAGATGTTGAATCTTGCAAAACAGGAACCTTAAAATGATTTAAAAGGCACGTGACCTAGCTATAATACACTTGTAGTTCCAATTTTAAGATACTTTCAGCAAATTGCCGTAAAGCCAGATTATTGCACGGATATATACCTATAAAACTTGAAAATTTATGAAACCTGGTAATATTGATGAAATAGGTTACAGTGGTGGCATTTTAGCCATATACCTTATTGTTGCTTCACACAAAAACATTATTGTATATCTCATTCAATAACGCTAACAGCATTATATTCCACGAATATAAGCATACATCTTGAACATTATTGAAATTGCCTTAAACCATTAAACCCTAGAACCCTAAACCATAAACCTTCAACCCCTAAACCCTCACCAAGTAGGTATCATGCACTTATAGATCAAATTGAGATACTTTCATTAATATAAATTGAGTAACACCATTCTATTTGACGAATATAAGCATAAAGCTTGAATGTTATTGAAAATTTCCTAAAACCTAAACACTAAACAACCCCTAAAAACTAAACCCTAAACCCCTAAATACTTAAACCCTAAACCCCTCAACCCATAATTAAACCCTAACCAAGCAAGTATCATGCACTTATAGATCCAAGTTTGAGATACTTTTATTAAATTGTGGTAACAATATTCTATTCCATGAATATATAAGCATAAAGCTTGAATATTATTGAAAATTCAATAACCCTAAACCCTAAAACCCTAGAACCTTAAACCCTAAACCCCTAACGACCGTGAAAAAGCAGGTATCATCCCCTTTTAGATCAACATTTGAGATATACTTATGCTAACACCATTCTATTCCACGAATATAAGCATAAAGCTTAAACATTATTGAAAAGGGATTTCTATTTTTGTGCCCCTGGTTCATTAGCTGTACTCACTTTTTCCTAGCCGCTTAACTTTTCCTCACTTTTTCCTAGCTCCTCGTTAGAAAATCTCGCATCGGTCTGAAACTCGCTCTCCGTCGGGTCCCATTAGTGGACCCTCAGCTTTACGTGCTGACAAGTGGGGCCGCATTCAGGTAGGTCCCATAGTGGACACTCGTCATTAAGTGCTGACAAGTAGGACCCCCCGTTTCGTGCTGACACATGGGGCCACGTTCAGTCGGGTCCCGTAGTAGGACCCCCCATGTTGGATTGCATGGGGCCGGCTTGTTGGGAACGTGTTTTGGGACATGTGGTGTGGGACCATGTGGAGCGCGTTTGGTAGTTACGTGCACCATATCGCCTAAATTGGAAGATTTCATTTTTGTTATTTTTATGATTGGCATTTTTAAGAGCACCTTTCTCCTTTATGTCGCTAACAGTTGTGTTAATTTTTGCCCAAAAAGGCAGCTAATCTAGAGAAGCTTCTCTCTTCATTCATGGTTCCTTTTGGCCCTCGTATTTTCCCAATCTGGTAGCAAATCTAGAGCAACAAATCTAACCAGCACCATAAATATGCAGATAAACAGAGAAAATGTAGATAAAGGAGCTAATATAGGATTATATAGTACGGTACTTAAACGAGGTTCGACAATTAGGCTGCTCAGCAGCAGGAGCGAACAAGTTCAACATAGACAACAAAACAAAAGAAGTTGCTTTACAGTAGCAGCATCAGCACAAGTTCGGTAGCCCCTCATTGCCTCCGCTAGGAGGACCTCCGCCTCCTCCCTCTGGCGCTTCCTCCACTTCTTGCTACCCAGTCCCTTGACTTTGGGTGCCTTGGGCTTGATCGGGGGCATGCGACCCTCCTTAATGGCCACCTTCTAGAGGTTGTGGAGGTGAAAACTGAGCGCCTAGTTCTTGGATCTGAAGGCGTGGACGTTCTTTGACAGGCCGCAGGTCTTCACGTCCTCGGGATGCCTCACGAGGGAGTTGAAGTCGGTGGCGAGGCCCCTGGTGCAGAAGGGGCACCTCTAGAGGTCGCCGGCGAAGAAGTCGTTGAACTTGCCGGACTTCATCTTCCTCAGAACCTGACAAGTCTTGGTGTCCGTAGACTCTTCTTCGCTACTATCCACCTACTACAAAAAATAGTATCGTTCAATAATGACATGATTGAGATACCCTGATTATCGGGATTGATTACTTGCATAAATTAACCGATTGAGATCCCCTAATTATTCCCCAATCCCCAAATCTCAAACCAAATCAAATACTGATCACAACTACAGATCGGTGCTAGTACTGATCCCAACTAGGGGCATTCATCGAAATATGAGATCTAACACAAGAGTATTAGCTATTTTTTCTATAACAATACCTAGCATCCAACGATTGAAAATACAAAAAACCGATCCCTAATAACACACGATCTAGCATCCAACAATGGGAATGGGGGAACAACAAAGGAAGAGGAGAAAACCCTAGTTACCTCTGACCATGGGTCCTCTAAGCTGGTGTCGTAGGGGTTGTCCGGCCTGATGTAATGGTACTCCCCATAGGGGTCCCAGCCGTGCGGGATCTGCCGGAGAACAGCGGGGGCCACCTCGACGAGGGCCTCCTTGTCGATGGCTACGACGAAAGCGGGGACGGGGGTCTGGACGGGGATGGCGGCTGCCTTCGATGCCTCGATGGGGGACTATACGGGGATGGGGGCCTCCTCTTCGGTCGCCTTGTAGGCGACGATGGCCACCACACCATTCTTCTCCATCGCCGGTGTGGTTGGGGTTTTCTTGGGGGTTTGTAGAAGGTGATGGGACAGTGGAGATGGTTGCGTGAGTGAGTGGGCGAGTGATGAGTATGAGTGAGGAGGCCTCTATAAAGGTGAAGGGAGGAGGCGTTTCATTGCACCATCGTGCACTGCGTAACCGCATATGTTACTGCACCATGCACGGCCACACGTGTCTGCTACCGCCTCGTGCACCGTGACATGTGTACCGTGTGTCACGTTTTCCCCCTCGTGTCTAACCTTTGCCACTTAGTTGTGCTCAGTTATACCCTCGAGTGTAGCACTAGCAGTTTGGTTGTACTCAGTTTTGCCCTCTAGTATTAACACTGCCGTATGCAATATACTCACTTTTACCCTCCGGTGGCTGGTCAACAGAGAGTCAATCAATAGGTTTTAGCTAGCTAATTGAGTCATTTTATGCACAACAAATTCAAAAAGATTAAAACATAATGGCATATATCCAGGGAGTCTTATTATGTGACCTGTCACCATAATAAATTTATATAAATCAATTTTTAACCTAAATCATCATTTCTCAAATCACCTACTATCTATGAAGGTTCATGGATTTCTACTCAAGCCTCTTCCCAATACATCCCACTCGAAAACATAATTTGTCTGAATGAGGCAATAATTGTCAAACAGATATATATTTGAATTGCAAATAGTTTGAAGTATGCCAATATGTATTTTATTGTATAAAAGAAGTATTTTCCATTTTCTAAATCTCCTTCTGTTTTCTATTTGAAACCCCTTGTCAGTTTTGCCCTTGGTTTTTAAGTTCTACTCAGTTTTCCCGACTCTCTATGATCTAGAAGACAGGATAACCCCTGTATCTGTCGGGCACCCTCTATCCATGCAAAATAATGAGTTTGCCATCGATGCTTTAACTCCATAAACAAATGATTTTGAATATAATTTAAAGGGAAAGTGTTAAAGGTTTATAATTTTTGCATTATATTTCACTTCATGAAAATGATAAATGATCAGGATTTTATTAGCACAACATTATCATGTCCTCAGTGCGATTTCAAAGAGTTCAAAGGTGTATATTTTTTGCCATATGCAAGTTTATGCATTACATTCTATGAAAATGATAATCTCTCAAGATTTTCTTAGCACATCATTATCACGTATTAAGTGCGATTTCACGGTGTTCAAAGGTTTAGAATTTTCGTATACACAAGTTTAGGGATCACTTTTCACACTCTAAAATTGGTAAACTCTCAATATTTTCTTAGGACGCTATAATTTGTAAGTGTTCAAGAGTCGTGTCAATTATAAACACTCTTTTACATTAGAGTTGTATAATTTTTTCAATTTGAAAGTGTTCAAGAGTTATGTCAATTATAAACACTCTTTTACATTAAGAGTTGTATAATTTTTTTAATTTGAAAGTGTTCAAGAGTCGTGTCAATTATAAACACTCTTTTAAATTAAGAGTTGTATAATTGTTTCATTTTTAAAGTGTTCAAGAGTTGTGTCAATTATAAACACTCTATTACATTAAGATTTGTATAATTTTTTTAATTTGAAAGTTTTCAAGAGTTGTGTCAATTATAAATACTCTTTTACATTAAGAGTTGTATAATTTCTTCAATTTGAAAGTGTTCAAGAGTTGTGTCAATTATAAACACTCTTTTACATTAAGAGTTGTATAATTTTTTTAATTTGAAAGTGTTCAAGAGTTTTGTCAATTATAAACACTCTTTTACATTAAGAGTTGTATAATTTTTTTCAATTTGAAAGTGTTCAAGAGTTGTGTCAATTATAAACACTCTTTTACATTAAGAGTTGTATAATTTTTTTTTAATTTGAAAGTGTTCAAGAGTTGTGTCAATTATAAACACTCTTTTACATTAAGAGCTGTATACTTTTTTAATCCGAAAGTGTTAAAGAGTTGTGTCATTTATAAACACTCTTGTACATTAAGAGTTGTATAATTTTTTTAATTTGCAAGTGTTCAAGAGTTGTGTCATTTTCTTATATATTATACATCCATGTCCCTAATTTTTAATTATAAACACTCTTTCACTTGATTGCAGCCAAGACATTAACTCGATAAACCAATTAAATCATCGGAACGACTTGCCGGCCACATTCTCCACAGCAAGTGCCCCGGTTACCATTTTGGTGCGAGAATTTGGTGCATTTTGGTGCGAGATCTAACCTTCTCTATGCACGGTTGCCATTGTCATCCTTCATACAGGTCAACGGGACGACACCATACTGCGGCCAGGACGAACGGAGGCCGAAGTGAAGCTCGACAAAGTGCCGCCGTCGCTGGAGAAGGGCCGCCTTCGCCGGAGAAGGAGAAGAAAGGGAAGGCAACCGCATGGGCGTGGACCCAGGGCTGGCTCATGTTTATAAGCTGTGGGTCCGACGCTCACATGAATAAGCTGTGGGTCCCATGTCGATCTGGATAAGTGAAGAGAGGTGTCCACTACGTGAACCAACTTACCATGGCCCCACTTGTCAGCATGTCACGGCAAGGGTCCACTACGGGACCTAACAGATCGCAGCCCCACTTGTCAGCACGTAACGGCGAGGGTCCACTACGGGACCCGACTAAATGTGGCCCCACTTGTGAGCATCTAACGGCAAGGCTGGCGGACAGCGAGTTTCTGACCGTGCTAGAGTTTCATAATAGGAGATGAGAAAAATTGAGGAAAAGCTAAGCGGCTGGGGAAAAGTGAGGACAACTAAGGAACCAGGGTCAGGAAAATAGAAATCCCTATTGAAAATGTCGTAAAACCTAAAACCTAAACCCTAAAACCCTAATACCGAAAACTTAAAACCGAAACACTAAACCCCTCAACCCTAACAAACAACAAGTTATCATGCACACTTATAGATCAAATTTTGAGATACACTTTATACAAGTTATCATGCACACCATTCGATTTCACGAATATAGGCATACAACTCAGACATTATTGAAAATTCCCTAAACCCTAACCCCCTAAAACCTAAACCCTATACCTCGACACCCTTAACCCCTAAACTCGGACCAAGAAGGTATCATGCACTTATAGATCAAAATTTAAAATACTTTCATTAAATTGTTGCTAAGTCATTATATTCCATGAATATAAGCATTAGGCTTAAACATTATTGAAAATTACCAAAACCCTAAACCCCTAAAACATAAACCCTAAACCCTAACACCCAAAGCTCTAAACCACTAAACCTTGACGAAACAGCTACCATGCACACTTATAGATCAAATTTTGAGATACTTTTATTAAATTGGGTAACACCATTCTATTCGACGAATATAAGCATAAAGCTTGAACATTATTGAAAATTGCCTAAAGCCTAAACCCTAAATAACCCCTAACACTAAAATCCTAAACCCTTAACCCACACACACCCTAACCAAGTAGGTATCATGCACTTATAGATCAAAATTTGAGATACTTCCATTAAATTGCGGTAACGCTATTCTATTCCACGAATATAAGCATAAAGCTTGAAAATTATTGAAAATTGACCGTAGGATCAAGACTCGCGAATCCCAACATTGCCAGTCGTCGGAGCTTCTTTTCCATTCTATTAGCATCTGCTAGAAGATAATATTGATATTATTTAGCACAATGAATGCTATGCATAAACCTCAAAACACACTTCTCCATCATTTTAGAATATTCTCCATCATTTATCTACACCATGTTACCAAAATTGACATGTTTTTAGTAAATTGCCATATCGTCAATTTATTGCAAGAATTTAGCCAGTAAGATTTAATGGGTTTATCCATAACCCTCCTTTATCCAAATAAATATTGCAAGAGTTTATCCATAACCCTCCTTTTTTTTGTTACCAACTGTGAGTGAATCAGTCCATCAAATCCAACTTAACAATCCAAGGAAATAATTTTTGTACATACATAACCTTTCTGGTGAATTATATCCTAAAACTAGAGGTTTTATCACTAGAAAATTCTTTATAAATCAAAGGGAATTGATAAAATAGTGAAACCACTTTTGCTGGTTTCATTTTATCAATACCTATCTTCACTTTTTTTATTAAAGGTTGTCTATATCAACCGATGCAGAGGCCTGGGTTCTACTCCCCTTTCAAAAAAATATCAATCTTGGTCATTTTTCTAATGTTTCCATATTTTATTTGACTTTTTGAAACATGGCCAGATGTGTCAGCATGAAAATTCATACAAAGAAGTTGTATCTTTCAAAACAGACGTTGGTTTTCAGTATGACTACGTGGATACAATATATTATATATGTATTTCAGACAAATTTACAAGAAATCTATCATGCACTTGTACTTGAAATTTTACCTACTTTGGTCAATTGACAAAAAGTCATTAATGTATGAGAAATTAGATATAAAGCTTGAAAATTCATGAAACTTGTAAACCATAAACATACTCTATTTTGTGTGAAATTGAGTGTGTTGTGGGATTCAGAGCCATACTCTTTGCACTACCTTTAAAAAATTATATGTGACACTTCTAAAATCGTTTGAATTTTTTTGAATACATAAAAGTTTAAAAGTCACATTAACAACATTTGTATGTCATGCCAAGATGCACCCATCTACCAGAAATGGACATGTTATTATAAACTACATAGATAATGGCCATGAACTTGGTCACATCATTGGTTATGTTGTGAAGCAGTTTTTAAACCTTGTAAAAATTCATGTTTATCATTTACGGAAGAGGACACCATACGCAAGTGCTTCACTTTTATATTGTTTTCTTTAATTTATCGAAAATAAAACGAGACGAGTGATGTTGATATGACCTTGACTTTGGTAACTTGGCTTGAAATATGAACAATCCTCATCGTCGTCCTCGGCCTCCTCCCTGTCATCATCTTTGGCCTCATCCTCAATGTCGTCCTCAGAGTCCTCTTCCTCGGTCTCATCATCCATATTATCGGAGTCACTCGGTGTTGGGGGCAGTGTCCCTTCGAAAAAGCGCTTCCAGTGGATATCTTCTTTATCTGAGGAGTCAGACAGTAGTGGCATCCATGGCCCTTTGACTGAGTCTGGGCTTCTAGGCGGACTTTCAGGGCAGTTCCTATTTGGCAGGTCGATTGACGTGTTCTGGAAAGAGTTTCTGTATGACATTTTGGAAGAAAACGAAGAGAGACGAGTTCTGTGGAATGGTAGGTTGGGTATTTTGGGTGAAAGGAGGGGTCCGTACTGTTGCAAATTTTAATGTCTATTTAAAATCATGCTTGTATTAATTTGCTGAAAACTATCCCAAAATATCATAAATAGATTGTACCAGACTTGTCCCATCAACAAAAAAAGATTATACCAGACTCGTCGATTCTTGATTTTTCTTAGCGTAGGGAATTCAGGAGCCACCCGCTTTATCCAAAAATGAAGAGAAACATGCAGATCATTCTGAATTACTACTTGGTGTCTTGTACCTCCTCTGTTCAAAATTAAGTTTCTCTACATGCTTATCTATAGTAGTGTACTCTACACAAAGTTGCGTCACCGAACTTGATTGATGTTGATATGGTGTGGGCCTCATCTTTTTCTCCACCGCTGCATCTCAGACTAGAAGTATAATCATTGCACGAACTTACATGGGAAGGAAGGAGAAATGGAGGATGGATGGTGAGAGGGGGAGAATAAGAGAGAAAACCGAGAGGTAGAGTACGTGTACTAGTACCGCGTGACATCGCACTGCCTTCAACTCCTCTCACCCTGCCTACGTTATTCTCCGAGCTCACAGCCTCTTCTCGCACTTCGATTTCCCCTCCATTTCGATCCATATTCTTCGTAGTACTGGTACTATTTGATTTACATAAAAAATATTCCTGTCAACACCCGGATTTTTAATCCTAGATGCCTATAATGCCGTACATCACAATCCCTGGATTACCATTTTTGCGAGACATAACAGATTGGTACCATAGTTCATCATCCATTACAAACCATAATAACGGTCTTACAAATAAAGGATCTCATGATCCAGTCTTAATACAGTCAACACAGCGGAATAATATAATAACGGTAGCATGGGCGAAGCTCTATATTCATGGTCACAGGCAATGCTGACAATGGGAGATGATTCTAGTTGACGTAGACTTCCTACGGTCCATCCTCCTGATAGTCCTCCTCATAGTCTGGCCATAGGAATAGCCAGGGACAAAGCCATGAGTACTCTTTAAGTACTCGCAAACTATCACTAACAAGTAAAGTGGTTCAAGTAGGAATTCTATGCTCTAGGTTGTTTTGCAAAAAGCCAGGTTTATCTCTAGCTGAGTTCAGAAGTAAAGAAAACTAGTTTAAGGTTTTATAACACCTAAGTGGGAACTTAAATTTCACTTTCACAACCCTGTTATGGTCAATTCAAAGTCATGATTCATTTCACAAGTAATTTTAAAAACATCTGACAACGGAACAGTATGGCCACTCCAACTGTCCATAACCATGGACGTGGCTATTCAAATAGTTTGACACTCTGCAGAGGTGGTACACTTTCACCACAATATTTGATACATCTGTCAGGAACAATCCTGAATTCACCATACTCAGTATGCGTATAATCAATCCTAACCTTTCAATTACACACCCAAGTATAGACACCTCTCCTATGAGTTTGGCCTCCCAACCATGACCATCTGTCATCTTGGGAACTGCATAGGTGGACAATCATCACGAGGTAGCCACAGCTGAAACCTCGGCCGCAAGGGAACCCATACTAAGGTATATAAACTTCCAGTCAAGCCCTACCCAAATTCGGGTATTGTGGTTGTATGGTAAAATTGGAATGGTATCGCATTCGAACACAACCATCAGTTTTATAAAAGGGCTAAGGTCATGCCTCAACATTTTCATCATCAAAATCATCTGTTGTTCAATAACACATGTTAAAACATTTCATTAGAATGACTCATCATTCTAAGGTTTTCATAACCATTTTCACCAAGTATTCCCATCTAAAGTGATCAAGTTTTATGCTTAGCACTAGCCACTAAAGTTGGGGGTAAACACTAATGAGGGGCGATAATCAAGTGTGACTTATCTAAATCTAATCTCATTCCTCAGGATGACATCAAGTTCTACCTAACTTAGGCCAAGTTTTATGCTCTTTATGCTACCTCTAATAACTTTCCAAAACTTCACAATTCACTAAGTAAACATAACTAAGGAGCTTTGATAAAAAATAAAATAATCAAGCTTGCAAGTAAAACCGGGATTTGGTGTAATCAAAGGGGTATAATCACATATGCCTAAGGAATCTAGTTTGCATAGTTATCATGAAAGTGATAGCTTGCAAAGTTCTAGCTTGCTTAGATAGCTTGCTAGGATGGCTTGCCTTGTGCAGTGCAGTGGTTGAAGTTCTCCTCTACTTCTTCTTCGTAGTGGTCTCCTTCCTCTTTGTAGCCTTGGTCAGTACTAGCATCGGGGCTCAGGCGATAGTCGACGATGGGGGCGAATGACGAAGTCGACGATGGCGATTCTCCTGGTACTGGTGGCTCCTCATGGTGTGGCTCCAATCGATGGCGCCCTTCTCCTCCAGCAGCGGTAGGCTCTAGCGAAATTATGGCGAGGGAGAGCTGGTCTTGCTCCGGGAAAAGGTGGGAAGGATATGTGAGAGGTGGGGAGTGAACTGGTGTGAAGAAAATGAGCGGGGGAGGCCTCCTTTTATAGGTGAGCAAGAGAGGCCAAGCGGCATGGGAAGTGCTCGTCGGGGTCGGGGTTACAGCTAGCAACGTTCATGGTTGAGGCTAGGGGACGGTGCGCAGTCTCCTGGCGGTCCTCAACGGCTTGATGGCGCGACAAGGGGCGGTGCGGTTCAGTCGGAATGCGCTGGTTCTCTGAGCGGCACCGACGACGTTTTTGACGACGCACATGCGCTCCTGGTCATGCGGCGGTGAACGGGGATGTCTGGTGGTCTCCTAGGACGGTGGTGATCAAGTAGACGGGTGGCAAAGGCGAGGCGTGGTTTGTGCGAGCATGTCGAGTGCGGCGAGTTGGCGCGCTCTGGACATGGCAGAGACAAATTGGGCGCGTGTGCTCTCGGTGGTCCACTTCTTGTAAAGGCTCGAGGGCTTGACAGAGGGTGGCGATGGACGGTGGCGTGCCTCCTGGACATGGTGGCTAGGCGCGGTGATGGCTCTGGCTAGCTTGCCATGGTCGGCTGGCAAGGGTGTGCTCGGGCATGCAGGGCATGGTGCAATGATAGGGGTCTAGGCTGCTTTAATGATGGTGTGCTCACTGGGGGAGACATGGGTGATCAATGGGGAACAAGGTTTGGAAAAATTACTGCTCAAAACAGTGAAGTTTGGCAGAATTTGCTTTGTGTCTCCAGGTGTTTGATGAAATGACCAAAAGAAATTAATTTTTGAATTTTTGGTTGAAACTTGGTAGTGTACTGGTCACATACTAGGGAGTATCTGGTTGATTGGATTTGTCAAGGTGAACTGGCTTGGTTCGGTTTTGAGAAATGGTGATCTAACCATATGAACTAGATTCAATTTTCAAATGTCATTTGAATAGGGTTGCCACATGTTTCTGTGGGTTTGCATGGTGGGCTTGGATTCACTTTCACTTGGTCTAGCAAGGGGTGCAAAGAATTGGATTTGTTTCTGTTAGAAATCTTGGATTATAAACACTCAAAGTTGTCTAGTGAGCAAGATTGGCGAAAATGACCATTTGCTTATTTTGTTGGTTTTTGAATTTGTATTGATTTGATTCTGCTTGTAAACGATTTAGATGATGTTGTTTTGATCTTTAAACTAATCCTTGCCATTCACAACAATCACACAAGTCCATACAAGCATTCATGCATTCACCACATACACACATGCATTCATATGGATTTTAATTCCCAAAAGTTTTTGTTAACCCTAAATTTGGGTGATTAGAATTTGATAACCTTGATTAATATTTTTGGGATGTTACAAATCTTCCCTACTTAAACAAAATATCGTCCCGAGATTTTAGAAAAAGAAAACTAGGATTTAAAGAGATTTGGAAACTCTGTCCTAATGTAGTCTTCTCGCTCCCAGGTAGCTTCTTCTTCAGTGTGGTTGCTCCACTGGATCTTGAGAAACTTGATACTCCGGGTCCTGGTGGTTTTGAAAGCTTCCTCCAAAATATGGATGGGTACTTTAGGATATGTCAGGTCATCGTTGATCTCTACGGTTCTGTGATCAATATTCTTGAAAACTTCGGTCTTCTTCGGGACTTCTAGGCATTTGCGAAGTAACAAGATATGGAACAGATTATGCATGGCTAACATGTCCTCTGGCATTTCCAATTGATACGATACTTCTCCTCGACGATTCAAAATCTTGAAGGGTCCGATATATCTGGGGGCTAACTTTCCTTTGAGCTGGAAGCGTTGCATTCCTTTCAAAGGTGACACTTTGAGATACACAAAATCTCCGATATTGAAGGATAGGTATCGACGTCTCTTGTTGGCATAACTCTTCTGTTTTGATTGGGCGGTCTTGAGGTGCTCATGGATCTTGTGAACTTTCTCTTCGGCTTCTCGTAGGATGTCGAGTCCGAAAATCTAACTCTCTCCTACTTCCGACCAATTCAAAGGGGTACGACATTCCTTCTATACATGAATTCAAATGGGGCCATTTGCAAACTGTCTTGGTAACTGTTGTTGTATGAAAATTCTGTGAAAGGCAGACAGTCTTCCCATTTAGATCCATATTCTAACACACAGGCTCTCAACATATCTTTGAGTATTTTGTTTACTCGCTATGTTTGTCCATCGGTCTGAGGGTGATAAGCTGTGCTGAAATATAGTCGGGTTCGTAATCCTTCTTGGACTTTCTTCCAAAATCTCGAGGTAATCTGGGTTCCTCGATCTGACACAATGTTCTTGGGGACTCCATGCAAACTGACGATTCTAGCAATGTACAACTCTGCTAGCTTTGAACTTTGATAGGTGGTCTTGACTTGTAACAAAATGGGCGACTTTGGACATTTTATCTACTCTGAACCAAATAGAGTCATTTCCCCTACTAGATATAGGAAAACTAGTGATAAAATCCTTTCCAACTGAATCCCATTTCCATTCTGGAATCTGCAATGGTTGCAAAAGTCCTGCGGGTCTCTGATGTCCCGCCTTGACTCTCTGACAGATATCACACTTGGCTATGTAGCTTCCGATTTCCCTCTTCATCTTATGCCACCAAAATTGCTCTTTCAAATCCTGATACATCTTCATTCCTCCGGGGTGGATAGAATAAAGAGTATCATGGGCTTCTTTCAAAATAGCTTGCTTCAACTCTGAATTTGCTGGCACACAAATACGTCCTTTGTACCACAAAACTCCTTCTTTATCCTCGGTACATCCGGGTACCTTCCCTGTACCGATACGCCGTTTGATTCCGTCGATACTAGCATTTCCTTTCTACGCCTCCTTGGTCTGACTGATAAAATTGGGTTGAAGTTCTATGCTAGCCAAAAATCCTTCACTTACTAGCTCCATTCTGAAATCTTCCAACTCCTTGTGCAAACTTGGTTGCTCCTTTAGAATCATGGAGTTAAAGCGACACGCCAATCTTCTAAGGGCATATGCTACCACATTGGCTTTACCTGGGTGATAGTGGATGTCCAGATCATAGTCCTTGATTAGCTCTATCCATCTCCTTTACCTCATATTCAGCTCCTTCTGAGTGAAAATATGCTTCAGACTCTTGTGATCCGAATAAATATCACAACGGTTTCCCATGAGGTAATGCCACCATGTCTTCAAGGCTAAAACTATGGCTGCTAGTTCAAGGTCATGGGAAGGATAATTCTGCTCATGCTGCTTCAGTTGTCGGGATAGATAAGATATGACTTTGCCTTCTTGCATTAGCACACATCCAAGACCGGTCTTGGATGTGTCACACTACACATCAAAAGGCTTCGTGATATCCGGCATAATCAAGATAGGCTAAGATCAATCTCTTCTTAAGCTCTTGGAAACTTGTTTCACATTTGTCCGTCCATTCAAACTTCTTATCTTTCTTCAACAATTGGGTCATGGGTCTTGCGATGCTCTAAAATCCTTCTACGAACTTGCGGTAATATCCAGCTAATCCAAGAAATGCACGAACTTGAGTTTGGGTGGTGCAGGCTTGCCATTCTTCAACATCCTTAATCTTGGCAGGGTCAACAGCAATTCCTCCAGCTGACACAATATGTCCGAGGAATCCTACTTCCTGTAACCAGAATTCACATTTGCTAAACTTGGCATACAACTGATGCTTCCTAAGGGTTCCAAGGATGGTCCTTAGGTGTAGCTCATGGTCTTCTTATGATTTGGAATAGATCAGAATGTCATCGATGAAAACAACGACAAACTTATCTAAGAAGTCCATAAAAATCTTATTCATGAGGTTCATGAAATAAGCGGGGGCATTGGTTAATCCAAAAGACATGACAGTGTACTCATACAATCCATATCTGGTGGTAAAGGCAGTCTTTGGAATATCCTCTGTGCGAATCTTGAGTTCATGATAACCAGTTCTAAGACCAATCTTAGAAAACACTTTGGCACCAGTCAACTGGTCAAACAGATCTTCTATCTTCGGCAGTGGATACTTGTTCTTGATGGTGACATCATTCTTCTTCCGATAATTCGTACACAAATGGTTACCTCCATCTTTCTTATCCATAAACAAGACAGGTGATCTCCATGGCGACACACTTGGTTGAATCAGTCCTATCTCTAGCATAGCATCCAGTTGCTTCTTCTGCTCAACTAATTCAGACGGGTTTATACTATAAGGTCTCTGAGCTATGGGTCCGGTTCCAGGGATTAGTTCAATGATAAACTCGATATCCCGATCTAGGGGCATACCGGGCAAAACATCTGGAAATACATCGGGGTATTCACAGACTACTCTAACTTGGTCAATGGTTGGTTGGGCTAGACTCTTGTTGCACTTGAATTGACGGGGTAAAGTTTCAGATACATGCTCTACTGATACTCCTGTTGTACTGGTCATGGTTATGACTTTTTTGGCATAGTCAATTAATCTTTTATGTTTCAACATCAAATCCATGCCTAGTACTACTTCCAAACTTTTGGTTCCGAGTACTATTAGGTTAGCATAAAAATCTATGCCATGGATTCTGATAGCTACGGCCTTGCAAATTTGTCTAGCTTTGGTGGTTGAACCAGGTATTTGAACTATCATAACATGCTTTAATTTTGTTGGTTGAATCTTACTAGTGCATGCAAATTCTTCTGTAACAAACGAGTGTGATGCTCCAGAATCAAACAACACTCTTGCAAGTACTGAGTTAACAGAAAACATACCCAACACGACATCTGGCGTTTCTTGGGCTTCTTCAGCAATCATGTGAATCAGACGGCCGTTGCGGTTGAGCGAATTCCCTGGGGCAAATCTCCTTCTAGGCTGAACACGAGCTGCTGCTGAGCTGGGGCATTCACATTGGGGGCTGCTGCAAGCTTCTTGGGGCACTCATTGGAATAGTGACCCTTGGTTCCGCATTCATAACAAGTCACCTGAGACTTGTCCTTTCCTGTAGCAGGCACAACATTTCTTCCAGTCCTTGGGGCAGTATTGGTGTTGTTAGCGACATTGTTGTTGTTGAGCTTGGGCGGTGCACGGTTAAAATTGTTGGAGTTGCCGGGGTTGTTGTTTCCTCCGGGCCTTGGGTTTCCTCCTCCACGGTTGGGATAGTTCGGACGGTTCATTGGGGGTCTATTGTTTCTTCGGGAAAATCCTGTAGACGGGTTGGGGCGATAATTTGGGGTATGGTGGGTTCCTGGTTGATGCATCATTCGACGCTTGCGGTTCTCCTTGGCTTGGTTGATCTTGCCTTCCATCTGAATGGCAGAATCCACTAAGGCTTCAATGTCAGCAAACATAATATTGACTAACACTGTCTGCATCTCAGCATGCAGACCATTCAAGAATCTCTCCTTCTTGGCTTCAGTGTCAATCTCATCTAGTGCATACCTAGCTAATGATAGAAATTTGTCATGGTAATCCACTACTATCATCCTCCCTTGCTTCAATTCTCTGAATTCATCTCTCATCCTTTTGATCAAACTCGGTGGCACATGGGTTCTTCTGAAATTGAGTTTGAATTCATCCCAGGTCATCATTTGTCCTCCATTCATGGGACGAACGCTGTTCCACCAAGCTCTTGTATCTCCTGCCAGATAATGGGTGGCGAACAGTACTTTCTTGTTGGACTCCACTCCTACGACTTCTAAGTTGTTCTCCATGGTCTGCAGCCAGTCATCTGCATCTAATGGCTCTTCAGACTTACTAAAGATGGGTGGATTGGTGTTCTTAAAGTTCTTGAGCTTGGATCCATGGTTGTACTGGTTTCCATGGACTTGATTGTTATTGGCAATCTGAGATATGTGTTGGAGGGTGTCTAGGTTGGCTTGACGTTCGGCTCTTTCAGCTTCGTGGTCAGAAACCAACATTTGAAAGATTTGCAACATTGGGTCCGAGGATGAACTTCTTCCTCCGCGAGGCATCTGAAGATTGAGATAGATCATGAGAAAAGAGGGAAATTTTCTAAGGTTCATGGGTTTGTTTTTTTTGAAATGGTTTTAAAGTTCGGCTCAAATTTTTCTAGCAACTTTCTTTTCATTCATTCATATCACACAATACAAACACACACCACAAAAAGGAAACAGATGGTTTTAAGAACCATTTTGTGAAACTATGATACAGTGGGACCGGATACAACTTCACTAACTCTAGTTCTCAAGTTCTACTACTCCTCAGAATCGGTGGCTTCATCATCATCATCATCATTATCATCATCAATGAAGGTGGAGTCATCATCATCGGTGAAGAAGTCCATGGCTTGGTCCTCCAGGAAGTCATCATCATCACTGAGGTAGGAATATGGGTCTCCAGGGATATCTTCCCCTGCATTCTCCCTTTCCTCAAGCTGCATGTCCCGCTCGTGGATGGTATCCTCCAAGTCTATCACCCTATGAAGATGGCGAGCAATAATGCGATCCTTCTTGTCAAGCTGATGGCGACGAGACTGGCGATCCTTCACAAGCATGGCGATGGTCTGGTCCTTCTTGACTGCGATGGCGTAGTTGTGGTTGGCGTAGGAGCGGGCATTGTCCAACTCCTTCCACCTTTCATACATCATGAAGCTGAGATGGTCCACTTTATGCTTCACATCCGGGTGATATGGTGCCTCCAATGGCTGTCCCATAGCATCACGCCTTGGGTAATACTCAAAGCGGGTGCCCTTGATTTGAATGATGCTCTCCCACACAGACGGGCAAGAGCTTCCTACATGGCCCTAGAGAGTCCATCTTGCCAGTTGTTCTACCTTAAGGTGAACTAGACTCCCTTTGAGGTGGGGGCTTCAATCTTCCCTCTGAGACTTGCAACAATCAGCCATTGCAATTCTCCTCCTTCCCGATTGTTGAGCTGGGCTCCGAAGAACTCGGGGTGCAGGCGCTCCAGAAGTTTCGAGAGTTGGTCCAAATCACGCTCAAAGATGAGGTCTCCTCCATTGCCCAACTGATAGAACTTTCTATATTTCACGTCCATCTATAAGAATGTAGGATGAGTAAGTTAGTAGAGTGATCAAGTGTGTCAAATTTTATCTAAGTTTGCAAGAATTTTGAGGAACATGAATTTTCTTGAAAGACCCTAAGTGATAAGAATGATAATAGGTTTTCATAAATACTCACTTTCTTTTGTTTTGAAACTAAGTTTTTGATTGAAGCGTCCATTCACAACTAGTGTCTCCTATGGTCAGGATAGCTCTGATACCAAGTTGTCAACACCCGTATTTTTAATCCAAGATGCCTGTTATGCCATACATCGCAATCCTAGGATTACCATTTTTGCGAGACATAACAGATTGGTACCATAGTTCATCATCCATTACAAACCATAATAACGGTCTTACAAATAAAGGATCTCATGATCCAGTCTTAATACAATCAACGCAACAGAATAATATAATAACGGTAGCGTGGGCGAAACTCCATCTTCATGGTCACAAGCAATGCTGACGATGGGACATGATCCTAGTTGTCGTAGACTTCATGTGGTCGATCCTCCTGATACTCCTCCTCGTAGTCTGGCCATAGGAATAGCCAGGGACAAAGCCATGAGTACTCTTTAAGTACTCGCAAACTATCACTAACAAGTAAAGTGGTTCAAGTAGTGATCCTAAGCTCTAGGTTGTTTTGCAAAAAGCCAGGTTTATCTTGTTGGAATTATGCCCTAGAAGGCAATAATAAAGATGTTATTATTATAATTCTTGTTCATGATAAAGTTTATGTTCCATGCTAGAATTGTATTAAGCGGAAACTTTAATACTTCTGTGGTTTGTAAACAACACCGTGTCCCTAGTACGCCTCTATGGACTAGCTCATTGATCAATGATGGTTAAGGTTTCCTAACCATAGACATGAGTTGTCAATTGATAATGAGATCATATCATTGGGAGAATGATATGGTGGATAGACCCAAACAAAGCAGAGCAAGTAGATCGTGTCATCGTGTTCGTCTTTGCGAAGCTTTTCCTATGTCAAATATTGTATTCCTTAGACCATGAGATAATGCAACTCCCTGGTATCGGAAGAAAGCTTTGAGGTCATCAAACGTCATCCTATGAGAGGGTGATCATAAAGGTGTCTCTCAGGTGATGGGAAAGTATCTGTTGGGTTGTATGTATCGAGATGGAATTTGTCCCTCCCAAGTCAGAGAGATATACTTCGGGCCCACTCGGTAATCGATATCAACACCGCTTGCAAGCATGTGGTTAAGGATTTAATCACAAAGTGATATCGGATTACGGAACGAGTAAAGTACTTGCTGTGAATGAGATTGAACTAGGTATGACGGTACCGACGATCGAATCTCGAGCAAGTAAAATATCGCGAGACGAAGGGAATATATATATGGGATTGATTGAATCCTGGCATCGTGGTTCATCCGATATGATCATCGATGAATGTGTGGGAGTCAATATGGGTGCCCAGACCCCGCTGTTTATTATTGATAGAAGATCATGTCTGCATATTCTCGAACCCGCAGGGTCACACACTTAACGTGTCTTGACGCTAGGATAGATTGGATAATTGGTTTATGAATTTTTGTTCGGAGTCTCGGATGTGATCCGGGATATCACGAGAGGTTCCGGAATGGTCCGGAGAATAAGATTCATATAAGGCAGTGCAGTTTTTGGAGTTCGGAATTGTTCCGGGTTAATCGGTATTGTACCGGAAGCTTCTAGAACCTTCCGGAAGGGGACCAACGTGGCCCCACCTTCTGGGAGGGGGCATGGGCCTATGAGGGAGTGTCCTGGCCGCATTGGGCCAGGGGCACAAGGCCCCATAGGGCCCAGCCGATTCTAGAGAGATTTGACTCGTTTAAATCTCGGGATAGAATTTCTAGATAAGGGAGAGATTTAAATCGTTTAAACTAGAGATAGGATTTCTAGATAAGGGAGAGTTTAAATTGTTTAAACTAGAGATAGGCTTGGAGGAGGGGCAAGGGCTGGCCACCCCCCCTCTATATATAGAGGGGTGGTGCGCCCCCTCCCCATACACACCTTCCTCCAAGCCCTAGCAGCCTTGCTACCTTCCTCTCTCCCTCCCGACTGTTTGTAGGCGAAGCCCTGCTGCAGAAATTCTCCACCATATACACCACGCCATCGTGTTGTAGATCCAATCTATCTCTCCACCATACTCGCTGGTCCGAGGAAGGAGGAGACGTCGAGGTGCTGCACGTGTGCATCTCACGGAGGCACCGCCACTTGTGGTGCTAGATCGGATCGGATCGCGAGGAGGAGAAGCGAGTACGACTACATCACCCACGTTCCGACGAACGTTCCGCTGTGCGAATCTTCAAGGGTATGAGGATCTAATCCAATCTCTCTCGTTGTTTGCATCTCCTAGATTAGATCTTGGCTTTCCCTCTGTTCGCTCCGTAGAAAATTTTGATTTACTATGCCGCGAAACCCTTCAGTGGTATCAGAGCTAGATCTATGCGTAGATGTGTTTCACGAGTAGAACGCAACATGGTTGTTGCGGGCATTGATGTTTTCTGTTGCAAGCCTCTTGTTTGTGTTCTTCTTATGACGCGGGATAGTGAGATTGAAGCGGTCCAGGCCAACCTTACGCGACGTCGTTCGCGAGACCGGCTCCGCACTTGACGTGTGGCTTGTTCCACACATGCGGCTGGTGG
This sequence comes from Avena sativa, assembly GCA_916181665.1. NCBI lineage: Eukaryota > Viridiplantae > Streptophyta > Magnoliopsida > Poales > Poaceae > Avena > Avena sativa. The sequence goes on from OV702283.1 coordinate 199,049,246, forward strand.
ATGTCAGTTTCTCTCACTATAGTTGTCATGGGATTAACACCGGAGTTTGGCAACCATAATATCACCGTTGTGGCTTTCCGTAGGTAAGAATCGTTCTTAGCATCTACTCCCATAAAGCCACGTAAAACATGCAACAACAAAGTAGAGGCGTCTAACTTGTTTTTGCAGGGAGTGTTTTCTGTGATATGGTATGGCCCAAGATGTGATGTGTATATTGTATGCGATGATCATGTTTTGTAATGTTTCACGACTTGCATGTCGATGAGTACACAACCGGCAGGAGCCATATGGTTGTCTTTATAATTGTGTATGACCTGCGAGTCAACTTCTTATACGCCATGTAATAGCTTTACTTTATCGCTAAGTAGTTAGCAATAGTTGTAGTTGCTATTCATGGTGGAGGCAATCATGGTGGAGTGATGGAGAGCATGCCGGAACGCACAAGATGGAGATCATTGCGCGAAGATTGGCTATACCATGTCACATAAAGTTATATGCATGTGATGTTTATCCCTTTATGTATCTTATTATGCTTAGATCGCGACGGTAGCATTATAAGATGATTCCTCACTTAAAGATCAAGATAAAAACTGTGTTCTCCCCAAGTATGCACCGTTGCGAAAGTTCGTCGTGTCCAAGCATCACGTGATGATCGGGTGCTATAGACTCTACGCTCACATACAACGGGTGCAAGCCAGTTTTGCGCACGCAGAAATACTTGGGTCTAGCTTGACGAGCCTAGCATGTACAGACATGGCCTCGGAACACAAGAACCGAAAGGTTAAGCATGAGTCATATGAATGATATGATCGACACTTTGTTGTCCACCATTGAAACCACATCTCTTCTCGTGATGATCGGATTAGGTGTGGTGAATTTGGATCGTGTTCACTAAACAACTTGAGGGATGTTGAATTTAGTGGGAGTTCATCTGGTAATTTGATTAAGTTGAACTATTTGTCATGAACATAGTCTAAATTGTACTTGCAAATACTGTAGATCCAATGGCCAAGTCCAACTTCAACTTCAACGTTTTTGCTGAGAAAGAAAAGCTTAGAAACAATGGGTCTAACTTCACCAACTGGTTCCGCAATCTAAGAATCATTCTGTCTGGCGGACAAAAGGACTATGTCCTTGAGAAAGCGTTAGGTAACCCCCCTGCTGCAACTGCGCCGGCTGATGAGAAAGCTGTCTATCAGTCGCGCAAAGATGATTATGGTGTGATTAAGAGCACCATGTTGTTTGCTATGGAACCGGAGCTTCAAAATCGTTTTGAAACCTATCCCGGGCCCTTTGAGATTCTCGAGGAGCTGAAAACCATGTTTCAGACTCAAGCCCGTTCTGAGAGATATGAGATCTCTGAGAAGTTCTTTAACTACAAGATGGAGGAAGGGAGTTCCGTTAGTGAGCACGCCATAAAGATGTCGGGCTACACTCAACGCCTTGAGCAACTGGAATGCACGATTCCAGAGGAGCTCAAGATTGACAGGGTTCTGCAATCACTCCCTCCCAGCTACAAAAGTTTTGTAGTGACTCATAATCAGATTGGTTCCACTGATACGATCACCGAGCTCTTCGCAAAGCTGAAGGCTGCGGAAGTGGACATCAAGAAGGATAATCATGTGTTGATGGTCAACAAGCCCTCCTTTAAGAAAGGTAAGGGAGCAAAGAAGCCCTTCAAGAAGGGCGGCGGCAAGCGCAATGCCCCTGCTGAGAAGAAGCTCAGGTCTGGTCCCAAGCCGGACACTGAGTGCTTCTATTGCAAGGACAAGGGTCACTGGAAGCGCAACTGTCCGAAGTACTTAGCGGACAAGAAGGCTGGCACCATCAAAGGTATATTTGATGTACATGTTATTGATGTTTTCCTTACTAGCCCTCGTTGTAGTGCCTGGGTATTTGATACCGGTTCAGTTGCTAATATTTGTAACTCGAAACAGGAGCTACGGAATAGACGGCGGCTTGCGAGGGATGAGGTGACGATGCGCGTTGGCAACGGATCAAGAGTTGATGTGATGGCCGTCGGCACGCTCTCCTTAGTTTTACCTTCGGGATTAGTTTTAAACCTTAATAAATGTTATTATGTGCCTGCGTTGAGCATGAACATTATTTCCGGATCATGTTTATTGCAAGACGGTTATTCATTTAAATCGGAGAATAATGGTTGTTCTATTTATATGAGTAACATCTTTTATGGTCATGCACCTCTTGTGAATGGTTTATTTCTTCTAAATCTCGAAAGGGATGAAACACACATCCATAACATTGAGGCTAAGAGATGCAAAGTAGATAGTGATAATACTACTTATTTGTGGCACTGTCGTCTAGGTCATATTGGTGTAAAGCGCATGAAGAAACTCCATTCTGATGGACTTTTGGAGTCTCTTGATTTTGAATCATTTGACACATGCGAACCATGCCTCATGGGCAAGATGATCAAAACCCCGTTCTCCGGTATGATGGAGCGAGCAACGGACTTGTTGGAAATCATACATACCGATGTATGCGGACCGATGAGTGTTTCGACGCGCGGTGGATATCGCTATTTCCTCACTTTTACCGATGACTTAAGTAGATATGGGTATATCTATTTAATGAAACATAAATCTGAAACGTTTGAAAAGTTCAAAGAATTTCAGAATGAAGTGGAGAACCATCGTAACAGAAAGATTAAGTTTCTACGATCCGATCGTGGGGGCGAATATTTGAGTTATGATTTTCTCACGCATCTTAAAGCAAGCGGAATTGTTTCGCAACTCACGCCACCCGGAACACCACAGAGCAATGGTGTGTCTGAACGCCGGAATCGAACCCTATTAGATATGGTCCGATCGATGATGTCTCTTACTGATTTGCCGTTATCATTTTGGGGTTATGCATTAGAAACCGCTGCATTCACTTTAAATAGGGCTCCATCTAAATCCGTTGAGACGACACCGTATGAACTGTGGTTTGGTGCTAAACCTAAGTTGTCGTTAAAGTTTGGGGATGCGAAGCTTACGTCAAGAAGTTGATGCCGGACAAGCTCGAACCCAAAGCGGAGAAATGCGTCTTCATAGGATACCCTAAGGAAACTATTGGGTATACCTTCTATCACAGAACCGAAGGCAAAGTGTTTGTCGCAAAGAACGGTTCCTTTCTTGAGAAGGAGTTTCTCTCGAAAGAAGTGAGTGGGAGGAAAGTAGAGCTAGACGAGGTTACTGAACCTTCTCTTGAATTGGAGAGTAGCGCAGCACCTGAAATTATTCCAGTGCCGCCTGCACCAACAATAGAGGAAGCTAATGACAAGGATCATGAAGCTTCGGACGATGCTGCTACTGAACGTCGCAGGTCGACAAGGTCGCGTGCCCCTCCTGAGTGGTATGGCAACCCTGTCTTGACTGTCTTGTTAGTAGAAGACAGTGAACCTGCGAACTATGAGGAAGCGATGATGAGCCCAGACTCTGAGAAATGGCTAGAAGCCATGAAATCCGAATTGGGATCCATGAGCGAAAACCAAGTATGGACTTTGGTGGACCCTCCTAGCGACCGAAAGGCCGTTGAGTGCAAATGGATATTCAAGAAGAAAACGGACGCGGATGGTAATGTTACCGTCTATAAAGCACGGCTTGTCGCGAAAGGTTTTCGACAAGTTCAAGGTGTTGACTACGATGAGACTTTCTCTCCCGTAGCGATGTTTAAGTCCATTCGGATTTTATTAGCAATTGCTGCGTTTCATGATTATGAAATATGGCAGATGGATGTCAAGACTGCGTTCCTCAATGGCAACATTGATGAAGAGTTGTATATGATGCAACCCGAAGGTTTTGTCGATCCTAAGGATGCTAGTAAAGTATGCAAACTTCAGCGTTCCATTTATGGACTGAAGCAAGCATCTCGGAGTTGGAACCTTCGTTTTGATCAATTGATCAAGAGCTTTGGATTTGTTCCAAATTGCTACGAAGCTTGCATCTACAAGAAAGTGAGTGGGAGCTCGGTGACGTTTCTGGTACTGTATGTGGATGACATATTGATTATCGGAAATGACATCAACATGCTTAACGATGTGAAGAGTTATTTGAACAAGTGTTTTTCAATGAAAGACCTAGGTGAAGCTGCTTATATATTGGGCATCAAGATCTATAGAGATAGACAAAGACGCCTGATAGCTTTAAGCTAGAGTACATGCCTAGACAAAGTTCTGAAAAGGTTCAGAATGGATAAGGCAAAGAAAGGTTCAGTGCCTATGTTGTCAGGTAAGATATTGAGCAAGGCTCAGTGTCCAGCTACGGTAAATGATAGGGAAGCTATGAGCAAAGTGCCTTATGCCTCGGCCATAGGTTCCATCATGTATGCCATGCTGTGTACTAGACCGGATGTGTCCAATGCTCTTAGTTTGACGAGCAGATATCAAAGTGATCCAGGAGTGGAACACTGGACAGCCGTGAAGAACATCCTAAAGTACCTAAATAGAACTAAAGAAATGTTCTTAGTCTATGGGGGTGATGAACAGCTTGTCGTAAAAGGTTACGTCGATGCTAGTTTCGACACCGACAAGGATGATTCTAAATCTCAGACAGGATACGTTTATATTTTGAATGGAGGAGCTGTGAGCTGGAGAAGCTGCAAGCAAAGCGTGATCGCGGGATCTACAGTAGAAGCGGAATACATGGCTGCTGCAGAAGCGTCAAGTGAAGGAGTTTGGATCAGAAACTTCATCACTGAGCTTGGCGTGGTTCCAAGTGCATTGGACCCACTGGAGATATTGTGTGACAACACTGGCGCCATAGCACTCGCTAAGGAACCAAGATATCATCCAAAGACCAAGCATATCAACCGCAAGTTTCATATAATCCGAGATTATATAGCAGATGGAGATCTGAAGATTAGCAAAGTACATACGGATCTGAATGTCGCAGATCCATTGACTAAACCTCTTCCACGTGTAAAACATGATCAACACCTCAGTGCCATGGGTGTGAGATTGTTGCCAGATGTAAACTAGATTATTGACTCTAGTGCAAGTGGGAGACTGTTGGAATTATGCCCTAGAAGGCAATAATAAAGATGTTATTATTATAATTCTTGTTCATGATAAAGTTTATGTTCCATGCTAGAATTGTATTAAGCGGAAACTTTAATACTTGTGTGGTTTGTAAACAACACCGTGTCCCTAGTACGCCTCTATGAACTAGCTCATTGATCAATGATGGTTAAGGTTTCCTAACCATAGACATGAGTTGTCAATTGATAATGAGATCATACCATTGGGAGAATGATATGGTGGATAGACCCAAACAAAGCAGAGCAATTAGATCGTGTCATCGTGTTCGTCTTTGCGAAGCTTTTCCTATGTAAAATATTGTATTCCTTAGACCATGACATAATGCAACTCCCTGGTATCGGAAGAAAGCTTTGAGGTCATCAAACGTCATCCTATGAGAGGGTGATCATAAAGGTGTCTCTCAGGTGATCGGAAAGTATCTGTTGGGTTGTATGTATCGAGATGGAATTTGTCCCTCCCAAGTCAGAGAGATATACTTCGGGCCCACTCGGTAATCGATATCAACACCGCTTGCAAGCATGTGGTTAAGGAGTTAATCACAAAGTGATATCGGATTACGGAACGAGTAAAGTACTTGCTGTGAACGAGATTGAACTAGGTATGACGGTACCGACGATCGAATCTCGAGCAAGTAAAATATCGCGAGACGAAGGGAATATATATATGGGATTGATTGAATCCTGGCATCGTGGTTCATCCGATATGATCATCGATGAATGTGTGGGAGTCAATATGGGTGCCCAGACCCCGCTGTTGATTATTGATAGAAGATCATGTCTGCATATTCTCGAACCCGCAGGGTCACACACTTAACGTGTCTCGACGCTAGGATAGATTGGATAATTGGTTTATGAATTTTTGTTCGGAGTCTCGGATGTGATCCGGGATATCACGAGAGGTTCCGGAATGGTCCGGAGAATAAGATTCATATAAGGCAGTGCAGTTTTTGGAGTTCGGAATTGTTCCGGGTTAATCGGTATTGTACCGGAAGCTTCTAGAACCTTCCGGAAGGGGACCAACGTGGCCCCACCTTCCGGGAGGGGGCATGGGCCTATGAGGGAGTGTCCTGGCCGCATTGGGCCAGGGGCACAAGGCCCCATAGGGCCCAGCCGATTCTAGAGAGATTTGACTCGTTTAAAGCTCGGGATAGAATTTCTAGATAAGGGAGAGATTTAAATCGTTTAAACTAGAGATAGGATTTCTAGATAAGGGAGAGTTTAAATTGTTTAAACTAGAGATAGGCTTGGAGGAGGGGCAAGGGTTGGCCGCCCCCCCTCTATATATAGAGGGGTGGTGCGCCCCCTCCCCATAGACACCTTCCTCCAAGCCCTAGCAGCCTTGCTACCTTCCTCTCTCCCTCCCGACTGTTTGTAGGCGAAGCCCTGCTGCACAAATTCTCCACCATATACACCACGCCGTCGTGTTGTAGATCCAATCTATCTCTCCACCATACTCGCTGGTCCGAGGAAGGAGGAGACGTCGAGGTGCTGCACGTGTGCATCTCACGGAGGCACCGCCACTTGTGGTGCTAGATCGGATCGGATCGCGAGGAGGAGAAGCGAGTACGACTACATCACCCACGTTCCGACGAACGTTCCGCTGTGCGAATCTTCAAGGGTATGAAGATCTAATCCAATATCTCTCGTTGTTTGCATCTCCTAGATTAGATCTTGGCTTTCCCTCTGTTCGCTCCGTAGAAAATTTTGATTTACTATGCCGCGAAACCCTTCATATCTCTAGCTGATTTCAGAAGTAAAGAAAACTAGTTTAAGGTTTTATAACACCTAAGTGGGAACTTAAATTTCACTTTCTCAACCCTGTTGTGGTCAAGTCAAAGTCATGATTCATTTCACAAGTCATTTTGAAAACATTTGACAACGGAACAGTATGGCCACTCCAACTGTCCAAAACTGCGGACGCGGCTATTCGAATAGTTTGACACACTGTAGAGGTGGTACACTTTCACCACAATATTCGATACATCCATGAGGAACAATCCTGAATTCACCATACTCAGTATGCGGATAATCAATTCTAACATTTCAATTACACACCCTAGTATAGGCACCTCTCCTATGAGTTTGGCCTCCCAACCATGACCATCTATCATCTTGCGAACTGCACAGGTGGACAATCATGACGAGGTAGCCTCAGCTCAAACCTCGGCCGCAAGGAAACCCATACTAAGGTATATAAACTTCCAGTCAAGCCCTACCCAAATTCGGGTATTGTGGTTGTACGGTAAAATTGGAATGGTATCGCATCCGAACACAACCATCAGTTTTATAAAAGGGCTAAGGGTCATGCCTCAACATTTTCATCATCAAAATCATCTGTTGTTAAATAACACATGTTAAAACATTTCATTAGAATGACTCATCATTCTAAGGTTTTCATAACCATTTTCACCAAGTATTCCCATCTAAAGTGATCAAGTTTTATGCTTAGCACTAGCCACTAAAGTTGGGGGTAAACACTAATGAGGGGCGATAATCAAGTGTGACTTATCTAAATCTAATCTCATTCCTCAGGATGACATCAAGTTGTACCTAACTTAGGCCAAATTTTATGCTCTTTATGCTACCTCTAATAACTTTCCAAAACTTCACAATTCACTAAGTAAACATAACTAAGGAGCTTTGATAAAAAATAAAATAATCAAGCTTGCAAGTAAAACCGGGATTTGGTGTAATCAAAGGGGTATAATCACATATGCCTAAGGAATCTAGTTTGCATAGTTATCATGAAAGTGTTAGCTTGCAAAGTTCTAGCTTGCTTAGATAGCTTCCTAGGATGGCTTGCCTTGTGCAGTGCAGTGGTTGAAGTTCTCCTCTGCTTCTACTTCGTAGTAGTCTCCTTCCTCTTTGTATCCTTGGTCGATACTAGCGTCGGCGCTCAGGCGATGGTCGGCGATGGGGGCGAATGACGAAGTCGATGACGGCGGTTCTCCTGGTACTGGAGGCTCCTCCTGGGGTGGCTCCAATCGACGACGCCCTTCTCCTCCAGCAGTGGTAGGCTCCGGTGAAATTCTGGCGAGGGAGAGCTCGCCTTGCTTCGGGAAAAGGTGGGAAGGATATGTGAGAGGTGGGGAGTGAACTGGTGTGAAGAAAACGAGCGGGGGAGTCCTACTTTTATAGGTGAGCAAGAGAGGCCGAGCAGCATGGGCAGTGCTCGTCGGGGCCGGGGTTACAGCGAGCTGCGGGCATGGTTGAGGCTAGGGGATGGTGCGCGGTCTCCTGGCAGTCCTCAACGGCTTGATGGCGCGGCAAGGGTCGGTGCGGTTCGGTCGGAACGCGCTGGTGCTCTAAGCGGCATCGACGACGTTTTGGATGAAGCACAGGCGCTCCTTGTCACGCGGCGGCGAACGGGGATGTCTGGTGGTCTCCTGGGACTTTGGTGATCAAGTAGACAGGCGGCGAAGGCGAGGCGCGGTCTGTGCGAGCGTGTCGAGCGCAACGAGCTGGCGCGCTCTGGACATAGCAGTGACAAACTAGGAGCGTGTGTTCTCGGTGATCCACTACTTGTCAAGGCTCGAGGGCTGGGTAGAGGGTGGCATGCCTCCTTGACATGGTGGCCAGGTGCGGCGATGGCTCTGGCTAGCTTGCCATGGTCGGCTGGCAAGGGTGTGCTCGGGCATGCACGACATGGTGCAATGGTAGGGGTCTACGCTGGTTTAATGTTGGTGTGCTCACTGGGGGAGACATGGGTGATCAATGGGGAACAAGGTTTGGAAAAATTACAGCCCAAAACAGTGAAGTTTGGCAGAATTTGCCTTGTGTCTCCAGGTGTTTGATGAAATGGCCGAAGGAAATTCATATTGTAATTTTTGGTTGAAACTTGGTGAGTGTACTAGTCACATACTAGGGAGTATCTGGTTGATTGGATTTGTCAAGGTGAACTGGTTTTGTTGGGTTTTGAGAAATGGTGATCTTACCATATGAACTAGATTCAATTTTCAAATGTCATTTGAATAGGGTTGCCACATGTTTCTGTGGGTTTGCAAGTGGGCTTGGGTTCACTTTCACTTGGTCTAGCAAGGGGTGCAAAGAATTGGATTTGTTTCTGTTAGAAATCTTGGACTAGAAACACTCAAAGTGGTCTAGTGAGCAAGATTGGCAAAAATGACCATTTGCTTATTTTGTTGGTTTTTGAATTTCTATTGATTTGATTCTTCTTGTAAATGATTTAGATGATGTTGTTTTCATCTTTAAACCAATTCTTTCCATTCACAACAATCACACAAGTCCATACAAGCATTCATGCATTCACCACATACACACATGCATTCATATGGATTTTAATTCACAAATTTTTTTGTTAACCCTAAATTTGGGTGATTAGAATTTGATAACCTTGATTAATATTTTTGGGATGTTACAATTCCTACCACTAGAAAAATTGAGATTGCCTTTTTTCGTAATACTTGTGGAAAACTCCCCTTGGCAACATGTTTTACCATGCCAAGATGCACCAATCTACTAAATATGGAAAATTATCATAAAAATGATGTTGAATATGGCAATGACCTTGGTCTTTCTGCTTGAAACCTATTCACATACATGTTAGGCCAATTTTGTGAGGCAAGTTTCTCCAAAGTTATGAAAACTCATGTTTACCATTTTTCATGGCAGGTAATCCTATATAACTAAGAAGTTCACCCCCATTAACATGTTTCTCTAAACATGCAGCTATGCGACATCATCTTGTGCCCACTAAGTTGCCACATCATCATCCCAATCCTTCCTATTGGTTGTCACTTGTCCCCACTATCATTCAGATATGTGACATCTTTATTTTGTTTTTTACTCAATTTTCTCTAACCCAATACCATTCGGTGGGAAAATATCATCATCAATCAGTATGCTAGTGCATATTATTTTCTCATTTACTCTTATGCATTCCCGTGTCCTCTCCTCTTCTTCTCCCATAATCACATTATTAAACCCCCCTATGTTCTTCCAGAGACGGCTCCTTTCGTCTTCCGCGCCACCATGTCTCTATATTAATACATTCCTACAGACCGACTCCTTGCAGATGTAAATCTACCAAAGAAGTGTTATTCTTATTCAATCTTCTAATGGTACTACCGTGCTCCTCCATCCGATCTTCCATCTCTCTACAATATCTTCAATCTTCACTATTAACGTATATGGAACTATATACATTGAGACCCTCTGGTACAAACTTCCCACATTGTCGGGATTTCCTCAATTACTTTTTAATTTGTTTAACCTACTAGTGATATTATGTTTTGATTGGATTTTTTGCTACACTTGATAATTTGTTAAAGTTCTCCATCAACGTATGAATTTTAGAAATAACTTGGAAAAAAATTCTTGGAAGAACAAAGATAGATTTTTTTCCCACATTGGGATAATTACGAGCAGCAATAGCAATTAATAGGTCGATGTACTTATGTTTTTATCCGTGGACTGGCTTTGTCGGTGTTGCACTGCCTGTCCATGCCCGCATTGTTTGTGTTGGTTATGCAGTTGCATTCTCGTCAGTGATTACCTTGAGACTTCAGTTCCTCCTAGGTAGTTCGCAAGCACTTAACTATTGAGACCTTGATGCATGTTTACTATCGGCAAAATTCATTTGACTAACAACAACTCTTTATTTTCTTGATTTTTTTAAAAGTTGTTTCTTAATTTTTCTATGCTAATATTCTGCTCGACTGCTAAGATGGCACAATGGGTTATGCACAACCTTATTCATGTGCCCCAAAGCACCCATGGTTGACCCCTTTGACCCTTTCCCGACACAATCCTTGAAAAAATCCATGGTGATGGGCAACGGAGTCGGCATCGACAATTTCTGGTAAGAAAAATATCAGCACGAACAATTCAGTTTGCATAATACTGACTTTTTTTTCACGGATTGTTATCATTACATCTCAGAATTAATGACTGTAAGTAAGTTGTAGGATTAGGCTCTACGATCACTTAGAAAACTTCTCATAAGAAAAAAATCAAAATGGACTCTACTATATTGAATTATATTCTTGTAAATTTAACTAGTTAATGCGTTTTTTCATAGATATCAGGGCTCTCTGTCTTTGGTGCGTTCATATGGAAAACAAATATCCAAACTTAAGTCAAAGTTCGTCAGGAAATAGCTTCCAAGATCATTGATTAGTTGTTTGAACATATTTATCATTTTTAAACTACATGGATAGTTTTTCTGTAGGTGTTTATCAATGTTTACTGGTCTCAGATTATTGTAAGTAGTCTGCGATTAGTACAACTATATTTACCAATAAATGTATTCATAGAATTTACATTCCAATGTCTTTATAATTGCACTACATATAGTGTGTCTAAGATAATAAAAGTTTCCGCTGCAACGCGTGGGGTATCATCTAGTACACATAGAGGGACATCATGCATAAGTCTTTGTTTTTAGGATTGCTATTTATTTTCTTCTGTTGATTTCAAAATAGGGTCAACATTGTCGGGAACTTTCGAAACTCTTGGACGTTCTCGTATATTGATTGCCTGGTGGGTACAATATCTTCAAAGGACCTATGTAAAATTTTAAGAGCAATCTATCATTTACTTGTACATCAAATTAATTTGACCCAGTTTCGATAATTCCATATCAAGCCATTTAAGTGCCAAAGTTAGATAGGAAGCATGATCCACTATGTCTGAAACCATTGGCTTGTGGCATTCTGTACCATATTATTCTGACTTATTGCACAGAAAAACTTCACTATCGTCACTAGCAAAAATTGAATGTATTTTTTCTTAATTGTTGGAAACTCCCACAGGCAATAATCCTTACTATGCCAAGATGCACCCATCTACCAAACTAATGTGAGAAATCTATCAAATCGTAAACTATGATTTCTATGGCGTTGATGACCTTGGTCGTTCGGGCTGAAACCCAATAATACTATACACTTGGTAGGACAATATTAAGAAAATATTTTTCCAAAACTTTTCTAATCCCATGGTTACCGTTTTATGGAACGTAGTGCACGCGACATGATAGGACATCATGCGTAAATCTTTCAGTTTTTCCTTTATTTCATGTCATCGCTTTCAAAATGGGTTTAAAATTTGTAAAGATGAAAATCATAGTAAAAAGTCAAACCAGTCATCAAAACTCTTGGTGGTTTCTGATATAAAAATTGAGTGCCCCATGGGTACCTCCAAAAGCTTTTTTCGTTGAACTTTCAACGCAGCCTATAATTTACTTGTAGTTCAAATTTGACCTAATTTCGATACATCGACATAAGTCATTCAAGTGGGCAGAGTTACCTAGGGCGAAGTTTGAAAACTCATAAAACACGGGATAATAAGTACAACATGTCGGTCACTATATAGGTCTAAAAACATGTATTATGGCATTCAGATCCAATCTTATTTTGACTTTCTTTATAGAAAAAACAATCTCTTCATCACTTTCAAATTGAGAATGTTCTTTCTTGATAGTTGGAAACTCATACCGATGACATTGTTTACTAAAGAAGATGTAACGATTTACCTTTGAAATGATATTTAATTCAAGAGAAACCTATCACGCTTACTGGTAGCTCAAGTTTGACCTAACTTCGTTAAATTGTCAAGATGCAAAACCTTAGCAAGAAGTTGAGCCTGTTTTCAAAACTCTAGGTGGTGGTTTGTGATATATTAAATGACCCCCCGATGGTTACCTCAAAAAAATCACAAAACTTTCAAAGCAACCTACAATTTTCTTTTAGTTCAAATTTGACCTAATTTCGATAAATTAGCATAAAGTCATTCATGTGGACAGAGTTAGCAAGAACGAAGTTTGGAAACTCATGAAACATGGCAATCATAAGTAATACAACATGTCAGTCCACTATATAGGTCTAAAAGCTTGGCTTGTGGAATATTTAGATCCAATATTCTTTGGATTTTTTTACAGACAGGAACAATCTCATCATCACTCAGAAAATTGAGAATGTTCTTTCCTGATAGTTGGAAATTTACACCAACAACATTGTTTACAAAAATAAGATGCACCCATCTACCTTCGAAAAGACAATTAATTCAAGAGCAATCTATCGCGCTTACTCGTAGCTCAAGTTTGACCTAATTTCGCTAAGTTGTCAAGATGAAAAATCTTACCAGGAAGTTGAACTTGTTTTCAAAACTCTTAGTGGTGGTTCATGATATATTAGATGACCCTGTAACATCCCAGCATTAGAGCTTAGAAATAAGCTGAACGCAGATGTGTGCATTGCATTCATGCATAGAAAATCTGAATAATTTTCGCGGTTTTAAATAAAAACTTGTCAAAGTGATTGAAGCTTCTCTTAACTTGATGGAATTGAAGTAGATCATCAAGTTGACTGCGATAAGTTTTAATATGACCTTTGCTAAAACCTTATTTTGGGTAAACATGATTTGATCTAAGGGTAGATCAAATGTAATAAAATTAAAACCTAATACATTACTTAATGATTTATATGTGATCCTTAGGTGATCATATCATAGTATTCATTTTAATCACTCATGGATACCAAATTATAAATATAACACAAATAATAAGAATGTAACAACTATATCTTAATCTCATCTACTTATACCATGAGTATCATGGAAATACCTAACTTTAACTCTCTAGTGAGATTGAGTAGGAAATAAATCAAAATCAAGATCATGCACAATATATCTTTCTTTCCATATCAATCCTTATCATCACTATTGAAACCTATCCTTATATTTGTTGTTCATTAATATTGAGCAATCAACTGTTGATTCACCTCTTAACCTATCAAATCTTGTCCTTATTATAGCATTCACTTAAAGCTTATAAAGAAAGAAGTAAGAAGAGGTAAATGGTGATGCTAGTTTTAGATGTCATCTATAGGATGGGAGTGATTAGAGGAAATAAAATCAATATGGTAACAAAGAAGATTACAAGGATGAAGTCTAAAGATAAGTTACCAGGAGTAGTCCTATTGGATCAAGTAGGTATAATCAAGGAATTATATCTCTTAATCCAATAGAGCTAAACAGAAGATAATTATAATACAACTGTAATGTTGTATGGATGAAAACCTATACCATAAAGGATCAAAGGATTATAATGATCATGCCTTACTCACCAAGATTGAATGCTTATATCATGTATAAGTGACATTGGTAAATAGAACATGATTGAAAACCTAGTATAGATATGTTATCCTAGGTTAGCCATGACAAGCCATAATTAATATAATGTGAGTTGTAGTATTAGATACTAGAGTCAAGTAAGTATAAGATAGTATGTTTAAGCTAAAGCTAGTATGGCATAGAGTTATTGAAGTAGTGTTATTCCTCTTAAGGAGTAGTAAGCTTTTGAGGTAGGTAGTTTGATATATATACATCCATTGGAGTAATATTAGTGAAGGGTACTAAAGGAAGTATATGAATGAAGTTATAAGTAACTACTTGTTGGATTGGACATTATCAGCAGTAGAGTAGTTGATATAACCAAGTCTGGATAAGTGAAGATTAGGAAATGCTTTAGAATCAAGATCATTGGATTTATAAATGGATTTACAAGAATAAAGGTGGATAAGAATATTCATGTCAAGTAAAGCTCATCATGTTAGCACATGATGATGGATATAGAGAAGTAATATATCTAGGAAAGGAATTCCTTAATCAGAAGTCCAGAATTATGAAGTATGGAATATATGAATTGCGGTGACCCAGCATACCACTTCATGATGTAGTATACTATAGTCGTGGACATAACACCAATGAAACACCGTTCACTAGTATTACATCCCTCAGAATGGCACAACAGAAACAGCAGGTAAGGTTACAACTCACTCTTTACATAAGATCCAGAGAATACTCAAGGTTTAAGATAGAGAAAGAACTTCTGATGAAGAATCAAGGATAAACAACGCAAAAACAATTATATTACTAGAACTAATATTTTAACTACGGTTTTGGTGTTGCGGCTTTTGCAACGCACTATAGAGATAGGTTCTTTGGCTAGAGATTATATTACTATCTAATTAGTAACTTCGTCTTCACTTGAGTTGAGGTATATGTTGACTTCCTTGTCTTTATTGAATAATCTTTAGCTGAGCAAGATAAGTCCTGGAGCATAACTTGATGTGGTTGTTGTCTGCTCCGTCTTCAGAATCTAGCAAGGGTTAATAAGATACTTTGAGTACGAGCGTACTCAGCAAATTCACTAGAAAAGGAGTGTTTGATGCACTATAACTACAGCCACAGACCCTAGGTCGTAGGCAATGCAAGTTTTCATAAACATTTCTTCAAAGGTTACTTTTATTCTGAAAAGCTATGTCCGTCAGCCTTTACGGGTTTACTAGAACCCTCATGGGGTTCCTTTCCCGCCACGTTCGCAGCTCCTTCCCGGAACAGGGAGTAACAAGTTACAGTTCTTACACTCTGTAGAGGTGCGTTTACTTTACCCATAAGAGATCAACTCTTTGTTGCACAATCGGGCAGCTTATTCCCGTCCACAATTCCATGATGTGGGGCCCTGAAGATGATACAAGCCAATCACTGCCCCCTTCGCGACCCCGCATGCCTCCTTGGTGTACACCATGCCCACATAAAGAATTACAGCAATGGTTTGTACAAACCGTTAGATGCTAGAACTATCATGGGACGTTGAGGGTTCCCACCCATATGCTGCATATCCTCTACGAATTACCAATTATTACGCACGCTACGAGGATAACAGCCATGACCTACACATCCGGCTTCATGCGAGAGGAAGAAGATACAGTTGACTTCTCCGTCCCATTCCAAATATCATGGTTAACGCGTGATATACGGCGCAAGAATCACTGGCGACATTGGTTGTTAAGTCCTAGGTAATATGTTCCTTTACCACTGGAACTTTTATAGTAGGTTATTACCTCATGGTAATAAACCTATAATCATATTATTATGAAAATAGTGTTTTCGGAACTTTTTCAAATGCAGGTGATGACAACACTGGATTTGTAAAATACTTTACAGAAAATAATTAAAGGACATGAGCAAGTGTGAACTTGCCTTTTGTGATTGCAAGATTATGCATTCACGGTCTTCGAGTTAATGTATAAGATCCAAAATCTGAAATCAGCATCATTGGTACGGTAAGGACTAATGTTTAAAGAAGCAATATGCTTTTATGCATAAGTAACGTGTTGCACGTTCTAAGCGCAAATCTTGAGAATAACGTTGTGCTAGGGTTTAGATTCCGAAAGGGATTACTTTGGAATGTGTGATGCTTTAGGATAAAGTTCGTAGTTGTACTTTTATTATAGTTTAGGAGTGGTTGTAAACAATGCATATATAGGAGTAAAGTGTATATACTTATGACATACTAGTTAGGATTACTTATACAAGGTTTCTGTTTAGAAGTGGCAAAAAGGATAACCTTCTAAGAAAAGGTTTCACTTCTAAGGTCTAAGCAAACTTTGTGGTTAGTTAGTTAGTTAGTGGTGGTTGATGTCATTTGTTTGCTCACATGGTTTGGCTTGAGTTGCTTTATAGTTTAACTATCTCAGACCAAAGTTAACTATAAAACATATAATAATGCTTATAGTGTTATATTAAGATTCTGTAGACTAAAGTTACTTAAATCTGAAATGTGTTCTTTAAGTTACTTAAGAATGTTTATTTTGTTACTTGAGTAATGGTTTCTTGATGTGAGTATGGAGTAATATCCTTTATCTTTTGTAGACAAGTGGGTAAAGTTTATAAACCCAACATAATATTATTTAATTACTCATGGATTTATATGGGGTTGTAGTAGTTTTTGTAATTTGGTACTTAATATGGTTTAGAAAATATTTGATTGTTTACAAGTTGTTCTTGAGGGATTTATTATTAGTGGAATTCTTTTTTAGAGATAGTCTTTATTTAAGGTTAAGGATTCTTCTAAAATAAGAATATTTATAATGTTTTAAACCATTATGGCATTAGATTATATATATTTAAGATTAATACTATTAATTAGACTTATTTGACTCATTTTAGGAATATTAATAAATTTTATTTATCTTTATATGAATTATTAATGAAGTAATTAAGTTTAAATTGGAGTTATTGAAGTCTTTAACCTTTTTCTTTCACACAAAAAGTGGAATATTATATTTTGATCATAAAGGTATTATTTTTGTGGACATTTTGGTATATTACATTTATTTTTGTGATTTAAAAATAGTAAGATATGTTTTTTATAATCCTTATTACTTTATAATTACTTAATAAATAATAAATATTTAATTAAGTGAAATAATAATACATAATTATATTTTAATTTAGAATTCTTTATTTTTCTAGGATTTTTGGTATTTTATTTATATTATAAACATTTATCATTTTAGGAATATGAATTATTAAAATTTCATTACTTATCAACCTTTATTAAATGATATTCATTTAAATAATTATCTCAATAATATTTAGTAATAAGTTTAAGTTGTAGATTTTATTTTTCTAAAAAATTTCATATATTATACACATTTTTCTGAATTATGAATCAAATGTTATTAATTAAATAAGATTTAATCCTTTATTTGATTTCTGGAATATGATTAATTGAATTATAACATTTGATTTTAATTCTTAACAGAAAAATACTTTTTACACCGAACCCAGAACTATCCCCAGTCACTGACTAGTGGGCCAGTGTCCACCTCAGCTCTCAGACGAAAGAAATGCACAAGTTATAGACTTCCTCTCTACTCACTGTCGATGACATGTGGGCCCTGGGCCATGTCATTCACCACGCGAGGCAAAGACTAGTCAAATGGCTGACGTGGCTCGATCATGAGGTAAGCGTGGCGTCAGCATCACCACCGCCGTCGGTGAGTGGTCACCGGCGACGATCTACGGTGCCCTACCAAGCGGGATTAGCTTAGTTCAAATCAGCGCAACCTACTGAACCTAAGAGTGGAAGCGCCGCTTGGAAATGGTCATCGGAGCCTCAGCTCCGACGAGCTCCGACGGTGGCCGACGGTGGCTTACAGCGAAACAGTGATTTACAACGAGATCAAACGATTTAGGGATGCTGGAAGATTCAGGAACTCACCCTGATGATGATTGAGTGGTTGGCGAGGACAGGCGCGGCCGGAATCGAGCTTCCCGGTGAGGATTCCGATGAACTGCCGCGAAGGAAAATGATCAAATTCGTCTACTCCAGTGCTCCCCTTGATGCACGCTTCTACTTAGAGGATTTACGGAGGCTGGCGCTTCTCCATGACGGCTCAGAATGGTGTGGGGAGGCGTGGTTCGATGGCGAGGAGTGGATCCGGCGAGCTAGGGTTCGTTCTCGCTCGTATCTGAGAGGATAAGGAGGGATTGGGGATAGGGATTGAGATGATGCGTCGCGGTGGCCTTCTTATCCCCTCCTGGCAACGGCGACGAGTATCTTGGCGCAACAACGACGATGATGGCATCGGGCGGCGACGAGCTCCGCCAGCGAGATGCCTATGTGCGTGACGGTGATGATGATGGTCGTTTTGTGGATAACCCCCTGGCAATTTCTTTAGCTCAACCCGCGGTCCTCTCCTGACCCCACTTGTCAGTCTCAGATAGAAAAGGAACTGGGCTGGTTACTGGGCTATTGTGGGCTGCACCTAGGCGTCATATAGGTATAGGGTGTTGGGCTGCGGCCAGGTTTAGTTTTTTATTTGTTTTAACCTTTTTTTCTATTTTCTGTTTTCTAATTCAGATTTAAATTTGAATTAGATTTTTGATCCTTTCCTTGTATGTTTAATTTTCTGGATATTGGTAGTAATATTAAAATATATTTGGCAACCTTTGTGAACCTTCTTTTATTTACTCATTAAGAATTCCTTTTTAATATTTGGAAGAACTTCTTCTTATTATTTTTTCTTCTATCTTAATTAGATATTTATTGAATGATATGTTCTTATTTGTTTATAAATTTAATTTTAATGAGCTCATAGTTTGAATAGAAACTTTATATATAAGTTTAATGATTTTATACCATTATTTGATGCATGAAGTATAAATACATTAAGATGGTAATTATTACTCCCATTAATTTGGAAAATAGCAATGTATGTGAATAACAAAGAAGTTTATCTTGGAATATTATCCTTGGTTTTAGGATTTTATATAGGTTTAGATTCTCTTTATGATCTAGGATTTATCAACTAAGTGTATTGCCTTTTGTGTATAGTATTGGATGAAATCTCACTTTTAAAATTGGAAAATTATAATTAGAGTATTTTATAGAAGTGAATATACTTAAGCACACATAGTGAGGATGGTTGAAATTAACAGAGATATGCTTATGTAATTTGCTATAGAAACTATCTCTATAAAGTGTGATAGACATCAGATGATGAATCAATGGTATATGATGGATAGTATGTTTGAGTTGAGATTTAGAGTTGAATGCTTACCATGATTAAAATTGGAAAATGATTTATACATATAACTATATTTCTCCACCTTGGGTTTCTAATTAAGGAACTCCTTTCCTAGATATAATACCTTTTTCAATCCATTACCATGGTTAGTTTGAAGGATTTATTTATTAAAATCTTATTATTCAATATCTCATTCTTCTAAACTTTGGAATGAATCCAATGAGTTTGATATAAATATACTTCATAGCTTTCTCAATCCTTGCTTGGTTGAATCTACAATTTTTTACTGTTGACAATCTTGCATCCCACCAGTAGTTCCTTCAAACTCTACTCCCAACCTTCCTTAATTCCCAACACTATTCTTTCTCTAAAGTAAACTATCCTTAAATATGAATACATCACTTTTCATGACTCTATGCTATACTAGCTTTAGTTGAATAACACCACCTTATAATTACTTAACTCTTATGACTTACACTTCAATCCCTGAATTATATTTATGTGGTTTGCAAAGGCTTCTCTAGAATCACTTATCATTTCTAAGGTTCCACTCATGTTCTACCCACCAGTATTACCTTACTAAATATAAGCATTTCATGTTGGTGGCCAAAACATTACCATTATAATACTTTAATCATTTATTATTGAAGTTCTTAGTTGGATAAGCAGTGTCTTATCAATCCTGCCATTGATTGTCTGGAAATTATCTTCTTAGTATCTTATATTGGATTAGGGTTATTAATGGACTATGCCCTCATTAGAAGATTTTAATAGATGTTCTGATAAGATCAAATAATAGACCAAAGATTAATAGTTAAAGATGTTGTGAATCAATGGGGAATTATCCAACATTGATGAACAACAGATATTGAGATAAGTTCCATAAAGATTCTATAGAAAGAAGAATATCTATACATATAGTGGATGACCTTGACTTAATATCCTTCCAACTCCAACTCATCAAAAGTGTTTTAGGATTAAGTGTTACTGTTATTCTCAGAATGTATGCAGATGGAATTTAAGATACAATGATTACATTCTTATTATTGGTTTTATATCTTTAACTAGGTATTTATGAGTGGTTATAATGAATACTATAAGATGATCACCAATGATCAAATATAATTCACATTATATTAAGGTTTAGCTTATGGTATATTTTGATATACCCTTGGATCAAATCTCTCCTTAAATGAGACTTTAACAAAGGTCTTATTGAAATTATCGCGGTCAACTTGATGATCTACTTCAATTCCATCAAGCTAAAAGAAGCTTCAATCACTTTGACAAGTTTTGTTTAAAACGCGAAAATTACTCAGATTTTCTATGCATGAATGCAATGCACACATCTGGGTTCAACTTATTTCTAGGCTCTAATGCTGGGATGTTACAGGAATCCTTGTTAAACACTAAACCCTAAATTTAAGACCAAACCTAATACCCACTTTCTATGGTTGGTCTATCATCTTGTTTCCACAATGCTTTATAGGAATATTTTCCTATAACAAATCAATTAAGCACATCTTTTCTCAATTCCAATTATTATAACCATATGTGCTTAGGAGTATCTTTATCAATTATTTCTCATAAGTCATTCTAAGGAATCACCCCACTTTTTGTAAAAGGTAACATCATTCTGATCTCAAACATAAAGACAATGTGTTTAGCCATTAATCTTTATTCATATCAACAAAAGAATACAAAGGTATCAAGAACCCTAAAACCCTAGGGTAAGCATTTATAATTTCAAACCCTATTAGTACTTATAACTTTAAGTATCAAATACTTATGAAGGATCACTAAATATAAAAGTTGCTCTAATATTATATATTAATGAGAATAAAATCTCATTAGTTAGTAGTAATGCATTCTATAATAAGTTTATGAATTTTTGCCCAATTAAATTCATATTAAAAGCCCTCACAAATAATAATAGGAAATGTATCTATATAAAGAAAATAAAGAAACTCGAAACAATATATAATACAAGATCACAAAACGACTTTAAATACATTCATTATTGCTGCAATTGTTTAACAAATTAATTGTACAAAGAAAACTCAATTCATTTGTGCAAATTCAAAGCTAAGAACAAAACAGAATATAGAAAAGGGATAGAATCAGGAAAAACAGAAGAAGCAACAAATCTGGCCCATGGCCCACATCCTCACTACCTTATCCATCGCACATGAGCAGCCAAATGCAGCCCATCTGGCCCAAGTGCAGCCTGGCACTGGCCCGTACCCCTTCGACCTTCTATTCGCGTCGTCTTCCTCGCGACGCCGGCGACCCCACGATGCAGTGAAGCAGCTCGCTGGCGGCCACCCCGTCGCTGGCCGCGTCAAGATTCACGCCACCGTTCCCAGTCGTCTACAAGAATCCCTGAACGCCACTGAAGAACCGTAATCCCCTTTCCCCTCTCAATTTTCACGTTCTGCCGAAACCCTAACTTGACATGGTTTGAGCTAGAGCTCGCTTCCGGCCTCCCTTTGCCATTCGGAGGTCACCACGGAGACCGCGACGCTCGACTTAGTCGTTTGCCCCAAGGCGTGCTGGTCGGGGAGATCCCTATTGCAGAATTTAGGTCGTCTTCCCCGACATCGACGCCGTCGTCGACGTTAATCGCCGCCGTCTCCAGCTGCACCTCGCCTCTACGACCACTTCTATGCATTCCGGGTGAGCTACTGAACACGCTGCCGCCCTCCTTTGCCTCGCTTGTTTCCTGTATCGAGCCACCGTCGTGCGTCGCCGTGCACAGCCGCCAGACGCCGTCGTGCTCCACTCGCCGGTGACCATTTCTTGGCGGCGCCACCATAGCTAGACTCCTCACATTGTCCTTGTTCCATCCAACACAACCGCAGCCGCGCGCGTGTTCGGGATCGCTAGATCGATCATCGATCTGAGAAGGATCCGGCGGAGTGACGTCATGCTTACATCGAGTCAGTTCGTTTGACCAGTCTTCGCCCATGTGGCATCTAACGTGGACTTGTGCCCATGTGTCATTCCCTGAGAGTAAGAACCAGCCCAGTAACAAAAGTATTATCTAAAATAGGGGCATGCCATGTGGCATGTGGCCCACCAGTCAATGACTGTGTCTAAAGTAGGATCGATGTAAAAAGCATTTACCATTTAGAGTTTAATTAAGAAATAATTTAGAGAAAAGAATAAATCTTGTAAATGTAATAACTTTTGATTTATAATTCAGGAAAATGTATATAATATATGAAAATTTGTGGAAAAATAAAATCTATAACTTAAAACTATTATCAAACATTATTATGTTAACAATTTAAATAATTATTATTTAATAAAGATTTTAAAAGTATAAATACTTTAATAATTCATATTTTAATAATGGTAATGTTAAAAATATAAATAAAATACCAAAAATCTTAGAAAAAAAAGAATTATAATTTAAAACTATAATCATACATTATTATCTCAATTATTTATTAAGTATTTATAAAGTAATAAATATTATAAAAATCATATCTTATTATTTATAAATCACAAAAATAAATGTAATATACCAAAATGATCACAAAAATAACACCTACATGTTAAAAATGTGATATTTCACTTTTGAGTTAAATAAAAAGTTAAACACTTTCATAACTTGAATTTAAACCTATTTCCTTCATTAATAATTCATATAAAGTCAAATAAAATTTGTTAATATTTCTTAAATTAACCAACTAAATCTAATAAATAGTATTAGTCTTAAATACTAATATTATGAAGTCAAAATGGTTTAACACATTTTAAATACAATTTTTTTTGAATGATCCTTCAACCATAAATGCAGATTATTTTATAAAAGGATTCTTATTTAATATAAAATCTCAAAGAATAATTGTAGTGAAATAAAACCTATTTATTTACTTTAATCACAAGTTTATAAACAAATCAAAACAATATAAATAAGTTCATAAGTAGTAAATAATATTGTTTACTTATTCACAAACCTTAACCACACCCTTATAGGGAGGTAAATTCCTTTATACATTTATACTATAAAGAAACCACTACAAAATAAAAGTAATACCTTTCTTAAGTAACTTTAAAGAAACATTATGAAGTAAACAAGGTATAAATATAATAAACATTACACCTAAAGTCCATCCATGTTTTAAAGTTAACTTTAATCTACCAGACTTTAAGTATAATGCTAAAAACTTTATTATATACTTTATAGTTAACTTTGGTCTGTTATAATTAAATTGTAAAGCATCTCAAATCCAAACTATTCAAGCGAACACAAACAACACCGACCACACCTGATTAACCACAAATATTGTTTAAACCTTAATAAAGGATTTTTCTTCAAAATTTATTTGTTTTGCCACTTCAATCAACATATGACAAATAATAGTAAACATCTTACTTTATACTTTACTTGTATAATAAGATTGCTAATACTTAAGTTCTTTATAAATGCCATTACTTGTAAGGTAACATTTGAAGCTAAGGCCATTCTTATATAAGTAGTCTTTGAGTAACATTTCACAATTGTGTATCTCATTGTTTTATGATATTATAATTACATGTTGTTTCACACCCACTCATCAGCCTTAATAAGAAGAACATGTGTGAAACTTAATCTAAAAGGGCAACACATTCCAAGGAAACCCTTTCTAATATACAAACCCTAGAACCACGTTATCCCCGGGATTCGAGTTTATCAACTTGCATTACATTACTTATGCATAAAAGCATCTTGCTTCTTTAAACATTAGTCCTTACCGGACCAATGATGCTGATTTCAGATATTTGATCTTATATTGTCATGAAGACCATGAGTGCATAATCTTGCAATCACAAAAGGCAAGTTCACACTTGCTCATGTCCTTTGATTATTTTCAGCAAAGTATTTTACAAATCCAGTGTTGTCATCACCTGCATTTGAAAAAGGTCAGAAAACAGTATTTTCATAATAATATGATTATAGGTTAATTAACATGAGGTAATAACCTACTATAAGAGTTCCGCTGGTAAAGGAACATAATATCTAGGACTTAACAACCAATGTCGCCAGTGATTCTTGCGCCGTATATCACGCGTTGACCATGAGATTTGGAATGGGACGGAGAAGTCAGCTGTATCTTTTCCCTCTCGCATGGAGTCAGATGTGCGTGTCGTGGCTGTTATCACTCGTAGTGTGCATATTATATGGTAATTCGTAGAGGATATGAAGCATATGGGTGGGATCCCTCAACGTCCCACGATAGTTCCGGCATCTGAACGGTCTGTACTGCCAATTGCCATAGTTCAATAGGTGGGCTGGCGTACACCAAGGAGACATGCGGGGTCGCGGAGAAGGCAGTGATTGGCTTGGATCTTAGTCTGGGCCTCACACCAAGGAAGTGTGAACGAACCTGCAATTCGGATGTGCAACAAAGCTAAGATCTCTCATGAGTAAAGTGATGCACCTCTGCAGAGTGTAAGAACTGTAACTTGTTACTCCCTGTTCCGGGAAGGAGCTGCGAACGTGGCGGGAAAGGAACTCCATGAAAGTTCTAGTAAACCCGTGAAGGCTGACGGACATAGCTTTTCATAATAAAAGCAACCTTTGAAGAAATGTTTACAAAAACTTGCATTGCCTACGACCTACGGTCTGGGGCTGTAGTTATAGTGCATCAAACACTCCTTTTCTAGTGAACTTGTTGAGTACGCTCATACTCAAAGTATCTTCTTAACCCTTGCTAGGTTCTAAAGCCAGTACAGACGACGTCTACATCACGTCATGCTCCAGGAATCATCACCAGAAGCGAAAGCTCTTCCATGAAGTCAAGAAAGTCAACATATACATCAACTCGAGTGAAGACAAAGTTACTGATTAGATATGAATATAATATCTAGCCATAGAACCTATCTCTGTAGCGTATTGCAATAGCAGCAATAACAGACCATTAATTAAAGTACTAGTCATAATAGTATGATAGTCTTGAGTTGTTTATTTCTGATTCTTCTTTATAAGAAGTTTCTTTCTCTCTCTTTAACCTAGAGTGTTCTCTGGATCTGGTGTAAAGAGTTGAGTTGTAACCTATAGTCATGTCTTGGACCTGCTGTGTTTCTGTTGTACCACTCTGAGGGATGTAATACTAGTGAACGATGTTTCATTGGTGTTATGTCAACGACTATAGTGTACTACATCATGCAGTGGTACACTGGGTCACCGCAGTTGGTATCAGAGCATATGCTTTGACCTTAGGATAAAAACCCTTTTAGGAAGATCTATAGGTTGGACAGTGACTATAGGAGCCATCTTATCTAAACCAAATATTCAAATGACTTGTGATGAGTATCCACTTGAGGATAACCTTGTCACACCTAAGTCAGATGTTTAAGTCATTCTTTCTTAGGAGTAATTATTTTATCTTTTCTCAAGTATAATGCTCTTTAGTGTCTTCTGAGGGAGACATAAACCCACCAAGATGCTTTAGGAAAGCCAATTGGCCACAGTAGATTAATAACAAGTTTAAGACATCCATTTAAGTAGTCTTAATGGTGTAGCCTAATCCTAGAATTTAAGTAAACAGTAAAATCTTAGTGTCAATTGATAACAAAAGACAACATGATGAATATCATTAGGATAAATATTGATGTAATGAGTAGTAATCATGTGGTATTCACTTGAGAATTCTACGTGATGAAGTGAAATTATGTTAGGATTTAACGATGGATTAATGTGAAACAAAGTCATCATGGTTAGATTAGCTCTTAAATCATGATGTATAGGTAGACATAACCAGATCATGGTGAGATTAGCTCCTAAACCATGATATAAGTGTAAGTATGACAAGTACTTAGTAAATTATCATGAGGTAGAAGTAAGAAAATACCATGGTAGAGCTATGATAGAAGTTTTAGATGCTAAAAATTTCTAATAATCTTTGGTTTAAGTTATCGAATAAAATCTGAATAGTCATTTAGAGTGATCATGTGAGGTTAGCAACTAATAAATGATAGGTTGGTTATATTATCCATTCCAAGAGCGAGACTAAAGGTTATTCAAAACCAAATTGAGATCACTTTGCTTAAGATTATCCTGTTGCACTTGAGCAATTTGGGTATATATTGAGATAAAGAATAGTTTGACTCTATGTGCTAAGTATCACAATGTAAACCTATATGAGGAGGTGTCATATACTACACAAATAAGCCTGAATTCTAGAGATACTATACTCAACTACTATATTCTGGGCTTAGAATATTGTGTGTTGTATGTACCACATTTCAATTTCTTGTTTTTTCTTGAATCTTCTTGATTGACTAGATCTGTACATGAAGTTTGACTTGGTGTGCAAATGCATGTTGCAAGATCCAGTTAATACTTGATGTTATTTTTTTGAGGGTGAAACAGTAGGGTAAAGAACCCCACTGCAATTTTTATAAATCATAGAGAGTTACAAGTAATTATTTACAAGTCTCAAGCCACCTCAAAAGAGGGATAACACTATGAGCAGCTATCTCCTATCTAAATTATTGCTAATCCAATCTTTGAGGCCCTGGTAATTCTTTTTCTTAATTCTACACTGGACCCATCTTAATTCCTGAGAAACAATAGCCCTCCATTCCTCAAGGGAAGCATGCTTGTTGTTGAAGATTTCATTGTTTCTGCACATCCATATGCCCCAAGCTCCTAGGACAATAATTTCCATTGCAAAAGGGACTTTTAGGCCTTTTTTAATACTGGCCAAAGCTTCGAAAAGATTGTGATCAAAATCTTGGACAGGGAAAATTTCAGCCCAGCATGCCTTTGCAAAAGGACAACCCCAAAATAAGTGTAGAATAGTTTCCTCACTTGTGCAACCATGAAACACACAGTCATACGAGTCCAGAGCAAATATTTTCCTTTTCAGAAGATTCCTGGTATTTAGCCTATCAAGGAGCAAAAGCCAGAAGAAGAACTTATGTTTTTGCTGGCAAGAGGACTTCCATAACCAGGAAAAGTGTGGTTGCATAAACTGATAACCAGATAAAGAATAATAAGCCTTTTGAACTGAGAAAATAGCACTTCCCCAGATATAGCTCCAGTTGTCTGCTTCTCCCTGCATTCCATCACTGAGAATTTGCTCAAGGCTTTGATATTCATGGTAAGCTTGTTGTGATAAAGGGAGAAAAAAGTGATCTTGCATGTTGGCCGTCTGCAAGAACTCATAAACAGAGATGTGAGGATTTTTTGCATAAGAAAGAAGATGAGGAAGCTTATGCTGTAGACATCCATTATTCCACATATCAGTCCAGAGAAGGGTAGATTTTCCATCTCCCACCGAGCACTTTGCAATTCCTTTGAATATATCAACCAATTTCAGATGTGCCTTCCACCAAAAAGATCCCTCCAGACATCTTCCGGGCAGTTTACCATTGCAATAATAAGTGTTCCAGACAAGATGAACCCATGGGATGTCCTTGTGGTTGTAGAATTTATCCAAATTTTTCAAAAGAAGTGCTGAGTTTTGAACATTAAGGTCCAGTACCCCCAAACCCCCATGGTTCTTTGGTCTACAAACTTTATTCCATGCTACAAGGGCTTGACCTCTAGCTTGAACATCAGTGGTTTTCTTCCTCCACAAGCATTGTCTCATATACTTAATCAGCTGATCTTTAATAGTGACAGGAAGATAAAAACAACTCATATAATACATGGGAAGGAAGATAAGATATATTTAACCAATTGCAATTTTCCCCCATAATTTAGAAAATCAGCAATCCCACACAATCTTCTCTCAACTCTCTGAACAATAGGCAGAAAATGTTCCACTGTAGGCTTATTGATGCTTAAAGGCAATCCAAGGTAGGTGAAAGGTAATGAGCCAGGGAGGCATGAAAGTGTACTGGCAAAGTGCCCAAGCCTCTCAGAATCCATGTTAATTGGCATCATACTAGATTTAGAATAATTGACTTTGAGTCCTGTGGAGAGAGCAAAAGTATGAAGTAGAGACTTAAGGCACAATAATTGCTCTGAGTCAGCCTTAAGGATTAAAAGAGTGTCATCTGCATACTGCACAACAGGGAAATCAGGACAAAACTCACCCTCAAGGGGGAGGGAGAGAAGTCCAAGGCTCATTGCTTTATTGAGGATGCTTTGAAGAAGATCAGCAGCCAAGACAAACAGGAGAGGGGATAAAGGATCCCCTTGCCTTACACCTCTTCTACAGTAAATCTTTTTCCCAGGCACTCCATTTAACAAAACAGAGGAAGAAGCAGAACCAATGATCAACTGAATCCAAGTAATCCATTTTTCACCAAAACCTTTGGCTTTGAGAATATTAATAATTGTTGAATGCTCGATTCTATCAAAAGCCTTTTCAAAATCAAGCTTAAGAATTAGGATTTCTTATTTGGACTTGTGGCATTGATCAAGGAATTCAAATGCCCAACCTAAACAGTCCTGAATAAACCTTTGTTTGAGGAAACCATACTGGTTTTTGTGGACAAGTTTGAGGATAACTTTTTGAAGTCTGTTGGCCAGAAGTTTGGTAATAATCTTGAAGACACTGTTTAGCAGAGAAATAGGCCTAAAATCAGCAGGTGTCAAAGGGGCTTCATTTTTTGGAATGAGGGTGATGAAAGAGGCATTAATGCTTTCCAAAGAAGTCTGGCCCTCATAGAAATCCACAAGGAGTTATTTAACATCCTCCTTAATAATAGGCTAGCATTGTTTAATGAATTCATTGTTGAAGCCATCTGGGCCAGGGGATTTGTCATTAGGAAGTTCTTTTATTACACCTTCAATCTCAACATCAGAGAAGGGTTCTTCCAAAACATCCTTTTCCTCTTGTCTTAAGCATTCACCTGCCAAATCACTAAGATTGAAGTGCATTTCAGGCTTATCAGATGAGCCCATTCTATTTTTGAAGGCCTTCCAAAGTAAGCCAGCTTTACCACAATGATCATGAATCTCTTCACTAGAATCATCTTTGAGCCTAGAGATGTAGTTATGCCTGAAACTTATGGTAGCTCTTGAATGAAAGAATTTTGTGTTCTCATCACCCAACTTGACCCATTTAATTTTCCCTCTTTGCTTCCAGTAAGCATTTTGATCTTGTAAAAGTGAGATAATAAGATTTTTCAGGAGATCTCTAAGATTCCATTCCATAATGGTAAGAGTTCTCATTTCCTCCAGGACATATAAGAGATCAATGGTGGCATTGACATTGCAAATTTGAGATTTCAGGCAAGGCAGATTTTTTGCCCAGAGCTTCAGTCCCCTTCTAACATTTTTGAATTTAGCATTAATTTTTTTGGCAGAATCATGGAAGCCAACAGGGATGTTCCAGGCATTTTGAACAATTGCTTTAAAATCCTTATGATGCATCCAATAATTCTCAAATCTGAAAACATGAGCTTTTGGAATCATTGTGCCAATGGAGATGACACAAGGTAGGTGGTCAGAGGTAGGTTTGGTAAGAGGAGTAACAAAAGTTGAAGGAAAGCTTTGAGTCCAGGAGGCAGATGTAAAAAACCGGTCCAACCTTTCCAGAAGGGGTTCTTTTTGCATGTTACTCCAAGTGAACTTTCTACCTTTAAGGGGTAATTCAATGAGACCCAGAGTATTAATGGCTTCATTGAAAAGCAGCATATCATTCACATCCCCACCCTGTCTATTTCTGTCAGAAGGTTTTCTAGAAAAATTGAAATCACCCACAATGAGCCAGTCCAAATCATCAGGCATGTCAATATTGCCAAACCATTCTAAAAAATCTGCCTTTTTTCAGGTAAGCATGGTCCATAAATGTTGGTGAGGATCTAGGTTTCATTGGACAAGAGAGATTTCAAGGTGATGGATATGGAGAACTCATTATGGAAGGAAAGGTGCCCAGAAAACAGAGAGCTATTCCAAATGGTGATCAAACCCCCAGAAGCTCCCCTGGAGGGAAGGAATTCAAAATTGGTAAATTTGGGGGGGGGGGCAGAACTTTCTTATATAAGAGATATCAAAATCTTCCCTCTTGGTTTCTTGGAGGCAAATAATATCACATCCAGACTCATCAATTTTATTTCTGAGAGCAACCCATTTTTTCTGAGTTAATTCCCCTTATGTTCCAGTTCAGAATCTTCCAAATTCTTTTGTTATCCATTAAGAAACCAGATGTATGTTGAGTGATGGGGTGATACACGCAATGTAATCACCCAACAGAAAATACCACAACCAAAAGGACAAAAGGCATTCCATACCATAACCTCACTGTTAGGTTCAACATTAAGTAGCAAACACATCAAAAGACCACTATAACAGGTTTCATAACAGGGAGCCAACAAGGCTCCATCAAAAGACATATTGTGATACATTAAAGCACTTAAGTGGGGGGTTTCTTCTTGGCTTGCTGACCACAGGTACCAGCAGCCCCAGATTTCTTTTTTCCTCCAATGCTCAGGCTTGATGAACCATTTCCTTTGATGGTGCCTTTTGGAGGAGCCTTGACTGCCACTTTAGTGGCCTTCCCCTTCTTGAGTAGTCTTTTCTCCAGGTCACCATCCTTTACCTTGCAGAAAGAGGCAGCACGATTTTTAACCACTTTAGGATTTAAGCAAGGTGGAACAGCATTGCAAACCAGGCAATCAACAATTAAGCAGTTTAAGTGACTTTTGAAACCCCCATTCAACTCAACAATTCTACGACTTCTTCTCACCTCAGTTTGAACTAGAGGTTCCTTGCCCTTTCTCTTTCTGGAAGGAGTGGAAGGAGAGCAAGAGGACTGCTTAGCCTCAAAGCCCAGACAAGGAGGAGCCATCTGTGAAATGCTTTCATTAGGGATGATGAAAGATATTGAATTCTCCTCAGCAATAGGTTCTTTGATAATTTCCCATAAAGGAGAAGTAAGAAAGCTCCTGACCCAATTAAACTTCTTAGGAGTAGCAAGCATGAGAGTAATAAAATTAAACCAACTTACAGGAATGTCACACATGAGAGAGCCTTTTGCAGAAGAGTTCTTCTGAATATGAGGAGAAAAATAGCTTTCCCAGAGCTCCAGGCCTTGTTGTGAAAAGCCCTGTTTTGCAGCATGCACATCAGGAATTGACACAAAAGTTCTGACCATTCCCACCCGAAGATGAGCTTCATTAGGGGAAAGGAGGTGCTGATCCTCCATCATCCAATCATCATTTCCATCACCCCCAGCACCAGAATCCCTGGGACTCTCCACCATCCCCTCATCATCAGAGTTAGCTTCATCCTCAACCAAATAGTTTTCAAGAATGTTCTGCAGGCCCTCACCAATACCAACACCTTGAGGCCCATCAACCACTGCTTGATCCTCAACAGCCACAGGATCAACATTCATAGACTCATCATCATCAGACACCCAGTCATTAACAAGGATGGCTCCTATAACTCCACTGTTAACATCCTGAGGGGGGGGGGTTATGGTTATCCACTGGCATGTCTTCTCTAGGAGTAATCACATGACCTTGGACTGGAGCAGCAGCAACTTCCCAAGGGTCCCAAACTTCATTATTATCCCCACCAGGAGTAGGATTCTGCACAGGAGCCAACCACTGACCCCAACCACCAGCTTCACCCCCAGGAGCAGGGGGAGGAGGGGGAGGAGGGGGGATCTGGGGCCCAAAGTCAGGAACTGGGTGTGGGTCCTCATTGTCAGCCGGAAGTGGGTCCTCATCAGGTGGCCCCCCCCCCCCAAGCAAGTCACTTTTCAACACCTCAACAGAGAAGGTCCAGGATTCAGACTCCACCAAGTCGCCAATGGTGAACCTGACACTCTTGGGAATATCCACCAGATCAGTGACGCGAATTTTCGCAATAATCCTGCCTTTTTGGTCCGGGTTCCTCTCCCATAGAAGGACCTTCCCAATATCAGCAAAAACCACATTTAGATCCTCAGTATGCCAGTGGTCCAAGGGAGGGCCAACGAGCATCACCCAACACTCGTTGTTGAACTGAGCCCTCCTCCAATTTCCCCCCTCATTATGCTTAACAAAAGAAACATGCACATCTTGAAAAGGAAGGGGGCTGGCTGCGATGAGCCTGTCCCTGTCACTTACATGGTGAAATTGCACATATGCAGACCCAAATGGACAAGCCTGAACATCCCAAAAGTGAACACGAGCCTCATTGTTGAGGAAATCAACCAGAACATCGCGAATATTCTGGAAAGGAATTTGACCAGGGGAGGGGATTAATGGTTGTGATAGCATACTGTTCATGGGTCCTTGACCTCCGCGGAACCACCACCCTTTTGACGCGATTTCTTCTAGCCACTTGCAAAACTTGAAAGCCATTCGGCAAGAAAGGAGCAGGATCAATCGGAATGTTCGCCATTTCGACAGACTTCGCCGGCGACGAGCAAGGGATGGTTGGGGTTTCAGCAGGCGGGGGAGTTGAGGAGACAGGGAAACCAGCAGTTGTTTTTTGCAAAGAAGTGGAGAACTCTTGGAAACCGTTGTGAATGATGGGCTGAAAATGAGGGTTTTTCTGGGCCTTGAACCACCCCTTGTAAGAATTGTCGGGCCACAGACATTTTGGGAAGGAAGGGAATTTCAAAAAAGGAATGAGACCAGGTAGTTTAAATGCCGCGCGATTGGCGCCTCCTGATGACCCGACCGGCGTTACCACTGATTTAACAGCTCCATCAGCGAGAACCTGCGCATAAGACCTGCCTTGATTGCTAGACATGAAATCACACTGACTGTGCTCAGCAAAATCAGGCGATGAAATCGCATCAGAAGTCAGAAATTTGAGTCATTGGAAAATAGAAACACCTTTATTGCTATGCTTCAACGAAGGAGAATTCTTGGGGCTCTTCTTTTTGTACGTGACAACTTTCCAATCACCTGCAGATTCCTTGTAAAATTCCTTTTCTTCAAAAATCCAATTTGGGCCACCGTTACCCCAAAGGTTGACGTGGACCACAAACGACTTGCATGAAAATTTTGAAATATTGTAAATTTCAAAACCCACCGCCCTTGAAGCAACCGAGAAACGAAAAGTTCTATCTTGTAGAAACTTCACTTGGAATTTAGAAGCCTGGCCACCAAAACAAGCTTGGAGAGCAAGACCAACCGTATGGAAATCCAACTTAAAATTTGCTCTACCAAAAGAACAAACCAGATAGAAAGGTCTCTTTCTGAAACCACCAAGGAAATTAACTTGATGCCTGAATATATCGAAAATCTTCTTCTCAAATTCCTGCCCTAATGAGAAATCCAGGGCAGGTCGATTCAAAGATTCATCCTTAGTAGTGCACTTCTTAGGAGAGTCCTTGGTGAAATCAAGGGTTTTTGGCACAATCTTCTCAATATTGAGTGAAAATTTCTTAACCAAAGGGCTGAGCAAGATCTGTGTGCCAATTACAACCCTCTTCACTTGAAGATCAATAGAAACACCAGAGGCCACAACCTCACCTTGGATCAGATATCTAGCATCAGTAACCACCTCATTGTGGTTGAGGAGGACTAATCTTTTTGAACTAGGGAAAAGCATCAAAAAATCTTTAGTAGGCTCCGGATCATCAACTGGCAAGGAGGAACAAAGAGCATGCCATTTAAAACCAGTGTCCTCATATATTCCAGAGATGGTAGGAGATCTACCAAGAAAGCCAGATGAAGGCACCAGAGAATCATTAACACGAGAGAGGTGAGAGGGGAACCTCAAAACAGATCCAATAGAAATCTTCTCCCCATTTTCCAAACATCTGCCCTCAAGGGGAGAGCCTTTGGCGTTGAGAAGAACCAACCAAGAATCAGCCGAGAGAGCGAGAGATCCCTCAAGAAACTTACCACCCGTGGTCACACCAGAGTAGGTGATCTTCCAATAACCCCCTGAGGAATCCATGCAGATCTTTTGCCGGTGAGACGCCGGCGAAAGCCGAAGGCCGACCAACGGTCACCTCAGAGGAGCCTCATGCCTCGAAATCATACTTGATGTTATAGACCTAGATAAGAATGTGAATTCGTGGAAGGGAGTGACGAGTTCCAAAGACCAAGATGAAGACTACATGAAGAATGAAGCAAAGTATGAGGAGCATAAACACAATTGGAAGGATGGATAAAATTAAGATCATTTGTTAGTCAACAATAAGAAGGAAGGTTAACGTAGAAAATATATAAAGTAACAAGAAGTGATGAAACTAATGTCACCCAAAATAGGTAATGTTTCTAAGAAGTTGATGAAGGAATTGTACCAAGTTCATGGAAGCATCATGAATGAATGCAAATACGAAGTTTCGGAGAAAAATGGTATTCAAGCTCTGACAGTTCAGAGAGAATGCCATAAGGGTGTTGTAAGCCGTAGGGTAATACCTACAACTTAGGATGATCCACAGCTGGTATTTGATCCCTAGTCGGTATTCGGATCCACAGTTGGTATCTTGCCCACAGCTGGTGTTGGTTGACATAGTTAACCAGATCATCTTAAAAGTTGCATAAAGAGCATAAAACTTGGCCTAAGCTAAGAAAGATCTAAAGGAGTATAAAATTTCATGTGATCGTCTTTCGAGACTCTTCGCGAAAATTGACCTATCAAAGAAAAAATGTCCAAATAGTAAGACAAATAATGCTGAAAGATTCACTTCGGAGATCCACAATTGTGTGGATACACCGTACAATCGTTCAAGAGACCCTAACTAGGTAGAGAATAAGCTAGTCAAATCCCTACATTCTAGTTATAAAGCCAATGGTTACTCTATAGGCAGTTTAGAGACCATTAGTAAACCCTAAGGGGGAGAGTAAACAGTAAACGGAAGTACTGTTATCCGAATTCCAAGTAAAGGTTGAAGAATAAATACTAACTTATGATAACATTAAGCTTATTTTCATAAGGTTAAAAGATAATCATCAGAAAGGTACTCTCTAAAGTATGTCTAGATGAAAGATCGGAGTTTATTTCAAGGTAGAAGTACTCAAATCTTAAGGAAATCAATAAATGGAAGTTGAAGAAGTACTTAAGGTAATAATGAAAGCATTATCTAAAGCTTGCTAAGACAAAAGCTTAGGGGTGATAAAATAGATTAATCTTAATAGACTAAGTCTAGAGGAAACAACTCTTAAGTGGTCCTTAAGAGTGAATAATCACATCCAATTGGACAAGTATAGAGGAACAAGAAATTCCAATGGGTTTGGACTAAATGGGTTCAAAACCAATATTCGGAAGAATTACCAGTACGACTCATGCAATGAAAAATTAAAGATTAGTCTTTTGACTATAACTATTGTTTAATAAAATTTTAAAACCCGTTTTAGTGAGACTTCCTAGACTTTGCATAATATAGTAAGGAAGTTCGACGATCAAGTAAAGGAGTTGGAATTGAATACCTACTTAGGAAAATGAACTAAAGAAAAGACCACTAATTAAGGAGCTTATAATAAAGACATATCCCTACAGTAGAATAGTAGGAGAACTTTGGAGTGTTGGAGACACCCAGTTAAAAATTGCCAAGTATGATGAGGATTCAAGGAAAAGATCTGGATATGGGAAATTACAATTATTCCCATTGAGGATAACATGGAGTTGAGACATATCATAATCATTGCAAGATAATTCCTTACTCCGAAACGTGAGAGTGCGAACTTCAAGGACGAAGTTTATTTTAAGGGGGAGAGTCTGTAACATCCCAGCATTAGAGCTTAGAAATAATCTGAACATAGATGTGTGCATTGCATTCATGCATAGAAAATCTGAATAATTTTCGCGCTTTTAAATAAAAACTTGTCAAAGTGATTGAATCTTCTCTTAACTTGATGGAATTGAAGTAGATCATCAAGTTGACTGCGATAAGTTTCAATATGACCTTTGCTAAAACCTTATTTTGGGTAAACATGATTTGATCTAAGGGTAGATCAAATGTAATAAAATTAAAACCTAATAAATTACTTAATGATTTATATTTGATCCTTAGGTGATCATATCATAGTATTCATTATAATCACTCATGAATACCAAATTATAAATATAACACAAATAATAAGAATGTGATAACTATATCTTAATCTCATCTACTTATACCATGAGTATCATGGAAATACCTAACTTTAACTCTCTAGTGAGATTGAGTAGGAAAGAAATCAAAGTCAAGATCATGCACCATATATCTTTCTTCCATATCAATCCTTATCATCTCTATTGAAACCTATCCTTATATTTGTTGTTCATTAATATTGAGAAATCAACTATTGATTCACCAATTCTTAACCTATCAACTCTTGACCTATCAACTCTTGTCCTTATTATAGCATTCACTTAAGGCTTATAAAGAAAGAGGTAAGAAGAGGTAAATGGTGATGCTAGTTTTAGATGTCATCTATAGGATGTGAGTGATTAGATGAAATCAAATCAATATGGTAACCAAGAAGATTACAAGGATGAAGTCTGAAGATGAGTTACCAGGAGTAGTCCTATTGGATCAAGTAGGTATAGTCAAGGAATTATATCTCTTAATCCAATAGAGCTAAACAGAAGATAATTATAATACAATTGTAATGTTGTATGGATGAAAACCAAAACCATAAAGGATCAAAGGATTATAATGATCATGCCTTACTCACCAAGATTGAATGCTTATATCATGTATAAGTGACATTGGTGAATAGAACATGATTGAAAACCTAGTATAGATATGTTATCCTAGGTTAGCCATGACAAGTCATAATTAATATAATGTGAGTTGGAGTATTAGGTACTAGAGTCAAGTAAGTATAAGATAGTATGTTTAAGGTAAAGCTAGTATGGCACAGAGTTATTGAAGTAGTGTTATTATTCTTAAGGAGTAGTAAGCTTTTGAGGAAGGTAGTTTGATATATATATATACATCCATTGGAGTAATATTAGTGAAGGGTACTAAAGGAAGTATATGAATGAAGTTAGAAGTAACTACTTGTTGGATGGGACATTATCAGCAGTAGAGTAGTTGATATAACCAAGTCTAGATAAGTGAAGTTTAGGAAATGCTTTAGAATCAAGCTCATTGGATTTATAAATGGATTTACAAGAATAAAGGTGGATAAGAATATTCATGTGAAGTAAAGCTCATCATGTTAGCACATGATGATGGATATAGAGAAGTAATATATCTAGGAAATGAATTCCTTAATCAGAAGTCTAGAATTATGAAGTATGGAATATAGGAATCCTTGTTAAACACTAAACCCTAAATTTAAGACCAAACCTAATACCCCCTTTTTATGGTTGATCTATCATCTTGTTTCCACAATGATTTATAGGAATATTTTCCTATAACAAATCAATTAAGCACATCTTTTCTCAATTCCAATTATTATAACCATATGTGCTTAGGAGTATCTTTATCAATTCTTTCTCATAAGTCATTCTAATGAATCACCCCACTGTTTGTAAAAGGTAACATCATTCTGATCACAAACATAAAGACAATGTGTTTAGCCATTAATCTTTATTCATATCAACAAAAGAATACAAAGGTATCAAGTGAAGGAAATATGCCCGAGAGGCAATAATAAAGTGGTTATTATCGTATTCCTTATTTATGATAAATATTTATTTTACATGCTATAATTGTATTAATACGGAAACGTTAATACATGTGTGTTTAATAAACAAAAAGAAAGCTCCTAGTTATGCCTCTCTCATAAACTAGCTCGTTGATTAACAAGATGATCAAGGTTTCCTGATCATAGACATTGGATGTTGTTAATAACGAGGTCACAACATTATTGTAATGATGTGATGAACATTCATCCAAAGTATAGCATTACGATCAAAGTCATTGAGTTTATATTGCTATAACAACTTACGAAGTGATCCTAATCCTTAGACCATGAGATCATGTCAATCACTAACACCGGAAGAGTTTATTGATAACATCAAACGTCACACCGTAACAGGGTGATTATAAAGATGGATTCAGAACTAATAAAGTGTTATGTTGAGGCCCATGGATCGAGAGTGGGATTTGTTCATCCCAATGACGGATAGATATACTCTGGGCCCTCTCGGTGATATCACATTGGTTAGCTTGCAAGCAAGTGATTTGATCACTAGAATGTTATATCACGGGAACGAGAAAAGAGTGCATGTCAGTAACAAGATCAAACTAGGTATGGAGATACCGATGATCGAATCTCGGACATGTAATATATCGTGAAACAAAGGGATTAAGATACTAGCGTAAAAGGTTCCGACGATCACAAGAAAGTCATCGTTGAATGTGTGGGAGTCAGTATGGGTCTCCAGATCCCGCTTCTGATTATTGATCTGAGAGGAGTCTCGATCATGTCCGCATTATTCGCGAACCATAGGGTGACACACTTAAGAGACACCGACATCCATTTGGAGCAAAAGTTTCATGCCGAAAAGAAAAGGAAAGCGCAGGAATTTATTTCACTAGACACCGAAACTGTTTCGGTTGAAATTGCTGAAACTGGTTCTACATGTGAAATGGAATACTAGCAAGGGGTTTTATGTGAATGTTTGTTAATTAAAGTAATTAACAAAATTCTGAATAAATAAATAAAAGAGTTTTATTTAAATGAGAGCTTGCATTAAATTTGGTGGAAATTTAATGCATGTGAGTGGATTTTTGAGTGGAGGCTTTTTAATGGGAGTGGAGGCTTTTCATTTTGAGAGGGAGCTCCACCCACATGAATGTGGAAGAGGTGAGGGCAGACCCCATGGCTGGGCGCCATGCCCCTTGGGTGCCCCCCTCTCCTCTTCTCAAAGCAGAGCTCCTCGTGAAGGATCTCTCTCCCCCTCTAGAATTTATCCCCCATGGTCTCGGACTAGCGAGATACATGTTACCGGTGGATATTCGGCAAGAAAGAGTTGTGCTTCCGCTGCATCGCTGGAGCGAGGAGGCAGAGGTTGCTCGGTGCCTCGAACGTGTGTGCGAGCACGGATGCGCTGCTGTTTTGCGGCGCTAGGACTTCCTCTCGATCTTGAGACCGGCAAGAGATCGTCTACATCAACCACGAGTTGAACTCGTTAAGCTTTGTCGGTCTTCAAGGGTATGTTCTCTACGGATATACATCCGCCCGTTGTTTGTATCTAATAGATAGATCTTGGTACATAGTTCACATCGTAAGAAAATTTTTGTTTTCTATGCTGCGAACCCTACAGTGGTATTAGAGCCGGATCTATGCGTAGATACTTTGCACGGGTAGTACACATATGAGTATGTGGGCGATGATGATCATTTTATTGCTTCTTAGTTGTACTTTGGATATTGGTGGCATAGTGGGATGAAGCGGCCCAGACAAACTTTACATGTCCTCGCACATGAGACCTCTTCCACGCTTGACATGCAACTAGTTTTGCATAAGTGGCTAGCGGGCGTCTGTCTCTCCTACTATAGTCAATATCTAATTTGCAACGAGTTGTCAACAATTTGGTTATCCTCGTTGTGGTTCATGTTCGTAGGTAAGAACGGTTCTATCTTCGAAAGCCCTAATCCACGTAAAACCCGCAATGGATAAATTAGAGGCGTCTAGTTTAGATTGTTGCTGGGCTAGTGTTATGATATGGTGATGTTTTAAGTAGAAGTATGAGATGATACTCTTACAACACACATAACGTGTAATCTCCATAGACCTTGGACTAACACATATAGGTATGATAGTGATCATACCACGATGCACATGATGGAGATCATATGCGGGAACCATATCATTTCACTTATTAATATGTGATGTTTATTGCATCTTATATTTCTTTTTTGGCGTTTTATTAGCATAATAAGATGATCCCTCATTTAGATATCAAGATAAGAATGTGTTCTTCCTTAAGTATGCACCGACAATGTTTCGTCGCTTCAAGACATTACGTGATGATCGGGTGTACTTGAATCCATGAGCATATCTCGGGTGTAAGACAGTTACACACGCGAATACTAAGGTTCTTACTTGGCGAGCCTAGCATGTACAGACATGGCCTCGGAACACGGACCGAAAGGTTAAGCATGAGTCATATATTTTGATATGATGACCATTTGATGCTCGACTTTGAAGCTACACCGACTCACGTGATGATCGGACTTGGTGTAGTGGATTTGGTTCATGTAATCACCAAAAAGACAGGAGGGATGTCATTTTTGAGTGGGAGTTCATTTCTAATTTGGATTAGTAGAACTCAGTTTATCATAAATTAAATCAAAGTGAATTTGCATAATTTGTTGTAGTCATTGGCATTCGTTCACCACCTTATACACAGTTGTAATTGAGATAATAGAACTATAGAATTCTGGATATATAATTTACGAACTGGTATCGTATTGTGTTGAGTGTCAATCTAAAGTTTAAAGTCCTATTGCAAACTTTCAGCAAACTCTATTTACTCCGTGAAATTTAATAGTTGGTATTAAATCGAGAGTAAAAATTCCAGTGTTAGTATCTTAAGTATCATGTTTGCCTCCATGATTCTTGATTGTTTTAATATCAAGTTTATCTAGGAGCTGAAAGAATTGTTTCAGAAACCATCACGTGTGGCAGATATAACGATATCTGAAACAATGTTTTGGTTACAATATGATAGAGTATAATATATGTTCTCATATTGGATGAGAATTTACGAAGGTTGGAGATGCTAGACATCCTAATCATCCAAAAGGGTTTTGGAAAGTAATGTTATACTCACGATTCGCCTTTATAAGCTACAGTAGCTTGATCATGAAAGTCGTCATGATAAGGGTGAATAGAAGATGTATGTAAAGTGTTTACTACACTAAAAGATTACTAAAGAATGGATTTTGAAAGAATACCAATCATTTTGATGATGGTGATCTACTTCAAAGTGCAAGTCCAAAGGTATTATTATTTGAATATACACGCTTTGGACTATGTGTCATGTTTATGGCTCCACTGTTGATGTTGATAAATTCTTTTAAAAAGGAAAAGGAAATGCTGAAAGAGAATCTCTAAAATATATTTGGCAGAAAAGAAAAGATTGGAAATATCAAATTTAGGTATGTAGATGATATACATGTTATGGTTGTATTCTTTGCTTGTTAAACAATGTGGTTCTTGGGTATTGGATACCGAATTGGTTGGTATGAAATTTCATATGGAACAACGCAATTCATGAACCACAATGGCCTAAGTAACTAGCAAGAGAATATGTGATGATGTTCATCGAAAACAAACAAACCGTTGTTTGTATTTCTTATTGACATCAAAGCTTGACTTCAAGATTTGTTTTAATAATTGTTATTTGAATCAGGTATTATGAGAACAAAGGTTGTTCAAATAATTACCGTATTCCATATAAGATGGATGATTTACAAATCTAGTTGGAGAAATCACATCCATAAAGCCTAATGCTAAAATGTCGCAAGACAAATGATTGAAAGATCACTTACGAAGTGACATCACCGTTTAAATTATATTGGAAAGAAAACATGAAGAAACTCCATATTCCTGGATTTTTGGAGTCTTTAATTTGATCAAGTGACGCTTGTGAGACTTTCCACGTGATAATTAAAACTTCGTTCAAAGGCCAAAGAAGAACGAACGACTAAATTATTGGAATT
Source organism: Avena sativa (assembly GCA_916181665.1). Taxonomy (NCBI): domain Eukaryota; kingdom Viridiplantae; phylum Streptophyta; class Magnoliopsida; order Poales; family Poaceae; genus Avena; species Avena sativa. Next base: position 199,091,073 of record OV702283.1, read on the forward strand.
TATACATATCGATGTATGTATTCCATTATGTGTAGTCGTAAGCGATGGGTTTCAACTTCATATGCTTTCTCCCGAAATTTGAGTGAATATTCACCTAATGAGAAAGAAGTATGAAATATTTGAAAAACGTTTCAAAGACTTTCAAGATTAAGTGGAAAATCATTGTAACAAGAAAATAAATGGTTTATGATTTTATCATAAAGGGATTTATTTGAGTTACAAGTGTAACAAGAAAATAAATGAATTATGATTTTATCATAAAGGGATTTATTTGAGTTGCAAGTTTAGCAAAACACCTAGATTTACATCTCCCGAAACACCATAGGAATATGGAGTGTTTGAGATTTGTAATGAAACCTTGTTTGACATGGTTGGATCAAAGGTGTTATTCATAAAACTGCCATTATGTTTTAAAAGATTAAAGCTTTAGAGACTACCGCTTTTACACTGAAAATAGTTCCATATTGATCCGTTGAAATGACACCATGGAAATTATGGTTTGGGGTAAAACCCAAGTTGCCATTTCTTAAATTTTGGTATGCTAAACATAAGTAAGATGTTTACAACCGAAGTCGGATGAGCATGTCTTTGTAGGTTATTTCGAATAACAATTGGTTATTCCTCCATAACACCAAGGACAAAGGGGTTTGTCGCTTGAAATATGAAGTTTCTTGAAGAAGGAATTTTTCATAAATTTTAAGTGGGAGGAAAATAGAACTTTGATAAGGTTAACGAACCTTAGCTAAATGTGCCGAGTTGCGCAGCGCCGGAAATGGTTCCGGAGGCTGCCATAATGCTCATAGCTTATGTGCCTCAAAGGTTGTGGTCACGGAGATCTAAGTTCTTATTGAACCAAGTCGGTCGGATAAACAATCAAATACTAAGATTTGAGAGTAAATCATTATTGTTTGACAATGATGAACCGACTATATGCAAAGAAGCGATGATGGGCCCTGACTCCGTCAAATGGCTTGAAGCCATAAAATCCGTGATAGGTCCATACACGAGAAATCAAGTTTTGAACTTGGAAGACCCTCCGGAAAGGTGTAAAAACCTATCGGTCGTATTTGGATCTATAAAGAAACAGACATGGATGTTTCACATCTATGAAATAGTCGACATGTCGTAAAGTATTTTATGACAATGTTCAAAGGAGTTGACTATGACAAGATTGGATCTTTCATAGCGATATTTAGTCTGGACGGATTAAAGTAGCAACCACTACATATAATTTGGTATATGGTAGATGAATAAACAAAACAAAGTTCTTTTAATAGAATGGTTACCTAGGACGTGTACATGACACAATCCAAAGGGTTTTGTTAATTCAAAGGATGCTAAAAAGGGGCATGCAAACTTCAATTGTTGAAGTAAGCATCGCGGAGTTGGAATCTTCACCGTGATGAAAAAGAGTTTTCATCAGGAGACGATGAAGATGCTTGCATTTGCAAGAAATTAAGTGGGAGCGCTAAGACATATTTCTAATACATTATGTGGAGGACATCTTGTTGATTAGAAATAATGTATATTTTATTGACAAAGGTTAAGAATTTCATTTCGATGAAATACTTAGGCAAAACCCGAATATTTAGCGTGAATGTCTATAGTGGATAGACTGTGACGCTAATATGGTTGTGCCAAACGTACATATATGAGATATTGAAGGAGTTCAATATAGAAACAACAAGAAACGGTTCTTGTCGCATGGAAAAGAATTGAATCAAGATTCAAGTGTATCGACACTTGATAAGTGAAACAAGATTCAAGTGCTTTGACACTTGATGAGTGCAATCACGAGAATGTTTTGATCAATCATACCATGATATGTACACATCCAGATATGTCCTATGCTCTAAGTGTTATGAGCAAATACCAGAATGAATCATAAAATGATCATTGGACGATAGTAAGGATATTCTTATGATCTTTTGGAAAGAACTAAGAATATATTTGTGTAGAGGTGACAAACAATTACAAATAGTTCATTGTAAAGAATTACATTGATACTAGTTTTGTCACAAGATACAAATTAAGTTTATCTCAATTTAAACTATGGGTGGAACAATGTAATGGAAAGGAGATTCCATGATGGATTTGGAAGAGTTCCAAAGTTAAGACATTGTGACAAATACTACAACAAAAGGCTAAGTATATGACTGCTATAGTAGCGGCAAAGGAGGGAATTTGTGTCAAGTAGTTTATTATCAAACTAAGGTGTGGTTTGCAATGGGCTAACACTAAAGATATATTGTGTGACAATAGTATCGACGTGTTTTAACCCCAAGGAAGTAAAGGTCTCACCAAAAGACCAAATTTATACGACGCCATCTCATTAGAGAATGAGTGATGCGTGGAGACACAAAGACATGCAAATACACATGCACCTGAAAGCATCAGATCTGTAGATTATGTTAACCACTTGCAGTTGCGTATATGGAACACCAGAAAGCCATAGGTGTTCAATATGCAAAGTTTTCAAACTAGATTATTGTCTCTAGTGCAAGTGGGAGACTGAAGGAAATATGCCCGAGAGGCAATAATAAAGTGGTTATTATCATATTCCTTCTTTATGATAAATGTTTATTTTACATGCTATAATTGTATTAATACGAAAACGTTAATACATGTGTGTTTAATAAACAAAAAGGAAGTTCCTAGTTATGCCTCTCTCATAAACTAGCTCGTTGATTAACAAGATGATCAATGTTTCTTGATCATAGACATTGGATGTTGTTAATAACGAGGTCACAACATTAGTGTAATGATGTGATGAACATTCATCCAAAGTATAGCATTACGATCAAAGTCATTGAGTTTATATTGCTATAACAACTTACGAAGTGATCCTAATCCTTAGACCATGAGATCATGTCAATCACTAACACCGGAAGAGTTTATTGATAACATCAAACGTCACACCGTAACAGGGTGATTATAAAGATGGATTCAGAACTAATAAAGTGTTATGTTGAGGCCCATGGATCGAGAGTGGGATTTGTTCATCCCAATGACGGATAGATATACTCTGGGCCCTCTCGGTGATATCACATTGGTTAGCTTGCAAGCAAGTGATTTGATCACTAGAATGTTATATCACGGGAACGAGAAAAGAGTGCATGTCAGTAACGAGATCAAACTAGGTATGGAGATACCGATGATCGAATCTCGTACATGTAATATATCGTGAAACAAAGGGATTAAGATACTAGCATAAAAGGTTCCGACGATCACAAGAAAGTCATCGTTGAATGTGTGGGAGTCAGTATGGGTCTCCAGATCCCGCTTCTGATTATTGATCTGAGAGGAGTCTCGATCATGTCCGCATTATTCGCGAACCATAGGGTGACACACTTAAGATACACAGACATCCATTTGGAGCAAAAGTTTCATGCCGAAAAGAAAAGGAAAGCGCAGGAATTTATTTCACTAGACACCGAAACTGTTTCGGTTGAAATTGCTGAAACTGGTTCTGCATGTGAAATGGAATACTAGCAAGGGGTTTTATGTGAATGTTTGTTAATTAAAGTAATTAACAAAATTCTGAATAAATAAATAAAAGAGTTTTATTTAAATGAGAGCTTGCATTAAATTTGGTGGAAATTTAATGCATGTGAGTGGATTTTTGAGTGGAGGCTTTTTAATGGGAGTGGAGGCTTTTCATTTTGAGTGGGAGCTCCACCCACATGAATGTGGAAGAGGTGAGGGCAGACCCCATGGCTGGGCGCCATGCCCCTTGGGTGCCCCCCTCTCCCCTATAAAAGGCCCCCCTCTCCTCTTCTCAAAGCACAGCTCCTCGTGAAGGATCTCTCTCCCCCTCTAGAATTTATCCCCCATGGTCTCGGACTAGCGAGATACATGTTCCCGATGGCTATTCGGCAAGAAAGAGTTGTGCTTCCGCTGCATCGCTGGATCGAGGAGGCGGAGGTTGCTCGGTGCCTCGAACGTGTGTGCGAGCACGGATGCGCTGCTGTATTGCGGCGCTAGGACTTCCTCTCGATCTTGAGATCTTCAAGAGATCGTCTACATCAACCACGAGTTGAACTCGTTAAGCTTTGTCGGTCTTCAAGGGTATGTTCTCTACGGATATACATCCGCCCGTTGTTTGTATCTAATAGATAGATCTTGGTACATAGTTCACATCGTAGGAAATTTTTTGTTTTCTATGCTGCGAACCCTACATCAAGAACCCTAAAACCCTAGGGTAAGCATTTATAATTTCAAACACTATTAGTACTTAGAACTTTATGTATCAAATACTTATGAAGGATCACTAAATATAAAAGTTGCTTTAATATTATATATTAATGAGAATAAAATCTCATTAGTTAGTAGTAATGCATTCTTTAATAAGTTTATGAATTTTTGCCCAATTAAATTCATATTAAAAGCCCTCACAAACAATAATAGGAAATATATCTATATAAAGAAAATAAAGAAACTCTAAACAATATATAATACAAGTTCACAAAATGACTTTAAATACATTCATTATTGCTGCAATTGTTTAACAAATTAATTCTACAAAGAAAACTCAAATCATTTGTGCAAATTCAAAGCTAAAAACAAAACAGAATATAGAAAAGGGATAGAATCGGGAAAAAACAGAAGAAGCAACAAATCTGGCCCACGGCCCACATCCTCACTACCTTATCCATCACTCACGAGCAGCCAAATGCAGCCCATCTGGCCCGTACCCCTTCGACCTTCTATTCGCGTCGTCTTCCTCGCGACGCCGGCAACCCCACGATGTAGCGAAGCAGCTCGCTGGCGGCCACCCTATCGCCGGCCGCGTCAAGATCCGCGCCACCGTTCCCAGTCGTCTACAAGAAGCCCTGAACGCCACCGAAGAACCCTAATCCCCTTTCCCCTCTCAATTTTACCGTTCTATCGAAACCCTAACTTGACATGGTTTGAGCTAGAGCTCGCTTCTGGCCTCCCTTTGCCATTCGGAGGTCACCACGGAGACCGCGATGCTCGACTTAGTCGTCTGCCCCAAGGCGCGCTGGTCGGGGAGATCCATAGCTGCAGGATTTAGGCCGTCTTCCCCGACACCGACGCCGTCGCCGACGTCAATCGCCGCCGTCTCTAGCTGCACCTCGCCTCTACGACCACTTCTCTGCATTCCGGGTGAGCTACTGAACACGCCGCCACCCTCCTTTGCCTCGCTTGTTTCCTGTATCGATACACCGTCGTGCTCCACTCGCAGGTGACCATTTCTTGGCGGCGCCACCACAGCTAGACTCCTCACGTTGTCCTTGTTCCAACCAACACAACCGAAGCCGCGCACGCGTTCGGGATTGCTATATCGATCATCGATCTGAGAAGGATCCGGCGGAGTGACGTCATGCTTATGTCGAGTCAGTTCGTTTGACCAGTCTTCGCCCATGTGTCATTCCCTGAGAGTAAGAACCAGCCCAGTAACAAAACTATTAGCTAAAATAGGGGCATGCCATGTGGCCCACCAGTCAGTGACTGTGTCTAAAGTAGGATCAGTGTAAAAAGTATTTACCATTTAGAGTTTAATTAAGAAATAATTTAGAGAAAAGAATAAATCTTGTATATTGAATAACTTTTGATTTATAATTCAGAAAAATGTATATGATATATGAAAATTTGTGGAAAAAGAAAATCTATAACATAAAACTATTATCAAAGATTATTATGTTAACAATTTAAATAATTATTATTTAATAAAGATTTGAAAAGTATTAATACTTTAATAATTCATATTTTAATAATGGTAATGTTAAAAATATAAATAAAATACCAAAAATCTTAGAAAAATAAGAATTATAATTTAAAACTATAATCATACAATATTATGTCAATTAATTAAGTATTTGTTATTTATTAAGTATTTATAAAGTAATAAATATTATAAAAATCATATCTTATTATTTATAAATCACAAAAATAAATGTAATATACCAAAATGATCGCAAAAATAATACCTACATGATAAAAATGTGATATTTCACTTTTGAGTTAAATAAAAAGTTAAACAATTTCATAACTTGAATTTAAACCTATTTCCTTCATTAATAATTCATATAAAGTCAAATAAAATTTGTTAATATTTCTTAAATTAACCAATTAAATCTAATAAATAGTATTAGTATTAAATACTAATATTATGATGTCAAAATGGTTTAACACATTTTAAATATAATTTTATTGAATTATCCTTCAACCATAAATGCAGATTATTTTATAAAAGGATTCTTATTTAATATAAAATCTCAAAGAATAATTGTAGTGAAATAAAACCTATTTATTTACTTTAATCACAAGTTTATAAACAAATAAAAACACTATAAATAAGTTCATAAGTAGTAAATAATATTGTTTACTTATTCACAAACCTTAACCACACCCTTATAGGGAGGTAAATTCCTTTATACATTTATACTATAAAGAAACCACTACAAAATAAAAGTAATACCTTTCTTAAGTAACTTTAAAGAAACATTATGAAGTAAACGGGGTATAAATATAATAAACATTACACCTAAAGTCCATCCATGTTTTAAAGTTAACTTTAGTCTACCAGACTTTAAGTATAATGCTAAAAACTTTATTATATACTTTATAGTTAACTTTGGTCTATTATAATTAAATTCTAAAGCATCTCAAATCCAAATTATTCAAGCGAACACAAACAACACCGACCACACCTGATTAACCACAAATATTGTTTAAACCTTAATAAAGGAATATTTTCTTCAAAAGTTATTCGTTTTGCCACTTCAATCAACATATGACAAATAATATTAAACACCTTACTTTATACTTTACTTGCCTTCAAGGGTGCATTTGAACTTTCCAGTTTGCTTGAAAATACTGATGATGCACCTTATGAATATAAGGTTTATGAGATACTTAAATTTTTCTTTGATAATTAAAGGAAGAAAATGGCTATATTCGTGAATATTTTAATAGATTCTTTCCACAAATGAAAGAGACTAATGCCTTGCAGGAGCCTATGGAAGAAGAAATTTTTGAAACTGGAAGCTCATTAGATGAAAAAGAGGAGGAGAGTGATGAATAAAAGGATGAAGAATGGATCTACCCATGCCTACCTTCTAATGAGAGTAACTCTTTATCCCTTACATTATTTGATTGTCCACGATGCTTACCAAAGGAGGATGAATGTTATGTTCGTGTGTATCCTTTTGAAATATCTACTTTCGGTAAAACCTGTGAAGGTTTTAATCCCACTATTTTTGAGCTTGATAGAAATTATGTGTTTGTAGATCATGAAAAGCATGCTTTATGTGATAGTTATATTGTTGAGTTTATTCATGAGGCTACTGAAAATTATTATGAGAGAGGAAAATATGGTTGTAGAAGTTTTCATGTTACTGAAACACCTCTCTATGTGCCGAAAGTTTTGAAGTTGCTCTTGTTTTATCTACCCATTCTTGTTACTATGTGCTTCTTTGATTTATGTTCTTACAAGATTCCTATGCATAGGAAGTGGGTTAGACTTAAATGTGTTTTGAATTTTCTTCTTGATGCTCTCTTTTACTTCAATTCATATTTCTTATGTGAGCATCTTCTCAAACTATCATGCCTAACTTAAAGGCCTTAAAGAAAAGTACTTATTGGGAGATAACCCAAGAGTTTCTTGAGTATTGGAAGTTATTACTTCTGTAATGACCTCTCCTTATCCTTTTTGTTTGCTTTTTGTGCCAAGAATAACCTCTAATGAGAGGGAAGTAAGATTGGGGGAGTTGCTGTCCCGAAACAGATTTCTGTCATCCACCATAGAAATTCGTGAGGAGTCTCTATAAGTCGGATTGAGCTGAAAATTTACGAATAAATCCCCCAGTATGTTAGCTAACTTTCGTTATTTAAACACTTTTTGATTTGATAAACATAAGATTTTCGAAAAAATCGGTTTCTACCTGCTGGTCTGTTTTGACAGATTTCTGCCATTATTTGCATTTGCTTCTTATTGATTCCTTTTGAGTTCTATTCTGGGGAATTGAGCTTTTTTGAAGGAGTTGCTACAGTATATTTTGTTTTTAGTGAAAAGTTTTTCTGTTCCAAAGCTAAGCCTAAAGGTATATTATACACTAATGTTGCTAATGAAGATTGTGTGAAATTTTGTATGAAGGAAAAATTTCAGGTGTAGAGAGAGAATGATGTAATGAGATGGAGAATGGACAAAAGATCAAGCTTGGGGATGCCAGCCCGATGTCTCCCCAAGAAATATCCAAGAGGTACAAGCGTCAAAGCTTGGGGATGCCCAAGGCATCCCCTTCTTCATCAATAAAAATCTCAGGTCTTTCTAGACACTTCGTTTTTATTGTTTCATGCACCGTTGTATTTTTCTTGGAGCGTCTTAGATTTCTTTGCTTAGTTTGTTTAGTTTTATTGAATAAAGTAGGTTGGACCCCCGTTCTCGTTGTGTTGTTTCAAATATGTCGATTGGTGTTGGAAAGGGGTAGAAAGTTCTTGCTTGAAAGTGCAAGAGGAGCTTGCATTGTCTATGACTTAGACTTTAGCATGACATGCTAGGTGTTGTTTTGACCTTATGATTAGTGATTATTGCTGTATCATTTCTTGTTCCAAACAATTAGGATTGCTTAGTGTGTCTTGAAGGAATCATGCATTGTTTTAGCATACAAAAGCATAGTATTGTGGTATTCTCCTTTGATGCTTTGTTTGTGTTGACTTGGTACATGCTCACACCATGTTATGACTATGAACAAGTCACCATAGCCTCTATGATCATGTAGCCCTTGATTTGTAGTACCACTCTATGCTTTGATTATAATGTTTTGTCGCTCTACATGATTATGGCCATTATTGCGCTCTTAGTTGGTTGCTCCCAGTCTTTTGCTAGCCTCCACTTGTACGAGTAAGCTCTACTCATTCTTCCAGCTCCCAAGAAACCAAGTTATTCCAAAGTGTCCACTATAAACTCCTATGCATGGTGTGTTACACCATTCCAAGTATATTCTTGTTTTCAGCTATCTTCTAATTAAGAAGTATTTTGTTATGTGAAAACTTAGTGATTAAAGCCCTCACGAACTTGATGGCACACTTTTTATTCCTTGCCCCTAATAAACTTGAACGATTGTGTCATCTATGTTGTATATTCTTGCACTTAGACGTTGGAATTAGCAGAACCATGCTGTCACGGGGAACGTTTTCAACATTGCACTTGTACTTTGTACACAGTTGATATTATGCTCTTTTGTCTATGGATGTCACCGGGTGTGAAATAAAGAGGGAGCCTGTAAGTCCATGGAGTTGTGTATTTTGTGTTAGAGAAACGCCTGGGCCGCTAGCCTAAGCCATGCCTAATCATGGTGGAAACTTGCAGCATCACCATAATGAGCTATTTGTGAAGCATCCTCAATAAAAAGCTATGCACATAGTAAATAAAAAGATCGCTGAGATGCTCATTGTCTGCTTGCCTTGTCATTTTGTTTATGGGATAGCTCCTATACCATGTGCAAGGGGTACCTCGTTGGAGGTTCTCTATGATACACATGTACTTACTATGACAAGAACTTACAGGTGACTGAAGTTGAGTAGCATGAGGTGTGGCCCTCGTATTCAAGGGAAATGAGATTGCCAACTTGTACTTTGTCAAGCATATACTCCATAGTTTGTTCACTTTAACCTTAATCACTTCAAGATGCTAATGATAGGGGCAACGAGGGCTGAAAGCTAACAAGTACCATAATTTTTGGAAGATCTTTTTGAAACATGAAATCCCTGCTTCCCTTTATGAAGGGCCTTTCTTCCACTATTATATTGAGTCTCCACCTTCTATCCTTCAGGTACCATTAAGAGAGCATAGTTGCCATTCTTAGTTCTATGTGTAGTGTCCGAAAACTTATTGATTAATGCATATTGTGATATTACTTGTTCTTGTGCTATTTGTATCTAGTCACTCTTATGAACTTTGAAGGTTTCCTATGCATATATTTGCTACTCTATGAGGTACAAGCTGAATGCCACTATGCCATGTTTTCTGTATGTGAAACAAACAAACGTTTTCCAACGCATGTTATTCATGATCTTTGTTTGTAGTCTTTCATGTTGCATGCATAGTTACTTTGTCTTATTGTTAGAACTCCATCTTTCATGCACATGTTTAGAGTTCTTTCATCCCAGCTTTCAATGCTTTCCAATGGTTTGATCTAGGTTTTGATGGTGCATGTCACCTCAAAAATTATTATTTTTATCACTTGCCTACTCGAGGACGAGCAGGAGTTAAGCTTGGGGATGCTTGATACGTCGGAAACGTATCTATAATTTTTTATGCTCCATGCTTGTTTACTATCAGCTTTTCTTTGCTTTGTCTACACTTTGAGGTGTTTTTATATGTTTTCTGGAACTAACCTATTAACAAGTTGCCACAGTGCCAGTTGCATGTTTTCTTCTGTTTTTGGTTCCAGAAAGGCAAAAAAATCAATATTCTCGGAATTGGACGGGACAAAAGCCGAAGTCAATATTTTACTATGGGCAACACAAAGCCAGAAGACGAGACAGAGAAGGCTCACCAGGGGGCCATAGCCCCTGGCCGCGCGGGTGGGCCCACCCCGCGCCTGGGGGTGCATCCGCCCTGGTGGCCCCCTGGCTCACCCCTTTTCCTATAAGAAGCCCCCGATGCAGAAACCCTAGGTACCCGATCAAAACTCCACAAAACCATATGTAGTCGCCGCCACCATCATCCCTAGATCGGGGGGGGGGGGCAATCTGAAGTTCTTCTCGACACCCTACTAGAGGGGAGATCATCCCGGAGGCCTTCTTCTTCATCATTCCAGCCTCTGGTATGTAGCGTGAGTAGTTCCACCTTGGACTACGAGTCCATGTATTAGCTAGATGGTTGTATTTCATCCTTGTGCTTTCATGTATAGATCTTGTGAGCTTCGTTCATGATCAAGATCTAATCTATTTGTAATCATGCATGTTGTGTTTGCGGGGATCCGATGGATACTGAGATTACTATGTCAGATTGATTAATGGTTTTGTCTATTTAATTCTATCATGTCTATGTTGTTTGTGATCTTGCATGCTCTCCGTTGTTAGTAGCTATCTTGGCCAAGTAGTTGCTAGTGACTCCAAGAGGGGGTATTTATGCTCGATAGTGGGTTCATGATCTAGTTTCCAAGGGAAGTGACAGAAATATCTTCGGTTGTAGATGTGTTGTTGCCACTAGGGAGAAAACAACGGTCTCTTGTTCATGGAACAAGTGGATTGTTTACCTTACACACTTTGCTTAAAGCAATTGTCTGTTGCTTGCAACTTAATACTGGAGGGGGTTCGGATGATAACCTGAAGGTGGACTTCTAGTCAAAGATGCAGTTGAGTGGCTGTCTATGTATATTGTTGTATTGCCCAATCGAATCACATACGATCTTTTTGTCTAGTATTGAATTGTTATGCCTTGATCATTTCCTGTCAATTGCCCTGCTGTAATTTGTTTACCCAGCATGCCAAGTTTGTTTATCTAAGGAGAACACCTCTAGTGAACTATGGACCCCGGTCCAATCTTTACATCGATACATCCTCCACTGTTACTGTTTACTTGCTGCAAACCATCAACACCTTCCACACCATACAGTTAATCCTTTGTTACATCAACCGGTGAGATTGACAACCTCACTGTTCGTTGGGGCAAAGTCTTGAGTTTGTGTTGTGCAGGTTTCTACGTTGCTTGCAACACTTGTGTGATGTTTCCTTCCTCCTACTAGTTCGATAACCTCGGTTTCTTACTGAGGGAAGACTTGCTGTTGTGCTGCATCACAACTTGCTCTTGGGGTTTCCCGACGAAGCGCACCTACATCAACTAGGCGCATCAACAATACACCACTATATAGTGTATGGATAACTTTTAATATTGACCGTAGGATCAAGACTAGGAAATCCAAACATTTCTAACTATTGGATCTTCTTTTCCATTCTTAGCATCTAGAAGATTCTATTGATAGTCGTTAGCACAATGAACACTAGTATTCGCAAACCTCAAAACACACTTAATTTCTTAGTTCCAGGGACCTTCTGCTAAATGCATGGACTTAGATGTAATTTTCATTTTTTATGAGGTCCTTGATGTAACTTGTACTTCCATCGACCGTGTTACTAAAGCACCTCGCTCCTACGAGACCTACCATGGTTGAACAAAATGCAACTACTCCTATTATCACACAAAGTGGACCATGGTTTCTTATATAATTCCATTTTTCAAGCGTCCTAGCTAACTTCACACACTTCACTAACTTCTTGCCGATTTAATAAAATTAGGTCAAACTTGATCTACAAGTAAGCGAGGTAGATTGCTCTTGAATTAAATGTCTTATCGGAGGTAGATGGGTGCATCACATTATGGTAAACAATGTCGTTGGTGTGAGTTTCCAACTATCAGGAAAGAACATTCTCAATTTCCCAAGTAATAACGAGATTGTTCTTTTTCATAAAGAAAGTCCGAAGAATATGGATCTGAATGCCACAAGACAAGATTCCAGACATAAGTGGACCAACATGTTTCACTTATGATTCCTATGTTTAATATTATGAGTTTTCAAACTTTGTCCTAGCTAACTCTGCCCACTTCAATGATTTTATGTTCATTTATCGATATGAGGTTAAATTTGAAATACAAGAAAAATTGTAGGTTGGTGTCAACACCCGGATTTTTAATCCTAGATTCCTGTTATGCCATACATCGCAATCCCAGGATTACCATTTTTGCGAGACATAACATATTGGTACCATAGTTCATCATCCATTACAAACCATAATAAAGGTCTTACAAATAAAGGATATAATGATCCAGTCTTAATACAATCAACGTAGCGGAATAATATAATAACGGTAGCGTGGGCGAAGCCCATCTTCAGGGTCACATGCAATGCTGATGATGGGAGATGATCCTAGTTTTCGTAGATTTCCTGTTGTCCATCCTCCTGGTAATCCTCCTCATAGTCTGGCCATAGGAATAGTCAGGGACAAAGCCATGAGTACTCTTTAAGTACTCGCAAACTATCACTAAAAAGTAAAGTGATTCAAGTAGGAATCCTAAGCTCTAGGTTGTTTTACAAAAAAAGCCATATTTATCTCTAACTGAGTTTAGAAGCAAAGAAATCTAGTTTAATATCTTTCAACACCTAAGTGGGAACTTAGTTTGCACTTTCACAATCCTGTTGTGGTCAAGTCAAATTCATGATTCATTGCACAAGTCATTTTGAGAACATCTGACGACGGAACAGTATGGCCACTCCAACTGTCTATAACCGCGGATGTGGCTATTCAAATAGTTTGACACTCTGTAGAGGTAGTACACTTTCACCAAAACATTCGATACATCTGTCAGGAACAATCCTGAATCACCATACTCAGTATGCGGATAATCAATCCTAACCTTTCAATTACACACCCTAGTATAGGAACCTCCCCTATGAGTTTGGCCTCCCAACCATGACCATCTGTCATCTTGGGAACTGCACAAGTGGACAATCATCACGAGGTAGCCTCATCTCAAACCTCAGCCGCAAGGGAACCCATACTAAGATATATAAATTTCCAGTCAAGCCCTACCCAAATTCGGGTATTGTGGTTGTACGGTTAAATTGGATTGGTATCGCATCCAAACACAACCATCAGTTTTATAAAGGGCTAAGGCTCATGCCTCAACATTTTCATCATCAAATCATCTAGTGTTCAATAAAACATGTCAAAGCATTTCATTAGAATGACTCATCATTCTAAGGTTTTCATAATCCTTTTCACCAAGTATTCCCATCTAAAGTGATCAAGTTTTATGCTTAGCACTAGCCACTAAATTGATGGTAATCACTAATGAGGGGTGCTAATCAAGTGTGACTATCAAATCTAATCTCATGCCTCAGTATGACATATAGTGGTATCTAGCTTAGGTCAAGTTTTATGCTCTTTATGCGACCTATAATATCTTTCCAAAATTCACAAGTCACTAAGTAAACATAAATAAAGAGCTTTGATAAAGAAATAAAATAATCAAGCTTGCAAGTAAAACTAGGATTTGGTGTAATCAAAGGGGTATAACCAAAGCATGCCTAATGCATTGCATAAATTAATTGGTATTGTGGGGCTTGCAAGCATTAGCTTGCATAATCCAATTGTAGTGTTGGGCTTGCCTTGAGTAGTGCAGTGGTTGAAGTTCTCCTCTGCTTCCTGTTCGTATTAGTCTCCTTCCTCTTAGTATCCTTGGTTGGTACTAGCGTCTGTAAATAAATACGAGGTACACAATCACCAAAAAATACTTAAATACTTCTTGCACAAAAAGGTTCACACTAGATGATCTAACCTCATCACAAGAAATAGAGACTTAGTCTTATTTATTTTATTTTAGAAAAGTAATTTCTACTTATTGAAAACTACTTCAGATTTAATATTCTCCAATTAAAACATGGGATCATGTTGACACATGTCATCACCACATATTCTAATACTTGGGAATGTGATTTAAAGTGGTGTCACAATTTAAAGTTTAACATTATTATTTTAATTAATTAAAGTGACTAGAAATGCCTATGGGGCAATCTTTTAATACTTGTCCATTATTACTGCAAGTAAACCTAGATATTTTTATATATTCAGAAAGGTCTTGTCAATGTGATTTTTGAGAGTTGGAATCAACTCAAAATCATTTATGGTTGATTTTTGAAATATGTTTGAATGCAGCAAAGTCTCTGCCTTGTTATTTTTACTATAGGTGATCTATAATTCCAAATGGTTTGAATCCAATAGGCTTGGATTAAGAATTTCATTGCCTTTCTAACAAAATTGGTTTCATGCAATTTGGTTCAGTGAAACTCTCTGAATTGATTTTTGAATCAACAGACATAACTAGGTTTGAAACTAAAATGAAAAATCGAAATTTAAACTAACTGGGTCACGCGGGAACTAAACTGGGCCGGCCCACTGCGCACAACGCGCGCGCGGGCTTCTTTAAGTGGTGTCCCCACTTGTCAGTGAGACAGGGGTGGCGAAGGGGTATGGGATGCTTTTGGCCATAGGATTAGATGTACGATCAACGGCTCACGGCCATTGTCCTCATCTGAACAGGACACGACAGGGACGAACCCTAGCACGGCAAGTGGGGGTCTGGGAGGCTCACCGGGGCTCAGGCGGGGGTCAGCGATGGGGGAGAATGAGGTTGTCGACAACAGCGGTTCTCCTGGTACTGGCGGCGTCTCCTGGGCTGGTCGCAATTGACGGCGCCCTTCTCCTCCTGTTGCGGCAGGCTCTGGCCAAATTCCGGCGATTCTGAGCTCATCTTGCTCTGGGAAGAAGTGCGAAGGATTAGTGAGAGGTGGGGAGTGAGATGGCATGGAGAAATGGTGCAGGGGAGGCCTCCTTTTATAGGCGAGCGAGAGAGGCCGAGCGGCATGGGCAGAGCTCGTCGGGGTCGGCGTTATAGCGAGCTACTGGCATGGAGCGGGGGCTAGGACGGTGCGTGGTCTCCTGGCGATGCTCAAGGAGGTAATGGCGCAGCAAGGGGCGGTCGAGAATGGTCGGAATGTGTTGGTGCTCTGAGCGGCACCGACAGAGGTTTTGATGACGCATAGTGGCTATGGGTCGTGCGACGGTGAACGGGGATGTCTGGGAGGTTCCTGGGGTCGTGATCGCAGGCACAGGCGGCGAAGGCGAGGCGCGGCGTGTGCGAGCATGTCGGATGCGGCGCTCTGGCGCGCTCTCGGCATGGCAGGGACGAACTGGGAGCTGCGCGTCCTCTGTGGTCCACGGCTTGGCAGTGCTCCAGGTCTGGATAGGGGGTGGTAGTGGACGCAGGGCTGCCTCCTGGACATAGTGGCTAGGCGCGGCGAAGGCTCCTGCTAGCTAGCCATGGTCGGCTGGCAAGGGGTGGCTCGGGCATGCACAACATGGTGAACTGGTAGCTTACTAGGTTGATTCAATGCTGGTGTGCTCACGAGAGAAGACAAGGGGTGAGAGTAGGATGCAAAGAGGGAACAAAGCATTGATCAAACACAGTGTTAGTTAGGCAGGTTTACTGTGCTCACTAAGTGTTTGATGAAATGGACAAAAGAAATTTATTTTTGTATTTTTTGATGAAACTTGCTGAGTGTACTAGGCACACACTTGGTAGTCTCTGGTTGTTTGGATTTGTCAAGGTGAACTGATTTGGTTGGGTTTTGAGAAATGGTGATCTTACCATATGAACTAGATTCAATTGTTAAATGTCATCTGAATAGGGTTGCCAAATGTTTCTGTGGGTTTGCAAGGTGGGCATGGGTTCACTTTTACTTGGTCTAGCAAAGGGTGAAAAGAATTGGATTTGTTTCTGTTAGAAATCTTGGACTAGAAACACTCAAAGTGGTCTAGTGAGCAAGATTGTCAAAAATGACCATTAGCTCATATATCTTATATTTGAATTTCTCTTTATTTGATTCTGCTTGGAAATGATTTAGATGATGTTGTTTTCATCTTTAAACCAATCCTTGCCATTCATAACAATCAAACAAGTCATTGCAAGCATTCATGCATTCATCACATAACATTCATATTGATTTTAATTAACAAAAGTTTTTGTTAACCCTAAATTTGGGTGATTGGAATTTGATAACCTTGATTAATATTTTTGGGATGTTACAGTTGGTTTGGAAGTTTTGTAATTTTTTTGAGGTAACCATCGATGGGTCATTTAATATATCACAAACGACCACCTAGAATTTTGACAACAGCTTCAACTTCTTGCTAAAATTTTGCATCTTGATAATTTAACGAAATTATTACAAACTCGAGATACCAGTAAGCATGATAGATTACTCTTTTGAATTAATTGTCTTTTCTAAGGTAGATGGATTAATCTTCTTTTTAGTAAACAATTCCATCAGTGTGAGTTTCCAACTATCAAGAAAGAACATTCTCAATTTTCCGAGTGATGACGAGATTGTTCCTTTCCATAAAGAAAGTCTGAATAATATGGATCTGAATGCCACAAGCAAAGTTTTCAAACATTTTTAGTCGACCGACATGTTGTACTTATGATTCCCATGTTTTATGATTTTATAAACTTCCTAGCTAACTCTTTGCCACTTGAATGACTTTATGTCTATTTATCAAAATTAGGTCAAATTTGAACTACAAGTAAATCTATGTTAATTTGAAAGTTTTATGAAAAAGCTTTTGGAGGTACCAATCATGGGTCAATTAATATATCGGATACCACCAAGAGTTTTGACAACAGTTTCAACTTCTTGCTAAGATTTTAGTAATAGTGATATCAATGTGAGTTTCCAACTATCAGGAAAGAACATTCTTAATTTTCTTAGTGATGACGAGATTATTCCTTTTTGTAAAGAAAGTCTGGAGAACATGGATATGAATGCCACAAGCCAAGCTTTCATACATATATAGTATAGTGGACCGATATGTTTTACTAACGATTCCCATATTTTATGAGTTTTCATATTTCGTCCTAGCTAACTCCGCCCACTTGAATTACTTTATGTTGATTTATCAAAATTAGGTCAAATTTCAAATACAAGTAAATTGTAGGTTGCTTTGTATGTTTTAAGAAAAAGCTTTTGGACGTACCCATTAGGGGGTCAATTAATATATCAAAAACCATAGAGAGTTTTGACAACATCTTCAACTTCTTGCTAATATTTTGCATCTTGATAATTTACCGAAATTAGGTCAAACTTGAGCAACACGTAATCCCGATATATTTCTCTTAAATTAGTTATCATTTTGGAGGTAGATGGGAGAATCTTCTTATAGTAAACAACCAACTACCATGAAAGAACATTCTCAATGTTCTGAGTGACCATGAGTTTGCTCCTTTCCGTAAAGAATGTGTGAATAATATGGATTTGGATGCCACAAGCCAAGATTTTAGACATATAGATAGTGGATCAATATGTTGTACTAACGATTCCTATGTTTTATGAGTTTTCAAACTTTCTAGCTAACTCTGCCCACTTGAATGATTTTATGTAGATTTATCAAAATTAGGAAAATTTGAACTACAGGTAAATTTTAGGTTGCTTTGAAAGTTTTAAGAAAAAGCTTTTGGAGTTACCCATCAGACGATTAATTAATATATCACAAGCCACCGTCAGTTTTGACAACAAGTTCCAACATCTTGCTAAGATTGTGCATCTTGATAATTTAACAAAATTAGGTCCAACTTGAACATGTTTTGGAGGTAATTAATGAAAAAAGCAAGGGAGATAGTAACTTAGTTGGTTACCATAAGATCATACATACGAAGACTAGATTCTAGAACCAAATTAATTAGGCCTTGCATGGCACTACACACATGTTATTTCCCAATGTGAAGGTAGCAATAACATGTGCAAGTTACAAGTCTAAGATAGTACTATTTTGCACGATGATGACCATCCTAAATCAGAATGGACGTGTACTATAATACTAGTACTACGTACTGTATGCCTTAAATAAACATTTTCATAAGTTGTTCACCACTTGTGTCAGCTCTCACTGGTCAGACGGATAAAGCCACCGACTTGTTGATTTGGTACTCTATCGTTGATCTTCTTTCGTCACCGAAAGAGAATTAATTCTTCCACCACTTCTAGGCATGTGCTTTCGTGGAGCTACGACCAGAAGTCTACTCGCGCATATCTCGAGAAATTACGACCGGCCGTCCAAAATGAACGGGAAGTATTAGACAATGGATTTTCTGTTGGTCGATGGTTGATTTTTTCGAGAGATGGTTGATTTGGGGTCTGATAATGGGGGCGTAGAGGCTGACAGGGGAGAGGAAATTAGTGGTGTCGCAGGCAAGTTTATTTGGGGTGGCAGTGTGTGGGTGTGTACAGATGGTACTGGTAGCCCATTTTGTGAGCATTTTGTTGTTGTACTACTACAAGAGTTCGAGAATATTCTAGTTTTTGTTTGTTACCGGTCGAACTAGTATAGTACTTGTTTCGAATGTTCCTGCACATGATGATAAATGTAGAAGATCCAAGGATTATTTACATTCAGCAAGAGGAGCTCCCCGTATACTCCAGACCATCTCTTTGCCATGACTATTCATTTGACAGGACATTATAGCTCCATGGCGTGCTAGGCTAGCTATGTTGTAGTCAAGGCCATACCTACTCTAGTCGATATGATTTCAAATGATCTATTCTACTCCTGGTATTTTCCTTTGCTCTCCGTCCTCTTCCTCTCTCACTGGTCCCCACTCGCCCACCTTAGCACATGCCAACACTTCCATGCCACTTTCGGATCATCTCCGGAGCCTAGTTCGATAGGCACAATAGATTGGTGTGATCCTGCTTGGTTTTATTTCATCCCGTATTTCTCCTTGCCTCGATCTCCATCCTCACTTCAACTCCAACATCCCAGAGACGGAAATTCCCACTCGCACACTAATACATCCACCTGCAATGCCGCCATGACGCTTTAGGATCAGCTCCTACACCCGGTTTCATAGACTGTTTTCTGTCTCGCCCTGCCAGCTGCCACTCTCTCTCTCTCCACCAAAACCCCAATCAAAACCAAACACCATCGTCCCTCATAATCGTGAGCTATTCCCCTCGATGGCCTAATCGATCAATGAAACTAACGCTTCTATGGTGTTTTTTGATGGACCCCTTGAAGAAATATCAGCCATATGCGACGTTATCACCGCCGTGAGCCTTGTCACCTGCTACAAATGTTATCTTTACTCAGCAACACATAGTTCATTCCTGGAGAAATCTCATCCATTTGGTGTCCCCTGTTTTATTCACTCTCACCCAACTAAGCTACCACATAAGTACAATGTCTTCTACCGTGGCAATCGCAAGTAGCATTTCTACAGGGGCAGCAACTATTGTGGCAGGGGAAAGCAGAAGTTCAGCTGGACCTTGTGCAAGCTGACGCTACTGTAAAGGTCCTCCAAAGCTGTCATGCCAGACTATAAGGGTAATAAGTGGGCAGACGTGAATGGAGATTGGATTGCCACTGTTGGCCTTACCTAGAACTAGGAGCTTGTGAATGTGTTCACTCATCGCCGGATTCCTCTACTAGCAATCTTATACTTTGAGGCCACCTCCGAGGTGCATGAGTTTGAGGCTGTTGGTCGGCCAACTAATCTACTGAAGCTGGCCATTTTCCAATTTCCAATAGCTATTGGGAACTATACAAATTTCTTTGTCCTAGCCATCTTCGACACTGTAATTGCGTTCCTTGATGGTCCTCATGGTATGTGGATCGTTCTTGAGGACCAGTTCAGCATGTTCAGCTACTGCGACGCAATTATCCATAAGGGAGTTGTCTATGCCATAACTTAGATTGGCAATGTTTATGCATGGGATCCTCGGGCATGGGGTAAAATTTCCATCCTTATTTTTTTTAGCTTCATCATTCAAATTTTGCCAAACTAACCTCTAAAGGCGCTTTCTTTGCAAGGTCATTTGCGTCTTCAGGGGGCACCCGATTTTGACGGTAATTGTGAGTACAGTCCTGATATATGGTGGATATCAAGATATCCTGATGGTGGTAGCCTTATTCTGATAAATACTGAGGGCGTTAGTGATAGGCAGTATGACAGTACTTATGGTGGTTATCATGTCGCTGATAATGTAGCTTATCATCATGGCCACACTATTCACACCTATTCTACTGGGTTTTGCTACCATGTTTTCTCGATTGACACTAGTAGGTTACTTCCAACGAGGCACTGGTGGAGGGTTTTTAACCTTGGAGAATTTTCTATTTTCCTTGGATTGAACTATCCGATTACTATTCCAGTTGGCATGGTATAGGACTTGTTCCTGGAGATCTGTTGGGGATATACTTTATGGGTATACACACAGGACTCATTGACCAGGGTGGCCTACCAATGGGTTAGATCTTTGCTTCACGGGCGGCCAAGTTAGGGAAAGAGTACGTTGTCAATTCCGGCTGAGACAAGGCCCAGAAGACTTACCGACTTAGGCCTGTAGTATTAATTGTAGTCCAAGATGTATCTAGTAACCGACTCTATAACGTAGCTGGATTGGTCTCTCCTGTAACCCTAGGTCTTGGCGCCTTTATAAGTCGGACCTGAGGGAGCCTTTAGGGTAGACAACCACAACCAATTTGCACAGGCAAACCTCTCTTTTAATCCGCTATAACATCCGGCTCTTGCCGATATATTACTAGGTTGCTTGTAGGAGTAGGATCCGATTATCGTAGTCGGATCTGAACCTGGGTAAACTTGTGCTCACCGTTCCCGTAACACCGTATGGCTCACACCCCATATTCTCAATGCGTTCAGGACCCCCTATGGAGTACTTGTCATCAATATGACGACAATTGTCGCCTACCATGGGGCAGGTGACCTTCGGACCTTTGCTCCGGGCGGAATCTGCACGTACAGGAATAAGCAAAACAATTGCCATCGGTTGCGTTCTCTACGCCAGTGACATCCCTCTCGTTCTTCTCGATGAGACTTGGATTCCGGCTAAGGAGCCCATGATGACCTTCACCATCATGCCAATTGGTGAGATCGATATCTATCTAGGTTTCGTTGAACTCGCCCAACCCACCCTTGAGGTGATGAACACAATGAAAGAACAATCCGGATCGAATTCAAGATCTCGGAAAAACCTGAACCCACCCAGCCTGCTCTTGTAGAGGAAGAAGTGGTGGAGGAAAAAACCAGATCTGATCTCCCAGTTGAGGTGAGATACACGGATGAAGAATATATTCAGGCTGGATCCGGTTTTACTGATGCTGGAGAACAAAAATCTCTACTGAGGTACATGATAAATCAGATGATGAAACGCCCCTACGTCGACTATGAAGGAATCACTGATATCAAGTAGCGTTTCAAGGAGACAGAGGCAGAGACTCAACTGTTCCACTACATCAAGTCAATCAAGAAGAAGAAGCATTACTTTGTGCTCTATGTTAGCTCTGGATCTCACTCTATCGATGCTGGAGCCAAAAACGATTTAGTCCTCGATGCGACTGGAGAAACTACTAATTCACCTACTTCCCCTTAGGAATCACTAACTTCACAGGAACTTCGAGTGTTTGAGAAGGAGATGGCAGCGTATGAACAAGAATATAACTCCAAGATAGCGCAAGGTGAATAGGTGACACCTCCAAGTCCATATGATATCCTGGATGAAGACTACATCCCGCAAGATGACATGGATACCGGAGATTCCTCCGTGGTGCAAAAATCTGAGCCAACCATGGCTGAAAATACTGATGGAAGCATATCTCCCGGTACCGGACCAAAAGCCATCTTTGCCACTGGTACACGCGTAAAGGCTACCAGGCGGATGAAGAAGAAGAACAAAACCCCGACACTGATAGACCTGGTAGATGAAGACAACGATGAAGACATCGACAAAGAAATCGAAGTGGAGAAGCCATATGGAGATCCGGTTAATACCACAACGATCGATCCTCCCGTTGATAGGAACGTAGTCACCCAAGGTGCATGTGAACTCTACGGAGAGGCACTAACAATACCAATCCCAGCTGCTTCTGATCTTACACCTGATGGGTTGGATAAAAGGGCTGAATATTTGGAGAAACATCGCTTGCTTTTGCTCGAAGAGGCTGTACGCATCATCAAGATTAAACTGCAGATAGAAAGCAATCCTGCCCAGTACCAATCAGAATTCAAGCGACTACCAAACAAGACTAGAGGTGGCCTGGTTCTTGCTAACATGAACACAGAAGTCCACAAATATTTATTCGATGAAAATACTAAGGAAAAATTCGAGTCTATAGCACGCTAGTAGAAAACACTAAAGCTAGTCGAGCTATCCTCGCCAAAAATCCGTCTCCAGAACAGGTCCAGCAGTGTGTAACATTGCTCGACAAAGGACTACAATAGCAGAACACAGCTGCGTCATTCAAGCAGAAAACTGGCGTCAAAATCTGAGCAGTGCCGCACTCACGCATGCCAAAATCTGATGTAAGACCCCGAAGGGAGCCGGATCAGCGTCACCGTTCCGCCCCTAGGGATGAAGAAAACTCAAGGACCGGTTCAAATGGTCATCATTGCATGACCGCATGGGGCTGGTCGGAGGTTCTTCTGGCTGCATCCCAGGATTCTAGAAGAACACTGGCCCCTCACCAACCCCATCATTGGCAAAATAATGGCCACAGGGATGAAGAGGAAGAACGGGGACAGCAAGAGCAGTACCGTCAAAGGATGTCGCCTCCCAGCCACACTAGCCGTCCGGCTGAACCTTGTTGCAATGATGCTAACACAATGACATCCAACTGAAAAAGTCGGGACGGTGGCCGACGTCATCAAGACCCACCTTGGAGCCAGCATAACGAAGCTCCAGGAGCCCGTCTCTTAGCCAGAAATAACCCACCAGAGCCACAATCACCACCTAGCACTGACCACGAAGGATCTCATCGCAGCCATGGAAGTCGCAGGGATTGAGAAGGCAATAGCGGAACAAGAAGCAGGAATCCAACTCCACCGCCACACAGGCACAACAACACCGTAGGTGCATATCCCTATCGACCAGTGATGCTTGACATCGCATCGAAACTAACATAGAAGCGTGGTGGTATGAGGAGGAATACGTGTATGTGGGACCCAAATGCTTTGGTCCACGTGTTCGTTGAACAAATTTTCTGGTTGACTCCAGCATTGCAAAACGCATAAACCCTACGACAGTGTGACTCGGCCAGATACTTGGATCCAGGATTTTTTCCAAGCTTGCTGCATCGCCAAAGGAGGAAATAACTTGGTCGCAGTCTGATATCTCCCACTTATGCTGCGGAAGACCACTCGATCATGGCTCAGTGATTTGCCAGAGAACTTGGTAAATAACTGGTATGATATGCAAAATGTGTTCTTTTCAAACTTCGAGGGTACATACAAGAGGCCCTGCATAGTCTAAGACTTGCAGCGTTCCACCCAAAGACCCGGAGAAACTTGCTGGGATTACTTTAGGTGATGGATCAACATGAAGAACTCCTATGAGGGAGTAAATGATCAGACCGTGATTGAAGCTTTCATCGCAGGGCTCTCAGTCGGATTAGTGCATCATAGGTTGAAGCGCGACAAAGTGACAGACTTGGGAGAGATGATAGAAACAACGAGAAAATTTGCAGACACTGATGATGATTTAGATGGATTGCTGAATGTTCTGTCCATCCCAAATTTGGCCAAACTTCCAAAATAGAAAACACAGAAGTCCAAGAACAACTCGAAAGATAAGACTGATCTAGATAATGCAGCTATCAACGCAACTTTCAGATCTGGAGGAAGAGGAGGGCATGGAGGCGGTCGGGGACGATCCCGTGGAACTTCCCGAGTCTAGTAGAGGAGATCAGTAGCCCGGAAAAACCCATTCCTAGGACGACATTGCCAACAAGACTAGTGTACATCACCCAGACGGGAACGGGGGTTCTTCCCACACCAATATTGAGTTTGTTTCAATGATGACATCAAGAAAGACGAATCCGCTGGATATAGAGCCAAGCGACAAAAAGGAAAGAAAAATTCTGAGAAAGGCAAGGAGGCCAAGGAAGATTTCGAAATGGAAGAAGCGGATGCCGCACAATCAAGGTCGGATGTAAAGAAGGATTATCCTACAAAGAAATACACTTATGTATGCTTCCTTGGAACTCAGCCGGCTAAGGTAAAAAAGCGGTTCTCCATGAGCTCAATGCCATGGTTCCGGCTGTCCCCCAGTTTCTTCATTGGTTGGAATTAACCATCACCTTTGACCAAAAGCGATCACCCAAAGAAATCTTATCATTGGGGAAAGTACCCTCTGGTCATAAATCCTCTTATTGATGGCTACGAGTTCTCTAAAACTCTCATTGATGGTGGTAGCAGCATCAATATTCTCTACATCGAGAAACTACACTGGATGAAGATTCATGAAAGCCAGCTAAACCATAGCAACCTGGTTTTTCATGGCATTGTACCAGGAAGACAAGCGGATTCGCTAGGTGATATCACACTGGACGTGACATCCGATACTCTAGAAAATTATTAGATCGAACTACTCTATTTTGAAGTGGTACTATTCAAAAGTGCATACCACGCCATCTTATGACGTCCAGCTTACTAGGCGTTCATGGCCCGTCCCTGCTACATCTACAACATGATGAAACTTCTGGGTCCCAACAGCGTCATCACTATCCGGGGAAACCCAAGGAAAGAACAAGGAGTGATGCATGCCCAGGAGTACCATGAGATCAAGAAAAACATCGACCCGTCCGAGATGCCCACTATGAGGAACAAGGTACTAAAACCGAGTCCGAAGTTCAAGGAATCAGAACAGATGAAGAAGACACCGCTAAAGGAAGATGATCCCTCCAAGGCGGCCAACATAGTGGTAGGTCTAGATCTTGCATAGGAAAGCACGCTCATCAAGTTCCTCAAATCTAATAAAGATATCTTCGCATGGCAACCTTCTGACATGACCAGAGTACTTAGGGAACTTGCCAATCACTCTCTTAATGTGTATCTCGATGCTAGACCCGTCAAACAGTCTTTACGACGGTTTGGTGATGAAAAGAGTAAAGCTATAGCTAAGGAATTAGCCCGACTAGATTTAGCTCGATTTATCAAAGAGGACATCCATACGGATTGGGTGGAAAATCATGTACTCGTCCCTAAAAAGGAAAATATTGATTTAAGTATGTGTGTTGATTATAATGCCATGCACAAGGCTTGTCCCAAAGATACGTACTCTTTTCCAAGAATCGATCAAGTTATCGACTCCACGGTAGGGTAGAAATTAATTTTTTTCTCGACGCATATTCCGGAATCACCAAATAACGATGAAAAAATCAGATCAAATTAAGACATCTTTTGTCACTCTCTTTAGAACCTTCTGCTACAAAACTATGCAGGAGCAACATATCAGTGCACTATGCAGTGTTGCCTCAACGACCAAATCAGACGCAATGTCCATGTATATGTGGATGACATAGCTGTTATGTGCAAAAAGAAGGAAATGCAGATTTCTGACTTAGAGGAAACATTCTAGCCTACGAAAAATGCAATATGATGCTTAACCCGAAGAAATGCTTCTTTGAAATACCATCCGAAAAATTGTTAGGTCTCATCGTGTCTGAAAGAGTCATAGATGTGAACTGGGGTAAAACCAAGGCTATACTAAACATTACCAGGCCGACTCACATAAAGGACGTCCAACGACTCACTAGTTGAATTGCAGCAGTAAGACGGTTTGTCAGTAGGCTCGGAGAAAGAGCCGCACCTTTATACAAGCTCTTAAAAAAAACAAAAAAAATTGTCTGGACCAAAGAAGCCGGCGCTGGCCTACAAAGTTTGAAAGATCTACTTTTGCATCCACCAATCCTTGCCGCACCTGATCCACAAGAGCCTATGTTACTCTATGTCGTAGCGACAAATAGAGTCGTAAGTGTTGTAACATCAGTGGAGCATGAGGAGGAAAATCACGAGTACCCGATACTGAAGGGAATATGCCCGAGAGGCAATAATAAAGTGGTTATTATCATATTCCTTATTTATGATAAATTTTTATTTTGCATGCTATAATTGTATTAATACGGAAACATTAATACATGTGTGTTTAATGAACAAAAAGAAAGTTCCTAGTTATGCCTCTCTTATAAACTAGCTCGTTGATTAAAAAGCTCCTGATCATGGACATTGGATGTTGTTAATAACGAGGTCACAACATTGTTGGAATGATGTGATGAACATTCATCCGAAGTATAGCACTACGATCAAGGTCATTGTGTTTATATTGCTATAATATCATACGAAGTAATCTTAGTCCTTAGACCATGAGATCATGTTAATCACTAACACCGGAAGAGTATCTTGATAACATCAAAAGTCACACCATAACCGGGTGACTATAAAGATGGGTTCAGTGCTACGAATGTGTTATGTTGAGGCTCATGGATTAAGAGTGGAATTTGTCCATCCCGATGAAAGAGATATACTCTGGGCCCTCTCGATGATATCACATTAGTTAACTTACAAGCAAGTGGTTTGATCACTAGAATGTTATATCACGAGAACAAGAAAGGAGTACATGTCGGTAACGAGATCAAACTAGGTATGGAGATGCCAATGATCGAATCTAGGACATGTAATATATCGCGAGACAAAGGGATTGAGTTACATGCGTATAAGGTTCACACGATCACATAAGTCATTGTTGAATGTGTGGGAGTCAGTACAGATCTCCAGGTCTCGCTGCTGATTATTGATCGGACAGGGGTCTCAATCATGTCTGCATTATTCGCGAACCGTAGGGAACACTGTTGGGATACCGACACCATTTGGAGCAAATAATATGATAGAGAAAGAATTACAAAGCGCAGGAATTTATTTCACTAGACACCGGAACTGTTTAGTTGAAATTGCTGAAACTGGTTCTGCATGTGAAATTGAAATGTTGTAAGAGGTTTTATGTGAATGTTCATTAATTCAAGTAATTAACAAAATTCTGAATAAATAAATAAATAAAAGAGTTTTATTTGATGAGAGATTGCATTAAATTTGGTGGAAATTTAATGGAGGTGAGTGAAATTTTGAGTGGGTGGCTATTTATGTGAGTGGGAGCTCCACCCACATGAATGTGGAAGAGGTAGGGGCACCTCCATGGCTGCCACGCCATGGGAGGGGGCTGACCCCCTCTCCCTATAAAAGGCACCCCACTCTCTCCTCGCATCTCACACCTCCTCGTGAAGGATCTCTCTCCCCCTATAGAATTTCCTCATAGTCTTGGATCATCGAGATACATGTTCCCGGTGGCTTTTTATGGAAGGATTTGTTGCTTCCGCTGCTTCGTTGGAGTGAGGGAGCAGAGGTTGTCGGGGTACCCGGACGTGTGTGTGATCACGGATGCACCACTTCTTTGCGGTGCTGGACTTGATGGTGCTGGACTAGATGGACTTCATCACGATCTTGATATCGATAAGCGTTCGACTACATCATCCACGAGTACAACCTCGTTAACGCTATTCGGTCTTTGAGGGTATGTATTCTATGGATGTATAACCACCCGTTGTTTGTATCTAGTAGATAGATCTTGGTACTTAGTTCCCATCGTAGGAATTTTTTTGTTTTCTATGTTGCGAACCCTTCACAGGTGTTGAAAGCGTTCCCCATGACAACATGGTTCTGCTAACTCCCAACTTATGAGTGCAAGCATATAACAACATATATGATACAATGGTTCAAGTTTATTAGGTGCAAGAAATTAAAGTGTCCCATTAAGTTCGTGAGAGCTTTACTAACTAGTTTTCTCATAACAAAAGAATATTTAATTTGGAACATAGATAAAACTCGAGAATGTTCTTGGAATAGCAATAATGCTAATAGGTAGGTATGGTGGACACAAATGGCATAGGCTTTAGTTCAAGGATTGGATGCACGAGAAGCATTCCCTCTCATTACAATTTTTTGGCTAGCAAGGCTGGGTATCAAGCATAAGAGTTGAAGGAAACAAACAAACATACAAGTGATAGAAAAAATCATGCAATCTTCCTTGAAAACACAAAAGATCTTAACTTGGGAATAGTAAGCTTATGAGCCAATCAAGAAAGAAAGAAAATAATAATATATCTATAAGTCATTGAGTTTATATTGCTATAACAACATACGAAGTGATACTAATCCTAAGACCATGAGATCATGTCAATCTCTAACACCGGAAGAGTATCTTGATAACATCAAACGTCATACCGTAACAGGGTGATTATAAATATGGGTTCAGTGCTGCGAAGGTGTTATGTTGAGGCTCATCGATCAAGAGTGGAATTTGTCCATCCCTATGATGGAGAGATATACTCTGGGCCCTCTCGGTGATATGACATTGATTAGCTTGCAAGCAAGTGATTTGATCACTAGAATGTTATATCACGGGGAAAAGAAAAGACAAGATCAAACTAGGTGTGGAGATACTGATGATCGAATCTCGGACATGTAATATATCGTGAGACAAAGGGATTGAGTTACATGCGTATAAGGTTCACACAATCACAAAAGTCTTCGTTGAATGTGTGGGAGTCAGTACGGATCTCCAGGTCCCGCTGCTGATTATTGATCGGAGAGGGGTCTCGATCATGTCTGCATTATTCATGAACTGTAGGGTGACACACTTAAGGGATACCGACACCATTTCAAGAAAATAATATGCCAGAGAAAGAATTACAAAGCACAGGAATTATTTCACTAGACACCGGAACTGTTTCGGTTGAAATTGCTAAAACTGGTTATGCATGTAAAATTGAAATGTTGTAAGGGGTTTTATGAGAATGTTTGTTAATTCAAGTAATTAACAAAATTCTGAATAAATAAATAAAAGAGTTTTATTTAATGAGAGATTATATTAAATTTGGTGGAAATTTAATAGGAATTTGAGTGGAGGAAATGGAGGGACATATTTATGTGAGTGCAGCTTCCACCACATGAATGAGGGAGAGGGGGGGCACCCTCCATGGCCGGCGGCCGTGCCCCTTGGGCTTCCCCCTCCTATATATAAGGATCCCCTCCTCCTCCTCCTCCATTCTCACACCTCCTCGTGAAGGATCTCTTCCCCCCTTTAGAATTCCCCATGGTCTCGGATCCACGAGATAGATGTTTCCGGTGGCTTTTTCTGGAAGGATTTGATTGTAACATCCTAGCATTTAGGACTAAATGAAGGGTAGATTTAGGATTTTGTGCATCTGCATGCATGCATATGAAAATCCGGGTAATTTTTTTCGCCAAATTAAAAGACTAGAGTGATCAGAATTCTCAGTCCGATTAATTAGGTTCACTGACATCAGAAGGGGAGTGAGATGAATTTTGACATAACCTCTATTGTTTTCTGGAATTATGAGGGGAGAAATTTGCTTTATAATAATTAATCACAATAAGACAAATACAAGTATTAGAAACAAAAGTATAAAGATTATTTAAGATTAACATTACATTATTCTTTTATAATAAAATAATAAAGGAAAGATTATAATAAAATAACAAAATGGATAAAAGAAAATAAATTACAACAATGAAACAAATAGATGAATTCTTTATTAAAAGAATATATATCTTAAATTATCCTTTTACAATAAAGAAATTATAAGAAATGGATACAATAATAATAAGATAACCTAATGCATTACAATGCCTTATATAATTTCTTGACAGAAAAGGAATTTACAAAAATGGATAAAAAGAAAACACCTAAAACTAAATTCCTATCTAGTATTGATATTCCTGTACTTTTCTTGGTACCTACAAACAAATACTAATAATACAAAAAGAAAGGGGTTAGTGTTAATTAGGGTGCTCTCAGTGTTTGGAGTGAAATGCACTGCCACAGTTCATCATTGAGCTTATTTAGAAAAAAAGGGCAAGTTTCACCAAATGAAATAGTATATGTTCTTATTTCAAATCTGGCCTCACAACCACATCATAGGCAAATAGGGAAAAATTTCACCAACTGAGAAGAAGGTAAAAAGTAAAATAGTAGTACCCAGCAAAATATCTAGTTTCAGTTGATCTGATCCACTTAAGTGATGCAAGCACACCTGCAGCTCACACACAGCTGCATGTGGATGTGTTGTCAACACTAGAGAACAAGCAACATGTAGTGATATGAGGCAAACCAACCCAACCTCAGCTTATCCACAGAACCAACAGAACACACTAGCCAAACTGTACAAGCTCATATCCCATCTCTCTATTTCCATATATATGAAACACACTGTTTTCAGAACACCACCAAGATCTACACATATTATCTTAGTTCATCGCCCAAACATCTATCAAATCCATCACCCAATCAACATCTATTTTCTTACATAAGCCATCCAAGAGGAGATCAAGTATAAGGAGGAGGAGGCCAAGTGAACAGCAAGAAGGAGCAAGCCATGTGAGCAGCAAGGAGGAGCATGCCAGGAGTAAAAGGAGGAGCAGGGCAAGCATTAGATCTAGAAACAGAATAAAATCACCACAAGATCATCTGCATTAGCAACAAGATAGTTTCTCCACCCTGCTTGATAGGTAAATTAATCCTTAGTATTTATCATAAGCATCTGCACATATCAATTTTTTCTCAAGAAAATTATTAGGAGGGAGAGAGAGCTCTCAGGATGCATATGTGCTATGCAAATCATCATTGAGCCTAAAGGAACAAACAATGTCTGATCTTGTTAAGATCTGAGTCTCAGCCTTGTGCATCGTTGACCAAGATCAAATATTAGGGTGGTAAATCTCGATCATGCAAACTAGATGGTATCCTTTTTCCACACTCTATTTGGCAAATTTAAAAAGATCCAGTAGGTGAAACCACTATTTTCCATCCTAATGGAGGCATCATAGTGGCATCTCACTATTGAATCTACACAGTACAAGAAATCATCCCCACATAATCATTTTCCTAGCTTACAACAGCTAGAAATCATTTAAATTATCACTGTCATATTGACAGAATAAATTATCACTCACTTATATACAAGCTATCAATTGGACTACAAATTATAGCCAGAAAAGAGTCCAGGCAGTAGTTCACAGCTACAGATCATGCTACCTAGGCCATCACTGTGCACACTCCAGGAATGGAGGCACCATAGCAGTAGCTCAGATAGTAGATGCCATTGATAAGTAAGGAATCCATTTTACAATACATTCATTTAGCTAAATCAATCTCATCTGATCATGCTAGATATGATTAGGCTATTGTGTACACTCCAAAGAGGCATCACAATAGCAGGACCATATTACAAGAAGCCACTCTGGAAAATTCCATTAGGAAAAGTGTAATCATTTCCCTAGTATATTCTAGGAATCATATTTTTTATATACTACTTGATTGGTAGTCAACACCAGATTCCTTGCAAAGAAATCAACCCTCATGTATAGCTACTGTGTTGTTCACCACTGTGCTCAATCCAAAGGGAAGCACCATAGTGGCAAACATCATAGTAACAACCACCAGATAATTGACTAACTAGTTGACCATTCAGTAAAAAAATTCTTTAAATATAATATATCATTTTCCTATGTTAGAAAACTAGGAATCAATTGCACCATAATTTCACTGTCAATAATGACAAGAAGTAAGATCTTTCTCAAATTCCAAATCTGCAGCAAGGCTGCAACCATCATTTTACAATCCTCCAGCACTTAGACATGAGGATTAGGATTTAACCATATATTGTATACAAACCACCTTGGCAAGAAAATCCAAATGGAATAGAAATCATTTTCCTAGTCACCAATCTAGGAATCATTTCATTTCAAACATCACTTTACCCATCTTATAATTCACAGAAAATAGCCACAAAGTATCAGGATATAATTAGTTAACCATTAACCTACTAGTGCCTGTTGTCTCAGAACAACACTAAGATTTACAGTATTGCCTAGATTCAAATCAGCAAGACTAGAGTATCAATAGAGTCACACATGCCAGGAAGGATTAAGTCATCCTAATTAAGTTAGCACACTTAGCAGCATTCCAGCAAACATAAATCGGAACCACTGCTACCATTTATGTACACCATCATAACCAAGAGATCACCATAATCTTGCAACCAGCATAGCAAAACATCAGCCTGAAAGCCGGTCACATAAAGAACTCACCGTGCCATACAGATGGGCGCAGCAAAGAATGGACGCCGGTGTTGCGCCTGCAGCACCATCCCGCCGGCGTCAGGGTTGAGGTCGCCGTGAGGGGGCAGCAGGAGGCAGGCCTCGATTAGGAGGCGTGCTTCGGTAGCGGCAAGGACCAAGGGAAAGCCGGGTCACCCCGTCCTCAGCGTCGATGACCAAGCTGAGCCGGGATAGGGTTAGCCTCGACGTCGCGTTTTGGGGGCAGCAAGAGCGGGCGCTAGTGTGGATAGAGCAGAGAAGGGGTGGCGGAGCCACCCAGCATGACGATGGCGGTCGAGGGGGGGCGGAGCACGCTGGATCCGAGCAACGATGATGGCAGCGCCGCGACATCATGGGGAAGAAGGGTCGAGGTGAGAGAGAGAGAGAGAGAGAGAGAGAGAGAGAGAGAGAGAGAGAGAGAGAGAGAGAGAGAGAGGAAAGAGGAGAGCGTATGGGTCGGTTGACCGACTCGGTCGGTGGGCTCTGTGATTTAGTCCCACCAGGTGGACTGGGCTGGGTTTTGGGCTAGATGGGCCCAAGAACTAGGCCCAATTTATATAATAACAAAAATGGAAATTATTAAAATACCCTCTACACATTTTAAGCTCTAGAAAAATGTAGAAAATTCCTAAAAATATATTTAATACATCCAAGTGTTTGTTAAAATAATATCCACCTAAGAAACATATAATCATATTTATTTAAGTTTAATAAACTGCAAATAAATATTAACACCCTTAAATATCTAAATGAAATTTAGGAAAATTCCTAAAAATAAATAAAAATAAATCTCTTATCTCATAAAAATACTAACTTAAAATTTTACTAGTAATATATAAAACAAATATTTAAAGACATTAAAATAATTAAGAAGTTTCATAAAAAAAGATAATGTCTAAAAATAAATAAAATTCATTTTTAAGAAGTTAATCAAGTATATTTACTAAAAGGTACTAAGTATATTATTATAAAAACATTTTAAATTTCTTATATCATATAACTTGAATTATCTAAGTTATTAGAATAAGATAATTGTTTTGTTAATTATTTAATATTAGTTCCTAAATAAGAAATAATTATATTCAAAACACAATCCTTTAACTAGTCTAAAACCATAATTATAATTCAATATAAAAATCTAGGTGTAAACAATTAACTTTATAATAATCTTTTAAAATCTTTAACTAACTATAAGTCAAGGATTTACAAAGTTATTCTTTGCAATCATTAACAATTTATAAATAATCATATTTAACAAACTTGAAATTCACTAAATAAATTATTATGAAATCCACCTATTTTTCTTTATAAATAAAAATATCATAGTATGACCTATCAATATTACATATGCCAAATTGAAATCTTTAAAGCAAAGTTCCATAACCATAAGATTTCATCTTTAATTATGCTTATGAAAAACTCTAATTAATAATGATACAATTGTTATATCTCATGACCAATTACATTTTTATAGTTTACTTTGGTCTAAGATATCCTAAGCTAGATGTGTAATGACTCATAATTATTTAAACCTTATTACAAAAGCATAGCTTCAATCCTATTAATCTTCAGAGTTGAATCAATTAATATACATAATATTTTCTTCAAATATTATTCTATTTTCCACATCAAAAGAAACACTATACCATTTCATTAAAGCCATAACAACTTAAAACATGAACTTTGTAATTAGTACATAATATCATGGAACCTTATAATTATATTATGATTGTACTTTACTCTTTGTATTTTTTGTGTTTATCCTTCTTATGAAGTAAACTCAAAATAAAGCAAATCTTAAATAAATCATCTAAGTCCATCTCACTAGTAATAATTGAGGAATTACTTGGGGACTTTGCATTATGCATCTCATTACTTATGCATAACCTCATATTGCTTCTTTAAACATTGTCCTTACCGGGCAATGATGATATTTTGTAGAACCCGAGGTCCAGGGTCAAGTCGAGACATTCGATTGCAATACTTCGCTATATCAAGGCAAGTTCACACTTGCTCATGTCCTTTGATTATTTTTTGTAAAGTATTTTGCAAATCAAGTTTTGTCATCACCTGCCTTTCAAAAAGATCAGAAAACACTATTTTCATAATAATATGATTATAGGCTATTTACCATGAGGTAATAACCTAATATGAAAGTTCCGGTGGTAAAGGAACATATTATATAGGACTTAACAACCAATGTCGCCAGTGATTCTTGCACCATATATTACGCATTAACCATAAGATTTGGAATGGGACGGAGAACTCAGCTGGATCGGCTCCCTTCCGCATGCATTGGACACTGTTCTGGGCATTTGTAAGTTGCAGATCATGGGTATAGCCGTTTTATACGGAAAAAGGTCTACCGTGGATCTGGGCTTACAAAAGACATATTTCTAGTGTTAATGGTTGTTGTGTGTATCCAACTAAGGTATAGCCGTTTTATATTTGGGAAAGGTCTACCTTGAGTTTAGGCATACAACAATTGTGGTGTATGCGGGGTCACGGAGAAGGACAGTGATTGGCTTGGATCTTAGTCTGGGCCACATACCAAGGAAGTATGAATGGGTTGGCTGCTCGGATGTGCAACAAAGCTAAGATCTCTCATGGGTAAAGTAACGCACCTCTGCAGAGTGTTAAAAACTGTAACTTGTTACTCCCTATTCCGGGAAGGAGCTGCGAACGCTTTGGGAAAAGAACTCCATGAAAGTTCTAGTAAACCCGTCAAGGCTGACGGACATAGCTTTTCAGAATAAAAGCAACCTTTGAAGAAATTTTTACGAAACCCTGCATTGCCAACGACCTATGGTCTGTGGCTGTAGATATAGTGCATCAAACACTCCTTTTTAGTGAACTTGTTGAGTACGCTCGTACTCAATGTATCTTCTTAACCCTTGCTAGATTCTGAAGACATTGACGATCAGGAAGAGGAAGTACTATATCCAATTGAAGACCAAGAAGAATTATGCTATGAAGAACCAGAAGTATCCGGAAGCGTCGAAGGGAACAATTACGAAAACATCTATTGAATGGAGACCGACGTATCTGAAGTGTAGATGTAGCATATATATAGTGATCTAATCCAATAGCATAGATCTCTATCCTCTATCTATATTAAATCTCGTATAAACCTTAGTTTCTTCTTTATTCTGTTCTCCAATTTATTATAGTTTAGCCCTGAGTCATAGGGATACCTCTATGGACCTAAGAGGATCTCAGAGTCATCATGTAATTTATGGTTGTAATAATGATAATATATGATGTGGACCCGCTTTGTTTCTGTTGTACCACTCTGAGGATGTAATATTTGCGGAATGGTACTGCGAGAGTGTTATGTCCACGATTGTAGTATACTACAACATGCAGTGGTATGCTAGGTCACCACATTGATGATTCCGCTGCTTCGTTGGAGAGAGAGCACGAAGGTTGTCGGGGTACCCAGACATGTGTGCGATCACAAATGCACCACTGCTTTGCGGTGCTATACTTGATGGTGCTCGACCGGCTGGACCAGATGGACTTCATCACGATCTTGAGATCGGCAAGAATTCGACTACATCATCCACGAGTACAACCTCGTTAACGCTATTCGGTCTTCGAGGGTATGTATTCTATGGATGTATATCCACCCGTTGCTTGTATCTAGTAGATAGATCTTGGTACTTAGTTGTTCCCATCGTAGAATTTTTTTTGTTTTCTATGCTGCGAACCCTTCAGTGGTATCAGAGCCGGATCTATGCGTAGATGCTTTGCATGGGTAGTACACATATGTATATGTGGCCGATGATGGTCATGTTATTACTTCTTCCTTGTACATTGGATATTGGTGGCATAGTGGGATGAAGCGGCCCGGACAAACTTTACATGTCCTCGCACATGAGACCTGTTCCACGCTTGACATGCAACTAGTTTTGCATAAGTGGCTAGAGGGCGTCTGTCTCTCCTAATATAGTGAATATCTAATTTATAGCGAGTTGTCAATAATTTGGTTCTCCTCGTTGTGGTTCCATGTTCGTAGGTAAGAACGGTTCTATCTTCGAAAGACCTAAGCCATGTAAAACTTGCAATGGATAAATTAGAAGCGTCTAGTTTAGAGTGTTGCTGGGCTAGTGTCATGATATTGTGATGTTGTAAGTAAAAGTATAAGTCAATACTCTTACAACACACATAACGTGTAAGTTCCAGAGACCTTGGCCTTACACATAAAGGAATGATGGAGATCATACCACGATGCACATGATAACGATCAAGTGAAGGACCATATCATTTCACTTTTCACATAAGATGTTTGCTTGCATCTTATATTTCTTGTTTGGCGTTTTATTAGCATTATAAGATGATCCCTCATTTAAATATCAAGATAAAAATGTGTTCTTCCTTAAGTATGCACCGAAAATGTTTCGCCGCTTCAAGACATCACGTGATGATCGGGTATACTTGAATCCGCGAGCATATCTCGGGTGTAAGACAGTTTTACACACGCAAATACTATGGTTCTTACTTGGCGAGCCTAGTATGTGTAGACATGGCCTCGGAACACGGACCGAAAGGTTAAGCATGAGTCATATGCTCGATATTATGACCATTTAGATGCTCGCCTTTGAAGCTACACCGACTCATGTGATGATCGGACTTGGTGTAGTGGATTTGGTTCATGTAATCACCAAAAAGACACGAGGGATGTTGTTTTTGAGTGGGAGTTAATTTCTAATTTGGATTAGTAGAACTAAATATATCATAAATTAAATCAAAGTGAATTTGCATAATTTGTTGTAGTCATTGGCATTCGTTCACCACCTTATGCTTAGTTGTAATTGGGATAATAGAACTACAGAATTCTGGATATTTACTTTACGAACTGGTATCGTATTGTGTTTGAGTGTCAATCTAAAGTTTAAAGTCCTATTGCAAACTTTCAGCAAACTCTGTTTACTCTGTGAAGTTTAATAATTAGTATTAAATTGAGAGTGACAGTTCTAGTGTTAGTATCTAAAGTATCATGTTTGCCTCCATGATTCTTGATTTAAATATCGAGATTATCTAGGAGCTGAAAGAATTGTTTCAGAAACCATCATGTGTGGCAGATATAACGATATCTGAAACAATGTTTTGGTTGCAATATGATAGAGTATAATATATTTTCTCATATTGGATGAGAATTTGCGAAGGTGAGAGATGCTAGACATCCTAATCATCCCAAATGGTTTTGGAAAGTAACGTTATACTCACAATTTTACTTTATAAGCTACATTAGCTTGATCATGAAAGTCGTCATCATAAGGATGAATAGAAGATGTATGTAAATTTTTTACTACACTAAAAGATTACTAAAGAATGGATTTTAAAAGGATGCCATTCATTTGATAATGGTGATCTACTTCAAAGTGCAAGTCCAAAGGTATTAGTATTTAAATATACATGCTTTGGACTATGTGTCATGTATATGGCGCCACTTTTGATGTTGATAGATTCTTTTAAAAGGAAAAGGAAATGCTGAAAGAGAATCTATAAAATATATTTGGCAGAAAAGAAAAGATTGGAAATATCCATTTTAGGTATATAGATGATATACATGTTATGGTTGTATTCTTTTCTTGTTAAACAATGTGGTTCTTGGGTATTGAATACCGAATTTGTTGGTATGAAATTTCATACAGAACGATACAATTCATGAACCACAATGGCCTAAGTAACTAGCAAGAGAATATGTGATGATGTTCATCGAAAACAAACAAACCGTTGTTTGTATTTCTTGTTGACATCAAAGCTTGCCTTCAAGATTTGTTTTAATAATAGTTATTTAAATCAGGTATTATGAGAACAAAGATTGTTCAAATAATTACCATATTCCATATAAGATGGATGATTTACAAATCTAGTTGGAGAAATCACATTCATAAAACTAATGATAAAATGTTGCAAGACAAATGATTGGAAGATCACTTACAAAGTGACATCGCCGTTTAAATTATATTGGAAAGAAAACATGAAGAAACTCCATTTCATGGACTTTTGGAGTCTTTGATTTGATCAAATGAGGCTTGGAGACTTTCCTTGGGATAATTAAAACTTCGTTCCACGGCCAAAGAAGAACGAACGACTAAAATTTTGGAATTTATACATATCGATGTATGCAATCCATTATGTATAGTCATAAGTGATGGACTTCAACTTCATATGCTTTCTCTGGAAATTTGAGTGAATATTCATTTAATGAGAAAGAAGTATGAAATATTTGAAAATATTCAAAGACTTTCAAGATGAAGTGGAAAATCATTGTAACAAGAAAATAAATAATTTATGATTTTATCATAAAGGGATTTATTTGAGTTGCAAGTTTAGCAAAACACCTAGATTTGCATCTCTCGAAACACCATATGAATATGGAGTGTTTGAGATTTGTAATGAAACCTTGTTTGACATGGTTGGATCAAAGGTGTTATTTATAAAACTGCCATTATGTTTTAAAATATTAAAGCTTTAGAGACTACCGCTTTTACACTGAAAAGAGCTCCATATTGATCCGTTGAAATGACAGATGTAAGTTATGGTTTGGGGTAAAACCCAAGTTGTCCTTTCTTAAATTTTGGTATGCTAAGCATAAGTACGATGTTTACAACCAAAGTCGGATGAGCATGTCTTTGTAGGTTATTTCAAATAACAATTGGGTATTCCTCCATAACACCGAGGACAAAAGGGTTTGTCGCTTGAAACATGAAGTTTCTTGAAAAAAGAATTTTTTGAAAAACTTAAGTGGGAGGACAATAGAACTTTGATAAGGTTAACGAACCTTAGCTATATGTGCTGAGTTGTGCAGCGCCAGAAAACGTTCCGGAGGCAGCCACAATGCTCATGGCTCACGTGCCTCAAAGGTTGTGGTCACGGAGGGCTAAGTTCCTATTGAACCAAGTAGGTCGGATAAACAATCAAATCCTAAGATTTGAGAGTAAATCATTGTTGTTTGAAAATGATGAACCGACTACATGCAAAGAAGCGATGATGGGCCCTGACTCTGTCAAATGGCTTGAAGCCATAAAATCCATGATAGTTCCATACACGAGAAATCAAGTTTTTTGAACTTGGAAGACCCTCTGCAAAGGTGTAAAAACCTATCGGTCATATTTGGATCTATAAAGAAACAGACATCGATGTTTCACATCTATGAAATAGTTGACATGTCGTAAATTATTTTACGATAATGTTCAAGGAGTTGACTATGACAAGATTTGATCTTTCATAAGCGATATTTATTCTGGACGGATTAAAGCAGCAACCACTATAAAGGGATGCTAAAAAGGGCATGCAAACTTCAATGGTTGAAGTAAGCATCGCGGAGTTGGAATCTTCACCGTGATGAAACTGTTAAAGGAGTTTTCATCAGGAGACGATGAAGATGCTTGCATTTGCAAGAAATTAAGTGGGAGCGCTGAGACATATTTCTAATACATTATGTGGAGGACATCTTGTTGATTAGAAATGATGTATATTTTATTGAAAAAGGTTAAGAATTTTATTTCGATGAAAGACTTAGGCAAAACCCGAATATTTAGCATGAAAGTCGAAATTGATAGACTGTGACGCTAATATGGTCGTTCCAAACGTACATATATGAGATATTGAAGGGGTTCAATATAGAAACAACAAGAAAAGGATCTTGTTGCATGGAAAAAGAATTGAATCAAAATTCAAGTGTATCGACACTTGATAAGTGAAACAAGATTCAAGTGCTTTGACACTTGATGAGTGAAATCACAAGAATGTATTGATCAATCATACCATGATATGTACACATCTAGATATGTCCTATTCCCTAAGTTTTACGAGCATATACCAGAATGAATCATAAAGTGATCATTGAACGATAGTAAGGATATTCTTATAATCTTTTGGAAGAATTAAGAAGGTATTCCATTTGTATAAGAGAAAAATAGTTCATTGAAAAATGATACTAGTTTTGTCATAAGATACAAATTAAGTTTATCTCAATTTAAACTATGGGTGGTGCAATGAAATTTAAAGAAAGTTTCCATGATGGATTTGGATGAATTCCAAAGTTAAGACATTGTGACGGATGCTACAACAAAAAGCTAAGTATATGACTACTATAGTAGCAGCAAAGGAGGGCATTTGTGTCAAGTAGTTTGTTATCAAACTAAGGTGTGGTTCACAACGGGCTAACACTAAAGATATATTGTACGACAATAGTATCGACATGATTTAACCCCAAGGAACTAAAGGTCTCACCAAAAGACCAAATGTTTACAATGCCGTCTCATTAGAGAATGAGTGATGCATGAAGACGAAAATACATGCAAATACACACAGACCTGAAAGCGTCAGATCCATAGATTATGTTAACCACTTGCAATCGCGTATACGGAACACCAGAAAGCCATAGGTGTTCAATACACAAAGTTTTCAAACTAGATTATTGTCTCTAGTGCAAGTGGGAGACTGAAGGGAATATGCCCGAGAGGCAATAATAAAGTGGTTATTATCATATTCCTTATTTATGATAAATGTTTATTTTGCATGCTATAATTGTATTAATACGGAAACATTAATACATGTGTGTTTAATGAACAAAAAGAAAGTTCCTAGTTATGCCTCTCTTATAAACTAGCTCATTGATTAACTAG
The DNA here is from genome assembly GCA_916181665.1 of Avena sativa. Lineage (NCBI taxonomy): Eukaryota > Viridiplantae > Streptophyta > Magnoliopsida > Poales > Poaceae > Avena > Avena sativa. The sequence goes on from OV702283.1 coordinate 199,132,257, forward strand.
ATGATCAAAGATTTCCTATTCATGGACATTGGATGTTGTTAATAACGACGTCACAACATTGTTGGAATGATGTGATGAACATTCATCCGAAGTATAGCATTACGATCAAGGTCATTGTGTTTATATTGCTATAACACCATACGAATTAATCTTAGTCCTTAGACCATGAGATCATGTAAATCACTCACACCGGAAGAGTATCTTGATAACGTCACACAATAGCAGGGTGATTACAAAGATGGGTTCAGTGCTGCGAAGGTGTTATGTTGAGGCTCATGGATCAAGAGTGGAATATTTCCATCCCGATGAGAGAGAGATATACTTCGGGTCCTCTCGGTCATATCACATTGATTAGCTTGCAATAAAGTGATTTGATCACTAGAATGTTATATCACGGGGACAAGAAAAGAGTACATGTCGGTAATGAGATCAAACTAAGTATGGAGATAACGATGATCGAATATCGGACATGTAATATATCGTGAGACAAAGGGATTGAGTTACATGCGTATAAGGTTCACACGATCACAAAAGTCATCGTTGAATGTGTGGGAGTCAGTACGGATCTCCAGGTCCCGCTGTTGATTATTGATCGGAGAGGGGTCATCATGTATGCATTATTCACTAACCGTAGGGTGACACACTTAAGGGATACCGACACCATTTGGAGCAAATAATATGCCAGAGAAAGAATTACAAAGCACATGAATTGTTTCACTAGACACCGGAACTATTTCGGTTGAAATTGCTGAAACTGGTTCTGCATGTGAAATTGAAATGTTGTAAGGGTTTTATGAGAGTGTTTGTTAATTCAAGTAATTAAAAAAATTCTGAAAAAATAAATAAAAGAGTTTTATTTAATGAGAGATTACATTAAATTTGGTGGAAATTTAATGGGAATTTGAGTGGAGGAAATGGAGGGACATATTTATGTGAGTGGAGCTTCCACCACATGAATGAGGGAGAGGTGGGGGCACCCTCCATGGCCGGTGGCCATGCCCCCTTGGGCTGCCCCTACCCTATATAAGAGGACCCTCCTCCTCCTACACTGTCACACCTCCTCGCGAAGGATCTCTCTCCCCCTTTAGAATTCCCCATGGTCTCGGATCAGTGAGATACATGGTCCCGGTGGCTTTTTCTGGAAGGATTTGTTGCTTCCGCTGCTTCGCTGGAGCGAGGGAACGGAGGTTGTCGGGGTACCCGGACGTGTGTGCGATCACGGATTCACCACTGCTTTGCGGTGCTGGACTTGATGGTGCTGGACCGGCTGGACCAGATGGACTTCATCACGATCTTGAGATCGGCAAGTGTTCGACTATATCATCCACGAGTACAGCCTTGTTAATGCTATTTGGTCTTTGAGGGTATGTATTCTATGAATGTATATCCACCGTTTGTTCGTATCTAGTAGATAGATCTTGGTACTTAGTTATTCCCATCATAGGATTTTTTTTGTTTTCTATGCTACGAACCCTTCAGGTACAACGTCCAACTTATTATCTAAGTGAGGTTCTGATAGAGTCGAAGAAAAGGTATCCACATTACCAAAAGTTATCCTATGGCGTATTATTTGCTTCCACACAACTATGACATTATTTTCAAGAGCACAAGATCACAGTGGTGAGTACTGCTCCCTTGTGAGATATAATGAACAATCACGACGCCACAGGACGTGTATCAATTTGGGGAATCGATTTAGCCGCTTTTGACATTGAGTAAAAGCCACACACAACAATAAAGTCCCAAATACTTTTCGATTTTGTCGTTGATTGGACAGAGACGGCAGAAAATACAAGTCTTCCAGACTGCAATTTTGGACTCTTCACTTCGATGGATCAAAAGAACGAAGATGCTTGGGGGCTGGCGTGGTGCTCAAATCACCCCAAGGAGATAATCTATTCTATGTGCTACAGATTCACTTCACGACAACCAATAATATTGCCGAATATGACGCACTGTTACATGGAATACGCATGGCCAAAGACACTAGAGTTACCCGACTCATGTGTTATGGATACTCAGATTTAGTTACAGAACAAGTATCCAATATATGTAATGCAAATAAACACATGGAAGCATACAACACTATTGTGGATGAATTATCCAAATCGTTCAAGGGTTTTTAGGTTCAATACATCCCTCGAGCAGAAAATAAGGAAGCAGACGCTCTATCAAGAATAGGCTCTGCGCGAAAACTAGTTCCGGATAGTGCTTTTCTAGAGAACCTTAAACTTCCCTCTATCATAGGAGTTGATGAGGACTATCCAATGAAATCTGACTCACCTTTAGTAGCAGTTCTGGATGTAATTCCCAGTTGTACACAACCCTACCTAGAATTCCTGGTAGATGGAAAATTACCCAAAGATGAAGTTCTGGGATGATAGATCGTCTGACGAGCAAAAGACTAGACAATTATAAATGGTGAGCTCTATAAGCGGAGTGTTTTGGGTTTTTCAGCACTGTATTTCTCCGGAAGGAGTCGAAATCATACAAGAAATCCATGAAGGCAAATGCGGCCATCACATCAAAGCCAAATCGTTAGTGGAAAAAGCTTTTAGACATAGATTATTTCGGCTCACAACTAACGTAAATGCCGAGAAACTGGTCAAAATGTGCAAAGGCTGCCAAAAGTACACCTTTCAAGCACACATTATGGCTGATCAGCTGCAAATAATCCCTATTACATGGGAATTTGTGGTCTGGGGGCTTGATATGGTAGGGTCGTTTAGGACCGCAAAATGTGGATTCTCCTAGTGGTGGTGGATAAATTTACAAAGTGGATTGAGGCTAAACCCGTAAAAAATTGTGTTGGAGCCACAACCAGAAAGTCCGTCGAGGACATGATCATCTGATTCAGATATCCGCACAGTATTATTACTGACAAGGGGGGCAAATTTTCCATGGGAGAACTAGCTGAATTCTGTGAAGATCAAGGGATCCGACTCGATATTGCATTAGTCGCACATTCACAAGCCAATGGACAAGTTGAAAGGGAAAACGGTCTCATTTTACAAGGACTCTGATCTCGTCTCGAGGCACCACTTCGTCGTGCTGTGGGGGCTTGGGCGGAAGAATTACTACCTGTGATATGGAACTTGCGTACAACTCCTAATAGTACAACTGGATATACTCCTTTCTTTTTGGTCTATGGTGTAGAAGCAGTTCTTCCGAGTGATTTAATCCATCAATCTCCCTGAGTAAAAGTGTATATCGAAGAAGATGCCAAAGTTTATCAACAATATGATATCGATATAATCGAATAAGTTCGTGTCGTTGTTGAGCAGAGATCTATAGCCTACCAGCAGAAGTTACACAAGTACCATAGTCATAGAGTGCAAAATATTTCCTTCAGAAAGGTGATTTGATTCTCCAACTAGTGCAAAAAGAAAGAACAAACTTCCCTCGATTTGGGAAGGACCTTTTATGATTAGCCTAGTTCTGCATAATAGGTCATACTATTTAACCGATATGAGACCAATCAAGGAAAGACCTAATAATTGGAAGAGAAAGAGAGCTGGTGGTAGTATAGACCTGGATGAATTAGACCGTCCATGGAATATTTCATAGCTACGTCCCTTCTATTATTAACTTATATTTCCTTAATCATATGTACATGTTCAAAGTGAAATAAAGTATTTGTTACCTTATAACTTTTTGAGAAGTTTTTTACCATCTTATTTCCACAAGAGCATGTCAAATTCAAAAATCCCAGGATGCTTGAAAGTACTTTATGCTCATGTTTGTTTTGGTTATGATTTTTGAAAACCTATAAAAATGTTACCTTTTGTGGCACCCCGGATTTACGGTCCGAGAATACCCATTATGCATACAATTCATACAGTAATAAGTACAAAACTTACAAGGTGGCCATTATGGCAATTACAACACAAGTAGTGGAAGTCTTTAGCACAGAGCCCATATCATGCCTTAACCTACAGGCAACTGACTGGAAAGACGGCCTAGCTCATATAGACGTCAGCACCTTCGTCACTTCAAAACATCTGCAATCTGGCCAAGTAAATAGCCAGGGACAATGTCGGTGAGTACTTTGAATGTACTCGCAAACCACCGAGACAAGGTAACAAGGATAATGCATATTGGGCTGTGGCGAGATAGCTCTATCCTGTAGTTGTTTTTGAAAAGCCTAACCTTGGCATCTCTATATCTTTGTTGAAAAATAGTTTTTGGAAAATATGCCTCCTTTTAGAAAGTCCGGATATCCCCATATCCTTGCTAAAATCTTTGGAAACAGTTTTATAGTAAAACCCTTTTTTTAAACATCTTCGACCATCTCTGGTCAAAACCAAACTCATTCTTATCTTTCCTCATGACCAGGTCACATCGTTTTATTTATCTCAAAATATCGGAAGGGTATTCCTAGCAATCACCTTTCCAACCGTCCTTGACCGTGGACACGACTATTCAAATAGATTAGACTCTGCAGAGTTTGTGCACTTTACCCACAAGAATCAATACATCCGCCGGGATACAACCACGACCCGCTAAACACGGTAGATGGGGGTTCGGATAATCAAACCTAACTTTTCATTTGTCCATCCTAGCAAAGGCGGATTTTCCTCTTGGGTTGTTCTCTCCGGTACGATTATGTTGCATGACGGCCATAGTCCTTCCTCCCGTACTAGCCCCTACCCCCAAACCATAGTTTGGAAGGTAGCAATTGTGACTCCACTCCCATCCGTACTTACCTTAAGTCATACCGTCCGCGAGAGACCCAATTGTTGCACCGGTACCTTGTCCCAGACAGTACGGATTTCAGGGGATTCTCCCCTTTACCGAGTACGAGCAGCCCCGACTAAAGACCACAAACTACAAGTTAAGCCCCAATGACTAGGGTAGTGTGGTTGCATGGATAAATTGTTCCGGTAAAGCCATAGAACATCCCTTCTCTTTCTGTTGCTTGACTTTCTCTTAATCCTCCTCATATCTTCTTTAGTTAAAACCTCCACTTGGAAACGATGCCTCTTTCCAAGGGTTTTATTCTGAAAACTTTGTAGTAGGGTAGAACCCAAAATAGTTTTATCATTGAAAATCCGTGGGCTCCAAGAGGGAAGATGCTAATCATCTTAGCCTCGACCTAAAGGGGTAAAAATGGGTGTCAATAGGGCTTGATCAATAATAACAGTAATAATAATAACACGATGCTTCCTTCTTCTCGGTGCAACACAATCGCAACTATCGCCGTTATCGAGTATACATGCAAACAAACAACACCCCAATCAATGCAATGCATACAAGCATCAAACCCAACAGCATACAGAGATTAATTACAAGGTATGAGATAGTAGAATGTTGGAGATTGGTTGATAAGATTAGCCAAAGATTTGGAGGCCGTAGGGAAAGGATCCGTGTGGATTTATAGTCTAGGAACTACCTAAGAGAGGTGTTTTTGACCAAGGGCTTGATCTATATGATACCATTGTATAAAAATGATACCATTAGATAGGTATTGATAAAATGAAACCAACAAATGTGGTTTCACTATTTTATCAATTTCCAGTGATTTATGATGATTTTTATAGTGGATAGAACTCTAGTTTTAGAAAATAATTCACCAGACATAATCTGGAGCTCCAAAAATTATTTCCTTGGGTGATTAGGTAGTATTTGATGGACTGAATATAGAGGAGTTTTATTAACCTTAAAACAATTACCATAATGCCATTGAGAAATTTCCAAAGTCAGTACTAGATGGGAATTGTCTTTTTCACCATCTTTAAATTACAGAAGCTTTTTATGTGATTCCAAGGAAACATGTTAGGTACTGAGAATACCTTTATGTAGAAATTGGAATCAACATTTTTGGAGTTACATAGCTACTGTGGTAATTTTATTAGTGAATAAACCATACATAGAATAGTTTAAATCACTAAAATTCTATATTTTCTTAATAATTTTTTGGTCTCCTGTGGTTTGATAGGTAAGGTGTTATATTGGTACTGGCAGTTGGAATTAGGTTATTACCTCCTTTGGGCTGACCTAAGGAATTTTCTAAAGGCAGAAAAGGCTTGATTTTGTTATTTTTGTTAACTGCAATTTAGGAAGCAAAAGGGCATGGGGTCAGTGGGATATGAATGGTGTGGATAATACCTTCCAGTACAAATTGATTTCAGGTCATTTGGATTAGTAGAACTCCATGGGTGAAATTATTAGTGATCTTGACAGATATTAGTAGATGATTTATCATATTTATTCTAGACATTGTTTCGATACGAAAATGGCTCTGCATGTAGGTCAAACATACAGGTACTGGAGGAATTTTGGATCTGATTAATTTGAGTCATTTTTCATTTTTACTTCGAATTAATCCAAACTGGTATATAAACATATCTGGAATTAATATTTAGAAAGAAAAATAAGGGAAAATGGCTGGATCGGCTAGCGCACTGGGCTGCGGAGCAGAAACCGGCCCACGCGGGGTAGCAACGCGCGCGGGCGCCGCGCTTTGAACGGGACACGGTGGGCCCCGTTGGTCAGCCGGGGTGAGGCAACGAAGAGGTACGTGGAGATCCAGGCCGTTCGGGTGAGGCAGATCTAACGGCCATGGGGCATCGTCTTCCTCTAGTCGAGGTCGCGGGAAGGGAAACCCTAAGGAGGGCCAGAGGGGAGAGGCAGGGCTTACCAGGGGCTCAAGGGCGTCGGAGATCGGGCGGAGGTGAAGCGGTGCACTGTGGCGATCTCAATGACGGGAAAAAGGGGTAGGGTTGGTGCACTTCTCTGGGTCGCATGCTTACGCGACGGGCCTGGCTCGGGAGCTCGCCTGAGAAGGCGTAGAGTGCATGCAGGCCACCAAGGAGGGACGGAGAGGGGGTTCTGGTGGTGGTCTGGCTCGGTGCGGGTTGCATGCAGGGCGGTAGGTATGCGCAAGGGTGAGTTTCATCGGGGGAGCTTCTCATCGGACATACACGGGCGACGGCGCTTCTGGTGTCCCTGCGATGAAACAAAGATCATGAAGGGGTGTATCAAATGTAGGGGAGAACAATGAGAGGAAAGGGAAGGGAAGGGGTGTTTGGGATGGAGAGCAGGCCTTCCTTCCTCTTGCATGCCCAAGAGGTGATCTTGGGGTCTTCCATGGCAATGGAGATGAGGGGAGCGAGATCTGGAGCTCGGGAAGAGTTAGGTGAGAGTGAGTGAGTGAAATTAGGGAGCGGGGAGGTGGTGCTCTGCCCTTTTGGCTTATAAATAAGAGGGCAAGGGTCCTTGGTGGATAATGTCTATAAGGGAGGTTGTGGAGGTGGCTGGCCAGGGATTGGGCATTAGGGGTGGTGCAAGGGTGGTGGTGGGGCCACCAGCTCGACCAGAGAGGGAGAGGGGAGTGGCTGCTGTGGTTTTTAAGAGAGGGAGATCTTTGCAAGATATGGATGCCTCTCTCTCACTCCTTGTTCTTCTTCAAAACACAAAAGACAAGGTGCTACAGTAATATTTTGACCAGAGTTGGGGTGTGGTGTTCTAGTGAAGTCCTTGGCAAGATTTGATGGGGCTTGGAGTTGGTTTGAGACTAGTTTAGGCTAGTTTTGCAAACTTGGTCAAGTAGGTACTTGTGAAGGGAGTTGGATAAGTTGCATAGGGCAAGGTGAGAAAAAGGTACTGGTGTGTGCATAGGGTCATTGCATCACCCTAGGAATTATTTGGTATTTTTCTAGTGATTAAAGGTGCACTTAAACTCAAATATTCAAAACATCCAGAAGTAGTTTATAGAAGCTTATTTGATATTTTTACATTGGAAAAGCTTTGTTTTTTATGTGATATGGTCCTAAATACCATATTACATATTGGAGATATTTTTTGGAAATTATTGAAGTGGGAAAGTTTATTTAGGGAATTATTTCTTGTTTCTGCCATTTAAGAAAAAGGGCAAAAAGAAATAATAAAAAATTTCAAAAAATATTTATTTCTGAGTTGGAAAGATGGGATAGGGTAAATAGGCATCAAATGTGCCTTGAGTTGGCAGGGTGATTTGTAAAAAAACAACTTTCCTTTGTAGACAAAGGTTTTTGAGAATTTAGTAAGTAAAGGGAATTAAATAGTTTAATAATCCCAATAATTATGGGAAATTATTTGGGGATTCTTATATCCAATGTAGATGATGTAAACTTGATGTAGGCATCAAGATCAACCTTGAGTTTTAAGTAATGTGGTGTAAAGGGTGGAAACTAGATTTGGGAGGATCTAGGGTTTGGTTATTTTATACCACCTAAACATGCTTGGATTAGGGAGCTCAGAGCTCACCTTGGTACAAGGGGTATATGGATAGATAGACAAAGTTATATATATTATCAAGAAATCAAGATTTGGGATTTGTTGCATTTGAGGGGGTCTAGAAAAGATGGCAAACTTTGTTGAAAATAAGGCTGCCATAGCAGATGCATCAGTTAGCCTCCTAAACCATGTGGGTTTAAGAAGCACAAGGCTCCAATGGAAACAAGTGGAGTGGTGCTTGATAGGATATTATTAGTAGATCATAACCAAGCAAAGAGTTGGTCAAGGGGAGGTGGTATATAGATGTGATCTTCCGCCAAATTAGGCAAGATGATAAGATTTGCAGAAAAGATTATTATCTTGACTACAAAACCATCAAGGATGAGTGGGAATTAGAAGGGATTAGCCAAGTGTGAGAGTGGGCCTTGGTAGTACTAAATATGTACTACAAGATGATTCAAGTACAGTCTCAAGACTTCACATAGGATGGAAAACGTAGAGCTGCAAAGATTGAATCTAGATAAGAAATCCAGACTTAGCCATTTTGGCAGATTTGGAGATTGTGACTAGTATGCAAGAGGGAAACAATTGAGAGGGTGGCAAAGGTTTATCCTTTCCATTAAGTGGTTGATGTTGAGGTATAGATTGAATATAGGGGATCCATGCTTGGATTGGGTATCCACAAAGATGGAAACCATCAAGAGGGATTATCCCTGGATTGATCTGATTGGGAGAGGAGAGGGTCACTTAAGTGGCTTGGGTGGATCCAGATTTGGATGCTTGATTTGAGATTGATGATCACAAATAAAGATTTGGGTCCTAAGGGATGAACTACTAGATTAGCTCACTCTAGTTCCTAAGCAGACAAGACAATCAGCAGATCAAGGCAATTCATCAGACAACAGATCAAGGCAATTCATCAGACAGCAGATCAAGGCAATTCATCTTATCACTTATTCCACTACCACCAGGGTTACCATCAAGCCTAGCTTGAGGTAAGAATGGGTATTTTGAGGTGGGTGTGCTTTCAAAGGAGATAAGGATCATCTTGGTATTCCCATCAAGATGGGAATGAGAAGGTTTTAATAAAGGTTTTTGGAAAACCTAGGGATAAGATTAGTTGGGAGTTCTGTCTTGAAAACATAAAGAGATAATATATAGGTCTCCATAGTTTTGTTAATGGAAACTAGTAAAGTATTTTTTTGGTGTCAAGGTCCTCTTGGCTCAGGTTTTGAAATGCCAGAACATTTGAGAATATGAAGGATGAGCTGAGACATCTCTTTTGTAAAATAGCTTTTTGTAAACTAGGGTTGAGATGATGAGTACATCCCTTGATACACAAACAGTTGCATGAGCACAAGAAAGCAAGAAAACATTGCAAGAAAAAGTTTTTGTTCCCCCAGATTTTTGCCTTTTGGACATTAAATCAGGGTCGCTAAAATTAGGATGTTATAGACCTTTCCCCCTTAAAATAATCCCGTCCTGAGATTAGGGAGGAGTAGGGTTGGGTGATAACATCAGCTTAAAAATTTCAGCGCCGAAATTATGAGATGTTAGCAGGTCTTCTAATAAACAGGAAGGTTCAGCTATGGTTAGGATCTGAGAGGCTTCGGGTTTGGGGGTTTAGATTTAAGCGAATGGAAAAGACGCAGTCTTTTCCCCTTAGGACAGGTCTAGGTAGGTTTTGCGTCAACGGGGTACTTCCTTCTTGAGGCGAGACGGCGAGTTGAATCTTCTTTATTCCTTCGCCTTGTGGTCGACTTTTCTCTCTTCAAGGTCTGGATACACCGGGGTGTTGGCTAGACGGTCGACCCTAGAGGGAAGGACCTTCCTGAAGTATCTTCTGATTCTGGTGAAGTACCGATTATCGTTCTTCTTGCAGGGTTGATAATTCGGATTTGGAGGGGTGGTCATTACTTAATGCTAATTAGTGTTCGACTCCAGAGGTCTATCGGGTTCTGGGCGGAAATACGCAATCTTCCCCCTAGGAGCAACACTAGGGGTTCTTGGTGGGCTCGCCAACTTTCTTAGTGGGAGTCATTTGTTGATGCTGGGGGAGGGCACTGCACTTTTCCTCCGGGGTAGTTATCTTCTATCAAAGTCGTCGAAACCGCTTCATGAGTTAGAAGGTCTACCGGATCGGTGCCTACTAGTTTCCGTGTAGTTAGTTTTGAGCTGGTTAGGGGTCTGACGGGTTGGAGGATGTCATTGGAGTTTGGCTATCTAGGAAACGAGGTCCTTTGGAATGAGGTCATTCCGGTTTGGTCTGATGCAACGTCGTGGGTAAAACATGAAAAGAATGACATCACACTTGCATAATACCCAGAAATTTAGCAGGTTCATGCAGGTCGGTGGTGGAGTTACTTAAGAGGTTACAAAATAGGTCTGTGCCGCAGGGCGACAAAACACTTAGAGTCTTACAATACAGGTTCAGGGACGATACATAACTCTACCTATGTTGAGATAGGCGAGTCTCTGGGTGCGAAGACTACTTCGAGAGAACGTCCAGAGCCTTGTCGCTGTTCTAGGGTTAAAGGTTTCTCCTAAGGTAGTGCTTTCTCGGGGGAAGAGGAGGTTTTGGGGATAGTGACCTCCTGATTCTTCTGGCCGAAGGGGCTCATGGTTTCTTGCCCTCTTTCGGTGTCAAAACTTCTGGCTTTGAGGCCATCAAATTCTTGTCTGGACATTTGTGGGCAAAGTGGCCGGTATCTCCGCACGTATAACAAACACTTTGCTTAGCTTCAGACCCCCTTGGGCTTTCTTTGGGATCTTTACGGGGGCAGTGGATGTCTTGGCCTTTGCCTTGGTAGGAGTGTTGTCAAGACCATGTTGGGGGCACTCTCGGCTGAAATGACATGGTTGATCATAGGAGAAGCAGGTGCCTTTCTTGGAACGTCCTTCTCTTGATTTCTTACCAATGTTGACACAGGGAAGTTGACGAGCCTTGCCAAGCAGGAGATAGAGGGGGCAGTTGGCCGGGACATGGTCATGACCTTCACAAAGGAAACATGTGACTAGTTGGGTGGGGCAATCTGCAGGAGAGTAGAGATCTCCAAAATTTGGGTAGTTGCCTAAGCACTGGCTAGCTTGATGTCCTTCCTCACCACAACAGCTGCATCCTTTCCTCGGGGCTCCGATCTTCATGGCCATACTCAAGATTTTCTAGTGGAGATGAAATCTCGGGCTGTAGAAGGAAACGGTCCCACAGAGTTAGTCTTCCGAGTTCGAGGGTAGAGGAAGGAGTGAGGTATAATATTGGGTGGAAAGCTATGGTTGACGATGATAGGTCAACAGGGGTTTATTGGAGTTGATTGGAAAGACGTCGTCTTACCACCTTAGAGTTTTACTTGTGGTTGTCGAGGTTTTATTATGTGGCCATCCTGCCGAGGAGAGATTTCCGGCTATGAGGGTACGAGGGTTAACATCGGGATGTGCCAACTAGGTGGTCAAAACTACAGTATCGGATGATTCCCGGCAGACAAACAACACATTCCAAGCATCATACACACACATGCCAAACAAACAAGGCATACCATAAGTACTAAGGGGGTGAATACACGCCATAAAAGGGAATCCTATTCTAGGGAGGCTAATCCTAAATACGGATGTTATGGGGGTCTTGACTTCTATCCTGCCGTCTTTGGTTGTCGGTGCCGTACTTGATTGATTTGGGGGCGGTGAAGGACTCCATTGGTAGGGCGATCTTGTAGTGTATGTCGTCGTTGGTATCTCCTTTGTCTTGCTTGTGTTGGGGTCTCTTCGTTTCGGGATCTCCGTCTCATAGTCTCCGAATCAGACTTTGTTTTTTTAAGACAGATTAGTTGAAGTAGACGAGATATAGAGTAATCCATTTTCAAATTATTCAAGTCAGAGAGTGTGAGATAAGAAATCCTTCAAAAAGCTTTTGAATTTTTTTTTTCGAAAACTGGGTGTTTTTCTAAAATAGTGGTCGTCCTATCTAACGTCCATGCTAACTAAGGTCTCCAACCGTTAGGATGGCTCTGATACCAAGTCTGTGGCACCCCAGATTTACGGTCCGAGAATCCCTGTTATGCATACAATTCACGTTCCCATGATCAGTGAGCCATGAGCATAACCGACTAGTATCATTACAACATCCATACAGTAACGAGTACAAAACTTACAATGTGGCCATTATGGCAATTACAACACAAGTAGAGGAAGTCTTCAAGCGTAGAGCCCATGTTAGGCCTTAACCTACAGGCAACTGGCTGGGAAGACAGCCTAGCTCGCATAGACGTCAGCACCTTCGTCACTTCGAAACATCTAGAATCTGGCCAAGTAAATAGCCAGGGACAATGCCAGTGAGTACTTTGAATGTAATCGCAAAGCACCGAGACAAGGTAACAAGGATAATGCATATTGGGCTGTGGCGAGATAGCTCTACCCTATAGTTGTTTTTGAAAAGCCTAACCTTGGCATCTCTATATCTTTGTTGAAAAAGAGTTTCTAGAAAATATGCCTCATTTTAGAAAGTCTGGATATCCCCATATCCTTGTTAAAAACTTTGGAAACAGTTTTATAGTAAAACCCTTTTTATAAACATCTTCGACCATCTCTGGTCAAAACCAAACTCATTCTTATCTTTTCTCGTGACCAGGTCACATCCTTTTTATTTATCTCAAAAATTCGGAAGGGTACTCCTAGAAATCACCTTTCCAACCATCCCTGACCATGGACACGGCTATTAGAATAGATTAGACTTTACAGAGTTTGTGCACTTTACCCACAAGAATCAATATATCCGCCGGGATACAACCACGACCTTCTACACACGGTAGACGGGGGTTCGGATAATCAAACCTAACTTTTCATTTGTCCATCCCTAGCAAAGGCGGCTTTTCCTTTTGGGTTGTTCTCTCCGATACGAGTATGTGGCACGACGACCATAGTCCTTCCTCTCGTACTGCCCCCTACCCCCAAACCGTAGTTTGGCAGGTAGCAACTGTGACTCCACTCCCATCCATAATTACCTTCAGTCATACCGTCCGTGAGAGACCAAATTATTGCACCGGTACCTTGTCCCAGACAGTCCTGATTTCAAGGGATTTCTCCCCTTTAGCGAGTACGAGCAGCCCCGGCTAAAGACCACAAACTACAAGTTAAGCCCCAGTGACTGGGGTAGTGTGGTTGCATGGATAAATTGTTCCAGTAAAGGCGTAGAACATCCCTTCTCTTTCTCTTGCTTGACTTTCTCTTCATCCTCCTCATATATTCTTTAGTAAAAACATCCACTTCGAAACGATGCCTCTTTCCAAGGGTTTTATCTTGAAAACTTTGTAGTAGGGTAGAACCCAAAATAGTTTTATCATTGAAAATCCGTGGGCTCCAAGAGGGAAGATGCTAATCATCTTAGCCTCGACCTAAAGGGGTAAAAATGGGTGTCAATAGGGTAGGTGTTCTAATGGAAACTCATCCATAACTTGGAGGAGCCCAGTTACTCACGCCTTTTACTTGAAACAACCATGCAATATAATCGTGCAGTTCATAAACGAGATATAAAACAATTGATAAAAAGGAGTAGGTTAATATAGGGGTTCAGGAAGGGTGGCTTTCCTGTGACCAGCGAGATGTCCCTTGACTACTTTAAAATACCAAAAAACTATAATAACAGTAATAAGAATAACCCGATGCTTCCTTCTTCTCGACGCCACATAATCGCAACTATCGTCGTTATCGACTATACATGCAAACAAACAACACGCCAATCAATGCAAGGCATACAAGCATCAAACCCAAAAGCATACAGATATTAATTATAAGGTATGAGATAGTAGAATGTTGGATGATTGGTTGATAAGATTAGCCAAAGATTTGGAGGCCGTAGGGATAGGATCTCTGTGGATTTATAGTCTAGGAACTACCTAAGAGAGGGGTTTTTGACCAAGTGCTTGATCTGTATGATCCTATCGTATAAAAATGATACCATCAGATAGGTATTGATAAAATGAATCCAACAAAAGTGGTTTCACTATTTTATCAATTTCTAATGATTTATGATGATTTTTATAGTTGATAAAACTCTAGTTTTAGGAAATAATTCACCAGACGTGATCTGGAGCTCCAAAAATTATTTCCTTGGGGTGATTAGGTAGTATTTGATGGACTGAATCAAGAGGAGTTTGATTTACCTTAAAACAATTACCATAATGCCCTTGAGAAATTTCCAAAGTCAGGGATGGGATTTGTCTTTTTCACCATATTTAAATTACAGAATATTTTTAGGTGATTCGAAGGACACATGTTAGGTACTGAGAATATCTTTCTGTGGAAATTGGAATCAACCTTTTTGGAGTTACAGATCTACTGTGGTAATTTTATTAGTGAATAAACTATACACAGAATAGTTTAAATCACTAAAATTCAATAGTTGCTTAATAAATTTTTGGTCTCCTATGGTTTGATAGTTATGGTGGTATATAGGTACTGGGAGTTGGAATTAGGTTATTACCTCCTTTGGTTTGACCTAAGGAATTTTCTAAAGGCAGAAAAGGCTTGATTTTGTTATTTTTGCTAAGTACAATTTAGGAAGCAAAAGGGCATGGGGTTAGTGGAATATGAAAGGTGTGGATAATAACTTCCAGTACAAATTGATTTCAGGTCATTTGGATTAGTAGAACTCCCTGGGGAAATTATTAGTGATCTTGACAGATATTAGTAGATGATTTATCATATTTATTCTAGACATTGTTTTGATACAAAAAATGGTTCTGCATGTTAGGTCAAACATACAGGTACTGGAGGAGTTTTGGATCTGATTATTTTGAGTCATTTTTCATTTTTACTTTGAATTAATCCAAACTGGTATATAAACAGATCTGGAATTTATATTTAGAAATAAAAATAAGGGAAAAGGGCTAGATCGTCTAGCACACTGGGCCACAGAGCAAAAACCGACCCACGCGGGGTAGCGACGTGCGCGGGATCCGCGCTTTGAACGGGCCGCGGCGGCCCCATTGGTCAGCCGGGGTGAGGTGACGAAGATTTACGGGGAGATCCAGGCCTTTCGGGTGAGGCAGATCTGACGGCCACGGGGTGTTGTCTTCCTCTAGACTAGGTCGTGGGAAGGGAAACCCTAAGGAGGGCCAGAGGGGAGCGACGGGGCTTACCAGGGGCTCGAGGGCGTCGGAGATCGGGCGGAGGTGAAGCGGTGCACCATGGTGATCTCAACGACGGGAGAAAGGGGTACGATTGGTGCAGTTCTCTGGGTCGCGTGCTTCCACGACGCGTCTGGCTCGAGAGCTTGCTGGAGAAGGACCAGAATGCATGCATGCCACCGAGGAGGTACGGAGAGGGGGTTCTGGTGGTGGTCTGTCTCGGTGAGGGTTGCATGCAGGGAGGCAGGTACGCACAGGGGTGAGGTTCTGGTGTCCCTTCAATGAAACAAGGAGCACTGAGGGGTGTATCAGATGTAGGGGAGCACAGTGAGAGGAAAGGGAAGGGAAGGGGTGTTCAGGATGGAGAGAAGGCCTTCCTTCTTCTTGCATGCACGAAAGGTGATCTTGGGGCCTTCCATGGCAATGGAGGCGAAGGGAGCAAGATCTGGAGCTCGGGGAGAGTTAGGTGAGAGTGAGTGAGTGAAATGAGGGAGCTGGGAGGTGGTGCTCTATCCTTTTGGCTTATCAACAAGATGGCAAGGGTCCATGGTGTATCATGTCTATAAGGGAGAGTTGGTTTGAGACAAGTTTAGGCTAGTTTTGCAAACTTGGTCAAGTAGGTACTTGTGAAGGGAGTTGGATAAGTTGCATAGGTCAAGCTGAGAAAAAGGTACTGGTGTGTGCATAGGGTCATTGCATCATCCTATGAATTATTTGGGATTTTTCTAGTGATTAAAGTTGCACTTAAACTCAAATATTCAAAAAGTCTAGAAGTAGTTTCTAGAAGCTTATTTCATATTTTTTACATTCGACAATCTTGGTTTTTGATGTGATATGGTCCTAAATACCATATTACATATTGGAGAATTTTATAGGAAATTATTGAGGTGGGAAAGTATTTTTAGGGAATTATTTCTTGTTTCTTCCATTTAAGAAAAAGGGCAAAAAGAAATAATAAAGAATATCAAAAATATTTATTTTTGAGTTGGAAAGACAAGATATGGTAAATAGGCATCAAATGTGCCTTGATTTGGCAGGGTGATTTGGATAAAAACAACTTGCCTTTGTAGACAAAGGTTTTTGAGAATTTAGTAAGTAAAGGGAACAAAATAGTTTAATAACCCCAATAATTATGGGAAATTATTTGGGGATGCTTATATCCATGGTAGATGATGTAAATTTTATGTAGGCATCAAGATCAACCTTGAGTTTGAAGTAATGTGGTGAAAAGGGTGGAAACTAGATTTGGGAGGATCTAGGGTTTGGTTATTTTTATACCACCCAAACATGGTTGGATTAGGATGCTCAGAGCTCACCTTGGTACAAGGTGTATATGGATAGATATAACGAGTTATATAGACGATCAAGGACGCAAGAGTTGGGCATGGTTGCATTTGAGGGGGTCTAGAAAATATGGCAAACTTTGTTGAAAATAAGGATGCCATAGCAGATGCATCAGGTAGCCTCCTAAACCATGTGGGTTTAAGAAGCACAAGGCTCCAATGGAAACAAGTGGAGTGGGGGTTGATAGGATATTATTAGTAGATCATAACCAAGCAAAGAGTTGGTCAAGGGGAGGTGGTATATAGATGTGAGCTTCCGCCAAAGTAGGCAAGATGATAAGATTTGCAGAAAAAATTATTATCTTGACTACAAAACCATCAAGGATGAGTGGGAATTAGAAGGTCTTAGCCAAGTGTGAGAGTGGTCCTTGGTAGTACTAAATATGTACTACAAGATGATTCAAGTACATTCTCAAGAATTCACATAGGATGGAAAAAGTAGAGCTGCAAAGATTGAATCTAGATAAGAAATCCGGACTTAGCCATTTTGGCAGATTTGGAGATTGTGACTAGTATGCAAGAGGGAAACAATTGAGAGGGTGGCAAAGGTTTATCCTTTCCATTAAGTGGTTGATGTTGAGGTATATATTGAATAGAGGGGACCATGCTTGGATTGGGTCTCCACTGAGTTGGAAAGCATCAAGAGGGATTATCCCTGGATTGATCTGATTGGGAGAGTAGAGGGTCACTTAAGTGGCTTGGGTTGATCCAGATTTGGATGCTTGGTTTGAGATTGATGATCACAAACAAAGATTTGGGTCCTAAGGGATGATATACTAGATTAGCTCACTCTAGTTCCTAAGAAGACAAGGCAGTCAGCAGATCAAGGCAATTCATCAAACAGCAAGTCAAGGCAATTCATCAGACAACAGATCAAGGCAATTCATCTAATCACTTATTCCACTACCACCAGGGTTACCATCAAGCCTAGCTTGATGTAAGGATGGGTATTTTGAGTTGTGTGTGCTTTGAAAGGAGATAAGGATCATCTTGGTATTCCTATCAAGATGGGAATGAAAAGGTTTTAATAAAGGTTTTTGGAAAACCTAGGGGTAAGAGTAGATTGGAGTTCTGTCTTGAAAACATAAAGATATAATATATAGGTCTCCATAGTTTTATTAATGGAAACTATTAAATTATTTTGTTGTGTCAAGGTCCTCTTCGCTTAGGTTTTGAAATGCTAGAACATTTGAGAATATGAAGGATGAGCCGAGACATCTCTTTGTATAATAGCTTTTTGAAAACTAGGGTTGAGATGAGGAGTATGTCCCTTGATACAAAAATAGTTGCATGAGCACAAGCAAGCAAGTAAGAAAACATTGCAAGAAATAGTTTTTGTTCCACCTAATTTTTGCCTTTTGGACATTAAATCAGGGTTGCTGAAATTGGGATGTTACACCTTTGGGTGTAAATCTTATTTTATGTTTATACTTTGATTGTTTATATAATTGCTTAGACACAGGTATTTTCAGAGTAATGAATGGTTGGTACTGGAAGCCAAATTTGTTTCCGAGTTTAAACTGGTTTAGCAATTGCGCTCCATTGCTGGGCAAAGTTTCCATGCTAAAGGTTTGTCGTTTCATGAAAGGAACGAGGCAGCGAGCGAGATAAAACTTAAAGGATAAACACAAAGTTCTTAAGAAATTTTCAAGCACACATCAAATATATAAAAATTACTATGTAGTAAAGCATCAGTTCATACATACCAGCACATAGAAACACAAAATATAGTACCCATCATTACAGACCATGTAAATATTTTAGGATAACGCATAAATAGTTATGCTGCAGATTCTGGTGGTGGAGACCTTGGAGCGCTGGAGTCGACATCATTGCCATCTTCGTCTTCCGGATATTTCGGATAAGGAGGCACATCGACTGATTAGAAGAATGGCATCATATAGTTCATCATCTCCGCCACATAATAGCATAGCCCACACAAGACTCTTGAATGGCCTTGATGTCTTGTGGGTTAGCCTCATCATCCTCATTGGCGATGCCCTTGGTGACATGCCATATTTTCATCTCGCTATGGTGACTCATAGCCATAGTGAGGGAAGTTTGTGCGGCAGTCCGGGCGTACTATATCTTCCAGTCCTCGATAAGCTTCGAAATCTCTTTTGCTTTGTCCCTCATTTCGAGTATTGGCAGTTTTTCCAACTCAGAAAGTTTCACCGACTCGCCAGCTTCTTCAAGAACTTGGTGGAAGTAGAAGAGAACATCTCCGACTAACTTGATGAGCTCGGAACGAGGATTAGAGATAGAAGAGTCTGAAAGATTCAAAGGATCTGGGAAAGAACAAAGTAAAAAAATCTGACCAAATAATTTGGAATAAAAGGGAAAGATGATGTCGGGTAAATTACCAAGCAAAAAGTGGTTCCACTTGGAATGATCTTCCTTGAGATTCTTTAGTTCTTCTTGGTTTCCTTGTCCATGATCCTTATAACTGTCAAATTCTTTCTTCAGCTCATGAAATTTCTTATCATGGAGGGCCAACAATTTTTGAAGCCTCTCGGTCTCCATATTGTTCGACTCCAGGAGGTTGTTCACAGATTTCTAGTGATCATCCTTTAGCTTATTCAGATCCTAGCGAAGTTTATCATTCTCCATTTGGAGGACCTTCAATTTTTCGGCCTCCTCCACCATCTTGCTAGATTGATGTAGCAATTATGCAAAGGAAAAAATATCAGTCGGAAGAAATACTTGAGTAAGAAGAATCAATAACTGTGACTAAGTGTTGGCAAAGTTTACCTTCTGCCTCATTCGTTTCATTCTGCAACTTGGAATTATCAAGACGTAAAGACTTTATTTCTTTGCGCTTGTTGCATATATTATTTAGAAGTTGATGGTTGTAAGATACAACTTTCTATAAGTTAAAGACAATATACCATCAGACGACTACTAAGACTCGGGATATAACTTTAACTAAGTTAAATTCTAGCATGATTCTTGGGGGATACACTACATCATTCTTTTGCGTCCTATAAGCATCAACTCGGTTATTATGATATGATATATATCCGACTTTATGCTTGGGGGCTAGAGGATATGATAATAAATACTACAAATGAGAATCGAAGAACTTACGACATGCTCCAAGTGCAGCATCTCAAATCCGATATTCGTGTTGTGGAAGACCTTCTCGGCAAGGGAGATAGGAGTGACATCTTTCACTGGAATTTCTCTGGCTTGGATCTTCTGATCCCTCACACGGATTTGTTCCAGGACAACTTCCATTTTAACGTCCTCCATCTCCTGGCTTGCTTCTTTCGGAGTCAAAACTTGATTCTCAATACTGGTTTGAGCCATTTTGATGATCTCGTCTTTCTTCTTCCTCTTTAGGCCGGGAGCAGCAAAGATGGTACCTTTAACCACCTTCCCTGATGACACATACATGGGATCATTACCCTTAGCGGGTTCACCCTTTTCAGAAGTTGGGATACGAATGGTAACCAGAGCTTGCGAGACGTAGGGAGTGTCTGGGATGGCAGTGCCAGCATGCGGAGAAGAAAGAACCTCCGGTGGTGAAGATTGGGTAGTGGTTGGAGTTGGAGGAGTTGCAGCTGGTGACATCCACTACAAGAAAATTTTCCTTTTACCACGGGTGATTTTCGTGGTTGAAGGCCTGTTTTTCGTGGTTGAAAAGCCTTCTATGATGGATGCCCTTCATGGTAGAAGCCCCATCACAAATGAATATATCATGTTTTTTTCCGATCGTGGCAGATCGCACCCTTCAGTCATGAAAAGTCCTTCCGTCGTAGATCTATTTGCCAGCCGCGTTGACTGCTGACGTCATGCAAACTGTCATGTGGTCAACATCGTTAATGGGTGCCAGGCCCAGCCAAGGCCTAATAATTATTAAGTGGGTCGGTCCATTAAGAGAGCCCAATAGTATCATGGCCCATTACTGTTTCGTCCTGCACTGTTTCAAATGGGCCCACCAGTGCTACCCGCTGCGGCTCGTAATCTTTCGGGCCCATTACTGTATCGACCCGCACTGTTTGAAATTGACCCATTTGTATGGCCTATAAACTATCGGGCATGTTACTGTTTTGTTATGTTCTGTTTGAAATGGACCCATTTGGCCAGCCTGCTTTGGCTCATAAATTTTCGGGCCCATTACTGTATTGTCTTTCACTATTTGAAATAGGTACATTTGTGTAATCTGTTGTGTCCCATAAACTCTCGGGTCTTTCACTGTTCATGCCGAAAAACAACCTACTCATATTCTGGCCTGTTAATGATCTGGCCTGGTATGTTTCTCGGCATGTTACTGTTCTCGCCTTGTGCAAATTCGGCCTATTACTGTTCTGTCCTGCTATGATCCTGGCCTTTTTCTGGCCTGGCCTACTACTGTTCTGTCCCATTACTGTTCTGGAAACTTAAGATTCTGGCTCATTAGTGTTCTGGCCCATTACTGTTCTGGTCCTTTACAATTTTGGTCTGTTACTGTTTCAGTGTGTTACTTTTTCGGTCTATTACTGTTTTGGCTTGTCACAGTAATGGCCTGTCTCTACAATGGCCTATTACTGTTACTAAGCACCCCTGTGTATATTCACGGTCTTTTACAGTTTTAGCATTTTTGGAGCCCATTCTGATATCATAAAAGGTGTACAACTTATGAGCATCTTTTTACTGTTCATCGTGGGCTCAATACAAGATGGGCAAATAACAAATCCCATGTACCCTAATCGACCTTGCTAGCATAGGTATGGTACCGCCTACCGCTACGTGTGGACGACATCAACTAAATTCCTACACGACCTATGCGATTTATCTTTGATATTACATAAAATACAAACTACTTAAAATTATTATATATTATCAACTCAAGGGAAAGAAAATTCAGCATTTTAGTTGACAATCAAGTTGATAGCAATCCTCAATTTGCTTTCTCCATCTATCACCTACATCTCCCTTTTGAGTGTGACATCTACATTGAAAAGCAACGTTGATAAATGATCTTGCAACCCCCTCTTTGGTGGCGATAGCAATAATTGTAGTCTGAAACTACGTAATAATAAGTTAATACATCAAACAAGGAAAACACATCACGTCAAACAAACAGGACAAACAAGCATTAAACAAGTGTGCCTACCATGAAACAAGAAATATAACAATGCGTGTGGCTTAGAATTTCAGCAAATATAAATTAGCTAGGTCATATCAACAAATATATATATATGGAAGAATAAACTAGAAAAATAAACGAGACTATGGCATGCAGTTACTATTGTAGCTAAGAATGAACGAGACAGAAAATATAATAGCATCATACGAGAACTTATAGAGCAGGCATGCAAACCACAAATGAACTATACAGTAGAGGATAGTTATGTTGTTGCTTAGGACGAACCATCACCAGAGAAGGAAAAAATGGCATCACTTGTGAACATGTAGAACAGGAAAAAGCAAGCATTAGACAAGTGTGCCTACAATGAAAGGAGCAATCAATTAAACTATTTCTTAGAATTTCAGCTATAAACTAGCTAGGTCATTTCAACAAATATATATGGAAGCAGTTGTTTAATATGGAATGCAAGAGACGTTGGGTGACTCAGAATTTGCTGTGATCTACACAATGGTCCTTGTTGTTACTGTCGTAGCTAGAAATCAACCGAATAGAAATTATAATAGCATCATAAGAGAACTTGTAGAGCAGGAATGCAAACCCCACGAATGAACTATATATACAATAGAGGATAGCTATTTTGCTGCTTAGGACGAACCACTAGATATGAACTATAATGGCGTTGCTTGTGAACCTATAGAACAGGACAAGCAAGCATTACACAAGTGAGCCTACAAATGAATTGAGCAATCAAATAGAGTGTTTCTTAGAATTTCAGCAAATATAAACTAGCTAGGTCTTTTCAACAAATATATATGGAAGCGGTAGTATATCCTGGAATGCAAGAGACGTTGGGTGACTCGGAATTTGTGGTGAGCTACATAATGGGCATGCAGTTACTTTTGTATCTAGGATTCAACTGGGTAGAAATTATAATGACATCATAAGAGAACTCGTAGAGCAGGAATGCAAACCACAAATGAACTACAGAGTAGAGCATAGTTATGTTGTTTCTTAGGATGAACCAACAGCAGGTAGGGAAACAATGTCATTGCTTGTCAACCTATAGAAGAGGCCGTGCAAAACAACATGTTCAGTGTTCCCGTTTTGAGCTCTATGCAAAGAAAAAGAAAATAGTCAATGTTGCAGCTTTTAAAGATCCATATGGCAACAACAAAAATATAATCGAACTAGTACGATGAGTTTAAACGGGTACTACATGATAGCAGAATGATGCCAGAGAGGAAATAATTGCTGGAACTTAGCAGAGGACGAATTAGATAGATTCAGTAACTGTGGAGCTGGGAATCCACACTATATTTTCTACTAACTTTACATTTTGCATGAACTACACAATAGCAGCAATTACTGTTGTAGGGAGTAGCTAAGAACATGTGCATGGCAAAATAATAAACATGTGCATGACTTGAAATTTGTAGAGCAGCGAATGGAAAAAATGACTAGTGACCTTATATGTAGCACAAAGAACAGGAATGCCCAGTGACTTGTATGTACTAGCATGATTACAAGAGAAGTGAAGTTACTACATAGAAACATGCAAACATGTTTAACATGTGCATGAATTGCTATAACTGGCAATGCTGATAATGCATCTTATACACTTTAGTAAAAAGAACATTTTGTCATGGATGTTTGTTATGTGATTTACTAACAGGAATAAAAATGTGGCTTCATGTGTACACACTATGAGGTGCAAATATGACAAGTTTGTACAATTCAAAACTGAAACTTAGAAGCAGTCTAAGCAAAGTTGCATATCAATGTATATACGTACAAATGACTTCAAGTGCAACATCACAAAATGCAGAGAAAACTTACAACAACTTTCTATATAATGACACCGTATCTCTTTGTGTGGCAACCCTCGAATTTCTCTATCAAAGTCAACTATTTTTTGGATCCCCATTAGACTTCTTCTGCATTTGAACGAGTAAAAATAAATTGCATCATGTGGTCGAAACGGAGGATGAAAAGATAAGATGCATATAGATTGCACAACATCAATTACATACTAATATCAGTACAAAACAACAGGTCCATCCCAATTGGTAGTGGTGCAAAATTATGCTGCGGGATCCTGCACGACTTAGTACTCGTACATTATTATAGCTAGAACAGTTCCTTTGAGAGATGACCTACAAAAAAGGAGACTTGTAAGACACATGCATAAATAGGAATTTACAATGCGCTCTAGTCTCACAATCTTCTGAAAGCATACCTCATTCTTTTGATCAAGCCAGTGGTGGAGAATATCACCCCACTGATCGTAAGTCATGTGATCCACAAGAGACGTTCTTGTAACATTCTTGTCAGAGAAGTGTTGCTTATTTAGCCTGTGGAGCCACTGGAGCAAACATGCGGAGAATATGCTTTTGAGAATAACCTTTACATCCTTGCTATTCTCATAAAACATAAAAAATCTCTGTAGACAATAATGAGTATCATATATAAAACATGGAAAGCTAAGAAAAAGGGACAGAGCAACAGAGTATTTTCAAGAGACAAATGACTTACATGTAACTTCTTCAGTAAACCCTCGAAATGCTCAGGGGTATTTTGGTGGTGTTTCCATGAAGGCACGATGGGAATATCATTCCTCACGAACACGCTAAGTAGATTCATGTGGATCCAGTGGCCGTCTGAATCCTGCTATAGATGTGATCGGAAGTCTTGATTTAGTTATTTCAAGCATCTCTTCAAGATTTTTTTCCATCGTTGTCCCCCTTGTTAATTTTCGTCGTGGTGCAACTAAAAAAAGTTACATCAAAATATCAATTTGTTGTCAAGCTCATTTGCAAGGAAGTATATGTATCTGTCAGTACTAAAGGTCGTTGAGAGGTCATTACTAGTTCGTTGCTCAGAACCCGATGTTGAAACTGGTTCTGCTACCAATTGTTGTTGATAACCAGATTGTCTACTGGCGGTTGTGGGATGTGTATTTTTTATTCACAGCCGCCAGTGCAACTGGACTCACTGGTGCGGGATTAGGACAAAACTTTTTATGCCAATGTTTTGCATTGTTGTATTTTTTTTGGCCTGGTTGTCACTTCAACTAGATTAGGTAGAGTCTAAGACCTTGTTCTGACTCCGTTTCCTGCATTGGAAGCAAATAGCTTTTGAGATTTATCATGGAATCGTGTGCAAACGAGAAAATTATTTAGGAGTACTTGAAACAATTGATAGCTCTAAGAGCAATGATTACCATCATAATTCTAGTACAGTAAATTACTTCCACTAGTCTAACCATATGACACCTTGAGTGAGAAGAAACCACACGAAGTTTCAATACAATCGACTAATCTATAGGCTTGACTATAATACTGATAACATAACTTGCATGGTGTAAAGTTTTAAAGGAAAAACTGAATATATTGAATCAAAATGATTTTCTTAGATGAAGGGCACTCAATGTCTGCCTGATTATACTCTAAACAAGGAGCCATGGCATACTAATTCAGCTCAGAACGTCAGCGAGAGTTGACTAATACCAATTGTGCTATCTATGACCTTTACACCCCAACAAGAATCATTTTAGGAGATGTAAGAGGAGCTTCATAACGATGGTAAGGAACGCTCTATAAAACTTTAGTAACGATTGAGTATATGAGAAAGAATGTAGTACAACAAGCGACTAAGTACTTTAGATAGTAATCAAATGCATAACGAAAGAGAGCATAAATTGTTCAACGACCTTCTTCTAGGGAGGAGACTGGTTTACGCTTCGTGTTGGTGCGTTCAAGCGGGGGGGGGGGGGGACGTCATTTTCCAATCTCTTCGATGTCGGAGACCAGGGAGTCCCTGAAGGAGATGGGACTTTGTGGCGATGGCATAGTGTTTGCCGGGGACGCTGTGCATGCTCCAGCATGGTGTTCATCAGCATGGGGAAGTCGACAAGGGATTTGTGTCTTCGGTCATAATGGTAACTGGTGAGGAGTCTATGGTGGCAAGGAGGGACGGCGGTGCAAGGCCATATTCGTGGAACATGCGGGATAAGACGCCTTTTATATGTATAAATGGCGCGGGTGGATGTTCAAAACTTTTCAATTGTGCGTGGCGCCGGGTAGTTCAAATAAAAACCAGCAAATGTAATACAAAATTTGGTGATCTTTAGCCTATCAAAAAATTGGTGATATCTACTCTATTTCTAAACTAGCTAGAAGCCGAGCTAGAAGAAGTGCATCGAATGCGATGGGAGGTATGAATGCAATAGCAGCCTTTACCAGATGTAGACTCCATAGTACGTACTACGAAAAAGCTATGCGCAGTCCCGAGCACAACCTCTGCTTTAATCACTCATACTCTAGTTATACTCCCCTTTTCGAAAAACTACTAGGAGTACTAGTATACTATATCCATTCTGGTTTATTTAGGTAAATATTTAGTCTAAGAAAATAATTTGATCATAAATTTGGTTAACTATATCGTTCTAGATGGTGGCGATAGTAATAACTAACTACAGAGTATAGTATAGTAGAAAGATGATCACACCAAATTTGCCTCTCGCAACATTGTGGATGGTGATGCATGTGACATTCACCAAACAACCAAATACTTTACCAGCAAGTACACAATCATACATGCATACTAGTAAATAAAAAAATTCAATTTACTGGGGCCATTTTGCAATCTATGATGGCCTGCTAGTACATAGGTTCGTCAGAGAATGTTTTCACAAAACTATTAATTCTAGTTTTTATATTGATCCCAAAAAGGAGCTTTGGCAAGTGTTTTCAGGCGGCGTCTCTGTCGCACTCAAGGTGTCATCGGTCTTGAGTGAATTTACTGCAATTGCTTATGGAAGATAGAGGAAACATACATATAAAATAAATAAGGAGTAAATTGCATAAAAGTAAAGACAAGAAAGGTGTTTCGAGGTCTTGCAGATCAGAAGTTAGGCATGAAGGGAAATGGTTCATGGTGATAATGAAAGTGCTAATGGATAAAGTGGAATAAGTTATTGTGATATTTCTTATTTGTAAGTGAGTAGGCAAGCAACCCATATACCGACTAGGAGTCCTTATTGCCAATTCTTCCTATCCCAATGGTCCATATGTCTATTACCACGACAATGGTCAGCACATTAATTAAGGTCTTGCGACCAGATCAAGGATTTAATGTTGATGGTTCCTTGTTGTCCTCGAGTATTGCTAGCTCCTCATTTATATCGGCTGTGTCACTCGGGGGTCGCCAATTTGCTAGCATACAGTTCATACCTATGAGATCGTTGGATCATGTTACTTGGGCCCTTAAATTAGATAACAAGCATTAGGAAAACATAGATAATCATTCTCACAAATTAATAAACACTAAGACAATCAAAAATCAACAAATATAAAGAAGGCACAACACATATTACCAATTCCCTACATCTCCCACACCTATGGGGATCTACTCAGACATGATAGGAAGAAAAATCAAAGGCATAATTGTATTGCAAATAGAAATCATCTCAAAGTTATCGTAGAAAAACCACAATATTGTTTGGGGATCAAACTAAATACAAACCAAAGGTAGTCCAAAGTATCAAACCTAATCTTACAATTGCCAATCTCTCTCTCTAACTAGTGATGGGGATGATGGTGGAGTGTGTGGTTGAAGAGGTGAAGATCGTCGAGGAATTAGGGGATGTTCTTATCCTCTTCCAGATCTGATCTCTTCTCTCTGGATGAGTTTTGCGGAGGTTGTGTTCTATTTTTCATCCTCTCCCATTTATGAAAGTTGCTTCTACTGATATAGAGGAGCCGATGGCATGCAGTACGGGCGCATCCTGACCGTACATTTGCTCGTTATGCGCATTGTGCACCTCCAATGAAAGGTGCTCCAATTGGGGATTTGCTTCTTTAGGTGTAATTAGCTCATAAATGCCATTATATCTTTAATAAATATCCATTACCTAAAAACCATTACAAGAAATCAAGGTTTCTCTAATTGCAACATTAACATTAGTGGAAAGGGGTAATCTTCAGTGAAATCCAGCAATAAACTAGAGGAAAATCAATAGTAAAAAGTGATGAAATTTGGAGCTATCAACTTCCCCAGGCTTAGATGTTACTCGCCCTCGAGTGATAAAGATATAATGAGTAATAGCAAGGAATTGAATCAAGGCAAAAGACTTACAAGTTCAAAGTTGTATCATATTCCATTTGTCTGAAATCCTACAACCTTAAACATGAGCATAATATATCTGAATAGTTGCACTTAAGTTCAATTCCTAAATGCAAATAACTTGATAGCTAATATTTCTTAAAACTCAAATGAGATTGTCAAACATTTGGCTGGGCTTGTAAATCAATTTCTTTTCAGCGCCTCTCTTATTATGAGAGTAAAAATGTTTTAAGCGGGGTCGCTTGAGTCAAATTTAAGGGTGCACAAGTAGATGTCAAAAGAAGGATAATCTTAGAGCTTTTTCATTAACACCCACTTCAATAATCGCGGCTATCAAACTCCTCTTATTTCCTTTGTTTTTTAAGAACTCTAATTATTCATCTTAGATGGTGAGGTGATACCAAAGCTATTGAAAAGTATAGAATGTTTTCAGCTCATATCTTCTCTCTTTTTTCTTCCTCTTTCAAGGATCAATGATTGTTTTCATTTTATAAATGCTTACACATCCTTTGAGAGTAATAATAGTTTTCCCATATAGTGACACATATGCCGCTCATGTCATCAACTCATAGCCGAAATCCGGGGTTATACCATAGATCATTCAGAGGCCAGCGGAGTTGTTAGCATCCCAAAGATGTGTATGAGAAACATAGAATTGTTTCCTCTCTCTCTTTTTCAGCAAGGTAAAACAGGTTTTAGCATCTCCCTCTCCCACCATAAAAAGTTTATTCTATCAAACAATTCCTTTTTAGTAGGTGTTATCAAGTCAAC
Organism: Avena sativa; assembly: GCA_916181665.1. Classification (NCBI taxonomy): domain Eukaryota; kingdom Viridiplantae; phylum Streptophyta; class Magnoliopsida; order Poales; family Poaceae; genus Avena; species Avena sativa. The sequence goes on from OV702283.1 coordinate 199,160,903, forward strand.
GATCAGTATGTGGGGGTTAAATACTACTAAGATTAAGGCCTTAAGACAAAAACATGGCATCAAAGTTATCGATAGGCACTTTCTCTTTTTCTTAAAAGTTTTGGAATTTAATCCAAAGGGTTGCTTTAAAACTGATAATGATTGTCGCAGGTCTTAACCAAAGTAGTAACAAAAACGTTTGAGCTCAAGCGTTAAAAGATAACGAGTGATGCATGGAGTAGAACTCAAGTGCAACCAGACAAACATAAAATGTTCATGAATAAATTTACAGGAAGAGGGAAAACAAAAATGTGATACCTCCTCTTGCTTGCTTATATCTTGCTTGAGCCAACTCTTTGTGTTCATCTTTATAGATAACTCACTAGTGGCGGGCAACCTGCGGAAAAATCAATAAGAGCAGAGAAAATTCGCACAAATGAAGATAAAAGCTAGTATAAATTTTTTGGATTTTATTTTTATCAATACAAAACTGAAATTAAACATGCACTGCGATGGAAAATAAAATAAATCAAAAGAAGGATTAAAAATATGGATGGAAAGGATGGGAGGAGTTTAACCTCTCCAAGCTTACGCTCTTGACCTATCTGGAATCAAAAGTTGCCACTACCATCAGGTGGGGGTTGCTGGTGTGTAGTTCGGGTAGTTTCTTGAAAAATATGTCATAAAAAATGTGAAGTTTTGAGTGAGGTCGACTATGTTAGCATTTGCATCTTGCAACGTATTTTCAATGTTGTCGATGCAATGTAGCACCTGGTCGAAATCACTTCTTGGGACATAATTGAATCTCGCCTAAGGTGGAGGCATAACTTGTTGCTTGTAATGAAGGAAATTCTGATTGTGATGGTGTTGTTGACCATAGTCATCCTAGCCGCCCATGTTCCAATCTTCTCCTCGTTGCCCTTGTTGTTGTTTGCTAGCTGTTGTGTCTTCCTAGTTGGGATGACCTCCTTGCGATGCAATCCTCCCTGAGAGGATCATGTCCTGTTGGAAATCCTCGTCTGTGATGACCCAACCTTGTTTACCTGGCAAACCAAAAGCTTGGACAAAAGGAAGCAAAACTTGGTGGAGATCACTGTTAGGCTCAAAATAAAAGTTGTAAGCACGGAGGGAGCGTTGGGGTCTATAGACCCCCATGAATTTGGTGCTAACCATGTGGATATCATCCAGAGTCTTATTGCCATCCACATCTCATTCCTATGGTAGGACAAAACCACTTGCATAGGCGATCTAAGTGATCAAGCCTCCTCATTGGATGTCCCTAGAAGATGTTGCCCTTTGGCGGCGAAAGTGTTGGATGAGTAAAGCACCCCAGTTTACCTTGTGCTCCATCTCGGGGTGCAAAGCCATATGAATTATGCTCATTTCGGGGCCTTCCATTGCCCCAACATCTCCTTTCCCAAAATAAGAACTCACTAAGAAATTGTGAAAATAACAGATAGTGGGATTCTAGATGGTTTCGCTCATCTTGCACAAATAATCGATGTTTATGTGGACATAAATATGCTCCTAAGGTTGCATTGCCTCCACATGCACATTGTCATTAATATCAATCTCCCCCTCATGGGAGAACGCGAAATAATCACAAAATTCATAAAAGGAGAGGCTGCAGAGTTGCCCATTGATCACAAAACTTACAATGCAATTCTGCTCCTAGGCTTCGAGATCATCATGGAATGATGATAGGAACTCGAATGTGGAGAGCTTGTAGGTGTTGACGGAGTAGTAGGAGAAGGGGACCATGCCCGCATGCTTAGTCATCTGCTCGAAGTCCTCCAAGAGCCCTTGGCGGGAGAGGAAGTCACGATTTACCCACTTAGTAGGTATAACCTTGTGTTTGATCACCCTCTCAAAGTCTCGTCTCATGTCGGCCCTCAATTTATCTGCCTCTAAACGCCTCTTCTTTGAGCCCGGTGGCATAGAGGAGCCTGAGGCTCTTGTCGTGCCCTTTCCCTTATGGAGGATTCTTCCAATGTTATACATTGTGCTGCAAAATTTGCAAATAAAAATATTGTATCTGTAGGGGTTCGTAGCATGGAAAACAAAAAATTTCTATTGCATGAACACACAAAAGCCAATATCTAATCTACGATATCGGCGCAACGAGTTCATAGAGTACTAACCCTCGAAGATCCAAATCATTTAACGAGATCGGATTCTCGTGGTTGATGTAGTCGTTCACTTGCCGATCTCAAGATCGCGAAGACGATCCTTCCAGCACTGAGTTCTGGCAACGCTTCCACAGTCGGTCACACGTTCGGTACTCGATGAAGATATTCCTCTCCCTTGTTCCAGCAGGCAGTGGAGGGTGTAGATCTCCTGCGATTCCAGCAGCACGACGGTGTGGTGGTGGAGCTAGAGGAGTAGATCCTGCAGGGCTTCGCCTAAGTCGGAGCAGGTATGGTGGATTTAGAGAGGCCCTCGGTGGCTAGGGTTTAGACGCCAAGGGGAGGAGGTGGCCGACGGCTATGGCTAGAGATAGGTGATGGTTTATACGAGAGCTGGGGTTTAGGGCGCCAGCGGCTAGAGAGCAGGCGGCGGCCTAGGGTTTTGGGGTAAGCCAACTGGGCACCCCACCCCCTCCCTTTATAGGTGAGAGAGGCGGATAGGGGAGGGGAGTCCTCCCCCAACTCCCCTTGGTTGGTCGGCATCAAGGAGGGAGAGGGAAACCTATCCCATGTAGGTTTCCTCTCCTCCCTCCACTTGGACTTTGACTTTCAATGTTGGGATTTGACTTTTCAAATTGGAGTTTGACTATTCAAACTAGAGTTTGATTATTTCTCTTTCGATTTCCCAGCCAAGTGACCTAGGGTATGATGCAACCATTCCACATTGGCATGGAACATTCATGAACCCCCCCCCCCCGAGGTGGTGCACCTTCTAGAACCTTCTAGAAGATTCTGGTGAAAACATCGAAAACATTTCCAGAACACGGAATTGTACTTTCCTTATATGTATCTTATTCTACAGACCATTCTGGATCTCGTCGTGATGTCCTAGATCCAATCCGAGACTCCGAATAGCATTCGGTCTCCAACTCATATTTCATATATACTAAACAACATTGAATCCTTAACTGTGTCTTCCTACGGTTCGTGAACTATGCAGACATGATGGAAACACTTCTCCGATCAATAACCAACTGAGGAATATGGAAATTCATATGGCTTCCAGATATTTATAATATTACATTGTGATTGAATGAACCATTTACATACGATGCTGATTCCCTTTGTCGTGCGATACTTTACTTATCTGAGGTTTGATCGTCGGTATCTCTATACCTAGTTCAACCTTGTTTCCGATAAGTACTCTTTACTCTTTCCGTGATATGACATCCCTCGTTACCTAGTAACATGCTTGCAAGCCAATTGGATGACATTCCACCGAGAGGGCCCAGAGTATATCTATCCGTCATATGGATGGACAAATCCCACTTTTGATCCATGCACATACTTTCTGAATACCTAATGTCACCTTTATAACCATCCAGTTATGGAAGTGGTGTTTGATGTCATCAAAGTATTCATCCAGTGATGGTTATTAACATGATCTCATGGTCGAAGGATTAGGTTACTATGTATTTGAAAGCTTGTAGCAAACAAACTCTAAATGACTTGATCTTACGCTATGCTTACTATAGGATTGTGTCCATCATATCATTCTCCTAATGACATGATCTTGTTATTAATAACATATAATGTCCATGATCAGGAAATCATGATCATCTATTAATCAACAAGCTAGCTTAACAAGAGGCTTACTAGGGAATCTTTTATGTTTACAAAACAGACAAGTATTAATGTTTCCTATTAATACAACTATAGCATATGGGATGTAAACATTTATCATAAACATAATGATATGATAATAACCATTTTATTATTGCCTCTTGGGCATATCTCCAACAGCATCAAGTTTCTATCACATAAACAAATGATTACAGGCAGAAGTTATAGATTCTAACATGAGGAATCAATAATTATCTCATCTAGATAGCTAATGTGAGGAATTCAACAATGAATTTCATAAAATAAAGCGTGCATTAGATGAGAAACATACCGATGTGAAGATTCACCTACTCAAAAACACAAAATTGATGAAGAATCAAAGGTTCTAGGAGGCTTGCGTTTGAGGTGGAGAGAGATAGGAGAAGAAGAAGAAGAAGAAGGGTGGCTAGGAGCCAGTCGCCATTAGCCTTTACCTGGCGATGCAGTTGGTATGAGCGGGTGGTACGAGCGCATCCCGCCCATACCATTGGTTGTTATCGGTACTGCGAGCTTCGTCAATTTTGTCGAGGTTCAGTACGGGCGCGCGCTACGGGCGCGTCTGACCGTACCGTTTCTCGTTACCATGTCTGAACCCTGTTTTAATTCTTCCCTTCATTTTTCTCTTGCTTCTTAAAATCTTCTAAGGTAAGTTGTCTAAATAATTCAAGACTTGAAACAAATTTATTAGTACACACAAGATAATAATAATAACAAGAATAAGATAAAAACTTAAACTTAATTTATTGAGAATGGGTTAACTCCCATTAAGTATTTTATTCTGGATTTTTAGGTTTTAGCCAATCTCCATACCATTAGCGTTTACCTCAAGCTGTTCTTCGTCTTTTTTTTGCTGCTTAAACACATTTAGGCGACGGAACATATTTTCCATTATGCTCCAGTTTCTTCGGAAAGTATTGAACAATCTGATCATCATATATATTGAAGACAATCTTACCGCTTCAGCAGTCTAAATTAGCTCCAGCTATGCTAAGAAAAGGTATTCCAAGGATGACAGAAAGTTTTTCATCCTCGGGAACATCAAGAATAATATAATCAACGGATTTATATTTTTGTGCCCTTGGTTCTTTAGTTGTACTCAGTTTTCCCCAGCCGCTTAACTTTTCCTCACTTTTCTCCTCCCATGTTAAGAAACCCTCGCGGGCGTTCGCAGGCGCTCGGACGGAGGGATGCCGTCAGGTCAAAGGCTTGACCGTTACATGCCTGACCGATGGGGCCGCGTTGGGACGGGTCCTGCATACATGCTAAAGGGTGGGGCCGCATTGGGATGGGTCTTGCATACGTGGTGAAGAGTGGGGCCGCATAGAGACACGTCGGACCGGCCATTTTTGCTCACCCAAAGCATTCGCTTCCCCCCGAGCCTGGAACAGCTCCCACACCCCCGCTCTGCTGCCCCACCATCGTGCCCTCCTACCTTATGTTATCCTCAGGCCCACATCCGCCCCCTCCCCCTAGCCGTGGAGCCTAGTCAACCTCCGGCTCTACTCCTGCCCTTGCTAGATCTACCCTTTCGCGGAACAGTATGCAATGTCGGCTGGTGCACCGTCCATCCCCACCGAGCACGGAGAAGATTGGGTGGAATCGCAGGGATCTAACGCAGGGATTCCATATGGGTAAGCATCGTTTCCCTTTTGTGGGTTTATTATTGACAGTATTTGAACGTGAATCGCTGGTGCTCGACTAACTGCCTTGCTTTTTGAATAGGATTGATCCAGTGCTGGTGTAATTCGTGGTTGTGAACAATATCTCTCTGGATTTTACTTCCCAGCGGTGGTCCGAACCTCCATAACTCTCAGAGAGAGATAAAATCTCCCTAAAATCTATTGTATATTCCCCTGGAGCAGTGGCGATTCAGTTGGTTTGCAAGAGTGTTTATAATTATGAAACTCTCGCGCGGTCTGGAACTATATTTGACACAACTCTCGCATGGCTAGCGATTCACTTTCAAATTAAAAAAATTATACAACTCTTAATGTACAATAGTGTTTATAATTGACACTACTCTTGAACACTTTTAAATTAAAAAAATATACAACTCTTAATGTACAAGAGTGTTTATAATTGACACAACTCTTGAACACTTTCAAATTTTAAAAATTTTATACAACTCTTAATGTAAAAGAATGTTTATAATTGACACAACTCTTGAACACTTTCAAATTGAACAAATCATACAACTCTTAATGTAAAAGAGTGTTTATAATTGACACTACTCTGGAACACTTTCAAATAAAAAAAATCATACAACTCTTAATGTAAAAGACTGTTTATAATTGACACTACTCTTGAACACTTTAAAATTAAAAAAAGCATACAACTCTTAATGTAAAAGAGTGTTTATAATTGACACTACTCTTGAACATTTTAAAATTAAAAAAATATACAACTCTTAATGTAAAAGAGTGTTTATAATTGAACACTTTCAAATTAAAAAAAATATACAACTCTTAATATAAAGGAGTGTTTATAATTAACACTACTCTTGAACACTTTGAAATGGATAAAAATATACAACTCTTAATGTAAAAGACTGTTTATAATTGACACTACTCTTGAACACTTTCAAATTGAAAAATTATACAACTCTTAATGTAAAGGAAAAGGGTGTTTAATTTTTATAGTGTGAAAAGTGATCCCTAAACTTGCGTATATGAAAATTATAAACCTTTGAACACTATGAAATCGCACTTAATACATGATAATGATGTAATGCATAAACTTGCATATGGCAAAATTTATACACCTTTGAAATCTTTGAAATCGCACTTAGGACATGGAGTGAAATATAATGCAAAAATTATACACCTTTGAACACTTTCCCTTCAAATTATATTCAAAATTATTTGTTTATGGAGTTAAAGCATCGGTGGCAAACTCGTTATTTTGCACGAATAGAGGGTGCGCCCCGACAGATACAGGGGTTATCCTGTCCTCTAGATCACATAGGATCAACCAGAGGACCAACGGTTGGTGGGTACGATCCGCTTGACAACTGTCTCGACCAATTAGAGTGTAGCAGCCAAGATGAGCACATGTCTAAGAGTTTGTCACTAAGAGGGACGGGAAAACTGAGTAGAACTTAAAAACCAAGGACAAATCTGACAAGGGGTTCAAATATAAAACAAAAATATAATTAAAAATGGAAAATGCTTCTTTTATACAATAAAATACATATTGGCATACATCAAACTATGGAATTCAAATATACATCAGTTTGACAATTATTGCCTCATTCAGACAAATTATGTTTTGGGGAGGGATGTTTTGGGGAGAGGCTTGAGTAAAAATCCATGAACCTTCATAGATAGTAGGTGATTTGAGAAGTGGTGATTTAGGTTAAAAATTGATTTATATACATTTCTTATGGTGGCAGGTCACATAATAAGACTCCCTGGGTAGATGCCACTATGTTTTGATCTTTTTGAATTTGTTGTGCATAAAATGACTCAATTAGCTAGCTAAAACCCATTCGTTGACTCTCTGTTGACCAGCCATCGGAGGGTAAAAGTGAGTATATTGCACACGGCAGTGTTAGTACTGGAGGGCAAAATTGAGTACAACCAAACTGCCAGTGCTACACTCGAGGGTATAACTGAGCATAACTAAGTAGCCAAGGTTAGACACGAGGGGGAAAACGTGACGCACGGTATGCGTGTCGTGGTGCAGGGGTGGTAGCGGACGCGTGTGGCCGTGCACGGTGCAGTAGCGCACACGGTTACGTGGTGCACGGTGGTGCAATGAAATGTCTCCTCCCTTCACCTTTATAGAGGCCTCCTCACTCTCACTCATCAGTCACTCGCTCACTCACTCAAGCAACCATCTCCATTGTCCCATCACCTTCTGCAAACCCCCAAGAAAACCCCAACCATGCTGGCGATGGAGAAGAATGGCGCGGTGGCCATCGTCGCCTCCAAGGCGGCCGACGAGGAGACCCCCGTCCCCGTACTGGCCCCTGTCGAGGCATTGAAGGCAACTGGCATCCCCGTCCAGACCCCCGTCCCCGCTTCCGCCGTAGCCGCCGACGAGGAGGTCCCCATCCCCATACAGGCCCCCGCCGTTCTCCTGTAGATCTCGCACGGCTGGGACCCCTACAGGGACAACGATTACATAAGGTCGGAGAACCCCTTCGACACCAGCCTATCCAACCAATGGTTAGAGGTAACTAGGGTTTTCTCCCTTTCCTTTTTTCTTCCCCCAATCCCATTGTTGGATGCTAGATCTTGTGTTATTAGGGCTCGGCTAATTGGTGGATGCTAAGTATTTTTACAGTAGCTAATCCTCTTGTGTTAGATCTCGTATTTCGATGAATGCCCCTAGTTGGGATCAGTACTAGCACTGATCTGTAGTTGAGATCAGTACTAGCACCGATCTGTAGTTGGTATTAGTACTAGCACTGATCTGTAGTTGGGATCAATATTCGATTTGGTTTGAGATTTGGGGATTGGGGAATAATAAGGGGATCTCACTCGGTTAATTTATGCAAGTAATCAATCCCGATAATCATTGTATCTCAATCATGTCATTATTGCATGCTACTATTTTTTGTAATAGGTGGATAGCAACGACGTCTGCAGTGATGACGATTCCATGGACACCAAGACTCTTCAGGTGCTGAGGAAGATGAAGTTCGGCCAGTTCAACGGCTTCTTTGTCAGCGATGTCTACAGGTGCCCCTTCTGCACCAGGAGCGTCGCCACCGACTTCAACTCCCTCGTGATGCATGCTAAGGACGTGAAGACCTGTGGCCCGTCAAAGAACGCCAACACCTTCAGAGCCCAGCACAAGGCTCTCGGTTTTCACCTCCACAACCTCCAGAAGGTGGCCATCAAAGAGGGTCGCATGCCCCCAATCAAGTCCAAGGCTCCCAAGGTCAAGGTACTAGGCATCAGGAAGTGGAGGAAGCGCCATAGGGAGGAGGCAGAGGCCCTCCTAGCGGAGGCCATGAGGGGCCACTGATACTGTGCTGATGTTGCTGCTTTAAAGAAGCTTCTTTTGTTTTGTTGTCTGTGTTGAACTTGTAAGCTGCTGCTGTTGAGCAACCTAATTGTCGAACCTGGTTTAAGTATCGTACTATATAATCCTTTATTAGCTGCTTTATCTACATCTGCTCTGTACATTTACATATTTATGATGATGGTTAGATTTGCTGCCAGATTGGGAAACTACGAGGGCCAAAAGGAACCAAGAATGAAGAGAGAAGCTGCTCTAGATTCACTGCCTTTTTGGGCAAAAATAACAACTGTTAGCGACATAAAGGGGAAAAGATGCTCTTAAAAAGGCCAATCATAAAAATAACAAAAAATATATCTTCCAATATAGGCGACATGGCGCACATAACTACCATACACGCCCCACATGGTCCCACACCACATCCCCCAAAACACGTTCCCAACAAGCCGTCCCCACACCATGGAGGGTCCTACTACGGGACCCGACTGAACATGGCCCCACCTGTCATCATGTAACGGGGGTGGGTCCTACTTGTTAGCACGTAATGACGAGGGTCCACTAGGGGACTCCCTGAATGCGGCCCCACTTGTTAGCACGTAACGGCGAGGGTCCACTAACGGGACCCGACGGAGAGCGAGTTTCGGACCGATGTGAGAGTTCCATAATAGGAGCTGGACAAAAGTGAGGAAAAACTAAGAGGCTGGGGAAAAGTGAGTGCAGCTAACGAACTAGGGGCACAAAAATACAAATCCCTAAAATCAATTGGTATAACATGTTGGTCTATTCTAAGTAGAACATCTTTGATCATACTGATAGGTTGTTTAGTTGTTTTATCCGCCATTTATAAAGTGATTGAAGTGGGAGAATACTCTCCTGAGTTCAATTACTTAAATAAGGAATAACGCATGACACTAACACCTGCTGCTAAATCAGAATGGGTGTTAAATATATTAGTCTTTCCAATTGCGTAGGAGAAGGTTGGTATACCTGGGTCCCCAAGCTTAGCGGGCAGCTTATCTCCACAGCTTGTCATTACCACTACAGTCTTAGTTACCTTCTTATTTCTATTAAGAATATCTCGCATAAACTTTTTATAAGTAGGAACTTGAATAGAATAAGTTAAAGGAAGTTGTAGGTGAAGACTTCCTAGTGCTTCAGCAAAAAAACATAAATAGCTTTATCCTGTTCATATTGAACTCAATTAGGATAAGGAATTTTCTTTTTGGTGGGTATTGCCTTCTCTTCTACCTTTGGAACTAGTGCAGCGTCTTTCTTAGTTTTCCTTGTTGCTGACTTTTGCTTATCGGCATGCCCTTCACGTGGGGTGATGACTTGCTATTCTTGCTCCTTTATGAGATCGGCTTCTTCCCTTGAGTCAATTGTCTCATCATCTGAATGATATATTTTATGTTTATCTACTGCTTCTTCTTCTTGTCTTGTCTTAGAAGCCTCATGTTCTCTTTTCTGGGCTTCATAGTCGATGTCATCTTGAGGATACACTAGCTCCTCTTCTCCCTGACTCATATCTTGAGTCTCTTTTACCTTGAGAGATTGTTCTTCTTGGTACCAAGGTGTGGTCCTTGTGGTTCCTACGTTTCTATACCCCGTCGAGTAACAATGTTAGTAGAAACAGTATTGAAACTTTCTTGGTTTAAAATCAAATTTTGGGTTTCAATTATTTGATCACATTTTTTTGACCATACTAAGATATATATCTAAATGTTTTATAGCATGACCCAAGTCATCAAAGATTTTGGTTAGGTATCGTATATTTTTTTCTTGTGTCATAAGACATTTGTAATTTTTCTCACAGAACTGATTTTGTTGATATCTAAACTTTTGCATGACAAGATTTATATCATCTTCCATTACATAGGTTTGAAGAATGTCAACTTTAGTTTCTTTACCAAGTTCCGAGGCTATACCTTTTTCTTCCATGGACTTTTTAACCTCGGGGATAAGATCTGAGGGTATGTGGATCATAACTTTTCGTGGTTCAACATCCTTAGCTAGATTGTATTGTTCATGATTAAAGGATCTTACCTTGAAAATCTTTACACATTCTGACAATGTTAGGTTACATATAACTCCCCTGTATATAAATCATACATCTCTTTTGTTTCATCATTAAGCCCATTTTAAAAATATTGTATAATTAAATGATTGTGGAAACCATGATTTGGGACTTTCATAATCAGTGCATAAAATCTATTCCATGTTTGGTAAAAATTTTCTCCACTGTTTGGAGAAAGTTTGTTATGCTACGTTAAAATTGCATGATTTTTGTGAATGAACAATATTTATGCATGAATTCTTGGATGCAATCTTCCCAGTGTTTTATAGTATGATTAGGTAATGATTGTAACCAAGGAAAAGCATTATCTTTCAGGGACCAGTGAACGAGTTGAAGGAGTACAAACTCTTTTGGCAAACATGATGGTTTAAGTGTAGCACAAAGGTCATGGACCCTTATCAAGTCATCACTAGGATCTTCCTCTTCTTTTCCCATGAAAGAAATTTCTTTCATCATATAAATTTGCTCAGGATAAATTTCAAATTCCTAGCCTTCAAGTTCAGGACAAAAAATAGGCATATTCCTTAAGTGCCTAGATGGATTCCCCTATTCTCCCAATGGTAGCTCAGGTTCAGCCCCTCAGGTGATGGTCAAGTGTGCCATCAATGGAATCAAATTGTTCATGTCTATAATACTTGAGTTAGAAAAAATTTCAATAAACTCTAGGCGTCTCTCAATCGGAACACGATCAATATATGGAGGTAAATAAGTTTTTCCTGATTGAGTGGTACCTCTGTCTTCAACGGAGATCATGAATGGTGTCAACAACCACATTGTCAAGAAAAAAACTTAGCTCTTAGCTCCTCGGCAACGGCGCCAGAAAATATCTTGATGGCCTGCAAGTGCATAGGTTCGTTAGAGAATGGTTTCACGGAAGTATAAATTCTAGTTTTTATATCGATCCCAACAAGGATCTTCAGCAAGTGTTTTTAGGTGGCATCTCTGTCGTACTCAAGGTGTCAACGGTCTTGAGTGAATTTACTGCAATTGCTTATGGTGGAGGGTTATTAGTAAAAGATAGAGGAAACTTGCTTAGGAAATAAATAAGGAGTAAATTGCATAAAACTAAAGATGATAATGGTGTTTGGAAGTCCTAAAGATAAGAAGTTAGCCGTGGAGGGAAACGGTTCATGGTGATAGTGAAAGTGCCAAATGGATAAAGTGGAATAATTTATTATGATATTTCTTATTTGTAAGTGAGTAGGAAAGCAACCCATATACTGATTAAGAGTCCTCATGGCCAATTCTTCCTAGTCCTAATGATCCATCTGTCTGTTACCACGGCAATGTCAGCACATTAATTAAGGTCTTGCGACTAGATCAAGGCTTTAATCTTGATGGTTCCTTGTTGTCCTCGAGTATTACCAGCTCCTCATTGATATCTTCCGTGTCACTTGGGGGTTGCTTATTCGCTAGCATACAAGTTCATACCTATGAGATCTTTGGATCATGTTAGCTGGGCCCTTAAATTAGATAACAAGCATTAGGTATACATAGATAATCATTCTCACAAATTCCCTACATATCACACGCCTATGGGGATTTACTCAGACATGAGAGGAAGACAAATCAAAGGCATAATTGTATTACAAATACAAACTATCTCAAAGTTATGGTAGCAAACCACAATAGTGTTTGGTGATCAAATCGAATACAAACCAAAGGTAGATCAAAGTATCAAACCCTAATATTACAATTACCAATCTCTCTCTCTAATTAGTGATGGTAATGATGGTGGAGTGTGTGGTTGAAGAGGTGAAGATCGTCGTGGAATGAGGGGATGTTCTTCTCCTCTTCCAGATTTGATCTCTTCTCTATGTATGAGTTTTGCGGTGGTTGTGTTCTCTTTTTCGTCGTCTCCCCTTTACGAAAGTTGCTTCTATGGTTATATTAGAGCCGATGGCATGCAGTAGGGGCGGACGGTACAGGCGCATCCCGACCATACCATTTTTCGTTATGCGTACTATGCGCCTCCAATGAAAGGGGCTCCAATTGGGGATTTGCTTCTTTAGGTGTAATTAGCTCATAAATGCCATTAGATATTTAATAAATGTTCATTACCTAAAAAACCATCATAAGAAACCAAGGATCCGCTAATTGCGACATTAGCGTTTCTGGAAAGGGGTAATCTTCGGTGAAATTCGGCAATAATAAAAAGGAAAAGAAATAGTACAAAGTGATGAAATTTGGAGCTATCAATCTATATTATTAAATCATGAACTACTCCCTACGTTCCATAATATATGCATGTTTAGTAAGTTGTTTTAGCATTGTAAATAGGCTTATATTGTGAAAACAGATGGAGTACTAACTTAAGGTCTTCTACGTGCCGGATCATTGATGGAGATCGACCACAGCATCATGCTTTAGCTTTTCTATTGACATGGTTATACCCCATGGGTACACAACATCGGCATACCTAGTCCAGCCCAAGGAAGGCCCACGATAAGATACATGGCCTGTGGAGATTTCGGGTGGCCCAAGACCATGACGCCTTCGGATCCTTGGAGAACAAGACTAGAGTAGATAGAATTTCAAAGGGGCAAACCCTAATCTGTAACCGACTCGACCCACGCCTGGGACCTGCCTATATATATAAAGGCTAGGAGGGCACGGCGAGGAGGGCATCAACTCACCTCATACACACCTCACGCCAGATTGTATCTGCGCACCCTTGTAACCTTTGGTTCCGTCGTAATCAAGAGAAGACAAGTAGGAGTAGGGTTTTCCCTCCGGGGCCTGAACCTGGGTAAACCTCGTGTCCCCGTGTTGCTTGTTTTCTAACCGTTCCGCGATCTCCGGCATCCCCATCTTCTCCAAAACCCAGGTCCGTAACAATGGGCATTGACGAGTCGAAACCTCGTCAATTAGCGCCGTCTGTGGGAACTAGGGGTGTTAATTATGTGATCGTGACGGTCCCATCCGGAGCGATCTACAACTCATCAGCGACGGAGAGTCATCTCCAATTCGGCACCTTCGACTTCACCGCCCACTCGCCAGCCACCATGAGGGATTTCGAGCCCGTAGGCGACGGGCTCGAGATTCTGTTCGGGAGCTTCTGCTTCCAGGTGGGGCAGACCGGCACCCTCCTCCTCCTAGAGTGGGTGCCACCACCTTCCATCAGGCCCGCGTCATGGGTCCCACCCATCGGCGTGTTACGCACGTCGATGCTAACAGATGAGTCATATGACAGCAGCAGCTGCAACTCAGATATGTGTGGCCCTCCCTCAGATGAAGGAACCTACGGTTCCGGATCCGAAAGATGCAGTAGCAGCGACCCAATCCGCGGGCGTTACCAATGCGCCTTGGTCATCCAGGGCGAATCGGAACTGCCACCAGGTTCGAGTGCCCCCAACCCACCACCCAATCCACCGCCTAACCCGCAGGCTGGAAACAGAGGAAACGAAGGAAATCCATCCCTCTAGCCCAATGTAGGTGACGCTAACGCCTACCAAAAATATCAACCTCAATAAGGACGAATGGCGCCAGGCATGCGAAACCATGGCTGGCAACATCATCCTACCTTTGAATGCTTCACGGGATCTGCTGATCGCATACCACCTCCTCCTCATCGGCGAGCATAACTGGCAGGTGAAGCTGATGGAGGATCTCGACAAACGCAAGAACGCAGCTTCGGAGTCTAGTGCGCGGCGAGCTGCACTCTTTGCCGCTGGCATATCCAGCTCGCACGACAACACCGCTAACAAGCATCGCTCCCGCACGGAGCACATGGACCCTGCCGCATGCCGCGACATCACGAGGACCCTCAACACGTCCTTCATTTCAATGGACGTCAACGGCAACATCATACCGAAGACGCCGCAGGCTGCAATCATGGTAGCCACCACGTACCTCGCGCCACATCCACCTCCGGTGGGTGACCCGAAGAGTGCCATGCACAAGTCCGCGCCAGTCGGACTCAGACTCATCAGAGCTGCGCTCCACGATGAAGCTCCTGCGGAGCCGAAAAAGAAAGCTGTGGTTAGATTCAACCGCAGCCCCACACCCTCATCCGACATGGACGAGCACGATCTGCCTCGACGTCGCAAGAGCCCAAGGCGTCACAGCAGCGACTACGACGCTCGAAACGACCTCGCCCACCGCAAGGTTGACAAGGCACGCGCCAAACACGCGTGTTCAACCGAATCCGATGAGGATGACGACGAAGAACTATGCGGAGCCAGATGCTTCAGCAGATCTGTTCGGCGCACACAGATGCCGAAAAATTTCAAGCTCCCTTCGAACACTCCAAAGTTCGAAGGTACACAGGAACCGAAGGCCTGGCTCAGTGACCACCTCTCATCAGTCAAACTCCACGGTGGTAACAGGAACACCGCCCTGCAATGCCTTCAGCTGCAGCTGACAGGCGCAGCTCGGATCTGGCTCAGCAGCCTGTCCTCAGGCTCCATACGAAGCTGGGAGGAGCTAGCGTACAGCTTCATTCGAAACTTCAAGGGCACCAGCAAGAGGCCAACCTCGATCGAGGAACTGCAGGCCTGCACCCAACGCATGGGCGAATCCATTCGCTCGTACATCCTACACAGGTCCCACATCAAGAACTCCGCCGCACACATCTCCGAGGAAAGGACGATCGATACCTTCAAGGACGGTGTAAAGCGCCCGAACTTCAAGGAAGATCTTGGGCGCGTCAAGCACAAGACGCTCGACCATCTCATGGACATCGCCAACAGGTGGGCAGATGTTGAAGATTCCCTCCATCGAATTCATTTGGATGACGAGGACGACTAAGGCCGCAGACGTAAACACCGCAGCAAATGAAGATCGTGCGTCTATGATGATCGCGACGGAGTCGACATGGTTGTGGCTGGGTACGCCGACCGACGCAACGACGGCAACCACAGCAGTGGATACCGGGGAGGCAACTCCCACGATGGAGGGTGCCCTACACAAACATGGAAGCGCCACAGCCGCGAAGACGAGCCCTCAGCATATGACAAGTTGTTAGGTCCTTGCACCATCCACTTCTACATTGACAAGCAGGATAGCAAAAAGAAGGCCAGCCACATGCTAAAGGACTACCACGAGTTCCAGAAACTCAGCGAGGGTCTCACCCAAATGCGACATCATACCGTGAACCCTAGGTTTGGGCCCGCACCTGCACTAGGTGATATCGCCCACGGAGCCATCCCTGAGTACCTTAGTGGCTCGGAGTCCTGCATCACGTTCGATCGTTCGGATCACCCCCGCCAGATCCATTGCCTAGGTCATGCTGCATAGGTGCTCGAGGTGCAGATCGGAGGATACGAGATGAGCCGCGTCTTCATGGATGGTGGCAGCGGCATCAACCTGATGTTCGCCAGCATCCTCGTAGCGATGCGGATCCCGCTGTGCAGCCTGGAACAATCCGACACGACATTCCATGGCATAGTCCCTGGGAATGGCATATATCCCCTGGGAAAGATATGGCTCGACGTCATATTCGGCCAGCCCAAAAACTTCAGGTGCGAGCGGCTGGAGTTCGAAGTGGTGGACTAGCCATCACAGTACCACACCATCCTAGGGTGCGTGTCATTCGCAAGATTCCTGGCAGTACCACACTAAGCGTACCTGCTACTCAAGATGCTAGGACCCAGGGGCGTCATTACCGTCCAAGGAAGCTTCACCTGGTCCGATCATTGCGACAGAGACTTCAACAGAATCTCCCAGTCGTTCTGCATGCAGGAGGAACTCACGAGGCTCTGAGAGGTGACAAACAACGGGGCACCCCCAGTATCTAGACAAAACTCACATGACATGTCGTTCGACTCCACAGTCAACACGAAAAAGGTACAGTCCACCCAACGGATGCCTCCAAGACGGCGCTGATCACCAACGACCTCAGCCCCGCATAGGAAAGCACGCTCGTCGAATTCCTCCGTGAGCGCTAGGAAATCTTCGCCTGTTGTCCTGCGGACATGCCAGGAGTTCCCAGAGAATTCGATGAGCACACACTCAATGTGTTCCCTGACGCAAAGCCTATCAAGCAGTTGATCCGACGACTATCCGAACCAAGAGCTGAAGCCGTTGGAATCAAATTCAATAGACTGCTCGATGCCAACATCATCCGAGAAATAAAGGAGAGTGAGTGGCTGGCCAACACTGTGCTGGTCCCCAAAAGGACACGAACATCCTGCGGATGTGCGTGGACTACAAGTACTGTCCCAAGGACCACTTCCCCTACCAAGGATCGATCAAATCATCGATTCGACTGCAGGATGCGAGAAACTCTCCTTCCTCGACGCCTACTCAGGCTACAACTAGATTCGGCTGATGGTCAAAGATCAGGAGAAAATGGCGTTCATCACGCTGTTCGGAGTATTCTGCTACAACACCATGCCCTTCGGGCTGAAGAACGCAGGCGCCACGTACCATAGGTCCATGTAGGCATGTCTGAAAAACCAGATTGGTCGCAACATCCAAGTCTATTTCGACGACGTAGTCATCAAGACCAGGGAGGCCAAGACACTAATCGACGATCTCCGCGAGACGTTTGATAACATTGATCACTACAAGATCAATCTGAACCCAGAATAGTGTGCCTTCGGCGTCCCATCTGGCCAACTACTCGGCTACTTCATCTCCGAGTGGGGGATTGAGGCGAAGAACCTCAGAGGTGTCCAGCAGCTGGCTGGGCGAATCACGGCGCTAAGAAGGTTCATCAGTCTCATGGGTGAGAAGGCCCTGCCTTTCTACCAGCTGCTTCACAAAGCTGACAAGTTCGAGTGGACACCCGATGCAGATGACGCATTCGAGGACCTCAAGTGGCTGCTATCCACCTTGCTTGTTCTGGTCACACCAAAGGAACGAGAGCCTCTACTGCTATAGATTGCAGCTACGCACCAGGTGGTAAGCACCATACTCGTGGTCGAACGACCCAAAGATGGCAAGACCCATGGGGTCCAAAGCCTAATATACTACCTCAGCGAGGTCCTACGGCGTATTCATGATGACTCATCGTCTAAGCCACTACTTCCAGGAGCACCAGATAATGGTCGTTAACGAGGTGCTACTGTCCAACATCCTGAAAAACCCAGAAGCCACGGGACCCGTAGCCCTATGGGGCATCGAGCTATCCCCTCTAGACATAGTCTATGAGCGGCGCAAGGCCATCAAATCTCAGGTCCTCCCTGATTTCCTGGTCCATTGGATGGAGTTCCAGCTACTGGATACTCTGGACATGACGCAGTCGTGGACGATGCACTTCGACGTTTCCAAGCGCGAGGCCAGAGCAGGAGCTGGTGTCATACTGATGTCCCCTCAATGCGACAAGATGAAATATGTCCTTCGGATGAAATTTCGCGCCTCCAACAACGAGTCCGAATACGAGGCCCTCATCCACGGCATGAGGATGGCGAAGATCTACGGTGCAATGCGCCTAGTCATCTACGGTGACTCGAACCTTGTCGTTCAGCAGATGATGAATGAGTGCGATGCTCACAGCGCCAACATGATCGCGTATCGCGCGCTTTACAACTCACTGAAAGGTGACTTTGACAACTGTGAGCTTTGGCACGTCACAAGGGAAAGCAACAAGGAAGCCGATAGACTCGCCAACATCGGCTCCACCTGCGCATGGGTGCCACCAGGTGTGTTCCTCGAATAAATCTGCGTACCTTCTATCAAAAGGAAATTCCCCAAGGGATCACCCGAAGAAGCGGAACACTCAGGGGTTGCGCCACCCAAAGGACATGAAGGACCTAAAAAGCTCGACACCGAGGCCGAGCTGTCAGCCTGATGCAAGTCATGCCGATCGAAGAGACGTGGACACAGCCGTACCTTCGATACCTGATAGACAAAGAGCTGCCTGATGACCCGACAGATGCTCGACGCATATCTCGCCGGTCCAAGGCCTTCACCATCATCAACGGCGAGCTGTACAAGCGCAGCATTTCGGGTGTACTCCAACGGTGCGTCACCATCGGTGACGGAAAAACCATCCTTCAAGACATCCACGGGGGCATCAGTGGCCATCATGCAGGAAGGCGCACCCTAGTCGCCAAAGCTATGCGAGCTGGATTCTATTGGCCAACGGCCATGAACGATGCTAAGGACATCATCTGAAGGTGCAACGCCTGCCATAGGTACGCAGACAAGCCGCATGCCTCTAACATGTCATTTTTATCTTCAACAATCACTTGATGTGTCTTGTAAAAAGATGCAACGAGTGTTTGATATCTATCCATAAACTTGGAAGCTAACTTAGGATGCTTCTTAACCAAAGTAAGATGATCCGATATAGGCTCCGAGTCTATAGAATCATGAGGTATCACAGAGAATGTGCTACCTTCTAACTCCTTGGCTTTATGCTCCAGGATATTAGCTATCGCTTCCACAACAGCAACATGATAAGATGTTAAGTGACTCCTACCTTCACCTATAGGTAGATCGTGATATAATCCAAGCACCTCAGGAAGTTGGATACTCACACGATACTTGGATAACATCCGGCCATCAAGGTAAGTTATAGTGTTCACTGGAATTCTAGTTGGGCAACTAAAGATCTTTAAAAGTTGACGAATTTGGTCTGTGAATGATCCTTGATAATCATCAAGAGTCTCCACTTTCCTAACCAAAGTCTTTTTTGGAAACTTTGGTGCCATAAATCTGTATATCAGAAAAATAGTTTTGATTAGTAACAAATAATATATTGCATCATAACAAAGAATTATCGCACTAAAAAATATAATGGGATATTCTCATTTGAATACCCATTATATTACTTCTAGAGAATTCTTTATCGTTGGTACACTTTCCTACAGGTAATACCCTTTACTAGGTTTCCAACCTAAGGTCAAAGAAATTTGCTCTGATACCAACTGCGGTGACCCAGGATACCACTGCATGTGTAGTACACTATAGTCGTTGACATGACATCGACAGAACACCGTTCCGTAAATATCACATCCCTCAGAGTGGTACAACAGAAACATTGCGGGTCCATATTACAAATATACACACGTTATTATTATTACAATGTCGGAAGTTCAAGACTTCCAAAAGATTCAACTTAAAAACCAAAATATAAGTGTTTCAGCGGAAGTTTCAAACTTAAAGTTTAACTCCAAATTGAGCTCAGCAACTTATTGCTATATATTGTTCATGATGCTCGGCTCAAGTGGTTATTAGAACTATAGTAATTAGTCGGACTCCTGGAACTCACCTCCGTAGACGATGTCGTAGTCCTCCACTTCTACGGCTCCATGCAAGTTGGGCTCTTCATAGAAGACCTCCTTCTGGCTTTCAGTTGCATACATTGGAGTATCTTCAGAATTCTTAGAGTCTAAGCAAGATTCAAGGGAAAGGATGAGTAACAGCGTTACCCAGCAAATTCATTATATGCAAGGTAGGAAGTTTGATGCACTATCTACCACCTCGGACTATCAGTCCTTGGTACTATGCAATTTTCATAAATCTTTCTTCAAAGATTAGTTTTATTATAAAAATCTATGACCATCAGCCTTCACAGGTTGACCAGAACTTTCATGGAGTTCCTTTCCTGCCGCGTTCGTAGCTCCTTCCCGGAACAGGGAGTAATAAGTTACAATTCTTACACTCTGCATAGGTGCGTTACTTTTCCCATGAGAGATCAACTCCTTGTTGCACAACCGGGCGTACTTTCCCATCCACAATTCCATGATGTGGGGCCCAGTAGTTGGTCCAAGCCAATCACTGCCCTCTCCGCGACCTCATATGTCTACACGATCCTTCGGTCTAGCTCACCTTCGTTAAGCCCCCTTTCGGGCAGGCTAAAACCCTGATGAGTTCACGAAGACTCTATGACATAGTGATGCCCGGATTAGTACCATTTACATGGACTATCTCCCTAAACACCATTCATAGATAATCTAGACACTAAAAGTGTGGGGCGTAAGGGTTCCCACCCATATGTTGGATCCACACAAGGAATCACAACATCACGTTAAGGTCGTCTTGCCTACATACAAGAGGAAAAGGATACAGCTGACTTCTTCATCCCATTCCAAATCTCATGGTTAACGCGTAATATACGGCGCTAGAATCACTGATGTCATGGGTTATTAATTCCTAATTGTTCATCATTAGTGCAAGTAGAACTCTAAGTTCTATTGCTCCATCACATCATCACTTAGGAAGATATCTAAGATTTAGTATCTTGAGAAAATAGTGTTTTCTTTTTCTATAGTATAGATGATAACACACAATTTGCAAATACTTTGATAAAGACTCTTCAAAGGACATGAGCAAGTTATGAACTTGCCTTGTGATTGTAAGGTAGTGAAGTCTAATGCTTGCACTGGACCTTGAGCTTCTATGTCTATAAAAACATCATTATTGCCCGGTAAGGACAATATTTAAAGAAGCAAAATGATTATGCAAAGTAAGGTAATGCATCATTTAACTTGATATGCATTATCCCCATTATTAATAAAATTCTTTTCAATAATAAAGGAATTTTTAATATTTATAATAGAATATTGTATTCATTTATTTTATTTTCCTTTTATTTGGCTTATATTGATTTAATAATTCTTTTAAGAATTATCACTTAAATATGAAAAATTGTTATTAAATATTTGTTTAGTATTTTTCTAAAATACTACAATATTAATATATAATGAAAGTGATTTTTTTATTTAATATCATCTTTCAATAATTTTGTAAAATTCCATAAGGAATATATAAATTACAAAATTCTTAATAAAATTTATATGTCTAAAATTTTATTTCTTAATTTATTTGGATAGTTTGGATTATTGTGCATCCAAAAATATTTTATTTATAATTTTTGGACTTCTATTTTATTTTCTAGCATTTAATTAAGTTCAGGGGCATTTTGGTCTTTTCCTATTTATTAGAACAGATTCTAAATGAATTGGGCTGGCCTTTTGGGTTTATTGGGCCCTTGTGGCCTAGTAGGGCATGGTCAAAACAACCACCCCGAAGGGTTTTCATCCCACCCAGCCCACTCACTCGCTGTCTCCTCTCTCGAGCTCACCCCTCTCCTTCTTCTTCCCCAACCCCATGGTCAGTGGTGTTGCCGTCGGCGATTCCCGCCGTCGTGGACCGCCCTGGATGCCGCCGTGGTGTAGGAAGAGGTTGTCGACTCCGCTCTTCCCTCCTGTCCAACTGGATTTGGACATGGAGATCTCCTACGACAGATCGATGTCGTCCTGAACCCTAGGGTTTGGGGTTGGTGTGGATCCTGGCTCCGCCACTGCTGTCGTGCACTATGGTGACGCTCCTCGCCTCCAAACGTGGCTATGGTCGCCGCCGTGGCGCTGTATGGGTCGCAGCGCCCCCCTGGGTACTCCCCGTGCCGCCATGGTCGTCGGCCACCTCTGCTTCCTCTTCTAGTATCCGGCGAGGACCTTTGGTGAGTGCTTCCTCTCTTCTTGAGCTCTCTGTGTTAGACCCTCCCATGTTAAATGTTGGTAGTGGCCTCTCTGATGATTGTCTGGTCCTGATTAGGGTTCTTGGTTTTGTTTAGGGTTCATACCATGCTGTTCATTAGATACTGATGAATGAGATCATGTGTTGATGGTCCCTAAGCATGCTAAATTATTGTTAGTTGTGGTTTGCTGCTTAAGATGAACTATGGTGGTGCTAGTGGCTTATCAGATGATTCTATTGATTAATTTTGATGTGGTCAGATGATCAAGTTGCTTTAGAAGCAATACTTGGGAATCTTGTTGTCAACACCCGGATTTTTCAATCCTAGATGCCTGTTATGCTATACATCGCAATCCCAGGATTACCATTTTTGCGAGACATAACAGAATTGGATACCATAGTACTTCATCCATTACAAACGATACATAAGTTCTTACACAAATAGGGATCTCATGATCCAGTTCTTAATACAACATCAAGCAGCGGAATACGTAATAATAACGGTAGCGTAGGAGAAGCTCCATCTTCGGGGTCACAGGCAATGCTGACGATGGGAGATGATCCTAGTTGTCGTAACCTTTCTGGGGTCCATCTTCCAGGTACTCCTCTTCATAGTCTGGCCATGGGAATAGCCAGGGACAAAGCCATGAGTACTCTTTAAGTACTCGCAAACTAATACTAACAAGTAAAGGGGTTTTTGTAATAATAGGACACTAGGCTCTAGGGTTGTTTTGCAAAAGCCAGATTTATCTCTACTAGGTTCTGAAGCTAGTCATAATTTTATAAATCCTAAGTGGGAACTTGTATTTCAGGTCACAACTCTGTTGTGGTCAAGTCAAAGTCTCAATTCATTTCACAAGTCATTTTGAAAAGTCTGACGGGGGAACAGTATGGCCACTCCAACTGTCCATAACCGCGGACGCGGCTATTTGAATAGTTTGACACTCTGTAGAGATTGTACACTTTCACCACAACATTCGATACATCCGTCAGGAACAAATCCTAAATTCACCATACTCAGTATGCGGATAATCAATCCTAACCTTTCAATTACACGCCCTAGTATAAGCACCTCTCCTGTGAGTTTGGCCTCCCAACCATGACCAGCTGTCATCTTGGGTACTGCACAGGTGGACAATCTTCACAAGGTAGCCTCAACTCAAACCTTGGCCGTGAGGTAACTAATACTAAGTTATATAAGTTTCCAGTCAAGCCCTACCCAATATTCGGGTATTGTGGTTGTACGCTAAAATTGGAATGGTATCGCATCCAGACAACCATCGGTTTTATAAAGGGCTAAGGCTCATGCCTCAACATTTTCATCACCAAAATCATCAAGTGTTTGGAAACACATGTCCAAAACATTTCAATAGAATGATCCATCATTCCAAGGTTTTCATAACCATTTTTCCACCAAGTATTCCCATCTAGAGTTGATCAAATTTTATGCTTAGCACTAGCATCTAAGGTAGGGGGGGTAGTACTGATGATGGGGTAGTAACTAGTGGAGTTTCACTAAGTCCAACCTTATATCTTAGGCTGATATCAAGGTTTCTAGCTTAGGCCAAATTTTATGCTCTTTATGCAACCTTCAGCATCTTTCCAAAATCTACCAGTCACTTAAGTAAACTCTAAGTAAGCTTTGATAAAGAAATAAAGTGAGAAGCTTGCACATAAAACTAGGATTGGTTTATCAAATGGGTAATCTTGCAAGGGTTAGCTTGCATAGGTATAGTATCAGCTTGCACATTCACTAGTAGTATTTGGCTTGCTGAAGTAGAGTGTCTTGCAAGTTTTAGCTTGCATAGGTCAACTTGATTAGTAAGGATTGCATAGTTACTAGCTTGCCTTGTGCAGAGCAGTGGTTGAAGTTCTCCTCGGCTTCTTCTTCGTAGTATCCTCCTTCCTCCTCGTAGCCTTGGTCGGTACTAGCGTCTATGAATAAATACGAGGTACACAATCACCAAACAATACTTAACTACTTGCAATCATCACACACAAGGGTCCTATAGATGATCTAGCATCATCTCTAACCTTACAAGGTTAAGGCTTGATTTGATTCTTTTTATTTTTAGAAAAGTAATTTCTACTCATTGAAAAACTACTTAAGATTTAATATTCTCCAAACCAAATATGAGATCATGTTGACACATGTCATCACCACATATTTTAGTCCATGGGAATGTGATTTAAAGTGGTGTCACAATTTAATAAGGTTTTACCCTTTTATTTTAATTAATTAAAGTGGCTAGAAATGCTTATGTAGCATTCTTTTATTACTTGAACATTATTTCTGCAAGTAAACCTATAT
The DNA here is from genome assembly GCA_916181665.1 of Avena sativa. Taxonomy (NCBI): domain Eukaryota; kingdom Viridiplantae; phylum Streptophyta; class Magnoliopsida; order Poales; family Poaceae; genus Avena; species Avena sativa. The sequence goes on from OV702283.1 coordinate 199,185,393, forward strand.
ATTTTTATATATTCTGAAAGGTATGGTTAAGTGTGATTTTTGAGAGTTGGAATCAACTCAAAAGCTTTTATGGTTTAAATTTGAAAAATGTTTGAATGCAGAAAAGCTTCTGCCTTGTTATTTTTACTATGGGTGATCTACAGATCCAAATGACTTGAATCCAACGGGCTTGGATTCAACATTCACAGTCCTTTCCAACAAAATTGGTTTCATCCAATTTGGTGCACTGAATCGATCTGGGTTGATTTTTGAAGTTGGGTACAGAAGTGTGTTTGAATTTAAAAAGAAAAAGGTTTAATTTGAATCGCTGGGCTGCGCGGGAAAAAGTACTGGGCCGGCCTGCTAAGCGCAGTGCTCCCTCGGGCTGCTTAAGTGGGTGTCCCCACTCGTCAGTGACGCGGGGCTGGGCGAAGCGGTATGGGGCAACGTGGATCGTTCAATCTAGTTCCAATCTAACGGCTGGGAGTCATCATCGACGCGAGACAACTCCGGAAAGAACGAAACCTAGCACGGCCAGTGAGGGGTGCTGGGGGCTCACCGGGGTACGAGCGAGGGTCGGCGAGGCGGGCGAACGGCAAAGTCGACGATAGCGAATCTCCTGGTACTGGTGGCTTCTCCTGGGGCAGCTCCAATTGCTGGCTCCCTTCTTCTCCAGAGGCGGCGGGCTACGGTGAAATTCCCGCGGGGTGGTGCTCGCCTTGCTCTGAGAACGGTGTGGCACGGTCAGTGAGGAGAGGGGAGTGAGATGGTGTGAAGAAATCGTGCGGGGGTGGCCTCTATTTATAGTCGAGCGAGGGGACCGTCGGGGCGCACGGTGAGCTCGTCGGGGGCGAGGTTACAGGCGGCTAAAGGCATGGGCAAGGGTAGGGGACGGTGCGGTGTCTCCTGGCGATGCTCAACGACATGGTCTCGAGGCATGGGGCGGTGCGGCTTGGTCTGGAATGGGCGGTGCTCTGCGTGGCAGAGGCGGCGTCTTCGACGGCGGGCGGTGGCTGTATGGCACGGGGCGGCAAACGGGGATGTCTGGCGGTCTCCTGGGTCGGTGGTGATCGTGTGTGCACGCGGTGAGGGCGGCGCGCGGTCTGTGGACGCTGGTCGAGGGTGGCGCTCTGGCGCATGCTCGGCATGGTCTGGGCGCGGCTTGTGAGCGTGGTCCAGGGCTTGGCAACGCTCGCGGCTGGGACAGGTAGTGGCGGCGGACGGTGGGCTGCCTCCTAGACAAGGTTGGCACGGCTAGTTCTTCCTCTAGCCTGCTGTCCACAATGGGGTGGCAAGGTTGGCTTCGGCTGTTCACCATTGATGGCAATGGCAAGCTCATAGGGGTGCTAGTCTTTAGTTAAACTTCCTAGATGATCTACTGAGCTGTGTGTGAGCTAACTAGGGAACAAGTTAGGCCAATTTTAATGCACACTATAGTGTTTGATGTTTGTTTGATTTGTGTCTGCAACCTGTTTGATGAAATGGACGCATGAAATCAAGTTTTGAATTTTGAAATGAATTTTGGTGGGTTTGCTAGATTGGTGCTGGTGAGTCTGCAGATGCTTGGGTTTTGAAAGTTGAGCTTGTTTGAGTGGTTTTTGAAAAAGTGGGATCTTCCCATGTGATAAAGATTCAATTTTGAATTGTCATTTAAACTATGCATTTGAAAGTTTCTGGATGATCACAAATTGGGCCTTGATACCTTGTTATGATTACATTCAAGGGGTGCAAAGATCCAGAAAAGTTTCTGTTAAGTTTTGAAAGTTTGAGACAGCCAAAGTAGGCATGGGAGTTAAATTGGCCAAAATGACCATTCATTTCATATATGTTTTTTTATTTACTTGTCTTTAGGAAAAGTGTGGGAAATGTTTTAGATGATGTTTATTTCACCTAAGAAACATTTTACAAGCAATGAAACAAAAAAACAAGGTGGTTTTCAAAGAATTCAAAAATCAATGCATACACATATGCATGCATTCATAATTTTATTTAGAAAAGTTTTTGTTAACCCTAAATGTGAGGATTAGAATTTGATGATCCAAGTTTAGTATTTTTGGGATGTTACACTTGTGGTTTACTGTTTCACCACTGTCATTACTTGGTTAATGATAGTGAGTGTTGTGTGATAAAATCACTTTATTAATACGTGTTGGCTTAAGAATTCAGATGTGGTTTGAGATCAAATGGTTTCAAACAGTGAAGATATACATAGGGCTTTTCTTAATTATGATTCCTGTGATGATAGAAAAATGATTTGTAATGGGTTGGTTGAATCTGTGAAGATTGAATGCTTAACCTGATTAGTGTAGAAATGTTCTTGTGACACCATCTTTGTATGGCACACAAGATTAGATTCTATTTTCTTGATTTGGTTTGGTGCAAGCTTAAGATGAGTTTGGTATTAAAGATAAATAGAAATGTTACTTTCTTAAATCCCTAAGACCAATGATGTTGGTCTGAGGTTTAGGGATTAAGCTTTATCTAGTTGATTCATATGGATGGTTCTGGTAGTGGTACCAGCTACTGTTTCTTGAATCAAAGCTTGGAAAAAATGATGGTAGGCTTGATCACTTGTATAGATCCATAATATTAAATTCTAAGGTGCTACTCTTATCCTAGAGATGTGCCTAGAAGTTAAATCTTAGCTATATTCATTCTTGAATTGAAATATAGCTTGATAGCTAAATCAATGATGTTGTTCTGAGATTTAGTTGGATCCTTATACTTTGTTGTTTGCTTTTAGAGTTTAAAACCTCAATGATATATTCACCTCACTTGGGTGCTTTCTGAGAGTTTGAATAAGTATTAGACCATGCATGATTGTCTAATCTTAGACAGATAGATCATGTGATGGTCTATTTACTCACCACTGTCACTTGATGTTGTGGTTGCTAGTGGTTGAACTTGTGGTAGCTTGATCTGGTGCTCTCCTGGTATTTCAAGCTCCTGGCTTGTCCTTGATCTAGCCCATCATCTCCTGATCCTGATGGCTTGACCTTGGTCTTTCTATCCACCTGATCTACCCCCTCCTTATGTCACCATCTTGGTGATGTGATCCTGGGCTTTGGTTGGTTTGATCTAGCTTAGCTTTGGATGGGTTTAGCTGTTGTGCTTGGTGTGTGAGAGCAATGGAATGGTGTGGGGATTGGTTTTCCCACGGTCGTGTTGATAGTTTTGTTTGGCTGTGCTGCTGCGGTGTTGACAGCACACACCATGCAGTTTGGTGTGTGTGCTGCTTGTGTGCCTGCTGCACAGATGTGGATATGTTCAGAATTTTTGAAAGTTACTTTCATCTTATTACTTCTACTTTGCTGGTGAAACTTGCCCCTCATTGCTGTTATTTGACTTATGGCTTGAATTTATGGAAGATACATTCTTTCATATTGGTGAAACTTGCCCCTTTTTATAAGATTACTCAATGATGAACCTTGATCAGTGCACTTCACTGACAAGTCTGAGAGTAATACTATTTTAACCTTAACTTTCTTTATTTTTGTTTGTGTTTGTTTTGCAGGTACCGGACTTGGAAATTCAAGATTTTAGTTTAGGTTTTCTTCTTTATTTATAGAATAGTCAAATGTAATATTCTTTATTCTCTTGTAATTTTAGTTCTATCCTTTTGTAATCTTTATTTTATTATTGTGAAATAAATATTGTACTATTATCAATTAAAAAATTATTATTCTTTATTTATTTATTTTTGAAAAAATTGTGGATGATTTTCATAAAACACTCAAGTTTGAAATTATAATTCAAATTTCAAACATCATTCAAAAATCCTTTTGAATTATAATTCAAACACTCAAGTTTAAAATTCAAATTTCATTTCCCAAAACACATAATTCCACAAAGATCATATCAAAGTCTATAACAATCATCCTTCAAGACTATACCTAAGATCAAAGCATGACAGAAACCTTGATCACTTTAGGTTTTTATTTGGCGAAAAATTTACCCACATTTTCACAGATGAATGCATGCAACATTTCAAATTCCTAAATCCACCCTTCATTAGTTACTAAATGCTGGGATGTTACAGACTTCCCCCCTTAAATTAAACTTCGTCCCGAAGTTTGTTGAGATATACCTGAATAGTTCTGGATATGCTTTTCTTAAATCCTCTTCTTTCTCCCACGTGGCTTCCCTTTCAGGGTGATGTTCCCACTGTACTTTGCAGTATTTGATTGCTCTATTCCTCAATCTTTTCCAGTTGTCTTCCAAAAATTTACAGGGCTATTCAACATAGGTCAAGTCTGCTTGTAGTTCTATCTCATGATGTGTGATTGCATCATCCGGAACTTTCAAACATTTGCGAAGTTGTGACACATGGAAAACATTATGCACTTGAGCCAATCTTGATGGTAACTCTAAAGCATAGGCTATAGTTCTGTTTTGACTCAATATCTTGAATGGTCTGATGTATCTTGGACTCAATTTTCCTTTAACTCTGAACCTTTTCACCCCTTTCATTGGACTTACTTTCAAGTATACCATGTCTCCCACTTCTGCATGCCATGATCTTCGACTTTATTCAGCATAACTTTTCTGCCTACTCTGGGCTATTTTTAGTCTATCTCTGATTTTATCAATGATATCTTGTATTTCCTTGATATAGTCTGGCGCAAATTCTTTGCTGCTTCCAGGATCATAACAACATATTGGTGATCTACACTTTCTTCCATACAGAACTTGGTATGGAGTTGCCTTCAGACTACTCTGATAGCTGTTATTGTAGGAAAATTCTGCCAATGGTAGATGATCTTCCCATGTACCTCCAAAATCTAATGCACAAGCTCTTAACATTTCTTCTAGTATTTGATTTGTTCTCTCTGTTTGACCTCCTGTCTTAGGATGATAGGTTGTGCTGAAATCTAACTTTGAACCAAGTGCTTCATGTAATTGTTTCCAAAATGCTGAAGTAAACACTGATCCCCTATCAGTTATGATATTTTTGGGTACTCCATGCTTACTTACTATCTCTTTGACGTAAACTTCAACTAACTTCTTGGCATTATCTTTATAATTTACCGGAATAAAATGTGCACTCTTAGTGAGTCTGTCCACAATTACCCATATCATATCCTTCCTTTTCGGTGTCATGGGAAATCTTGTGATGAAGTCCATACCTATCTCTTCCCACTTCCATTCGGTAATTTCCAAAGGTTGTAATGGTCCTGCTGGACTTTGATGTTCAGCCTTCACCCTTTGGCAAGTATGGAATTCTGATACATATTTAGCAATGTCCCTTTTCATGTTATTCCACCAGAATAGTTCTTTCAACTCCATATACATCTTAGTACTTCCTGGATGTATAGAGTACGGTGTTTCATGTGCTTCTCTGAGTATGACATCACGAATTTCAGTCACATCTGGAACACAAAGGCGGTCTTGAAACCATAAAGACCCATAATCTCCAAGGCGAAAAACTGATTTTTGCCCTTGAGATATCCTCCGAATTTCCTCAACGATAAAAGGATCTTCTGCTTGATGTCTAAAAATTCCATGCTTAAGATCACTATCCTGCTCTGCAACTACCTGCATAGTAGCTAATCCTCCAAGAACCTCTGTTCTAATGAATTGAAGTTCTAATCTTTCCAAATCCATTTGTAACTCTTTTGGTAGCTCCCGATTGCTAGGCTGAATATTTGCACTCTTTCTGCTTAAAGCATCAGCTACAACATTTTCTTTCCCTAGAGTATAGTTGATTGTTAAATCATAATCTTTGATTAGTTCCAACCAACGCTTCTGTCTCATATTCAATTCCTTTTGAGTGAAGAAATATTTTAGACTTTTATGGTCAGTGTATAACTCACATCTGGCTCCATAAAGAAAATGCCTCCATCCTTTTAGCGCAAAAACTACTGCTGCTGACTCTAAATCATGAGTTGGATAGTTGACTTCATGTGTTTTCAGTTGTCTTGAACCATAAGCAATGATTTTCCAATCTTGCATTAACACACAACCTAGACCTTCTTTAGATGCATCACAGTATAATGTAAAGTCTTTCCCTGTTTCAGGAACTGCTAAAATTGGAGCTGTGGTTAACCTGGTCTTCAAGTCCTGAAAACTTGCTTCACACTTCTCATCCCAATTGAATGGTGTATTCTTTCTTAGCAATTTGGTCATTGGTCCAGCTATTTTGGAGAAACCTTCAATGAATCTCCGGTAATAACCAGCCATTCCTAAGAAACCTCGAATTTGGTTCAAATTGGTTGGTGCAGTCCACTCTAGTACTGACTGAACCTTAGATGGATTTACAACAATTCCATCTTTACTGATCACATGACCGAGTAATTCTACCTCATCTAGCCAAAATTCACACTTACTGAACTTAGCATAAATTTTATGTTCCCTTAATGTCTGCAATGCTATTCTCAAATGAGCAGCATGCTCTTCCTTATCTTTGGAATATATCAGAATATCATCAATAAAAACTATGACAAACTTATCCAAATATGGCATGAAGATTTTGTTCATCAGATTCATGAATATTGCTGGTGCATTGGTCAAACCAAATGGTACTACCAGATACTCATGGTGTCCATATCTTGAGACAAATGCTGTCTTTGGAACATCTTCTGGTTTGATTTTGATTTGATGGTATCCAGATCTTAAATAAATCTTTGAAAATACTCCTGCTCCTTTCACTTGATCAAATAAATCTTGGATTCTTGGTAAAGGATACTTATTCTTGATAGTAACGTTGTTCAGATTTCTATAATCTCCACACATCCTTCTTCCACCATCTCTCTTATCCACAAAGATTACTGGTTTTCCCCATGAAGATACACTTTCCTGAATAAATCCTTTTCTGGCTAACTCATCAATTTGCTCTTTGAGTTCTTTTAACTCTTTGGGTCCCATCTTATATGGTGCTTGAGCTATTGGTGTTGTACCAGGAATTAGGTCAATAGTGAACTCTATCTCCCGGTCTGGTGGCATTCCCGGTAGCTCTGCTGGAAAAAAATCTTGAAATTCATTTACTATAGGAATATCTTCCAATTTGACATCTTTCATTGAGTTCAACTGCAGAACCACCATGATATGACTGTGCTTAACTGCTTGGTAAACTATCCTTGCTCCACTTGGAGTTTTGATTGAGACAGTTTTCTCCTCACAATTTATATGAGCTCCGTGTTCCATCATCCAATCCATCCCCAGCACTACTGCAATTCCCTTCAAAGGAATCACATAAAGGTCTGCGAAGTATGTACAACCATAGATCGAGATAACTGATCTTGTTTGATGTGGCGTACAATCACATTTCCCCCTGTCGTAACTACGGTCATAGGATTTTCTAACATTGCCCTTCTAATCCTAAACTTATCACAAAATTGTTTAGAAATGAATGAAGTAGTTGCACCAGTATCAAATAGAACTTTGCCGGGATTGGTAAGGATATTGAGCGTACCTATCAGTGCATGCTCCGAATTATCCACCTCCTCGAGGGTTGCACAGTTCAGCTTCCCGGTAGGTCTGTTCCTCTTGCCATTGTTATTCTTGCCATTATTTCCTCCTTTATTGGGCTTTCCATTTCCTCCACAGGCTTGCCTACCATCTCGAGCCGGCCAACCACCTTGTGGTTTGCTTGGACAATTGGGCTTGATGTGACCTCTATGACCACAAGTGTGACATAAAATTACTGGTTTCGGGCAATCCCTGCTTATATACCCTGGAGTTTGCAATTGTGGCATATAATATTCTTTGCATTTGGATTTGCACCCCGGTTGGAATTGTTGTTGTTATAGGGCTTATTCCTTGGTTTGAATTCCAGATTGGGTTTGGGCTTGCTTGCTTGTATCCTCTTGGTTTCCTTCTTAGCTCTCTTCCTTCTATCCTCTTGGACATTCTTGTAGTCATCTTCAAAGGTAATAGCTGCATCTAGCAACTGCTGATAAGTTTGCTTATTAGCCAACCTCAACTGCATCCTCACAAATGGATTTAATCCACGCAGGAAACGCTTCTTCCTATTTTCCTCCGTGTTAACTTCTTCCTCTGCATAACGAGATAGTTGACTAAACTCGCGGATATACTTCATAACACTAGTATATCCCTACTGCAGCTCTTCAAATTCTCTTCGCTTCAATTCCATAACACTCTCTGGAACATGATATTCACGGAATCTCTGTTTAAACTCTTCCCAGGTATACTCCCTTCCTGGTTATTTCATGGCCAACTGATTTTTCCACCAAGATGCTGCAGGTCCAGTCAGAAGATGGGTTGCATACCTCAATTTCTCTTCCTCATTGCAACCTACAGTCTTCAGCTTTTTTTCTGTATCTGCTAGCCAATCTTCTGCATCCATTGGTTCAGGTGCTGATGCAAAAGGTAACGACCTTGCATTCTGGAAATCAGATAGACTTACTCCTCCACCTTCAGGTGCCCTCTGATTTGCTCATCCCAGCAATTCCTCCATGAACTTGTTCTGGGTCTCTTGCATCATTTGCATGCACTGCATAAAGTTCTGCTCCATTAACGGCATCATTGGTGGTGGTGGTAATGCTCCCTGATTTGCTGCATCTGCATCAGCCTTCTCCTTGGCCTCTCTCTCCATTTGCTGCTGCTCAGTTTCGATTTCTACACCATATCCATGACCCTCTAGTCATGCAACATAAAGCGAATACTCATAATTACATCATGCACATGTGTTCTGAGCTCGACTTTACGCACAGAACTAGTCCAACAATGAAAATCCAAAGAAAATCCAAATATGCATTCCACATATTATACATAATATCATAATAATACAAAGTCATTACAACATATACCATATAGGTATAATCACAAAACTATCTTATTCATCTAACTATCTTATTTCGTACAGTACAATACACGATACTTGATACCTCTACATATTTGCCTACTTCTATTAGTAACTACGCTCATCATACATGCATGATGTCCAACCGTGATGGCGTGTCGTTCGTCGCACAGTTTGTGGAACAAATGGCCTTCCATAAGGAACATACTTAGTATCTGAAGTGTTAGGACTTGAGTTATTACTCAATCTGAGCGCATTGACTCCCTCCAGCTCAGCTGAAAAATCTTCAGAAACATATTCAACATTATCTCCCTCTTGCATCTCCTGAGCTTCATTCCTTGAGTTGTCAACAGGATACGCAGATCCTGCTGCTTCCCGGGTGCTCCTTTGGGCAAGATAGTTAAACACTGGATAATGTATATTCCCTGGGTTTTGAGAAGATTTTGATGATTCAAACACTCTCTCCTCAGGATCTTCTTCTTCATCCTGAGTATCTACCGACATGGAATTTCTACTACTATTACTAGGGTTAATTCTTGCACCCATCTAGCTAGATTGTCCAACATTTCTGTCAGAACCATCTGTGGACATCTGGTGTTCATAAGATCCTTCATATGATCCCCTTCTCCAACCATCAGAATTCTCAATAGGAAGTTCGGAGTCAGAACCATCCTCTGAGCCCTGTGGTACTGCATACCTCCTATCCATAGTAGGATCATGTATAGGTTCAGGACTTGGTGAATAAGGATATGGTATAAAAGATTCAGGATCTATAGGTATATCCTTGAAGATAGGCTTTGCACTACTACTTGCTTCCTTCTCCAACTAGAATGCTAACTGCTTCCTCCTTTACGGATCAGTTAGATCCTCTGACATGTCATTTTTATCTTCAACAATCACTTGATGTGTCTTGTAAAAAGACGCAACGAGTGTTCGGTATCTATCCATAAACTTGGAAGCTAACTTAGGATGCTTCTTAACCAAAGTAAGATGATCCGGTATAGGCTCCGAGTCTATAGAATCATGAGGTATCATAGAGAATGTTCTACCTTCTAACTCCTTGGCTTTATGCTCCTGGATATTAGCTATCGCCTCCACAACAGCAACATGATAAGCTGCTAAGTGACTCCTACCTTCACCTATAGGTAGATCGTGATATAATCCAAGCTCCTCGGGAAGTTGGATACTCACACGATACTTGTATAACATCCGGCCATCAAGGTAAGTTTTAGTGTTCACTGGAATTCTAGTTGGACAACTAAAGATCTTTAAAAGTTGACGAAGTTGGTCTGTGAATGATCATTGATAATCATCAAGAATCTCATCTTTCCTTACCAAAGTCTGTTTTGGAAACTTTGGTGCCATAACTCTGTATAACAAAAAAATAGTTTTGATTAGTAACAAATAATATATTGCATCATAACAAAGAATTATCGCACTAAAACATATAACAGAATATTCTCGTTTGAATGCCCATTATATTACTTTTAGACAATTCTTTATCGTTGCTACACATTCCTACAGGTAATACCCTTTACTAGGTTTCCAACCTAGGTCAAATAAATTTGCTCTGATACCAACTGCAGTGACCCAGCATACCATTGCATGTGTAGTACACTATAATCGTTGACATGACATCGACAGAACAACGTTCCGTAAATATCACATCCCTCAGAGTGGTACAACAGAAACATTGCGGGTACATATTACAAACATACACACCTTATTATTATTACAATGCTGGAAGTTCAAGACTTCCAAAATATTCAACTTACAAACCAAAATATATGTGTTTCAACGGAATTTTCAAATTTAAAACTTAAACTCCAAATTGAGCTCAACAACTTATTGCTATATATTGTTCATGATGCTCGGCTCAAGTGGTTACTAGAACTATTGTAATTAGTCGGACTCCTGGAACTCTCCTCCGTATACAATGTCATAGTCCTCCCCTTCTACGGCTCCATGCAAATTGGTCTCTTCATAGAAGACCTCCTCCTGGCTTTCACTTGCATACATTGGAGTATCTTCGGAATTCTCAGAGTCTAAGCAAGGATTCAAGGGAAAGGATGAGTAACAGTGTTACCCAGCAAATTCATTATATGCAAGGTAGGAAGTTTGATGCACTATCTACCACCTTGGACTATCAGTCCTTGGAACTATGCAATTTTAGTAAATCTTTCTTCAAAGATTAGTTTATTATAAAAATCTATGACCATCAGCCTTCACATGTTGACCAGAACTTTCATGGAGTTCCTTTCCTGCCGCGTTCGTAGCTCCTTCCTGGAACAGGGAGTAACAAGTTACAATTCTTACACTCTACAGAGGTGCGTTACTTTTCCCATGAGAGACCAACTCCTTGTTGCACAACCGGGCGTACTTTCTCGTCCACAATTCCATGATGTGGGGCTGTAACTACCTCGGTGAATTACGCTCCTAGTTACAAGCCTGGATGAGCGGAAATGGTTAAAATAGTACGGTGGGGCCCAAATGCCACTCACAGGTAGACATTTCGGCCGTCCTAACCATTTCCAAACATCGGGACAAGAACGGGCGGCGTAATCGGCAGGCGAAGGGATCAACTACATACACAAATGAGTATGTATGCAAGCCACCATACAACAGTCCTCAGAGCCATTCCATCTAAAAGAAATAGAAATATTGCAACGCCATACGGCAAGATCCAAATATCCTAGATAGATATATAGTTTATGATATCTCCTCATACATCAAACATCAGAGTATCAGGCGGAAGCGGCAAACAAGATCCGAGTACGGATAAGGAGCAAATCGGCATAAGATGCCCCATAATTAAACGCATCCCGCCCAAAGATCTCACGGATCCCCGTTCCCGGAATCTCTACACCGAATGATCGTTGTCCACATCGTCCGTCTCCTCCACCCAGTATCCATCCTGCGAGTTTACCTGTTCATCTGAATCAAACAATTTATCGTGTGAGACCCTAGGGGTGCTCAGCAAGTCTTTATGCCTCTAAAGGGGACACAACCTGGGGTGACGCAATTGCAGCAAAAGATAAACCCTAACAATTCTATAGATACTCGCTAACCATCCGCCTAACCAAAGATAGACGGATGTCCATGAATTAATAACAACAGTTATAACAGTAATATTAACAGATCCATCCTCCTCCTCGCTTACCAACGAGGAAGCGGATGAACACCCCCCATCCGTTGGCAGTTTTATTATCCATTCCATGAGTGTTGCACTATTTACTAGTCAGTTACTTAGTCAAATTAAAAGCGGTACTTTAGTTGTACTTGTCTATGATCGAGAAACTGTGCTCCAAGTCGTCCATAACCGCGGACACGGCTTTCAGAAAGTTTTACCCTGCAGGGGTGCACAAATAGCAACACACACTCGATCAACCTCGGAAAAACCAAAACAAAACCCAACGAGGCATTCACGACAAAGCGATCACAGGATTCAGAAATATTTCAGGGGGCCACCCCATTAAGCTACCCGCAACAAAGTTTGCTGACTCCGAGACGGACTCAAGGTTTGCGTCAGTGGCTGTAAACGACTGGGAACCCGAAAATGTGACTGGGCTTGTCGATACCACGAAAACACTCCGCTTCCAAAACAGTACAGGTGCTCCTCGCACAAACTTAAATAAAGCAGTAAAGCATGGCATAAGTACAGAATAGTAATAAAGCCCCAAACTACTTTGTGGCCCCAAGAAATAAGAATGAATCAAGCTCTGGCTCAGGGGGGGTCCATAAGCCTCCCGAATGTGGATAGCACGAATATTCAAGGAACAGGAATCAAGTACTCGGGGTCCTACGGGACACAAGTGAGTATGAAAAACCAAATAGCAGATATTGCTCACCGGTGCCACTTTCATTAGTTATTCCATTACTACTCAGGTTAAGTTGTATAGGTACCTCGTTATCCATCAGACACTCACATACCCTACACATGCTGTTCTACGACCCGCATGGCTCAAACAACTCCTGTAGTAATGGCTCATGGGATGGAGGAACAAGCTTCGGTGGGGTTTAAAAGTAAAGGCTATGCAGTACTTGGGATTCAGTTTAATGCGATCGCGACTCAATGATGCAAGAATAAGATAGAGGCAATAGGTACTATATGTATGCAAGCATGTGGTAGTGCTTGCCTGGCAGCTCAGTTGAAGCGAGAGAAGGATCTGGGTAGTGCTCCTGGGTTTCTTGATATATCCCCTGCTCAGCGTCTATTCGAAGAAGAACCAAACAAACAAGGGCCAACATAAATAAAGTGCACAAGCATAAGAATAAAATGCGACAAGCAAACAATCATGCCATGATGAATGATTCACAATTTGCATGGCAATAAAGTAGCATGGCATGGGTGAGGTGTAGAATACAAGAAATAAACATTTTATTGAGTTTTGGTCACATTTTATTCTCGAATAAGTTGCTGTATACTTTATATTTATATTATGCATGCTGCAAAACAGAACATGGAATGCATAAACAGAAAGGTCTCGTCGAGCTAATCATTTTAGACATATTATTTGTCAAATTTGGAGTTATAAAACAAAAGTTATTAATTAATTAAGGAAAAAGGGCATTTTATTGTAATTTTAATCAACTTGAAATTTAAAGTGTTCAAACATTATTTTGAAGGGCATATTTGAATTCCTCACATTTTTTTGATTTCAAAACATATATTATATGTATTATTTGGGTTTATAATTTAAAAGTTATTTAAAACAGAAATTAAATCATTTATAAAAACATTTTCTGAAATTGTTTTATTTAAAACAGAAATCATACAGACTTTTTGTACTCAGAGGATCTTAGCCCGTGTCACTGACGCGCGGGTCCAGCGCTGACTCAGCAGCATCCGGCGTGGCGGGGACAGAACCGGACTTTTCTTACCGCGCGTCTGTCTAGCCCGCGAGACCGACAGATGGGACCGGTCGATCCACGGGGCCACTCACGCGCACGGCCAGCCGGTGGGCGACACGTGGGCGATCCAGGGCGGCGCGGGCGGAGAAACTCCAGAGTGCAGGGGTTTTCTTGCAAAAAGACACCGAGGCTGACAGGTGGGCTCTGGGGACGGCGGGTTCAGGCGGGAAAAAGGGCAGGGGCTCCAGCGCAAAAAGGCCAGCGGCTGCTGCTGACTCTGACGGACGCGGTGCTGCCGTCGGCGAAACACTGGCCGTCTTCCGGTGACGATGGCGACGCGTACGATGGACGAAACGCGTCGCTCCAAAAACGAAAAACAAAGAGGGTGCTGGGATCTACAACTTTCGTTCAGAGAGCATCATCGGAGGAGGGCTATAGCGCGCGGGGCACGGCGGAGAAAAGAGGGGGACGAACGCTGCTGCAGCTACGACGGACGGTGACTACGTCGGCGCACGTGCACGCGGGGTGCTCGACGCCGGGCGGCGGCGATGCAAGGTGAGAGGGGGAGGAAGATGATGTCCAGGAGGTCGGTGGGCTCACCGTGCGGATGTTGGTGGTGTTTGATCGGCTTGGGGAGCATCGCAGCGGCGAGGATGCAGACGGCCACCGGCGTTAGGGTTTGGCGTCGGCTCGTCGGGGAACTTCGGCGCTGGTCCTTCTCCTCCTTCGCGACAGGTACTGGTCGAAGCAGAGAGGCCTCCTCGTCCTCCCCGACCACCTCCACGTCGCGCTCGTCGGCTGGATCGAAGAAGCGTCGGTGGAGCAGACGGTGGCCGGCGTCAGTGTAGACGGTGGTGAGCGAAGGCAGGGGAGAGGGGAGCGGCCTGGGAGATCTGGGGGAAGCAGAGGTGTCGTGGGTAAGGGGAAAAAGGAGGGAGAGGGGGAGATGGCGTGTGGGAGCGGGGTAGACGGTGGAAAAGGTGGCTCGGCCACCTTTTCTCCTCCTCCTTCACGTGCTCGGGTAGGGCTCGGTGGGGCTGGTCCAGGCAGGTGGGGATGGCCGGCCAGGCTCGGGTGGGGCCAAGATGCAGTGAGAGAGAAGGAAGAGAGATAGAGGGGGGACGCTCGGGTTGGAGCTAGGTTAGAGGGATGGGGTGGCTCGGGTTAGGGCTTGGCCTTAGGTTAGGGAGGGGTAGGTAGCTGGGGTGTGGCCAGGGAGAGAGGATGGCCAGGTGGGTCCAGCATGGGGAGGCTCGGCATAGGTGAAGAGGAGAGGGTGAGATAGGTTTAGGGTTTAGATAGAAAGGTGAGGTGGAGAGGTTTTATTTTGACAAGATCAAACAAGAACATGCCAAGCTCAAACAAGATCTAGACAAGAAAAAGAGAGGGTGAGAAAAAGGTGGTGAGGGTATGGATGGAGATGGTTATAGGGTTTTAGATGCTTGCATGCATCAAGCAAGATCAAGCATAAGAGGGGTAGAGAGAGATATGGGGAAGATCCACTCAAAGATCCAAATAAAACCAAAAGGCTAGAATGTGGTGGTTCTTGCATGGCCCATGCAAGACAATTAATGCCATGCTTATTCTTGTGAAAACAATAATATTTTCATGGCATTATTCCTATGCATTCCCAAAAGTGGAATTAAGCCAAGCAAAAGAATTTAAATGAAAGTTCCAAGTGGAGTAGATGGAGATGATCATATTTGATTATAATTGGAACTTGCTAGTGTGTATATTCCACTAGATGTTTAGTAAGACCCAAAAATACCCCAACATGATAATAACCCCAAAACAACCCATATGGAAGCTAGGGAAAGGTTCCACTCACAAGGCATGCAAAGGTGGCCATGTGGCTCTCATAAACCAATAATGTGGAAACAATATGGTGCATATATGAGAGCAAGTGGAGATAGAATGGACCCACACCAACACATATGAGCTAGATTTAAATAGCAAAGAAAAGCAATGGCTCATATATGACTAGGGTGGTGGAATTTAGATGGAGCCAAAGAAAGGTGGTGGAGTGGAATAAAAGACATGCCCCCAACTCAACTTGGGCATTTAAACAATATATCAATAACCAAATACAATATCAAAAGGCAAATACAATTAATAATGCATATGAGAGAAGAACCAAAACAAAAAGGGTTTTATATGATGCTCAAATGCAAGGTGGCATGATGACATGAGCATGATATAATTATGATGCAACAATTATATGTATGAAGTAGCCATTGTATTACTAGACCAAGTAGCATTACAATTGTTAGACAATTGGGATGCTACAACTCTCCCCCACTAAACAGGAATCTCGCCCCGAGATTCTAGGAAAAAGAAGAAAACACAAAGAGGGTAGGATACTTGGCACGGAGCTCATCTTCACGTTCCCAAGTGGCTTCATCAACGGAATGGTGCGACCACTGCACCTTGCAGAACTTGATGGACTTGTTGCGAGTCCTTCTTTCTGCGACTTCGAGGATTTTTGTGGGGTGTTCTTGATAAGACAGGTCTTCTTGGAGATTGATAAGCTCATGGTCCACGGTCCTGCCGGGATCCTTGAAGCACTTCTTGAGTTGAGAGATGTGGAAAACATCATGGACCTTGAGTTTTTCTGGGAGCTCAAGAGCATAAGCAACTTCTCCTCTTCTTCCACGAATTTTGAATGGACCGATGTATCTAGGAGCCAGCTTTCCTTTGATACCAAAACGGTGCGTGCCTCTCATGGGAGTGACACGAAGGTAAACGAGATCACCAGGGACATACTCCATGTCCGTGTGCTTTCTGTCATAATTGCTCTTCTGGCGACTTTGAGCAATCTTCAGATTTTCAAGAATGATGTGCACCTTCTCCTCTGCTTGAGTTACAATGTCCGGGCCAAACAATATTCTTTCTCCTGCACCCGACCAACCAATCGGAGTTCTTCATTTGCGGCCATAGAGAGCCTCAAATGGTGCCATCTTTAGACTTTTCTGGAAGCTGTTGTTGTAAGAGAATTCAGCATAAGGAAGACATTCTTCCCACTTCATGCCAAAAGAGATGACGCAAGCACGAAGCATATCTTCCAGAATCTGATTGATCCTTTCAACTTGTCCTTGCGACTGAGGGTGGTAAGCTGTGCTGAAGTTCAACTTTGTTCCCAAAGCATTTTGGAAACTTTCCCAGAACTTGGAAGTGAAGATGCTTCCACGGTCTGAACTGATCTCAAGCGGAACCCCATACAGAGAGACAATTCTGTTGATATAGAGCTCAGCCAACTAAATTGCAGAAATTGTTTCCTTGACGGGAAAGAAGTGAGCCACTTTAGAAAGCCTGTCAATGACAACAAAGATTGCATTGTTGCCCTTCTGCGACCTTGGAAAACCCGTGATGAAGTCCATTTCTACTTTCTCCCATTTCCATTCCGGGGGTTTCAATGGCTGTAGAAGACCGGAAGGTTTCTGATGGACAGCTTTAACTCTGCGGCAGACATCACACTCCGAGACATACTTGGCACAATATCGTTTCAAACCCGGCCACCAATATTGTGTTTTCAAGTCCATGTACATCTTTGTGCTGCCAGGGTGGATAGAAAGAACAGAATCATGCGCCTCCTTGAGAACTTGCTCTCTCAAACCCGGGTAGTTCGGAACAAACATCCGGTGTTCAAAGAAAAGCGTGCCTTGATCATCGACGTGGAAGGACTCATACTTCGGAAGCTGAAGTTTGGAGATGATCTTTCTGGTGTACAGATCACCAAGCTGAAAGGAGCGAACCTTCTCTTCCAAGAGAGGAGTAGCCAGAAGGTTCAGGAGATACCCTTGTTCCACAATTTCAAGGTTGAGCTGACGGAATTCCTCGCACAAGAGAGGCTGTTGTTCTTCCATCATGAGGTTGTTGACATAAGCTTTGCGGCTGAGAGCATCGGCCATGACATTAGCTTTGCCCGGAGTGTAGTTGATGGTCAAATCGAAGTCATTGATTGCTTCAATCCACCTCCTCTGCCGAAGGTTGAGATCAGGCCGAGTGAAGATATACTTCAGACTCTTGTGATCAGAAAAGATTTCACAACGGTTGCCCAGCAAGTAATGCCTCCATAATTTCAAAGCAAAAACAACTGCTGCGAGTTCGAGGTCATGTGTAGGATAGTTCATCTCATGCGTCTTCAACTGTCGAGAGGCATAAGCAACAACTTGTTTTTCTTGCATAAGGACCGCACCCAATCCTTGCAAAGAGGCGTCACAGAATATCTGGAAAGGCTTAGATGTATCCGGAGGAACCAAGACTGGTGTGGAAGTGAGCTTCTCTTTGAGTGTCTCAAAGCTTGCTTGACATGCAGGAGTCCAAAGGTATTTCTTGCCTTTCTTGAGGAGATCGGTAAGAGGTTTCGCTATCTTCGAAAAGTTCTGAACGAAGCGACGGCAATAACTAGCCAAACCAAGGAAACTCCGCACTTCTTTGACATTAACAGGAGGAAGCCATTCACCAATTGTCTTTACAGTTTCCGGGTTGACTGCAATGCCCTTGGCAGAGATGACGTGACCAAGATAGGTTACTTGAGGCAGCCAAAACTCACACTTGGAGAACTTTGCATACAGGCGATTCTCACGAAGCTTGTTTAGGACACACCGAAGGTGTTCTTCATGTTCTTCCTTTGACTTAGAATAGACTAGGATGTCATCCAGATAGACCACAACGAACTTATCAAGATACTCCATGAAAACCGAGTTCATAAGCCTCGAGAAGGTGGCAGGTGCGTTGGTGAGACCGAAGGACATGACCGTGTACTCATACAGGCCATAGCGGGTGGTGAAAGCTGTTTTAGGAACATCTTCCTTGCGAATCTTGATTTGATGATAACCACTTCTCAAGTCAAGCTTAGAGAATACCACAGCTCCAGCTAGCTGATCGAAGAGATCATTAATCCGCGGAAGGGGATATTTATTCTTGATGGTTTTAGCATTGAGAGCCCGATAGTCAACACAAAGTCTATCAGTCCTGTCTCGCTTCTTCACAAAGATTGTTGGGCTACCCCACGAAGAAGTACTGTGTTGAATGAAACCCAACTTCTCTTGTTCATCAAGCTGACGTTTGAGTTCAGCCAACTCAGCAGGGCCCATTTTATAAGGCCGCTTGGAGATAGGAGCGGTTCCAGGTTCAAGCTCAATTACAAACTCAACCTCACGATCCGGAGGCATACCTGGCAACTCTTCAGGAAAGACATCTGGGAACTCACAGACCACCGGAACACTCTGAATAGCTTCCATAGCATCATCATTCAGAGCCGCCAAAGAGAAAAGCTGGATAGCAGGAGTCAGACTCGGAGAATAGACTATATGGACTTCAGGAATCTTCAAAGAAACCGAGCGTTCAGCACAATCAATCACAGCTGCATTTGCTGTCAACCAATCCATGCCCAAGATGACATCAATGTCAGAATTGCCCAGAACAATTAAGGACGCCGAGAACGAAGAGCCACCAATCTCAATTTGATTGCCATGGCTGATTTTAGAAGCTGCCATCTTTGCTCCAGGAGAAAGGACCATTAACCGCTTAAGGAGAGGATCCAACGCTAACTCATTTTCATTTGCAAACTTGTGAGAAACAAATGAATGCGATGCACCGGAATCAAACAAAACTCGTGCAGGGACTGAGTTAACGGATAGCATACCCATCACAACTCCAGGTGCATGCTCAGCTTGAGCGGCGTTGACACAGTTGGCACGAGCAACAGTAGACCCGGGCTTGGTGTTGATGTTGAGAGCCCGAGGTGGTGGTGCACGAACCAAAGGAGAGCTTGCCGCAGATCTTGGAGGTGGTGGAGGAAGAGCTTTGTTTTTCATCGGACAGTTCCAGTTTTGATGCCCAGTGTCTCCACAAGTGTAACAAGCACCAGGTGGACATGGAGCAACGTAGCCAGGGACTCTGCCAGGCGCTCCAGGGTAGTGGTGGTTGTAGCCCCTGGGAGCAGCAGTGAGGAAGTTTGGTGGCCTTGCCGCGTAGCTTGAAGGTCTTGGTGGAGCCGGGAGCGACGGTGGGGTGTTAGGAACCCAGACACGACGCTTAGAAGGAGTTGACATAGCTGAAGAGCTTGCTGCATCGCAGTTGTGTTTCTTTGACTCCTCAAACACTTGCCTACTTGCTTCTTCCTGCAGAGCTGTATGCTGAAGTTCCAGAAAAGACGCTGGCCTTGCATGTGTGATTGCATATTTAATCGATGCATTGAGCCCTTGCCGGAACCTCTTTTGCTTCTTCTTGTCATCAGAGATCTCATCGCCACCATAACGAGAAAGGTTCATGAAGTTTCTGATGTAGGTATTGACATTATCATTGCCCTGCTTGAGGTTGAGAAACACTTCCTTCATCCTCTCCATGACAATTTCTGACAGATACTGCTCTTTGAAAGCTCCAGTGAACTGTCCCCAAGTAGGCTGAAAACCAACGCAGTTTGCCTTCAGGTAATTCTCCCACCAGAGAGCTGCATCTCCCTTCAGAAGGTGAGTGGCACACTTTACCCATTCTTGCTCAGGAACATCAGCAGTCATCAGTAGCCTTGACATCTCACGCAACCAATCATCAGCATCAAGTGGTTGATCGGACACATCAAATTGGCGTGGGTTGAACTTCAGGAAGCTTTTGATGTCTCCTCGCTTGGGAGGTGGAGGTAGCGGAGCAAACTCATTCCTCCTGACACTTTCTTCAAAACGCTGCTGGTTCTGCTGCATTGCTGCCAAGGCATTGGCGATGCTTGACAACGCGGCCCCCAGTTCAGGTTGTATGTCCTCCTCAGAACAGCGTGGTGGTGCCATCCTGTGATTGATATAAAACACAAGTCAGTACTATAATGGAGAATAATAATAATCCAAAATAGTACCAAGATGGAATTAACCAACATTAAAGGATACAATTTACTAAGATGATATTAAAATATCAGCAAAGTTCAAAGCACCTAGAAGATATTAAGCATATCGCACACGACTAAAAAGGAGTGTGGTACACAACTAACAAAGAAAAAATTTCCGCAAATTTCGGCATTAAAATACCAATAGATGCGCAAAATCACTTAACGAATCGAGATTAGTGACTCTACCAATTCAATATACAAGAGCGAATGATAAAAGTAGTGGTATGGTCGCGACTCCATCCCGCACTCAAATCATTACTCCGCACATGAATAAGTAGAACACGTATCCCAACACCTTCTTCTCAAGATGAACCTAAAGATTAGTAACTACGGAAACGAACATCCCAAACAAGATAACGTCGGATAACAAAGAGTAAGACAGATCGCGGCGGTATACAACGAATCAGATAGATCGCGTCGGTTTGCAGAAGTCTGTCGGTATGGAATGTACCAACAGTTGATAACCAAAAGGCAGATAAAGATAACATGTTGGATGCAACAGATAGACAAGGAATTACACACACACACACACATTCTATGGTACTACGGAAACCCAGAACACGTGAATCCTAGTTTGAATTTTAAGAAGAGGATTGAAAATGTTACACTTCCTTACCAGAAAAGGGTGGGTGGGTGGGTAAGAAGAAAAGTGGAAGCAGTCCTACTCTCGCGTTTTGTTTTTCCCTAGTATACATAGCTACCAAAAATATTTGCTAGACTGACAACGACCATTTGGCTGAGACCCTGAAGGGCGGGATGGCTCTGATACCAATTGTAACTACCTCGGTGAATTACGCTCCTAGTTACAAGCCTGGATGAGCGGAAATGGTTAAAATAGTACGGTGGGGCCCAAATGCCACTCATAGGTAGACCTTTCGGCAGTCCTAACCATTTCCAAACATCGGGACAAGAACGGGCGGCGTAATCGGCAGGCGAAGGGATCAACTACATACACAAATGAGTATGTATGCAAGCCACCATACAACAGTCCTCAGAGCCATTCCATCTAAAAGAAATAGAAATATTGCAACGCCATACGGAAAGATCCAAATATCCTAGATAGATATATAGTTTAGGATATCTCCTCATACATCAAACATCAGAGTATCAGGCGGAAGCGGCAAACAAGATCCGAGTACGGATAAGAAGCAAATCGGCATAAGATGCCCCATAATTAAACGCATCCCGCCCAAAGATCTCACGGATCCCCGTTCCCGGAATCTCTACACCGAATGATCGTTGTCCACATCGTCCGTCTCCTCCACCCAGTATCCATCCTGCGAGTTTACCTGTTCATCTGAATCAAACAATTTATCGTGTGAGACCCTAGGGGTGCTCAGCAAGTCTTTATGCCTCTAAAAGGGACACAACCTGGGGTGGCGCAATTGCAGCAAAAGATAAACCCTAACAATTCTATAGATACTCGCTAACCATCCGCCTAACCAAAGATAGACGGATGTCCGTGAATTAATAACAACAGTTATAACAGTAATATTAACAGATCCATCCTCCTCCTCGCTTACCAACGAGGAAGCGGACGAACACCCCCCATCCGTTGGCAGTTTTATTATCCATTCCATGAGTGTTGCACTATTTACTAGTCAGTTACTTAGTCAAATTAAAAGCGGTACTTTAGTTGTACTTGTCTATGATCGAGAAACTGTGCTCCAAGTCGTCCATAACCGCGGACACGGCTTTCAGAAAGTTTTACCCTGCAGGGGTGCACAAATAGCAACACACACTCGATCAACCTCGGAAAAACCAAATCAAAACCCAACGAGGCATTCACGACAAAGCGATCACAGGATTCAGAAATATTTCAGGGGGCCACCCCATTAATCTACCCGCAACGAAGTTTTCCGACTCCGAGACGGACTCAAGGTTTGCGTCAGTGGCTGTAAACGACTGGGAACCCGAAAATGTGACTGGGCTTGTCGATACCGCGAAAACACTCCGCTTCCAAAACAGTACAGGTGCTCCTCGCACAAACTTAAATAAAGCAGTAAAGCATGGCATAAGTACAGAATAGTAATAAAGCCCCAAACTACTTTGTGGCCCCAAGAAATAAGAATGAATCAAGCTCTGGCTCAGGGGGGTCCATAAGCCTCCCGGATGTGGATAGCGCGAATATTCAAGGAACAGGAATCAAGTACTCGGGGTCCTACGGGAAACAAGTGAGCATGAAAAACCAAATAGCAGATATTGCTCACCGGTGCCACTTTCATTAGTTATCCCATTACTACTCAGGTTAAGTTGTATAGGTACCTCGTTATCCATCAGACACTCACATACCCTACACATGCTGTTTTACGACCCGCATGGCTCAAACAACTCCTGTAGTAATGGCTCATGGGATGGAGGAACAAGCTTCGGTGGGGTTTAAAAGTAAAGGCTATGCAGTACTTGGGATTCAGTTTAATGCGATCGCGACTCAATGATGCAAGAATAAGATAGAGTCAATAGGTACTATATGTATGCAAGCATGTGGTAGTGCTTTCCTGGCAGCTCAGTTGAAGCGAGAGAAGGATCTGGGTAGTGCTCCTGGGTTTCTTGATATATCCCCTGCTCAGCGTCTATTCGAAGAAGAACCAAACAAACAAGGGCCAACATAAATAAAGTGCACAAGCATAAGAATAAAATGCGACAAGCAAACAATCATGCCATGATGAATGATGCACAATTTGCATGGCAATAAAGTAGCATGGCATGGGTGAGGTGTAGAATACAAGAAATAAACATTTTATTGAGTTTTGGTCACATTTTATTCTCGAATAAGTTGCTGTATACTTTATATTTATATTATGCATGCTGCAAAACAGTACATGGAATGCATAAACAGAAAGGTCTCGTCGAGCTAATCATTTTAGACATATTATTTTTCAAATTTGGAGTTATAAAACAAAAGTTATTAATTAATTAAGGAAAAAGGGCATTTTATTGTAATTTTAATCAACTTGAAATTTAAAGTGTTCAAACATTATTTTGAAGGGCATATTTGAATTCCTCACATTTTTCTGATTTCAAAACATATATTATATGTATTATTTGGGTTTATAATTTAAAAGTTATTTAAAACAGAAATTAAATCATTTATAAAAACATTTTCTGAAATTGTTTTATTTAAAACAGAAATCATACAGACTTTTTGTACTCAGAGGATCTTAGCCCGTGTCACTGACGCGCGGGTCCAGCGCTGACTCAGCAGCATCCGGCGTGGCGGGGACAGAATCGGACTTTTCTTACCGCGCGTCTGTCTAGCCCGCGAGACCGACAGATGGGACCAGTCGATCCACGGGGCCACTCACGCGCACGGCCAGCCGGTGGGCGACACGTGGGCGATCCAGGGTGGCGCGGGCGGAGAAACTCCAGAGCGCAGGGGTTTTCTTGCAAAAATACACCGAGGCTGACAGGTGGGCTCTGGGGACGGCGGGTTCAGGCGGGAAAAGGGCAGGGGCTCCAGCGCAAAAAGGACAGCGGCTGCTGCTGACTCTGACGGACGCGGTGCTGCCGGCGGCAAAAGACTGGCAGTCTTCCGGCGACGATGGCGACGCGTACGCTGGACGAAACACGTCGCCCCAAAAACGAAAAACAAAGAGGGTACTGGGATCTACAACTTTCGTTCAGAGAGCATCATCGGAGGAGGGCTACAGTGCGCGGGGCACGGCGGAGAAAAGAGGGGGACGAACGCTGCTGCAGCTGCGACAGACAGTGACTACGTTGGCGCACGTGCACGCGGGGTGCTCGACGCCGGGCGGCGGCGATGCAAGGTGAGAGGGGGAGGAAGATGATGTCCAGGAGGTCGGTGGGCTCACCGTGAGGATGTTGGTGGTGTTTGATCGGCTTGGGGAGCGTCGCAGCGGCGAGGATGCAGACGGCCACCGGCGTTAGGGTTTGGCGTCGGCTCGTCGGGGAACTTCGGCGCTGGTCCTTCTCCTCCTTCGCGACAGGTACTGGTCGAAGCAGAGAGGCCTCCTCGTCCTGCCCGACCACCTCCACGTCGTGCTCGTCGGCTGGATCGAAGAAGCGTCGGTGGAGCAGACGGTGGCCGGCGTCGGTGTAGACGGTGGTGAGGGAAGGCAGGGGAGAGGGGAGCGGCCTGGGGAGATCTGGGGGAAGCAGAGGTGTCGTGGGGAAGGGGAAAAAGGAGGGAGAGGGGGAGATGGCGTGTGGGAGCGGGGTAGACGGTGGAAAAGGTGGCTCGGCCACCTTTTCTCCTCCTCCTTCACGTGCTCGGGTAGGGCTCGGTGGGGCTGGTCCAGGCAGGTGGGGATGGCCGTCCAGGCTCGGGTGGGGCCAAGCTGCAGCGAGAGAGAAGGAAGCGAGATAGAGGGAGGGACGCTCGGGTTGGAGCTAGGTTAGAGGGATGGGGTGGCTCGGGTTAGGGCTTGGCCTTAGGTTAGGGAGGGGTAGGTAGCTGGGGTGTGGCCAGGGAGAGAGGATGGCCAGGTGGGTCCAGCATGGGGAGGCTCGGCATAGGTGAAGAGGAGAGGGTGAGGTAGGTTTAGGGTTTAGATAGAAAGGTGAGGTGGAGAGGTTTTATTTTGACAAGATCAAACAAGAACATGCCAAGCTCAAACAAGATCTAGACAAGAAAAAGAGAGGGTGAGAAAAAGGTGGTGAGGGTATGGATGGAGATGGTTATAGGGTTTTAGATGCTTGCATGCATCAAGCAAGATCAAGCATAAGAGGGGTAGAGAGATATGGGGAAGATCCACTCAAAGATCCAAATAAAACCAAAAGGCTAGAATGTGGTGGTTCTTGCATGGCCCATGCAAGACAATTAATGCCATGCTTATTCTTGTGAAAACAATAATATTTTCATGGCATTATTCCTATGCATTCCCAAAAGTGGAATTAAGCCAAGCAAAAGAATTTAAATGAAAGTTCCAAGTGGAGTAGATGGAGATGATCATATTTGATTATAATTGGAACTTGCTAGTGTGTATATTCCACTAGATGTTTAGTAAGACCCAAAAATACCCCAACATGATAATAACCCCAAAACAACCCATATGGAAGCTAGGGAAAGGTTCCACTCACAAGGCATGCAAAGGTGGCCATGTGGCTCTCATAAACCAATAATGTGGAAACAATATGGTGCATATATGAGAGCAAGTGGAGATAGAATGGACCCACACCAACACATATGAGCTAGATTTAAATAGCAAAGAAAAGCAATGGCTCATATATGACTAGGGTGGTGGAATTTAGATGGAGCCAAAGAAAGGTGGTGGAGTGGAATAAAAGACATGCCCCCAACTCAACTTGGGCATTTAAACAATATATCAATAACCAAATACAATATCAAAAGGCAAATACAATTAATAATGCATATGAGAGAAGAACCAAAACAAAAAGGGTTTTATATGATGCTCAAATGCAAGGTGGCATGATGACATGAGCATGATATAATTATGATGCAACAATTATATGTATGAAGTAGCCATTGTATTACTAGACCAAGTAGCATTACAATTGTTAGACAATTGGGATGCTACAGGGGCCCAGTAGTTGGTCCAAGGAAATCACTGCCCTCTCCGCGACCTCAGATGTCTGCACGATCCTTCGGGCTAGCTCACCTTTGTTAAGCCCCCTTTCGGGAAGGCTAAAACCCTGATGAGTTCCCGAAGACTCTATGACCTAGTGATTCCTGGATTAGTACCATTTACAAGGACTATCTCCCTAAACACCATTCATAGATAATCTAGACACCAAAAGTGTGGGGTGTAAGGGTGCCCACCTATATGTTGGATCCACACAAGGAATCACAACATCACGTTGAGGTCGTCTTGCCTCCATACAAGAGGAAAAGGATATAGTTGACTTCTCCGTCCCATTCCAAATCTCATGGTTAACGCGTAATATACGGCACTAGAATCACTGATGTCATGGGTTATTAATTCCTAATTGTTCATCATTAGTGCAAGTAGAACTCTAAGTTCTATTGCTCCATCACATCATCACTTAGGATGATATCTAACATTTAGTATCTTGAGAAAATAGTGTTTTCTTTTTCTATAGTATAGATGATAACACAAAATTTGCAAATACTTTGATAAAGACTCTTCAAAGGACATGAGTAAGTTATGAACTTGCCTTGTGATTGCAAGGTAGTGAAGTCTGATGCTTGCACTGGACCTTGAGCTTCTATGTCTATAAAAACTTCATTATTGCCCGGTAAGGACAATATTTAAAGAAGCAAAATGATTATGCAAAGTAATGTAATGCATCATTTAACTTGATATGCATTCTACCCATTATTAATAAAATTCTTTTCAATAATAAAGGATTTATAAATATTAATTTTTAATATTTATAATAGAATATTGTATTCATTTATTGTATTTTCCTTTTATTTAACTTTTATTAATTTAATAATTCTTTTAAGAATTATCACTTAAATATGAAAAATTGTTATTAAACGTTTGTTTAGTATTTTTCTAAAATACTACAATATTAATATATAATGAAAGTGATTTTTATTTATTTTTATCATCTTTCAATATTTTGTAAAATTCCATAAGGAATATATAAATTACAAAATTCTATATAAAATTTATATGTCTAAAATTTTATTTCTTAATTTATTTGGATAGGTTGGATTAGTATGAATCCAAAAATATTTTATTTATAATTTTTGAACTTTTATTTTATTTTCTAGAATTTAATTAAGTTCAGGGGCATTTTGGTCTTTTCATATTTATTAAAACAGATTCTAAATGAATTGGGCTGGCCTTTTGGGTTTATTGGGCCCTTGTGGCCTAGTAGGGCATGGTCAAAACAACCACCCCGAAGGGTTTTTTGCCCATCCAGCCCACTCACTCGCTGTCTCCTCTCTCGAGCTCACCCCTCTCCTTCTTCTTCCCCGACCCTGTGGTCAGTGGTGTCGCCGCCGGCGATTCCCGCCGTCGTGGACCGCCCTGGCCGCCGCCGTGGTGCAGGAAGAGGTTGTCGACTCCGCTCTTCCCTCCTGTCCAACTGGATTTGTACATGGAGCTCTCCTACGACAGATCGATGTCGTCCCAAACCCTAGGGTTTGGGGTTGGTGTGGATCCTGGCGCCGCCGCTGCTGTCGTGCATCGTGGTGGCGCTCCTCACCTCCAAATGTGGCTATGGTCGCCACTGTGGCGCTGTATGGGTCGCAGCGCCCCCTGGGGGTGCTCCCCGTGCCGCCATGGTCGTCGGCCACCTCTGCTTCCTCTTCTAGTCTCCGGCGAGGACCTTTGGTGAGTGCTTCCTCTCTTCTTGGGCTCGCTGTGTTAGACCCTCCCATGTTAAATGTTGGTAGTGGCCTCTCTGATGATTTTCTGGTCCTGATTAGGGTTCTTGGTTCTGTTTACGGTTCATACCATACTGTTCATTAGATTCTGATGAATGGGATCATGTGTTGATGGTCCCTAAGCATGCTAAATGATTGTTAGTTGTGGTTTGCTGCTTAAGATGAACTATGGTGGTGCTAGTGGCTTATCAGATGATTCTATTGATTAATTTTGATGTGGTCAGATGATTAAGTTGCTTTAGAAGCAATACTTGGGAATCTTGTTGTTTGCTGTTTCACCACTGTCATTACTTGGTTAATGACAGTGAGTGTTGTGTGATAAAATCACTGTATTAACACTTGTTGGCTTAAGAATTCAAATGTGGTTTGAGATCAAATGGTTTCAAACAGTGAAGATATACATAGGGCTTTTCTTAATTATGATTCCTGTGATGATAGAAAAATGATTTGTCGTGGTTGGTTGAATCTGTGAAGATTGAATGCTTAACCTGATTAATGTAGAACTGTTCTTGTGACACCATCTATGTATGGCACACAAGATTAGATTCTATTTTCTTGATTTGGTTTGGTGGAAGCTTAAGATGAGTTTGGTATTAAAGATAAATAGAAATGTTCCTATCTTAAATCCCTAAGACCAATGATGTTGGTCTGAGGTTTAGGGATTAAGCTTTATCTAGTTGATTCATATGGATGGTTCTGGTAGTGGTACCAGCTACTATTTCTTGAATCAAAGCTTGGAAAAAATGATGGTAGGATTGATCATTTGTATAGATCCATAAGATTAAATTCTAAGGTGCTACTCTTATCCTAGAGATGTGCCTAGAAGTTAAATCTTAGCTATATTCATTCTTGAATTGAAATATAGCTTGATAGCTAAATCAATGATGTTGTTCTGAGATTTAGTTGGATACTTATACTTTGTTGTTTGATTTTAGAGTTTAAAACCTCAATGATAGATTCACCCCACTTGGGTGATTTTTGAGAATTTGAATAAGTATTAGATCATGCATGATTGTCTAATCTTAGACAGATAGATCATGTGATGGTCTATTTACTCACCACTGTCACTTGATGTTGTGGTTGTTAGTGGTTGATCTTGTGGTAGCTTG
This sequence comes from Avena sativa, assembly GCA_916181665.1. NCBI lineage: Eukaryota > Viridiplantae > Streptophyta > Magnoliopsida > Poales > Poaceae > Avena > Avena sativa. The sequence goes on from OV702283.1 coordinate 199,214,252, forward strand.
ATCTGGTGCTCCCCTGGTATTTCCAGCTCCTGGCTTGTCCTTGATCTAGCCCATCATCTCCTGATCCTGATGGCTTGACCTTGGTCTTGCTATCCACCTGATCTACCCCCTCCTTATGTCAGCATCTTGGTGATGTGATCCTGGGCTTTGGTTGGTTTGATCTAGCTTAGCTTTGGCTGGGATTAGCTACTGGCTGTTGTGCTTGGTGTGTGAGATCAATGGAATGGTGTGGGGATTGGTTTTCCTACGGCTGTGTTGATAGTTTTGTTTGGCTGTGCTGCTGTTGTGGTGTTGACAACACACACCATGCAGTTTGGTGTGTGTGCTGCTTGTGTGCCTGCTGCACAGATGTGGATATGTTCAGAATTTTTTAAAGTTACTTTCAACTTGTTACTTCTACTTTTCTTTTGAAACTTGCCCCTCCTTGTTGTTATTTAACTTATGGCTTGAATTTATGAAAGATATATTCTTTCATATTGGTGAAAGTTGCCCCTTTTTATAAGATTACTCAATGATGAACCTTGATCAGTGCACTTCACTGACAAGTCTGAGAGTATTTCTATTTTAACCTTAACTTTCTTTATTGTTGTTTGTGTTTGTTTTGCAGGTACCAGACTTGGAAATTCAAGATTTTAGTTTAGGTTTTCTTCTTTATTTATAGAATAGTCAAATGTAATATTCTTTATTCTTTTGTAATTTTAGTTTTATCCTTTCGTAATCTTTATTTTATTATTTTGTAATAAATATTGTACTATTATCAATTAAAGAAATATTATTATTTATTTTTGTAAAAATTGTGGATGATTTTCATAAGTTACATTTTTGTAACTTATTTATTGAATGAAATTATGAAATGGAGATTCTTATTCTTAATTACTTTCTTTATATAAAGTTTGAGTTATTATTGGTTAACTCTTAATTAAATCAAATATTCAAACATCATTCAAAAATCCTTTTGAATTATAATTCAAACACTCAAATTTGAAATTCAAATTTCATTTCCCAAAACACATAAGTCCACAAAGATCATATCAAAGTCTATAACAATCATCCTTCAAGACTATACCTAAGCTCAAAGCATGAAATAAACCTTGATCACTTTAGGTTTTTATTTGGCGAAAAATTTACCAACATTTTCACAGATGAATGCATGCAACATTTCAAATTCCTAAATCTACCCTTTGTTAGTTCCTAAATGCTGGGATGTTACGGTGGTGCCTACCGCCTCATGGACGTCAAGGCAGGAGTCAAATACTCCAACCCATGGAACGTCGCACAACTGCGACGCTTCTACCCCTAGCTACCTCTTTACTTTCAATAAGGCTACTCATCCAAGGTTACTCAGCCAAATAATGTACCTCCTAGTTAAAATATGAAGAAAAGCTAAGTTCCTTAGCTGAAATTTATTTTCCTTACTTTTCGCTATAACACGCTTGGGGGCTACGCCTCACCTCACGACTTCGTCGACTGAGAACAAAAGCATACAACCTGTAGCTGACCACATCAGGATAACGAAAAGGACATGCATAAAACAAGGCACAACGTGCTAATACAAATAAACTTTACAATGGGCACACCAATCCCACTCGAATACATACAAATTTTACATCAATTTGTTTTATTTACAGGACCTACCTATTCTAGAGTATCACACTCGCCCGTTGCTCGAACAGATCAACGATCTCTTTGGCATACTGCCTCACAACCGCATAATGCGGGATCATATCCCAAAGACTACCATCTGGCCAAAGGGGTGGCCCAATCGCCACCGCCGCAAGATCAACATCACGGAGATGCAGTCGAACAAGTGAAAGAGCAGCCTTCACCCCAGCGACTAGCTGACGCCGCACCAACTCCTTGACGTGGCCCACATCCCAAAAAATTTCCAGCAGACCCCAAAGATTGGAAGGTGCCTCATCCAGAGGAAACATGATGGACCAAGTGGATGCTAGGGAAATCCTCCCCTGCCTCAGCACCCGAGAAACCTGGTGCGCGCGATCTTGCACCATCGCAAGGACGATGGCACGATCATGGTCCATCCCGAAGAAGCCGCCAACCTCTAAGTCCTATTGGGTCAGGCAATTCATCCGAACAGCAACGCGCTGCTTCTCCTCCTTCAAAACGAGATTGACGCCTGCACCAAACATAAGAACAAGATGACACACAAGAAAAGTGCATCCTAAAAGAACGACACTTCACGAAGACTAACATTGAAGTTGCCCGCTCATCTGCCGTAGCTCCCCCATCAAAAATTCCTACCTGGCATTGGCTCTCTCAGCTTTCCACTTCCACACATCCACATGGCCTCGAACGCCAAGGATATCTTTCTCCAAGCTGCGGCCGCTGTCGCGAAGAAAAACAAGTTGCGACGCATCATCCTAAGATGGTCGCGGCTCAGGGACAGTCAAAGTATCAACGGGAGTCTCACCTGAAGTACCCTAAAGGCAAATTAGTAAGGACATAAACATCACAAAAATCTCTGGCGATAGCTCTAAACATAATTTATATATACATCAAAGGCCACCGCGTGGCATATGGAGAGATTGTTCGTCAACAAAAGCTTACATTACAAAAGGAAGAGGATAAACTATCCTAACTACAACACTAGAGCCTAGGCACCAGCATCCGGAGTGGCCTTAGAGCCAAACTGCCTGCTCTTGGCCTCCTCCTGCTGCTTTGCCGCATACTTCGCCAATAGATCAATAAGTTTTGGCCCGTAATGCTTACAGCGCGAAGAAAAGAGGGGAAGGCTACCTCTGAGCCGTCTGCGGCAGTTGGCATCTGGGAGGTGATGTGCGGCAGATCCAGCTTGGCTCCAGATGCCATGGCCATGGTCAAGCCCATGGAGGTGTCGATGCCCTTTTGCTTGCGCTTGTAGACTGCCGGAGCGTCCTCCGACAGAGCATCCGCAAGAGCGTCGACATCCTCAAGAGCAGCGCCCTTGGGAATGACCTCCCTATAGAAGCGCCGGAGAACTTCCTTGGCCTTGGCCAGGGAGCCAGAAGCGGTACCGCAGCGATCTTCGACTGCTGCGGTGGCATCATCCAGAGCATTTCCATGCTCCAGCACACCGCGATCAAATGCGATGCCTGACGCATCTGAGACCAATAAGAAAAAGACCCGAATAAGAACAGGACAAGGAACTGTAAAAAAATACAAGACCGAAGAAAGTGAAAGATACTCACTAGAGAAATCCTTGGCCGCAGCCATCATCCTATCGGCCATCTCCTTCTCGTGAGTAGCAGCCGCAGGAGCAAGCTGCTCCTCGCGATAAGCAGACTCCTTCCGCATGAGCTCCTGAGCTTCAGCAGCGTCAGCTACCTCCTTCTGCAAGAACTCTTTCACCTCCGCAGCATCTGCAGCTTTCTTCTCCGCTCGACCAAGGCTCTTTTGAAGAGCGTCCAGCCGGTAGAGAGCTGCATTATTTTCATCTGCAAACATCAAGAACAAAAGGATCAACAGAAGCAAAGACGACAGGGACAGCCGAACCATAGAAGGATGATCAAACTACGCACCTTGCAGCTGCCGCATGTTGGCCTCCAGTGCCAGATGTTGCTGGATAAGGAGATTAGCTATTCACGAAGGGCTGCAAAGAAAAACACAAACAAAAACAACCATCAGAAAGGGCTCGGGGGCTATGCCCTACAAGATCAAAATTGACCAACAGATCATCCGAAAAAAGGGCTCGAGGGCTCCCCCTACAAGACAAAGGTGCAGGCTACTTACGTGTTCAGGCGGGACTCCGAAGTTCCGCGAGCGGTCTTCTGAGTCACAACTACCCGAGCCTCTCGCTTGGAGAGGTTCGGCTCATCGTCCTCAGAGTTGGCCACCACTTGAGAGGGAGGAGCCATCGGCTTCGACTCCCCTACGGCCTCTTGAGTGCCCTCACTAAGAGAACCCTACGAGGAGTGGATGCTAGAAAAATACTGATCAAGACGAGAAGCCACATTACACACAACAACTAACAGAACAAAAAACAGATGGAGCAACTTATAAGTCAATATCTAACAAGTTGAAGACAGGCGCTGCCTTCTCCTTCTTCTTCTTCTTGGCCAGCGGCTACGGCGCCACCGCCCGAGGCGGCACAGCAGGAAAAGGTGCAGAAGACGCACCTTCATCCTCACCATGCTGCTCCAAGAAGGGAGGGCCCCGGGGAGTTGGCGGAATCAACGCATCCGAAGACTCGCTCCGGGAGCGCTTTCAGGTCTGCCCCTCGCTCGGCTCGGGGGCTTCCTGGGTTGGAGATTGCGCCGGCGGAAGTTCAGACTCAGAGTCTACAACCTCGTTGTCTGGCGCAATCGGAAATTTCTCAGGCAATGGAGGCGTCATGCCAGCTACCTTAAGCTCCTGCACACCAAAGAAGACAAAGATCGTGATCAGCAACAATATTCATAAGTACGGCACTCGAAAAAAGGCGCAATGCGCATGACGCAATTCTACACCTGAGGAACTGCATTTGAAGCACTGAAGGGGGCGGTCAAGGACTTCCCTGGGAGGTCCTTGTCGGCCTTGAACGTGAGCAGCGGCCGAAGAGCTCTATCGAGGTCGCCCAGGGACAACTCCTCGGCTGAGACCCTCTTCGGGTCGTTCCGTCCAGTGTAAAGAAACATCGATGCGCCCTCGCTTGGAGCGGCTGCACCCGACGTTTGAGGAAGGTGCGGATGATATCCACACATTGACCTCTTTCTCAGCAACCATCTGGAGTGCCTCCACCCAATGGTAGAGCTCCTGCACTTTCGCCACCTCGCCCTCCAAGATGTGATTCTTCCAGGATCTCTTCGGAACGATTTCCTGGGAGGAGTCGCGGGGAGCAAGGCCAAAATCTTGTCCGTCCACCATGGAGTTGCGGATATAAAACCACTTCTTTCGCCAGTATTGGACGGACTCACACATGCAAAAGGAAAAGAAAGGAACAGAAGACCAGATGGAAATGACATAGCCGCCAAGCAGATAGACTCCGCCGGTGCTAGATTGCCTCTTCACGGAATAGAGCTTCCGGAAGAGGCCAAAGTGCGGCTCGATACCGAGCCAGCACTCGCAGACTGTGATAAAACAAGCAATATGGAGGAGAGAATTGGGAGAGAGATGATGAAGCTGGATTCCGTAAAAGAAAAGAAGTCCACGAAGAAAATTGTGGATAGGAAGCGAAAGCCCACGAAGAACGAAGGCGACGAACATCACTCGAAACCCTACGGGTGGATGGGGGATTACCTCATCCAGGAATCTTCACGTCCTCTTGTTCTGCGGGATCAGCCCCACTTTGCGCAGCTTGCGCAGATCAGTATTGCGCGCCTCCGTGCGCCTCCATCCGCCATCGATGATGCGAGCGGCAGTGGCAATCTTCTTGCCGCTGGAGGGGGCGCTCGAACCAGCACCAGTGGCGATCTACCTGGACTTTTCCATCGCGCGAGTGCGGTGGTGATCGCGGAGAAATGAAGAAGGAAACAACCAAAATACGTCCAGTGCGCGCAAGAGATGTAGTGCTCGTGAAAATGGAGGCAATGGAGAAAGCAAATGGCAAGGGGTGAAATAGAATCACTGTTTTCCCATGGTTATAAAAATGAGGACGAAAAACAAGAGCCGTCGATCCAGAAGCCCTAACGCGCAAGAAAAATCTAACACTACACGTGTCAGCATGGCAACAAACTGTCGTCAGCATGCCATCCACTATGCACAAAAACCGAGGAGACGCCGTAATTCTCGCCATGCCGCGCATGACTAGTCAACTCCAAGTCAGGAATTGGGACCCACGTTCATCCAGTCGCGTCATCTTTGGTGCCGTAGATGGTTGAGATCACCGATCGTCGGCACTGACGTCATCAAAACCAATCTAGCAACGGCTGGAAATCTTCGGCTGACAAATCAAGTACTCACTCGAATCTACGATTCAAGCAAATACTCGGGGGCTACTCCTATCAGGAGCGCTGGTCGTGCACCTGAGACATGATTAAGGTACTGCACCTCTAAACTATCTTCGAGTCCCACGTCGAGTCTACGACTCCACTAAGTACTCGAGGGCTACTCCCATAGGGAGGATTGATCAAGCATCCGAAAAAAATTGTGTCCTTCACACCGGAACTAAAAACAACTGAACTAAAGTCTTTGCTCGAGTCTACAACTCAAACAGACACTCGGGGGCCATGCACCCTATGAATTTTTCGACTGTGATCCTTTGGATCAATATATAAATTTTTTCTGAAACTTTTCCCAAACAAACGCTAAGTGAGAAACATTCCCCTTAGCCACGCGAAACACCTCCGTGGTGATAACATTTCGGATGTTGTGTCTACGACGCAAGGATAAGACCTACAGATATCATCTGATGGCCTGGTAATGCACCTGACTGCGCTCTGTCGGTAAAATACCGTGTCAACAGACAAGATGAAAAATCCTGACGGATGCGTTGGATACATCACTTGAAAACCACTGGGATTCAAGTCCTATAAGACCTCAACGGCCTGGGTCGAATTACGCCAGCATCTGTTCCGGATTCGAGTCCGAGGACTCAAGTCTGAAGAAGATCATGTTGTTTTGTCCTATGACAGTTAACTAACCCTGATCCGTCGGGAGAGCCATGCACACGCATCAACAATCCCTATGAACTAAATCTTTCTCTTAAAAACAGGTTCAACTGCACCCGAAAGATTGAAGAGTCCTCAGCCGAATCTGCGATTCGACTGAGCATTCGGGGGCTACTGACATGTTTATACCCCATGGGTACACAATGTCAGCATACCTAGTCCAGCCCAAGGAAGGCCCACGACAAGATACGCGGCCTGCGGAGATTTCGGGAGGCCCAAGCCCATGATGCCTTCGGATCCTTGGAGAACAAGACTAGAGTAGATAGAATTTCAAAGGGACAAACCCTAATCTGTAACCGACTCGACCTACGCCTGGGACCTGCCTATCTATATAAAGGCTAGGAGGGAACGGCGAGAAGGGCATCAACTCAACTCATACACACCTCACGCCAGATTGCATCTGCACACCCCTGTAACCTTCGGTTCCGCCGTAATCAAGAGCAGACAAGCAGGAGTAGGGTTTTCCCTCCGGGGGCCTGAACCTGGGTAAACCTCGTGTCCCCGTGTTGCTTGTTTTCTAACCGTTCCGCGATCTCCAGCATCCCCATCTTCTCCAAAACCCAAGTCTGTAACAATGGGCATTGACGAGTCGAAACCTTGTCATCTATCTCGGCCAAGAGTTTGTCCTTCTGTTCCTCGAGGTCCTGGATCCGTTTGAAGCTTATGCCCGGCATATCCACCATGCCGATGTTCTGCCGCTTTAGCTCATCATGCTCAATCAAGTATTCCATGGCAATATTCCTGAGCAGTCTAAGCCCGACATTGTCAGCGGCGAGTTTGGAGTGTCTAGTGCACAGAAATCGCCCATGACCTTTTTTACCATAAACTCGATCTCGGAGCCAATATTTTATTAGATGAACAGGGAGAAAAAATTCAGTAGTGTACCCAGAGAACTATTAAGGAAGAGGGATGTAAAATCACAAATCGAATGGTTTTTATCTCGCGGCTATACCGATCAGCCTCCACCGGCGATAGTGAAGATGATTCTGCAGGCAGGAGTGCTGCAGGAATGCGAAGACTGCCCGACCTAAAAGAACATTGATAATGAATATACTAGTAGTAGGGAAAATGAGCGAATCAAGAAACGAACAAAGATATGGAAAGCTGCCCAAGAACAGAGATTTACCTGAAGGTATCGCCGTCCATTGGTGACGGTGAACATGTTTTTGCAGGTAGGAGTGTTGAGGTAATTCTAAGACCACCTGACCTAAAAATACCATTGTGTAAGAATGTGCTAGTAGCTAAATGGGAAATTTGCGCAAGCACAGAGATTTACCTGAAGGTATCTGTCCCTGGCTGTAGCAGCTTTGAAGAACCTTGAGTTAAATACCTCTCGCCTGCAGCCGAGGGATTCGACTAGGACCCATTGATCGTGGTAGAATGGCAAGCCAACTTCTTGTTTTCATCCAGCTTCGTCGTTGCGGCATGAGCCCTTCTATGGTGGGACTTGTTCCCGGTCAAGTGGGTGAAGTAGCACAACAAAAAGAATGAAAACAGGCAAAGCAATCTGGCAGAGAAGAACTACAGTCGCGAAAAGAGGAGTAAGAAGGTCCAGTCCATGAGAGGTGGCCTCTTCGTCTCCACGCGAGTACTCAAAAAGCATTTCCACTCAGATATAGTACTTGACGCAGAAATCGAAGAGACATTCACGAGTACAACTAGTAAAGTTGAATGTGCCTTGCACGTGAGAATCAGATAATGAAAGTATGTCATATCTGCTATAATAGGTGAATATTAAAAAATAATTATAATTTCGAGCCGTGTCCATAAAGTATCGGGTGTATATTCGGTTCTTCTACTTTGTATCATGTAGAAATCAACCTATTAGCTAATCCTACCTAAGGGCGTCCACAAGCTTGTCCATAAGTAAAAAAGTAGCCCTTATTATGGACTTCCATACTAGGGAATATGGCACGATGACACGTCATGCCCGTGGTGACGACAATTTTTTTATCTAAGTGCATAATTAGGTATGTGTGCACTTATTTAGTGATGTATTATGGATAAATAGATTTAACCAAATGCTAAATTCTTCATGAATCAGTGCATACATCAAGGCAGCCCTTTTTGAAAGAAGTACTGTAAGATAGGTCTAGCTATAGTGATAGCTTAACAACAAGATTTTAATGATTTAGGTTGTATTACAAAATTGGTCCTGATTATGGTTTGCATGATCTTCGTACATTAGTTGAAGCTTCTTGGGTTGAAGTTACATGAAGAGTTGGGCATCTCGGATAGATTGTGTGCCGCGAGAGCAGAAATTCATCACCCTGGCTAGGAAAGTTTGTCAAAAAAATTTGGTAAAAGGATAACTGCTAATGAAAATTAGGTCAAACATGGGAATTGTAAGAAAGCAAGGTCCACTTTGTATGAAAATTGGGGCAATGCCTTTTTCTTTTAACAGACACGGGTCCCGTGATAGCAGTGAGCTTTAGTTAACACTGTCGGTGGAAGTACAGGTTGCAGCAAGGACCTTATAGAAAATGAAAATGACATCCAAGTCCATCACTTGGAAAGTTGAGAATGTTCTTTCCTGATAGTTGGGAAATCACACCGACGGCATTTTTTACTAAAATAATATGTACCAATCTACCTCTAAAATGATATTTAATTAGAGAGCAATCTATCGCGCTTAATGGTAGCTCAAGTTTAACCTAATTTCGTTAAATTGTCAAGATGCAAAATCTTCGCAAGAAGTTGAATCTGTTTTCAAAACTCTCACTGGTGGTTTGTGATATATTAAATAAACCCCTGGTGGTTACCTACAAAAAAATCACAAAAATTTCAAAGCAACCTACAATTTTCTTGTACTTCAACTATGATCTAATTTTTATAAATCGGCATAAAGTCATTCAAGTTGGCAGAGTTAGCAAGGACGAAGTTTGAAAACTCATGAAACATGGGAATCATAAGTATTAAAACATGTCAGTCCAATATATATGTATGAAATCTTGGCTTGTGGCATATTCAGATCCAATATTCTTTGGACTTTTTTTATAGAAAGGAACAATCTCGTAATCACTCGGAAAATTGAGAATGTTCTTTCCTGATAGTTGGAAACTCACACCGACATTGCTTACTAAAATAAGATGCACCCATCTACCTTCGAATAGAAAATTAGTTCAAGAGCAATATATCGTGCTTACTCGTACCTCAAGTTTGACCTAATTTCATTAAGTTGTCAAGATGAGAAATCTTAGCATGAAGTTGAACCTAATTTCAAAACTATCGGTGGTGGTTCGTGATATATTAAATGATCCCCTCGATGGTTACCTCAAAAAATCACAAAACTTTCAAAGCAACCTACAATTTTCCAATAGTTCAAGATTGACCTAATTTTAATAAATAGGCATAAAGTCATTCAAGTGTGTAGAGTTAGCTAGGCTGAAGTTTGAAAAATCATAAAACATGGAAATCGTAAGTACAACATGTTAGTCTACTATAAATATTTGAAAGGTCTGCTTGTGGTATTCGGATCCATATTCTTTAGACTTTCTTTACGGAAAGGAACAATCTCGTCATCACTCGTAAAATTAAGAATGTTATTTCCTGATAGTTGGATACTCACATCGATGGCATTTTTTACAAAAAAAAAGATGCACCCATCTACCTTCAAAAAGACAATTAGTAATTCAAGAGGAATATATCGCGCTTACTGGTATCTCGAGTTTGACCTAATTTCGTTAAATTGTCAAGATGAAAAATTAACAATAAGTTGAACCTGTTGTCAGAACTCTCGGTGGTGGTTTGTGATATATTAAATCCCCCCCCCCCCGATGGTCACCTCACAAAGATTGCAAAACTTTCAAACCAAACCTACAATTTTCTTGTAGTCCAAATTTGACCAAATTTCGATAAGTCGGCATAAAGTCATTCAAGTGGGAAGATTTAGCTAGGATGAAGTTGGAAAACTCATAAAATTAAGGGATTTCTATTTTTGTGCCCTTGGTCCCTTAGTTGTACTCACTTTTCCCCAGCCGCTTAGCTTTTCCTCACTTTTGCCCATCTCCTATTATGAAACTCTCGCAGGGTCTAAAACTCGCTGTCTGTCAGCCTTTCCGTAGGATGCTGATAAGTGGGGTCGCATTCAGTTAGGTCCCATAGTGTACTCTTGTCGTTACGTGCTGACAAGTGGGGCTACGGTCTGTCAGGTCCCGTAGTGGACCCTTTCCGTTACATGCTAACAAGTGGGGCCGTGTTAAGTTGGTTCCCGTAGTGGAAACCTCTTTCCACTTATCCAGATCAGCATGGGACCCACATCGTATCCACGTGAGCGTCGGACCACAGCTTATCCACGTGATCGAGCCGCACGCCTGCCCGTGTTGTTGCCTCCCCTTTCTTCTTCTTCTCCCGTGACGAAGGCCCTTTATCGAGCTTCACTTTGGCCTTCCGTTCGTCCTGGCCGCAGTATGGTGACGTCCTATTGACCTGTATGAAGGATTGCAATGGCAACCATGCATAGAGAAGGTTAAATCTCGCACCAAAATGTTCCAATTAGACAGTGGCGCTTGTTGTGGAGAATGCGACCGACGAGCCTTTCCAATGATTTAATTGGTTTATCGAGTTAATGTATTGGCTGCAATCAAGTGAAAGAATGTTTATAATTAAAAAATAGGGAGACGGATGTATAATAAATAATAAAATGACACAACTCTTGAACACTTTGAAATTAAAAAATTATACAACTCTTAATGTACAAGAGTGTTTATAATTGACACAACTCTTGAACACTTTCAAATTTAAAAATTATACAACTCTTAATGTACAAGAGTGTTTATAATTGACACAACTCTTGAACACTTTCAAATTAAAAAATTATACAACCCTTAATGTAAAAGAGTGTTTATAATTGACACAACTCTTGAACACTTTAAAATTAAAAAAATTATACAACTCTTGATGTAAAAGAGTGTTTATAATTGACGCAACTCTTGAACACTTTCAAATTAAAAAAATTATACAACTCTTAATGTAAAAGAGTGTTTATAATTGACACAACCCTTGAACACTTTACAGCTCTTAATGTAAAAGAGTGTTTATAATTGACAAAACTCTTGAACACTTTCAAATTAAAAAATTATACAACTCTTAATGTAAAAGAGTGTTTATAATTGACACAACTCTTGAACACTTTCAAATTGAATAAATTATACAACTCTTAGTGTAAAAGAGTGTTTATAATTCACACAACTCTTGAACACTTCCAAATTAAAAAAATTATACAACTCTTAATGTAAAAGAGTGTTTATAATTGACACAACTCTTGAACACTTTCAAATTGAAAAATTATACAACTCTTAATGTAAAAGAGTGTTTATAATTGACACAACTCTTGAACACTTTAAAATTGAAAAAATTATACAACTCTTAATGTAAAAGACTGTTTATAATTGACACAACTCTTGAACACTTTCAAATTATAGCGTCCTAAGAAAATCTTGAGAGTTTACCATTTTTAGAGCATGAAAAGTGATCCCTAAACTTGCGTATACAAAAATTATAAACTTTGAACACTTTGAAATCGCACTTAATACGTGATGATGATGTGCTAATAAAATCTTGAGAGATTATCATTTTCACAGAATGTAATGCATAAAATTGCATATGGAGAAAATTATACACCTTTGAACTCTTTGAAATCGCACTTAGGACATGATAATGTTGTGATAATAAAATCCTGATCATTTATTATTTTCATGGAGTGAAATATTATGCAAACATTATACACCTTTGAACACTTTCCCTTCAAATTATATTCAAAATCATTTGTTTATAGAGTTAAAGTATCGGTGGCAACTCGTTATTTTGCATGGATAGTGTCGTCGGATTGTCGACAAGTACGCCATAGGGGGTCCTAGTGGCGTTGGAAGGATGAGGTGTGAGACGTCGGATGTACCAAGAGCAGTGAGCACAAGTTTACCCAGGTTCAGATCCGACTGTGGTGATCGAATCCTAGTCGTGCTAGCAACCCAGTAATATATCGGCGTAAGCCAGATGTTACAATGGATTACAAGAGAGGTTCCCCTGTGCGATTTGATTGTTGTGGTTGTTGTGTTATTGCTATGGTTGTGCCCTAAAGGCTCCCATGGGGCCAGTTTATATAGTCACCGGGACCTAGGGTTACAGGGAGATACTTATCCGGCTACGTTACAAAGTCGGTAACTATGTACAGCTTGGACTACAAGTAATATTACAGGCCTAAGTCGATAAATCTTTTGGGCCTTGTCGTAGCCGGAACTGGCTCCTCCTCTTTCTCTAACAGGGCCGCTCGTGAAGCAAAGCTCTAACCCGTTAGTGGGCCACCCTAGTCAGCAAGTCCTGTGGGTATACCCGGAAAGTATATCCCCAACAGTAGCCCCCGGAAGTCTCCAAGATCTGAAGTCGGATAAATCGTCTAGCTTGATGGTTTCTTCTTCTTGAGAATCTTGAAGGGTTTCTGAAAACTTCTTTCATTGATGTAGGATTCCAAGTCAGTTGAGTCAGATATATTCTACTCTGACCTTACTCTTTTCCTTGCTTGATTGGAAATACAAGACGGATTTTACAGCAGCGTGCTGACTGACAACTTTACAGTCCAGGTCCCATCACTCATAGGATTTCCATCAGCACGACCGTTGGTGGGTCCATTCCTTACAGAACAAAACGCCATTTCAATGCCTGTGCGAAAATCGAGGGGGCGGAAGAGTCGCGAGGAAGCTAACCCCCCCCCTCCTATACGCGTGGCGATAATCGCGCATCTTACCGCACGAAACTTGACGTAGAGGCAAATAAGAGGAGAGAAAACCCTTCTTCTTAGATTCACTTCTCCGTCGATTCATTCATTGCTTCCTCGTACTCCTCAAGCTTTCTGCACCAGTCCCAATCTTCACACCATTGAGAAAAAAATCTCCCCTTCCCCCACCAGCCCTTCTTCCTCCAAGAACTATGGCATCTGCCTCGTCCTCAGGAGCGGCGGCGGCGGGTTCATTGGCGGCGGACGAGAAGAAGATGCGGGGTCTTTGGATCCCCAGCACCATGGATACTGCGGAGCTCCAAGTTATGGAGGATGAGGGGTTCATCGTGGCCGGCGCATGGTGGAGCGCTGCAGTACACGTCGTGCCCCGTGCCGAAAGACGACGAGAGGGTGTTGTTCAGCACTCATGTCGACCTCGGCCTCAGCCTGCCACCGTCGAACTTCTTCGTCGAGCTCCTCAACCATTACGGTGTGCAACTCCATAACGTTCCTCCCAACTCTCTGCTCGAGCTTAGTGCTCATGCAGCTCTGTGTGAGGGGTTTCTTGGCATTAGGCCAAGTCTCACCCTTTTTCGGTACTACTATGGTACTTCGAAGAATTCCATCAGTGCCGGTGTGCCTTATGTCACTGGCACTCTTAGCTTAGTCCTTAGGAGGAATCGGATCTATCCTAGGATTAATGCTAGTGAGTCCATCAAACGCTGGGCCAGAAGTTTCTTCTACCATAAGGATATTCCGGCTCCGGGTAAGGCAGAAGGTCTTCTGGCGTTCGCCAACGGTGCTGTTCCCTACCAAGATTCATGGGACGCGGAGGCGCCGGAGCTGTCAGATGTTTTGATTCTCGCCAAGAGTCGGATCGAATTTTTGATGAAGCATGAGGGGCTTTGTGGACCCGACTTGATCCACTACTGGCTGGAGCGCTGGATTCAGCCTCTCCAGCACCACGGAGACCGCCTCATGCACCAAATCACCGGCGACAAGAAGGACAGCATGAAGGTCAGCCCAAACCAGCTTTCGCTGAAGGACTACAGGACCCTCATGCAATATTTGGTCAAGGAAAGAGTGGAACGAAAAGTCCCCAGAAGTTTCCATGAAGATGTATACTTCCAACCGTCCTCTGACTCCGGTAAATATTTCGACTCTTCTTTCACGTTTCATCGTTTTCTTCGGTTCTTTCTCCGACTCTATTTTCATCGATGCTTTTCAGATTCTGTCAGCTCGAGAAACTCTCCGAGTCCAAGCTAGCTCCACTAGAGGTCTATGCCTCAGATGACCCAGAGGCGACGGAGGATGATGAGGTGCAAGAAGTGGCCGCTTCCGCCTCCAAGAAACGTAAGGCGAAGGAAGTTGTCGCTACTAGTAACCAAGTGCTGCTAGTAGTTAAAAAGTAAGCACCTCACCTTTCTTTTTTTAGTACTTCTGTACCTTTATTTCTTTCTAGAACGCACCTAATATTTAGGATTTTCGTGTTCTAGAGTTAAATCATCGTTGAAGAGCAAGATAAAGCCGGGCAAGCAGATGCGTCAGCAGAAGCTTGTTATCTCCCCTACTGTGCCGCCGTCGACCCCATCCATTACCCCGTCAGCGCAGGGAGCTTCTACATTCCCTAACACTGGCAAGATCTCGAAAGCCCTGGTCACCGTTGATGATCAGGCAACTAACAAGGGTGAACCCGTAAAGGGTAATGATCCCATGGAAATGACCACAGGTACTGTGGATAAGGTGGTTGTCTCTGTTGTTCCTGGCCTTAAGAGGAAAGAGAAATATATCCTCAGACTGGCTCATTCCAGTCTTGATAAGCAAATATTGACCCCAGAAGCAGCGAGCTAAGAGGAGGAAGACGTCAAGATGGTCAGCCTCCTGGACCAAATTTTGGTCCAAGATGCTAAAATCGCATTTGGCGAACTTCCAGCGATGGATGTTCTGTCCCTCACCCTTATCGAGAAGGTGTTTCACAGCACCAAGCTCGGATTTGAAAAGTTGCACCTGGAACACATTGTACGTTTCCGATTCTTATTTGCATTTATTATCATATCCTCTAGCCCCCAAGCATAAAGTCGGATAAACATTTCTGGATCCGGCTTGATGCTTTTAGGTTGCAAAAGAACGATGTAGTGTAGCCCCCAAGGCTCATGCTGTAATTTTACTTAGTTAAATTTGTAGCACAAGTCTTAGTAGCCGTCTGACGGTATTCCGTCTCTAAACTTACGGAAAATTGCATCTTCTAACAAGGAATTGCTCAAGAATATTTCCAATAAGCGCAAAGAAATCAAAACTTTGCGCTTTGAGAATTCAAAGTTGAAAGTTGAAAAAGATGAAGCGGAAGGTAAATTTTTCTGGCTTCCTCTTTGTTAATTAAATATTTTGTCATAGTCGAATTTGCTTTATCCGACTGATATTTTTGTCTTTGCATAATTGTTATGCCAATCCAACAAGATGGTGGAGCAGGCCGAAAACTTCAAGGTCTTGCAGGCAGAGAATGCTGAACTCCGGGAAAATCTTGAGACGCTAACTGTGGAATCGGAAATTTCCGTAGCCGCTGTCCTAGAGTCAAGCAACCATGAGACCATGAGGCTCGAGATGCTCCTAGCTCTCCGAGATAAGGAAATTGCTGATCTCAGGAAGGATTTTGATATCCAGATGGATCTTGCCCAGGCCTCTGCAAGTGAACTAGACAGCCTCCGCAAGGAGCATACTGAATGGAATCACTCCGTGCTTGGTAAGAATTCCGAATCTTTTCTTTGTTTTGTTCATTTTTCGACTTTCATTTTAGCCGGAATTTGACTTTTTGGTTCTTTCCCAGCCCCCCTGAATCTTTCTGACTCTTCCACCTCTGAACCTTGCCTCGAGCGCATTAAGCTTGTCAAAGATGTCTTGTTCGACTTCCGCCAAACTCTAGAAGAGGCTGGCGAAGCCGTCAAGCTTTCCGACTTGCACACGATGTCAGTGCATGAGGTGAGGGACAAAGTTAAGGAGATTCCGAAGTTGATTGAGGACTGGAAGATCTCCTACGCTCGGACTGCTGCGCAAACATCTCTGACCATGGTGATGAGCCACCATAGCGAGATGGAAATCTGGCACGTCACCAAGGGCATTGCCGAGGAGGATGATGAGGGTAACCCGCAAGATATCAAGGCCATCCAAGAATCCTGTGTAGGTTATGCTTGTCGGGTGGAGGAGATGACCAACTACATGAGGCCTTTCTTCGAATCCGTCGCCGCGCCTCCTTCGCCTCAAGATCCAGAAATCAGCAACGCTTCCGAGTCTGAGATTGAGGGCAACACTGCTGTTGATTCTAGTGTTCCACCTGCTTCACCACCATCGCCTGCAGCATAAACAATTTCTATGTAGCCTCTTGTTTCAATCATTTGTTTTCTTACTAAATGTGTTGGATATTTGTTTCTTAAAAGTGTGTTAGACTTAAAAGTGTGTTTCAATCATTTGTTTCCTATGTGAGAATCACTTAAATTATCATGCCCATCTTAATGAATATAAAGAAAGAGCTTTTGGGAGACAACCCGTTTTATTTTGCTTTTAGTTATTTTTGCTTCTTTGAGTTTTGGAAGTTATTACCTCTGTAATAACCTCTCCTTATCCTTTTCTTTATTTGGTTTTTGTGTCGATTAGCCTCTTATAAGAGGGAGGTGAGATGTGGGAATTTGCTGTCCTAGAATAGATTTTTGTGCTTCAATGTAAAAAATCATGAAAAATCTCAGTATGACGGATTGAGCTATAATTTTCTGTGCATGTGCTCCAAGTTAAGATTTAACTTTCTTTAGTTTTGCACGTTTCTATTTGAGCAACAGAATATTTTCGAAAAAATCAATCTTTACCTACAGGTCTGTTTTGACAGATTTCTGCCATTTTTGCATTTGCCTCTTAAATCGATTTCCTTTTAAATTCTTTTGGGCTTTTGAAAGGAGTTGCTACAGTAGCTTTTATTTTAATGTACTTCAATTGAAATTGAACCCAAAGGTTTATTATCTTGCATAAACTAATGTTGCTAATAAAGATTGTGTGAGCTTAATATGAAAGAAATTTTCAAATGTTGGGAGAGAATGATGTAAGGAGATGAAGAATGGTCAAAGGCTCAAACATTATATTTCTGGAGATGAGGATATTAAAATTATTCAAGTGGTGACTCCGGAACAATTTATTAAAGACCAAACTCAGGAATCTGCAGAGTCCGTTTTCGAATAGGTAACAGTTCTGGTAAAAAAAGGTTCGCAAAAAAATTTCCAATTTATACTTTTGTAGTTTTTATTTCATATGGAAGAAAATGAGTCAAAGAGGGAAGGAAACGGAGCCTGGGTGGCTCACACCACCCTGTGGCGCGGGCCCACCTGGCCATGCCACTAGGTGGTGTGACCACCATAGAGCCCGTATGCGTCCCATTTTCTCCCAGTACCTTACTTTTGTCTTTAAACTTCGTAATATATAATCCCCCAGATCCCCTGAGGTCTGTATATCATGCTCTCATCATGTTTTCGATTTGATCTATTTCTGTCAAAAACTATTTTCAAGTTTAGAAGCGTAATGGTCTCCGCCAACGACAAGGGCAAGAAGCTTGTGGAAGATGATCTCCAAGACCCCAAGCGGGAGGAGGATATCGTAGTTGAAGTTGAAGAATAAGTGGAGGAAGACAATTGTCAGTGCACCCATGCCACCGTTGCAAGCATTGGAGTGGTGGCAAATCCTGTCAAGATCAAGAGGACTGCAC
This sequence comes from Avena sativa, assembly GCA_916181665.1. Classification (NCBI taxonomy): domain Eukaryota; kingdom Viridiplantae; phylum Streptophyta; class Magnoliopsida; order Poales; family Poaceae; genus Avena; species Avena sativa. The sequence goes on from OV702283.1 coordinate 199,232,286, forward strand.
GGATGTCTACGGGAGGGAAAGTTCCGCATGTTTGCTTATCTCCACGGTCACTTCCTCCACGTACCAAGAACTCCTTCCATACTCTTATACATGAGCAGCAATTCCAAAAGATGCCTAAAAGAAAGTTGCCCTCCAGTTGGGATATGCCTCGTTCTAACCATGCAGGGAAAGAATACTTTAAGGAGGAAGAGTGGGGAAGGAATCACAAGGACTGGGATTCACAGTCTGACATGATCATGAACCGCATTGAGCATAAGTCGGAGATGATTTGTACTATCGCTTTCGAGATTCAGGATTTGAAGAAATTGATTGAAAAGCTTATCAAGAGAACACCACCACCACCGAAGGAGTAACTCGTCATCAGGTTTTGGCATCCCCTTGGTTTGTTCCAAGCTTGGGGGAGTTTCGCGGTATCACATCATTATCTTTCATCTTTTTACCTTTTTTAGTAGAGTCATATCATGAATAGAGAAGTTATCATATAGGATGGTTTGCATTGTGGAAGTATCTCTCCTCTAGTTGGTTATCTATGTATCCCTTGGTATGAGTGCTGTTATGGAATATTAATGAGAAGTTTCATCATTTAATTTTTTCACATATTATTTTAGTTTGCAATTTTTGTTATATGATTGATCTTGTTGTTAGTATTGGTATCACTTTGGGATCATCAAGTAAATTTAATTGGTTTTGGCAAACCTAGTTTTAGTCAGTAGTAACACCACTTTGAGGATTGAAAGGAAAAGAGAAAAGTACTTATAGATATATTATTATTTTCTTTCTTTCTTGATTGGCTCATAAGCTTAGTATTCCCAAGTTAAGACCTTTTGTGTTTTCAAGGAAGATTGCATGATTTGTTCTATCACTTGTATGTTTGTTTGTTTCCTTCAACTCTTATGCTTGCTACCCAGCCTTGCTAGCCAAAAACTTGTACTGAGAGGGAATGCTTCTCGTGCATCCAATCCTTGAACTAAAGCCTATGCCATTTGTGTCCACCATACCTACCTATTAGCATTATTGCTATTCCAAGAACATTCTCGAGTTTTATCTATCTAATTAAAAATTCTTTTGTTATGAGAAAACTAGTTAGTAAATCTCTCACAAACTTGATGGCACACTTTACTTGCTTGCACCTAATAAACTTGAACCATTGTGTCATCTATGTTGTTATATGCTTGCACTCATAAGTTGGGAGTTAGCAGAACCATGTTGTCATGGGGAACGCTTTCAACACCTGTGAAGGGTTCGCAACATAGAAAACAAAAATATTCCTACGATGGGAACTAAGTACCAATATCTATCTACTAGATACAAACAATGGGTGGATATACATCCATAGAATACATACCCTCAAAGACCGAACAGCGTTAACGAGGTTGTACTCGTGGATGATGTAGTCGAACGCTTGTCGATCTCAAGATCGTGATGAAGTCCATCTGGTCCAGCCGGTCCAGCACCATCAAGTCCAGCACCACAAAGCAGTGGTGCATCCGTGATCGCACACACGTCCGGGTACCCCGACAACCTCCGCTACCTCACTCCAGCGAAGCAGCGGAAGCAACAAATCCTTCCAGAAAAAGCCACCGGGAACATGTATCTCGATGATCCGAGACTATGAGGAAATTCTAAAGGGGGAGAGAGATCCTTCACGAGGAGGTGTGAGATGCGAGGAGAGAGTGGGGTGCCTTTTATTGGGAGAGGGGGTCATCCCCCTCCCATGGCGTGGCAGCCATGGATGTGCCCCCACCTCTTCCACATTCATGTGGGTGGAGCTCCCACTCACATAAATAGCTACCCACTCAAAATTCCACTCACCTCCATTAAATTTCCACCAAATTTAATGCAATTTCTCATTAAATAAAACTCTTTTATTTATTTATTTATTTATTCAGAATTTTTTTAATTACTTGAATTAACAAACATTCACATAAAACCTCTTACAACATTTCAATTTCACATGCAGAACCAGTTTCAGCAATTTCAACTGAAACAGTTCCGGTGTCTAGTGAAATAAATTCCTGCGCTTTGTAATTCTTTCTTTGTCATATTATTTGCTCCAAATGGTGTCGGCATCCCAAAGTGTTACCTACGGTTCGCAAATAATGCAGAGATGATTGAGACCCCTCTCCGATCAATAATCAGCAGCGAGACCTGGAGATCTGTACTGACTCCCACACATTCAACAATGACTTATGTGATCGTGTGAACCTTATACGCATGTAACTCAAACCCTTTTTCTCGCGATATATTACATGTCCGAGATTCGATCATCGGCATCTCCATACCTAGTTTGATCTCGTTACCGATATGTACTCCTTTCTTATTCTCGTGATACAACATTCTAGTGATCAAATCACTTGCTTGCAAGTTAACTAATGTGATATCATCGAGAGGTCCCAGAGTATATCTCTTTCATCGGGATGGACAAATTCCAGTCCATGAGCCTCAACATAACACCTTCGTAGCACTAAACCCATCTTTATAGTCACCCGGTTACGGTGTGACGTTTGATGTTATCAAGATACTCTTCCGGTGTTAGTGATTAACATGATCTCATGGTCTAAGGACTAAGATTACTTCGTATGATGTTATAGAAATATAAACACAATGACCTTGATCATAGTGCTATACTTCGGATGAATGTTCATCACATCATTCCAACAATGTTTTTACCTCGTTATTAACAACATCCAATGTCCATGATCAGGAAACCTTTGATCATCTTGTTAATCAACAAGCTAATTTATAAGAGAGGCATAACTAGGAACTTTTTATTTGTTTATTAAACACACATGTATTAACATTTCCATATTGATACAATTATAGCATGCAAAATAAACATTTATCATAAATAAGTAATAAGATAATAACCACTTTATTATTGCCTCTCGGGCATATTCCCTTCAGTCTCCCACTTGCACTAGAGACAATAATCTAGTTTGAAAACTTTGTGTATTGAAAACCTATGGCTTTATGGTGTTCCATATACGCGATTGCAAGTGGTTAACATAATCTACGGATCTGTCCGTGTATATTTGCATGTCTTTGTGTCTTCACGCATCACTCATTCTCCAATGAGATGGCATTGTATAAATTTGGTCTTTTGGTGAGAGCTTTAGTTCCTTGGGGTTAAATCATGTTGATACTATTGTCATATAATATATCTTTAGTGTTAGCCCATTGCGAACCACACCTTAGTTTGATAACAAACTACTTGACCCAAATGCCCTCCTTTGCTGCTACTGTGGCCCTCATATACTTAGACTTTTGTTGTAGTATCCGTCACAATGTCTTAACTTTGTAATTCATCCAAATCCGTCATGGAAACTCCTTTCCATTTCATTGTACCACCCATAGTTTAAAATGAGATAAACTTAATTTTGTATCTTGTGACAAAACTAGTATCAGTGTAACGCTTTACAATGAACTATTTGTAATTGTTTGTCACCTCTACACAAATATACATTCTTAGTTCTTCCAAAAGATCATAAGAATTTCCTTACTATCGTCCAATGATCATCTTGTGATTCATTCTGGTATATGCTCATAATGTTTAAAGCATAGGACATATCTGGATGTGTACATATCATGGTATGATTAATCAAAAAATTCTTGTGATTGCACTCACCAAGTGTCAAAGCACTTGAATCTTGTTTCACTTATCAAGTGTCGATACACTTGAATCTTTATTCAATTATTTTTCCATGCGACAAGATCCTTTTCTCGTCATTTATATTGAACCCCTTCAATATCTCATATATGTACGTTTGGCATGACCATAGTAGCGTCACAGTCTATCCATGTAGACATTCATGCTAAATATTTGGGTTTTGCCTAAGTCTTTCATCGAAGTGAAATTCTTAACCTTTGTCAATAAAAGATACATCATTTCCAATCAACAAGATGTCCTCCACATAATGTATTAGAAATATGTCTCAGCGCTCCCACTTAATTTCTTGCAAATGCAAGCATCTTCATCGCCTCCTGATGAAAACTCATTTAACAGTTTCATCACGGCGAAGATTCCAACTCCATGATGCTTACTTCAACTATTGAAGTTGGCATGCCCTTTTAGCATCCTTTGAATTTAACAAAACCCTTTGGACCGTGTCTTGTACATGTCCTAGGTAACCACTCTATTAGAATAACTTGTTTTGTTTATTCACCTACTATATACCAAAAATATATGTAGTGGTTGCTACATTAATCTGTCCAGACTACATATTGCTATGAAAGATCAAATCTTGTCATAGTCAACTCCTTGAACATTGTCGTAAAATACTTTATGACATGTCAACTATTTCATAGATGTGAAACATCCATGTATGTTTCTTTATAGATCCAAATACGACCGATAGGTTATTACACCTTTCCGAAGGGTCTTCCAAGTTCAAAAAACTTGGTTTCTCGTGTATGGAACTATCACGGATTTTATGGCTTCAAGCCATATGACGGAGTCAGGGCCCATCATCGCTTCTTTGCATGTAGTCAGTTCATCATTGTCAAACAACAATGATTTACTCTCAAATATCAGCATTTGATTATTTATCCGACCTACTTGGTTCAATAGGAACTTAGACCTTCGTGACCGCAACCTTTGACTTTGAGGCACATGAGCCATGAGCATTGTGGCTGCCTCTGAAATGTTTTCCGGCGCTGCACAACTCAGCACATACAGCTAACGTTCGTTAACCTTATCAAAGTTCTATTGTCCTCCCACTTAACTTTTGGTGAAAAAATTCTTTTTCAAGAAACTTAACATTTCAAGCGACAAACCCTTTTGTCCTCGGTGTTATGGAGGAATACCAAATGGTTATTCGAAATAACCTACAAATACATGTGTTGTCAGATTGTCGACAAGTATGCCATAGGGGGTCCTAGTGGCATTGGAAGGATGGGGTGTGAACGTCGGATGTTCCAAGAGCGGTGAGCACAAGTTTACCCAGGTTCAGATCCGACTGTGCTGATCGGATCCTACTCCTGCTAGCAACCCAGTAATATATCGGCGTAAGCCGGATGTTACAGCGGATTACAAGAGAGGTTCGCCTATGCGAGTTGATTGTGGTGTATGATTGATTGGTTGCCCTAAAGGCTACCATAGGGCCGGTTTACATAGTCACCCGGGCCTAGGGTTACAGGAGAGACCTATCCGGCTACGTTATAGAGTCGGTAACTATGTACATCTTGGACTACAAGTAATACTATAGGCCTAAGTCGGTAACTCTTCTGGGCCTTGTCGTAGCCGGAACTGGCTCCTCCTCTTTCTCTAACTGGGCCGCCCGTAAAGCAAAGCTCTAACCCGTTAGTGGGCCACCCTGGTCAGCGAGTCCTGTAGGTATACCCGGAAAGTATATACCCAACAGTAGCCCCCGGAAGTCTCCAAGGTCTGAAGTCAGATAAATCGTCTAGCTTGATGGTTTCTTCGTCTTGAGAATCTTGAAGGGTTCCCAAAAACTTCTTTGTTGCTTGATGGTTCCAAATACAACATTAGTGTAGGATTCTGAGTCAATCGAGTCGGATATATTTTATTCTGACCTTGATCTTTTCCTTGCTTGATTCAAAACATAAGCCGGATTTTACAGCGGCATGCTGACTGACAACTTTGTAGGCCAGGTCTTGTCACTGACAGGATTTCCATCAGCACGACCGTTGGTGGGTCCGTTATTTATGGAACAGAACGCCATTTCCATGCCTGCACGAAAATCGAGGGGAGGAAGAGTCGCGAGGAAGATAACTCCCCCTTTCCTATACGCGTGGCGATAATCGCGCGTCTCACCGCACGAATCTTGACGCAAAGACAAAAAAGAGGAGATAACACCCTTCTTATTAGATTCATCTCTTCGTCGATTCATTCATTGCTTCCTCGTACTCCTCGAGCTCTCCGCACCAGTTCCCATCTACGCACCGTTGAGAAAAAATTCTCCTTCCCCCATCATCCCATCTTCCTCCAAGGTCTATGGCATCTTCCTCAACCTCTGGATCGGCAGCGGCGGGTTCGTCGGCGGCGGAAGAGAAGAAGATGCGGGTTATTTGGATCCCCAATGCCATGGATACCACGGAGCTCCAAGTCATGGAGGATAAGGGGTTCATCATCGCTGGCGCATGGTGGAGAGCCTCAGGACATGTCTTCCCCGCGCCGCTCGACGGTGAGAAGGTGCTGTTCGGCACTCACGTCGACCGTGGCCTCAACCTGCCACCGTCGGACTTCTTCGTCGAGGTCCTCAACCATTACGGTGTGAAACTTCATAATCTTCCTCCCAACTCTCTGCTCGAGCTTAGTGCTCATGCAGCTCTGTGCAAGGGGTTTCTTGGCATTAGGCCAAGTCTCACCCTTTTCCGGTACTACTATGGTACTCGGAAGAATTCCATCAGTGCCGGTGGGCCTTATGTCACCGGTACTGTTAGCTTGGTCCTTAGGAAGAATCGGATCTATCCTAGGATTAACGCTAGTGAGTCCGTCAAACGCTGGTCTGGAACTTTCTTCTACCATAAGGATATTCCGGCTCCGGGAAAGGCGGAAGGTCTTCCGGCGTTTGTCAACAGCGCCGCTCCCCACAAAGATTCATGGGACACGGAGGCGCTGGAGCTGTCGGATATTTTGATCCTTGCCAAAAGGCAGATCGAGTATTTGATGAAGCATGAGGGACTCCGTGGATCCGACTTGATCCACTACTGGCTGGAGCGCTGGATTCAGCCTCTCCAGCATCACGGAGATTGCCTAATGCACTAGATCACGAGCGACAGGAAGGACAAGATGAGGGTCAGTTCTAGCCGGCTCGCGCCGAAGGATTACAAGACCCTCATGCAATATTTGATCAAGGAAAGAGTGGAACGGAAAGTTCTGGAAGTTTCTCTAAAGATGTACACGACCAACTGTCCTCTAACTCCGGTAAATATTTCGACTCTGCTTTTGTGTTTCGTCGTTCTTTTCGGTTCTTTCTCTGACTCTATTTTCATTGATGCTTTTTGACTTTGTCAGCTCGAGAAACTCTCCGAGTCCGAGATAGCTCCACTAGAGGGCTATGCTTCAGACGACCCGGAGGCGACGGAGGACGATGAGGTGCAAGAAGTTGCCGCCCCCGCCTCCAAGAAGCATAAGGCGAAGGAAGTTGTTGCTACTGGTAGCCAAGTGATTCCAGTAGTTAAAAAGTAAGCACCTCACCTTTCATTTTTAGTACTCCTGTACCTTTGTTATCTTTCTAGAGCACACCTAAATTTAGGATTTCCGTGTTCTAGAGCTAAATCAGTGTTGAAGAGCTAGATAAAGCCGGACAGCAATCTGGGCAAGCAGATGCATCAGCAGAAGCTTGTTATCTCCCCTGCTGTGCCGCCGTCGACCCCATCCACTACTTTGTCAGCATAGGGAGCTTTTGCTTCCCCTGATGCTAGCAAGATCTCTAAAGCCCTGGTCACCGTTGATGACCAGGCAACTAACAAGGGTGAACCCATAAAGGGTAATGATCCCATGGTGATGTCCACAGGAATGGTAGATAAGGTGGTTGACTCTGTTGTCCCTAGTCTCAAGAGGAAAGAGAAGGAGGAGATCCTCAGGCTGGCTCAATCCAGTCTTGAGAAGAAAATATTGACTCTAGAGGCAGCGAGCCAAGAGGAGGAAGACGTCAAGCTGGTTAGACTCCTGGACCAAATTTTGGTCCAGGATGCTAAATTCGCATCCGGCGAGATTCCAGCGACGGATGTTCCGTGCCTCACCCTTACTGAGAAGGTGTTTCATAGCACCAAGCTCGGATTTGAAAAGTTGCATCTGGAACACATTGTAAGTTTCCGATTCTTATTTGCATTTATTATCATATCCTCTAGCCCCCAAGCATAAAGTCGGATAAACATTGTTGGATCCGAGTTGATGCTTTTAGGTTGCAAAAGAACGATGTAGTGTATCCCCCAAGGCTCGTGCTGTAATTTTACTTAGTTAAATTTGCAGCCCGAGTCTTAGTAGCCGTCTGACGCTATTCCGTCTCTAAACTTACAGAAAATTGCATCTTCCAACCAGGAATTGCTCAAGAATATTTCCAATAAGTGCAAAGAAATCAAAGCTTTGCACCTTGAAAATTCGAAGTTAAAAATTGAGAAAGATGAAGCAAAAGGTAAATTTTTCCGGTTTCCTCTTTGTCAGTTAAATGTTTTGTCATAGTCAAATTTGCTTTATCCGACTGATATTTTTGTTTTTTGCAGAATTGTTATGTCAATCCAGCAAGATGGTGGAGCAGGACGAAAACTTCAAGGTCTTGCAGGCAGAGAATGCTGAACTCCGGGAAAATCTTGAGACGCTAATCGTGGAATCGGAGAAATCCATAGCCGCTATCCTAGAGTCAAGCAACCACGAGACCGTGAGGCTCGAGAAGCTCCTAGCCCTCCGAGACAAGGAACTTGCTGATCTCTGCTGATCTCAAGAAGGACTTTGATTTTCAGAGGGATCTTGCCCAGGCCTTAGCAAGTGAATTTGACGGCCTCCGCAAGGATCATGCTGAATGGAATCACTTCGTGCTTGGTAAGATTTCTGAATCTTTTTTACTTTGTGTTGTTTATTTTTCGACTTTAGTTTCAGCCGAATATTGACTTTTTGGTTCTTTCCCAGCCCCTCTGAATCTTTTTGACTCTTCCACTTCTGAACCTCGCCTCGAGCGCATTAAGCTCATCGGAGATGTCTTGTTTGACTTCCGCCAAACTCCAGAAGAGGCTGGCGAAGTCGTCAAGCTTTCCGACTTGCACACAATGTTAGTGCATGAGGTGAGGGACAAAGTTAAGGAGATTCCGAAGTTGATTGAAGACTGGAAGATCTCCTACGCTCGAACTGCTGCGCAAACAGCTCTGACCATGGTAATGAGCCACCATAGCGAGATGGAAATCTGGCACGTCACCAAGGGCATTGCCGAGGAGGAGGATGACGGTAACCGGCAAGATATCAAGGCCATCCAAGAATATTGTGCAGGTTACGCTTGTCGGGTGGCGGAGATGACCAACTATACGACGCCATTCTTTCAATTCGTAGTCACTCCTCCCTCGCCTCAAGAGCCAGAAGCCAGCAATGCTTCCGAGTCTGAGATCAAGGGCGATACTGCTGTTGACTCTAGTGCTCCACCTGCTTCATCACCACCTCCTGCAGCATAAACAATTTATATGCATTATCTTAAACTTATGTCAATGTAATGATGGATACAATATTTTATTTTGTGCTTGTCTGTAAAAACTGATGCTTTTACTATCTTAGCACTTTTGTTTATATATTTTCATGCTTTGTGCGTGAAAGTTTTCTGAAGCACTCTTTTTTTATGCCTATACTTATCGGTTTATCTGGCTCTCTGCCTCGTTCCTTTCATGAGTCGTCCAACCTTTAGCACGGAAACTTCGCCGAGCAACGGAGCACAATTGCTAAACCAGTTTAAACTCGGAAACAAAGCCGTCTTCCAGTACCAACAACTCATTACTCGGAAAATGCCCGCGTCTAAGCAATCAAATAAAGAATCAAAGTATAGACAATAATTTAAACTTTGTACCCTAAGGCAACATTTTTAGATTATTCAAAAATTGTAACCAGAACGAACATGAGCATAAAGTACTTTCAAGCATTCTGGGATTTTCGAAAAAATTACATGCTCTTTTAGAAATAAGATGACAAGAACGTCTCAAAAATAATAATATGAGGAAACCAATACTTTATTTCACTTTCAACATGTACATATATGATTACAAGGAAATATAACTAAGAATAGAAGGGACGTAGCTGTGCAATATTCCATGGACGGTCTATTTCATCCAGGTTTGTGCTGCCACCAGCTCTCTTCCTTTTCTGGGTATCAGGTCTTTCCTTGACTGGTATCATGTCAGTTAAATAATATGACCCATTATACAGAACTCTTCTAACCATAAAAGGTTCTTCCCAAATTGGGGAAAGTTTGTGCTTTCTCTTTTGCACAAGTCGGAGAACTAAATCGCCTTTTTTGAAAGAACGGTTTTGCACTCTCTGACTATGATACTTACATAACTTCTTCTGATAGGCTATAGATCTATGCTCAGAAACGACGTGTACTTCTTCGATTATATCAAGATCATCTTGCCGAGAAACTTCTGCATATTCTTCGATATACACTTTGACTCGTGAAGCCTGATGAATCAGATCACTTGGAAGAACTGCTTCTGTACCGTAGACCAAGAAGAAAGGAGTATAGCCGGTTGATCTGTTAGGAGTTGTACGTAAGCTCCATATCACAGACGGTAATTCTTCCGCCCAAGCCCCCGCGGCCCGACGAAGTGGTGCCTCGAGGCGAGGTCGGATTCCTTGTAGAATAAGGCCATTAGTTCTTTCGACTTATCCATTGGCTTGTGGATGTGCGATTGATGCAATATCAAGTAGGATCCCTTGTTCTTCGCAGAATTCGGCAAGTTTACCCATAAAAAAGTTGCTCCCCTTGTCAGTAATTATACTGTGTGGATATCTGAATCTGATGATTATGTCCTCGACGAATCTTCTGGCTGTGGCTCCATCGCAACTTGTTACGGGTTTAGCCCCAATCCATTTTGTAAATTTATCCACCATCACTAGTAGGTGGGTAAATCCACATTTTTACCGTGTGAAACGGCCCTACCATATTAAGCCCCCAGACCGCGAACGGCCATGTAATAGGGATTGTCCGCAGCTATTTAGCCGGAACATGTGCCTGATGAGCGTACTTTTGGCAGCCCTTGCACGTTTGGACCAGTTTTTCGGCATCCGTCTTAGCTGTAAGCCAAAAGAATCCGTGTCGAAAAGCTTTTGCCACTAAGGATCTGGCTGCAGCGTGGTGATCACACTCGCCTTCGTGGATTTCTCTTAGGATTTCCACTGCTTCTTCCGAAGAAATACATCTCTTAAAGACACCAGAAACACTCCTCTTATAGATCTCACCATTTATTATAGGTGTAGGCTTTTACTCGTCGGACAATCTGCCGGCTCAAGACTTCGTCTTCGGGTAGTTTTCCGTCTATCAGGAAATCCAGATAGGGTTTTGTCCAGCTGGGAATTAAAGCCAGAACTGCTATTAAAGGTGAGTCGGATTTTGTCGAATAGTCCTCGTCAACTCCGACTATGGATGGGACCCTTAAATACTATAGAAAATCTCCATCTGGTACTTGTTTCCGCGCAGAGCCTATCCTTGATAGTGCGTCTGCTTCCTCATTTTCTGCTCGAGGGATGTGTTGAACCTCAAAGCCCTCGAACGATTTAGATAATTCATCCACGACAGCTTTGTATGCTGCCATGTGTTTATTTGCATTGCAGATATCGGATTCTTGCTGAGCAACTAAATCCGAGTCTCCGTAACACATGAGTCTTGATATGCCAATGTTTTTGGCCATGCGTATCCCATGTAGTAGTGCTTCGTACTCGGCAATATTATTGGTTGCCGTGAAGTGTATTTGCAACACATAGAACATCTTATCTCCTTGGGGTGATTTGAGCACCACGCTAGCCCCCGAGCCTCCTCGTGCTTTTGATCCGTCAAAGTGAAGCGTCCAAAATTCCGAGTCTGGAGGGCCTGAGTTTTCTACCGTTTCTGTCCAATCAACAACAAAGTCGGCGAGAATTTGGGACTTGATTGCTGTACATGGTTTGTACTCAATGTCGAAAGTTCCAAGCTCTATTCCCCACTTTGCGACACGTCCAGTGGCGTCGCAGTTATTGTTTATAACTCTCAGAGGAGTTGTGCTCACTACTGTGATCTTGTGCTCTTGAAAATAGTGACGTAGCTTTCTGGATGCAAATAACACTCCATATGCTACCTTTTGATGATGTGGATACCATTGCTTTGATTCTGTCAGGACCTCACTTAGATAATAAGTTGGCTATTGCACCTTGTTCTCGTGGCCTTCCTCCTCGCGCTAAACTACTTTTACCGCGCTTATGACCTTGTTGGTCGCTGCAATGTAGAGTAACATAGGTTCCTGAGGTTCTGGCGCTACGAGAACTGGTGGGTTTGAAAGTAAATCTTTCAAACTTTGTAGGGCAGTTTCGGCTTCTGGGGTCCAGACAAATTTGTCGGTTTTCTTAAAGAGTTTATATAAAGGTGCGGCTCTTTCACCGAGCCGGCTGACGAACCGACTCACTGCTGCAATGCAACCAGTGAGGCGATGTACGTCCTTCAGGCGAGTTGGCCTGGTAATTTTTAAGATAGCCTTGATTTTGTCCCGGTTCACCTCTATGCCTCGCTCAGAGATGATGAAACCTAACAATTTTACGGCTGGAATTCCAAAGAAACACTTCTTCGAATTTAGCATCATATTAAATTTTCGTAGACTAGAAAACGTTTCATCCAAGTCGGAAATTAAAGTTTCCTTCTTTTTGGACATAACTGTTATGTCGTCCACGTATACATGGACGTTGCGTCCGATTTGGTCGTTAAGACAACGTTGCATGGTACGTTGATATGTTGCTCCTGCGTTCTTTAGGCCAAAAGGCATAGTTTTATAGCAGAAGGTTCCGAAAGGGGTGATGAAAGACGTCTTAATTTGATCCGACTTTTTCATCGGTATTTGGTGATATCTAGAATATGCGTCGAGAAAACAGAGTAATTCCGAACCTGCCGTTGAGTCGATAACTTGATCGATTCTTGGAAAAGGAAACGGATCTATTGGGCATGCCTTGTTCAAAGCGGTATAATCAACACACATCCTTAAATCAATGGTGTCCTTTTTAGGGACGAGTATAGGATTTGCCACCCAATCTGTATGGATAACCTCTGTTATGAAATCCGCTAACTCTAGGCGGGATAATTCCTTGGCTATTGCTTTGCGCTTTTCATCACCAAACCGTCGTAAGGACTGTTTGACGGGTTTAGCGTCTGGGTACACATTAAGAGAGTGCTCGGAGAATTCCCTAGGTACTCCGGTCATGTTAGATGGTTGCCATATGAAGATATCACTATTATCTTTGAGGAACTCGACGAGCGCACTTTCCTATGCGTAGCCTAAGCCTACCCCTATGTTCTTCGTCTTGGAGGGACCGTCTTTCTTCAGCGACGTCTTCTTTGTCTCTTCTGATGCCTTGAACTGCAAACTTGGCTTCAGCACCTCGTTCTTTGTAGCGGGCATCTTGGACGGATTGATGGTCTTCTTGATCTCCTGGTACTCCTGGGCATGTAGCACGGCTTTGGCGAAGGCAGCAGATCGTTCGTTGTACTCGCGCGCCTTCATCGGATTTCCTCGTACGGTGATTACGCCCTTTGTACCTGGAAGTTTAATCATGTTGTAGATGTAACAGGGATGGAACATGAACGCCCAGTAAGTCGGACGTCCGAAGATGGCGTGGTAAGCACTTTTGAACGGTACCACCTCAAAAAAGAGTGGCTCGGTCTGATAATTGTCTCGGGTTATGAATATCACGTCTAGAGTAATCTCACCCAGAGAATTCGCCTGCCTTCTTGGTACAATGCCATGGAAAGTTTCACTGCTGTAACTCAACTGGCTCTCGTGTAGCTTCATGCAGTGGAGCGTCTCAATATAGAGGATGTTGATACTGCTCCCACCGTCCATGAGTGTCTTTGAGAACTCATAGCCATCAATAAGAGGATTGACAACTAGAGGGTACTTTACCCGACGATGTGTTTTCCTCAGGTGATCTAAGCAATCAAAGGTGATGGTTACCTCTGACCAGTCCAGGAACTGTGGGATAGCCGGAACCGTGGCGTTGAGCTCATGAAGAACCGCCTTTTTGTCCTTAGCTGGTTGGGATCCAAGGAAGCAGACGTATGCGTCTTTATTAGTCAGAAAAGTTTTCTTTCCATCCGGCTTGGGTTCTGCAGTTGCTTCCGCCTCTTCCATGTCGGAATCTTCCTTGGGCTCCTTTCCTTTCTCGGAATTTTTCTTTCATTTTCTTGGCTCTGTAGCCAGCGGATTCGTCTTTCTTGATGTCGTCATTGAAATGACATTCGGCATTTGTATTGGTAGATCCTCCGTTACTATCCAAGTGGTGGACACAAGGATTATTTGCAATGTCAGCCCAGGTATAGGTTCTTCCGGGTTGCTGGTCTCCTCTGCCCTGGATTCGGGAAGTTCCTTGGCCTCTACCACGACCGCATCCGCGCCCTCCTTGTCCTCTGGATCCGAATGTTGCGTTGACAGTTGTGTTTTCCGGAGCCGGCTTTTCGTCTGAGGTGTTTTTGTGCTTTTGAGTTTGCTTTGGCTGTTTGGCCACATTGGGATTGGCCAGAATATTTAGCAGCCCTTCTGAATCGTCATCGGCGCCAGCATATTTGCTTGTTGTCTCTATCATTTCTCCCAAATCCGTGACGTGGTCACGCTTCAGCCTGTGACGTAAAAGTCCGACTGGAAGTCCTGCAATAAAAGCTTCTATCATAGTTTCCTCGTTTACTTCTTCGCGGGAGTTCTTGGTATCGATCCATCGTCTGAGGTAATCCCGACAAGTTTCTCCGGGTCTTTGGGTGCAACATTGCAAGTCTCCGACTGTGCAGGGCCTCCTGTATGTTCCCTCGAAGTTTGAAAAGAACGCACTTTGCATATCATACCAGTAATGAATTGAATTCTCTGGCAGTTCATTGAGCCATGATCGAGCCATCTTCCTCAGCATCAGTGGTAGATATCGGACTGCAACCAAGATGTTTCCTCCTTTGGCGATGCAGCAAGCCTGGAAAAAATCATGGAGCCAAGTATCTAGCCGGGCTGCACCGTCATAAGGCTAAATATGTTTGGCGATGCCAAAGTCAACCGGAAATTTGGTTTGACGTATACGTGGACCAAAGCACTTGGGTCCTACGTACACATCCTCTTCCTCATACCGCCGCGCTTCTATGTTTGATTCGATGCGATCGCGAGCGTTGTTTGGCGAGAGAGATCTGCGCCTTGGAGGCTCGCGGCTTCTGCGCGGTGGAGTCGGATTTCTGCTTCTTCTCTCACCATTGCCGCATCCGCCCCTGCGGCTCCCGTGGCTACGACATGATCCTTCATGATCACTGCTAGGAGGCGATGGTGGCCCTGGTGGGTTATTTCCGGCTGGATTTATTGGTGGTGACGGTGTAGCCTCATTATGCTGACTCCGATGCCTGTTTATTTGGTCACCGTCCCTACTAGATTCAGGAAGATCCGGGTCATCTCTTCGTCCGGTGTTGCCAGCCGGACGGCTCGGTGGTGGAATCCTTAGCCGATCTTGCTCCTCTTGCTGGCGGCGTGTTTCTGGGTCTTCTATATAGCGATTGTTTTGCCGACGATGGTCCTGATGAGGAATCATTGCCCTGATGGCGTCTTCGGCCGCAGCCGGAATAACTCTAGCTCAGTCACGTGCCAGGCGGCGGGAGTGGCTGTTTGAGTCAGTTCTTGAATTCTCTTCTTCTCCACGGGGATGATAGCGTTGAGTCGTATCCCTGCGGAGTCTTATATCAGCGCTTTGGTTAGCGTCAGTGTGGCAAAACTCGGATTTTGAGGCCAGCTTGCCACTGAATAACGCGGCCGTTTTCTGCTGCTTTAATCCTTTGTCCAGCAATGTGACGCACTGCTGAACCTGCTGCGGAGACGGATTGTTGGCGAGGATGGCACGAGATGCAGCAGCGTTTTCCACCGGCGTGTTGTAGACTCGGATCTTCTCTCCATCTTTTCCATCGAATAGATCTTTGTGGATATCCGGATTCTTGTTTGCAAGAAACGGACCTCCCCTTGTTTTGTTTGGATGTCACTTGAAATCTGACTGATATCTGGCAGGATCACTGTCTAATTGCTGCCTCATCTCGATGAGGCATGCGACCTCTTCAAGTAGAAACAAGCGGTGCTTTTCTAGGTCCTCCGCCCTTTTCTCCAGCGCCTCCGGTGTAAGATCCGAAGCTGTTGGGATTGGAATTGTGAGAGCATCTCCGTAAATTTCACGTGCACCCTTGGTGACAACGTGTCCATCTACAGGAGGATCGATCAGAGTGGGATTAATCGAATCTTCGTCCTGATTCTCCATCTCGATCTCTTCATCAACTTTTTCTTTGTTGGTTTCTTTGACGTACGGTTCTTCTGGAGTCAGATTCTTCTTCTTCTTCTTTGACCGTCCAGTAGCCTTAACGTGCGTACCAGTGGCAAAGACGGCTTTTGGTCCGGTATTGGGGGATAAACTTCCGTCAGTACTTTCCGTCATGGTTGGTTTGTGGACCTCGGAGGAATCTCCAGTGTCCATGTCATCCTGCGAGGTGTAGCTTTCATCCATGCTATCATATGGACTAGGAGGAGTTTCCGGCTCACCTTGCGCTTGTCTAGAGACGTGCTCTTGCTCGTACTCCTCTATCTCTTTGTCGAAGTCTCGAAGCTCCTACGAAGTGATTGACTCTGCTGGGGAGCTAGGTAAGTCGGTGTTTTCTTCGATTGCGTTTAGGACCGAGTCGCTACCAGCTCCAGCATCGACAAAATCAGATCCAGTGCTTATGTGGTACACGAAATAGTGCTTCTTCTTGTTCATGTTCTTAAGGTACTTGTAGAATTTGGTTTCCTCTTCGACGTCAGCAAAGCTGATCCATAGAGGATTTATTCATCGTCTATGTATCCAATCTCGCTAGAGTGATCGGATCTGGATTCTTCTTCCACTTCTTCTTCCACTACAGGAGTGGGTTGGGTGGGTTTGATTTTCTCCGGGATCCTGAACTCTTCCGCCTCTGCGGACAAAGTAGATCCAGATTTTTCTTCCTCCATGGTCATCACCTCTAGGGTGGGTTGGGCGGGTTCAGTGAAACCGAGATAGATATCGATCTCGCCGATTGATATGATTGTGTAAGTTGTCACGGGTTTCGAAGCCGGAATCTAGGTCTCATCAAGAAGGATGAGAGGGACATCACTGGCGTAGACCATGCGACCCATGGCGATTGTTTTGCTGATTCCTGCACACGCAGATTCCGCCTGGAACGATGCTCCAAAGGTCACCTTCCCCATGGTGGGTGCAAACTATCGTCGGATTGTCGACAAGTACGCCATAGGGGGTCCTAGTGGCGTTGGAAGGATGGGGTGTGAGACGTCTGATGTTCCAGGAGCGGTGAGCACAAGTTTACCCAGGTTCAGATCCGATTGTGGTGATCGGATCCTACTCCTGCTAGAAACCCAGTAATATATCGGCGTACCAAATATTACAGCGGATTACAAGAGAGGTTCACCTGTGCGAGTTGATTGTGGTGTGTGATTGATTGGTTGCCCTAAAGGCTTCCATAGGGCCAGTTTATATAGTCACCCGGGCCTAGGGTTACAGGAGCGACCTATCCAGCTATGTTACAGAGTCGGTAACTATGTACATCTTGGACTATAAGTAATACTACAGGCCTAAGTCGGTAACTCTTCTGGGCCTTTTCGTAGCCGGAACTGGATCCTCCTCTTTCTCTGACTGGGCCGCCCGTGAAGCAAAGCTCTAACCCGTTAGTGGGCCACCCTGGTCAGCGAGTCCTATGGGTATACCTGGAAAGTATATCCCCAACAACATGCTCATCCGACTTTGGTTGTAAACATCTTACTTATGCTTAGCATACTAAAATTTAAGAAAGGACAACTTGGGTTTTACCCCATACCATAACTTATATGGTGTTATTTCAATGGATCAAGATGGAGCTCTTTTCCGTGTAAAAGCGGTAGTATCTAAAGCTTTAATCTTTTAAAACATAATGGCAGTTTTATAAATAACACCTTTGATCCAACCATGTCAAACAAGGTTTCATTACAAATCTCAAACACTCCATATTCCTATGGTGTTTCGGGAGATGCAAATCTAGGTGTTTTGCTAAACTTGCAACTCAAATAAATCCCTTTATAATAAAATCATGAATTATTTATTTTCTTGTTACAATGATTTTCCACTTCATCTTGAAAGTCTATGAACGTTTTCAAATATTTCATACTTCTTTCTCATTAAGTGAATATTCACTCAAATTTCTGGAGAAAGCATATGAAGTTGAAATCCATCGCTTACGACTACACATAATGGACTACATACATCGATATGTATAAATTCCAATAATTTAGTCGATCGTTCTTCTTTGGCCTTTGAATGAAGTTTTAATTATCCTGAGGAAAGTCTCACAAGCGTCACTTGATCAAATCAAAGACTCCAAAATCCATGAATATCGAGATTCTTCATGTTTTCTTTCCAATATAATTTAAATGGCTATGTAACTTCGTAAGTGATCTTTCAATCATTTGTCTTGTGACATTTTAGCATTAGTTTTTATGGATGTGATTTCTCCAACTAGATTTGTAAATCATCAATCTTATATGGAATACGGTAATTATTTGAAAAATCTTTGTTCTCATAATACCTGATTTAAATAACGATTATTAAAACAAATCTTGAAGGCAGACTTTGATATGAACGAGGAATACAAACAAGCGAACATCATCACATATTCTCTTGCTAGTTACTTAGGCCATTGTGGTTCATGAATTGCGTCGTTCTGTATGGAATTTCATACCAACCAATTCGGTATTCAATACCCAAGAACCACATTGTTTAACAAGCAAAGAATACAACCATAACATGTATATAATCTATATACATAAACTAGATATTTCCAGTCTTTTCTTTTCTTCCATATACATTTTATAGATTCTCTTTTAGCATTTCCTTTTCCTTTTAAAAGAATCTATCAGCATCAAAAGTGGCGCCATATACATGACACACAGTCCAAAGCGTGTATATTTAAATACTAATACCTTTGGACTTGCACTTTGAAGTAGATCACCATCATCAAATAATCGGCATTCTTTCAAAATCCATTCTTTAGTAATATTTTAGTGTAGTAAACACTTTACATACATCTTCTATTCATCCTTATCATGATGACTTTCATGATCAAGCTAATGTAGCTTATAAAGGTGAATCGTGAGTATAACGTTACTTTCCAAAACCCTTTTGGATGAGTAGGATGTCTAGCATCTCCAACATTTGCAAATTCTCATACAGTATGAGAACATACATTATACTCTATCATATTGCAACCAAAACATTGTTTCAGATATCGTTATATCTGCCACACATTATGGTTTCTGAAACAATTCTTTCAGCTCCTAGATAAACTTGATATTAAAAAACAATCAAGAATTATGGAGGCAAACATGATACTTTAGATACTAACACTGGAATTGTTACTCTCGATTTAATACCAATTATTAAATTTCACGGAGTAAACAGAGTTTGCTGAAAATTTGCAATAGGACTTTAAACTTTAGATGGACACTCAACACAATACGATACCAGTTTGTAAAGTAAATATCCAGAATTCTATAGTTCTATTATCTAACTACAACTAATCATAAGGTGGTGAACGAATTCCAATGACTACAACAAGTTATGCAAATTCACTTTGATTTAATTTATGATAAATTGAGTTCTACTAATCCAAATTAGAAATGAACTCCCACTCAAAAACGACATCCCTCGTGTCTTTTTGGTGATTACATGAACCAAATCCACTACACCAAGTCCGATCATCACGTGAGTTGGTGTAGCTTCAAAGGCGAGCATCTACATGGTCATCATATCAAGCATATGACTCATGCTTAACCTTTCGGTTCGTGTTCCAAGGCCATGTCTGCACATGCTAGGCTCGCCAAGTAAGAACCTTAGTATTCGTGTGTGTAAAACTGTCTTACACCCGAGATATGCTCATGGATTCAAGTACACCCGATCATCACGTGATGTCTTGAAGCGGCAAAACATTGTTGATGCATACTTAAGAAAGAACACATTTTTATCTTGATATCTAAATGAGGGATCATCTTATAATGCTAATAAAACGCCAAACAAACAATATAAAATGCAAGCAAACATCACATGTGAAAAAGTGAAATGATATGGTTCTTGCACTTGATCGTTATCATGTGCATCGTGGTATGATCTTCATCATTCCTTTATGTGTAAGGCCAAGGTCTATGGAACTTACATGTTATGTGTGTTGTAAGAGTATCCAATTATACTTTTGCTTATAATATCACCATATCATGACACTAGCCCAGCAACAATCTAAACTAGACACTTATAATTTATCCATTGCAAGTTTTACATGGCTGAGGGCTTTCGAAGATAGAACCATTCTTACCTACGAACATGGAACCACAACGAGGATAACCAAATTATCAACAACTTGTTGTAAATTAGATATTGACTATATAGGAGAGACAGACACCCACTAGCCACTTATGCAAAACTAGTTGCATGTCAAGCGTGGAACAGGTCTCATGTGTGAGGACATGTAAAGTTTGTCTGGGTCGCTTCATCCCACTATGCCACCAATATCCAAAATACAACTAAGAAGCAATAACATGATCATCATCGCCCACATACTCATATGTGTACTACCCGTGCAAAGCATCTACGCATAGATCCGGCTCTAATACCACTAAAGGGTTCGCAGCATAGAAAAGAAAAAAATTCCTACGATGGAAACTAAGTACCAAGATCTATCTACTAGATACAAACAGCGGGTGGATATACATCCATAGAATACATACCCTCGAAGACCGAATAGCGTCAAAGAGGTTGTACTCGTGGATGATGTAGTCGAACGCTTGTCGATCTCATGATCGTGATGAAGTCCATCTGGTCCAGCCGGTCCAGCACCGCAAAGCAGTGGTGCATCCGTGATCGCACACATGTCCGGGTACCCCGACAACCTCTGCGCCCCCGCTCCAGCGAAGCAGTGGAAGCAACAAATCCTTCCAGAAAAATCTACCGGGAACATGTATCTCACTGATCCGAGACCATGGGAAATTCTAAAGGGGGGAGAGAGATCCTTCACGAGGAGGTGTGAGATGAGAGGAGAAAGTGGGGTGCCTTTTATAGGGAGAGGGGGCAGCCCCCTCTCATGGCGTGGCAGCCATGGAGGTGCCCCCACCTCTTCCACATTCATGTGGGTGGAGCTCCCACTCACATAAATAGCCACCCACTCAAAATTCCACTCACCTTCATTAAATTTTCACCAAATTTAATGCAATCTCTCATTAAATAAAACTCTTTTATTTATTTATTCAGAATTTTGTTAATTACTTGAATTAACAAACATTCACATAAAACCCCTTACAACATTTCAATTTCACATGCAGAACCAGTTGTAGCAATTTCAACCGAAACAGTTCCGGTGTCTAGTGAAATAAATTACTACGCTTTGTAATTATTTCTCTGGCATATTATTTTCTCCAAATGGAGTCGGTATGCCTTAAGTGTGTCACCGTACGGTTCGTCAATAATGCAGACATGATCGAGACCCCTCTCCGATTAATAATCAGCAGTGGGACCTGGAGATCCGTACTGACTCCCACACATTCAACGATGACTTCTGTGATCGTGTGAACCTTATACGCATGTAACTCAATCCCTTTGTCTCGCGATATATTACATGTCCGAGATTCGATCATCGGTATCTCCATACCTAGTTTTATCTCGTTACCGACATGTACTCTTTTCTCATTCCCGTGATATAACATTCTAGTGATCAAATCACTTGCTTGCAAGCTAACTAATGTGATATCACCGAGAGGGCCCAAAGTATATCTCCCCGTCATCGAGATAGACAAATTCCACTCTTTATCCATGAGCCTCAACATAACACCTTTGTAGCACTGAACTCATCTTTATAGTCACCCTGTTACGGTGTGACGTTTGATGTTATCAAGATACTCTTCCGGTGTTAGTGATTAACATGATCTCATGGTCTAAGGAATAAGATTACTTCGTATGATATTATAGCAATATAAACACAATGACCTTGATCGTAATGCTATACTTCGGATGAATGTTCATCACATCATTCCAACAATGTTGTGACCTCGTTATTAATAACATCCAATGTCCATGATCAGGAAACCTTTGATCATCTTGTTAATCAACGAGCTAGTTTATAAGAGAGGCATAACTAGAAACTTTCTATTTGTTTATTAAACACACATGTATTAACGTTTCCATATTAATACAATTATATCATGCAAAATAAACATTTATCATAAATAAGGAATTAGATAATAACCACTTTATTATTGCCTCTTGGGCATATTCCCTTCAACCTGTACATACTATCAAGTTGATATCGTGATCTTTTGTTTATGGATGTCGGCGGTGTGAAATAAAAGGGGAGTTTGTAAGTCCATGGAGTTATGTATATGTGTTAGAGAAACGCCTGGGCGGCTAGCCTAAGCCATGCCTAATCATGGTGGAAACTTGCAACATAACCATAGTGAGCAATCTGTGAATCATCCTCAATAAAAACCTATGCAAATAGCAAATAAAAAGATCGCTGAGATGCTCATTGTCTGTTGCCTTGTCATTTTGATATAGGATAGCTCCTGTGTCATGGGGCAAGGGGTACCCCATTGTCGGTTCTCTATGATACACATATACTTACAATGACAAGAACTTGCTTGTGACTAAAGTTGAGTAGCATGAGGAACAGCCCTCGTACTCAAGGGACATGAGATTGCCAACTTATGATTTGTCAATCATATACTTCATATTTGTTTCACTTTAACCTTAATCACCTCAAGATGCTTATGATAGGGGCAATGAGAGCTCAAAGCTAGTAAGTACCATAATTTTTTGGAAGATCTTTATGAAACTTGAAATCACTGCTTCCCTCTGAGAAGGGTCAATCTTTTACTTTTAAGTTGAGTCAGTAAACCTATTCCTTTCTATCTCCAGCAAGCATTTGAGTTGTTGTGATTCAATCATCCATGTGATGATTTATTCAATCTTGTTTCTTATGTTCCTTGTTTTGCACATTGCTCTTATTTGAATGAGTACTACTTTGAAAGCTATCTTTGTAAAAATCCCATTATGTTTGAGCATGAGATTCCTGCTTTATAAACTTCATTATAAAAGCTTTGCTTAAAAACTAAGTATGATTTGTCAATTGTTCTCTAACCAAGAGCGAAGTTTGCCATTACCAATTATGATTTTCTTTATGCATCTCTATTGTGACTCCCATACTCGTTGCAAGTTAAGTTATATAATGGTGAGTTGTTTTCCATTATGACTTGTATATTAATAAATGTGATGCTTCTTGTCCGTATTCTTTTTATCGACACTTCACTCCATAAACATGAGGTCATGTTTACTGAGTTCAGCTTTCGCTTGGAGACAATCGAGGTCTAAGCTTGGGGGGAGTTGATACGTCCATTTTGCATCACTATTTTATATCATAATTTAATATTATTCATTGATATATTTCATATTAAGAGGTGATACTTATGTTATTTCATCTATTTTGCATGTTGGGTGACTTTTGGAGGATGGACTGCCGGAGTCATAATTCTGATGGAAAAAGCGGTGTCTAGATGCAATATTCGCGAAGATAAGAAAATTCCATAAAATATATGGAATTCCCTATTCTTCTAGAAGACGAAGGAGGCCAGAAGGAGGGAGAGAGATGGGCACAGGGGGGCACACCACCCCCTGGTGCCCCCTGGGCCGCGCCACCAGGTGGTGTGGCCATCCTTGCCCACCTCTGGCATCGCCCTTTCGCCTATAACATCCTCGGAACCCTAAGACTAGGGGAGCGACCACAGAAATATTCCGTCGCCTCTGCGGGGCGGAAACTACGGAGAGAGAAAGAGCTCTCCGGCAGGCAGATTTCTGCCGGGGAAATTCCTTCCTGGAGAGAGGAGATCGTCGCCATCAACACCGTCATCAAGATAGACTTCATTGGGATCATCATCATCTTCACCATCATGTCCATCAGCACCATCACCACCACTCCATCCCGTTGTAACAATTGGGTTGAATCTTGCATAATTCTTAGGGGGAACTTTCCCGGTTTGATTACTTTTGTAGTTGATGCTATTGAGTGGAACCATTGAATTATTGTTCATGTTCAGATTATTACTTATCATTATTTCATATCTGATATTGATCCATATGATGTCTCGTGAGTAGTTCGTTTAGTTCTTGAGGACATGGGAGAAGTCATGTTGTTAGTAGTGGAATTGTGTTGAGAAATATTCAATGGTTTGATATTTAAGTTGTGGTGTTATTCTTATAGTGGTGTCATGTGAATGTCGACTATATGATACTTCACCATTTATGGTCCTAAGGGAATGCATTGTGTATTTGTCTACTAATTGTGGGGTTGCGGAGTGACAGAAACCTGAACCCCCGTTAGGAAACCTTTGCACAAGGGAGTGTAGGATCTCAGAGTTTAATGTTGTGGTTAGGTTTTTATATTAATTACTTTCTTATAGTTGCGGATGCTTGCAAGGGATATAATCACAAGTGTGTATTAGTCCAAGTAAGGTCGGTACATTAGCATAGGTTCACCCACACAACACTTATCCAACCAAAGAACATTAATCAACTATATGAAGCGAAAGCACTTGACAGTATTCCCATGTGTCTTCGAGAACGTTTGGTCCTCATAAGTAATACAACCGGCTTGTCCTTTGCTGAAGAAAGGATTGGGACACTTGCTGCAATTATTATTATTGTCTTTTATTTACTACACTTTATTTCTTTGCATTATCAAAAACCCTTAAAAAATCCGTTTGCTAAGTATTTACAAAGAATTCCTGATCCAAACCACTTGTCAACACCTTTTGCTCCTCGTTGGGATCGACACTCTTATTTATCGAAAGTACTACGATACACCCCCTATACTTGTGGGTCATCAGTTGGCGACCGTCCGCTCACCTGGGCGATTGGACGATGTTGCCCTGCTGTTGGTGGATCGGGAATAGACCCGTCCCTATGAGTGTCGCCCCACGGTATGTTGCTCGACCGCTTTGGCGAGCGGGGCTTGGGCGTATTTAATCTAGATTGCGCTATCTCCCGTAGGGTTAAGGTTGGCGACCGTGGCCTGGCTCGTGATGGCATTGTCCATCGGAGTTGAGTAGAGGGGGAGGCAGTTGGCATCGTAGTCCTGTGGTGCGATTATTACTTGCGACTACACTAGGGGTGGTGTGCGGTGTGGTTGTGGTGGTGCTCCATGCGCATTCTCCCCTGGTGGTGGGCGGCTGCCTCCGGGTGACGCATTGTTGCAGACCTCGCGGTCGGCCGCGCGCACGGGGTCGTTTTCGTCGTTGAAGTTCAGGGCTCTGCCCTGAGTGGGGAGTTTGGGTTGCCGCGTCACCCGGCGTTGGTGACAGGCTGAGAGTTGTTGTGCAGTCTCTTGTTCGTCGCGAAATTTTTCGCGTTCAGTCTTCTCCTTCTCCCTGGCCTCGTTTAGGGCCACGTGGTGCCGCTCGATCTCGTCGGCGGTCGGCGTCGGTGGGAGGGGGTGGTGAAAGGGTCCACTAATGGCTCGTTGTCATTCTCCATGTAGATGGCATGATGGACGGAGGGGTAGATCTCATATGGAGATTCTGACCCCAATTTGTAGTCGAGGAGCTGGAGGATCGAGCCATTGTCATAGTCCCCAGCATTGGAGACTTTGGTAATGGAGCTAGCCTTGGACGCGGGGGCGGTAGATCCCATTTCTGGTGTGGGCTTCGCCGAGTCGGCGTTGGCGCAGAGGGTGGAGTTGCTCTTGACCAAGCCGTCCTCGCCCGAGTCGTACTTGGAGGCGAGGAGGGTGATCAATTGGATCTGCTCCTCTGAGAGTAGATCGTGTGAAGGCGATCTGTTGCTGATGACGGGTCCGGCGGGGTGCTCTGAGTCGATGGCATCGGTGAATCCAACGAAGAGGTTCATGGAGCCGATTGGCACCATGGCGGCGTGCGTGACCAGATGCGAAGCCGACACGTAGCTACTCGGCAGGATCTGGAAAAATCCGCCGGTAGCGATCATGCGACCGGTAGCGTAGGGTAGGAGAATTGGAGTGTAGGGTCCTGGCGCAGATCTAAGGATTGACTCACCAAGCCCCACGGTGGGTGTCACTGTCGTGGGAATGGCCCCACGACAGTCGCTACCAGGGGTAGCGATTGAGTCAAAGTAGGGCAAGAGCGAGTCACCATCTGCGGATCGAGATTGAGGGCAAGACACAAGGTTTACCCAAGTTCGGCCCTAGTAGGGTAAAGACATACTTCCTTCTTGATTGTATTAATGGCGAGTGAGGCGTATGGGCAGCGAGTCGCAAGGACGGGGTAGCTAATAGCTTGTGTCTACAATGGGAACCCTAGGGAGGCTTATATAGGGGTGCCTCACTAGGTTTTTACAAGATCTCAACCGAATAAGTAAGGGTTACGGGAGTTTGACCTAATCTGATTGGGCCTAGCTACGGTCTTGGGCCTTCGGGTCCAGTCACCGGTCTTCATTAGGGTCTTTATTTCAGTCGTTGTCTTTGTTGGCCCGCTCGACATTGTCTTGGGCCAATTGCTTCCTGCCTCTATGGATACCTCGATTAGCATATTCCCATCAACAATGAACTATATGTATAGTGTCAACTTAACACTTTACAATAAAATATCTGTCACTTCTATATACAAAACATATTCTTAGTTCTTTCAAAGATTATAAGAATATCCTTACTATCGTCTAATGATCATCTTATGAGTCACCCTGGTATATGCTTATAACATTTAAAGCATAGGACATATCTAGAAATGATAATGATTGATTAAGATATTCATATGATTATTTACTCACCAAGTGTCAAAATACTTTAATGTTGATTCAACCTTTTCCATGTGGCAAGAATCTTTCTCGTCGTTTTCATACTCAACTCATTCAATATTTTATCTATATACATTTGGCATAATATGTACATTTGGCATAATCATATTAGTGTCTCAATCTATCCAAATAGACATTAACTAGTTGAACGCTCGTGTGTTGCTACGGCATATAAATACATGAATATCTTATACCAAAAGGTGAAATAATTAAATTAGAATTGATGATATTGCAAGATCGTGGTTGATTATGAAATACTTGATAGTCTTTAGCTCTCTTCCACATCCTCTTATGTCTGGCATCCCTCGTCTTCTCAATCTATGTACAAAACTCACGCCTTTACGTTGTACCGTCCCTCCTCTCCTACATTTGACCGACTGAAAATTTTGGCATGCCAAGGTCTCATGTAGCACTTGCCGGGTAGAATACTTGTCGGCACGCGTGCACAGAGAGGCAAAAACATGTGTCCGCTTTTCTATACTTGTGGGTGTAGCAAGAAAAAGGTAAACAAAAGGAAAAATTATTCAATCTCTCGAGCCATATACAAAAGAGTAAAATTGAAATGCATATACACTTTGCTCTTTTCAAAATATCATCTCAAGAAATGAATCAAGACCATCTCAACAAATGCATATCATCTACTAGTATATTCCAGCACCATTTTCACATATATTAGCAACTATACAAACACATAGTTCTAGAAAAAATCATAAATTCACCATGTAAAGTATATACAAATTTACACTGAATTAAACCGTAGAGCATCGCACAATATGAGTTTAACACCTGTGGAATATCATCGTATTGCTACACTATGGCACATCGTTTCTTTCATATTGCAAGAAGTAAACTTCATACCTCACCGACCTTCCACAGTTCTGCTGCGCAAGATATGGATTAGAATTGATAACTAAAATGCAAAAAGATCTAGTTCAGATATGAATTACAATGCACAAGTTCAGCTTTGCTGAAACTATTGGATAGAAGAAATTCAGATTCAAATATTGCGAGAATGACCTGAAACTATGATTTCCCAACAATAAAGGTAGTTCTAATGGTAATCCCTCCTAGCAGTAGCAGATTATCTAATGAATACCTGAAAATATGAGTGCTCGACAACGAAGGTAGCTCTAATAGAGTGTGACAATGTTTACTAAAGCAATAATAAACATTATGGTAATAAATGATCTTTAAAAATGCAAATGTATGCTATATAACTCAGTGGTTTCAGCATGTTTCCACTATAATCTAAACATGCCTTTCTGTATTGTGGCCGTTATTTCCCTCTTCTAATAGAAAAGGCAGTGCTCCTTCCAATTGCTCTAAAAAAAATGCAAATATATGCTATATAACTCAATATGAATATTATTCAAATTGGATTTTAAAGGGGTTAAATAAGCCTATGTCAGTCAACTCGTGATGTACAAAAATTATTATATGAGGTGATAAAGTGAGTAGACACGAGTTACATGGCACAAATACAAAAACTACTCAACCTAGTACCCTGTGCATACCCCTCATGCTAACACCACATCCCTTCCAGTTTGGAGTGGGAAATCCAACATAAGCAATGTAGACATGGAAAACTGGAAGTGACAATGCAGAGAGGCAAAAATACTTGTACGATTTTCTATACTTGTGGGTGTAGCAAGATAAGGTAAACAAAAAAAGAAAAAATATCTAATCTTGCAAGCCATATAAAAAGAGTAAAGTCGGAATGCATATACACTTTGCTCTTTTTGAAATATCATCTCAAGAAATGCATCAAGACCATCTAACCATAGGGAAATGTCAGTGATACATTTTTCCACTGATGTTTACCATGTCTTCATGACTGCATAAACCATATGACCAATCTTTTGTGTATTATCTAGAGGGAGCCCAAACAGATTTTGATGTTGCACAGCATTACTAACCATCTTATAGCTTATTAGGCATATGAATACCAAAAATACTCACAAAGCAGTACGAGACGGCATGCATAAAACAGGTTTAAAACCTGGACGAGCAGTGGCCTCTCCATGGTATGGATGGACAAAATAACACACGGATCTTCGTGATTCTTCACCTAGCAAATTAAATAAATCTCCAGTTGTCGCGCTCGCCGTAGCCCGCCCACCGCAAACCAGGCCTCAACTGTAGCTAACCTAGGATTTTGTATGTGCACAAGTGCAGGCTCGCTAGAAGAGAAAAAACACTTGACGGACAAGTACTCAGTGCGTTTAGCCATTTTAACAAACACAAGCCTTGCACTTCCCACAAACATCCTCCCCTCCCATACCTTCATCAGAGAAAGTGCACCGCTGCATCATAGAGCAGAGGCATCCACTCAACCGCAGTTGTATCTAGGTGGAGGCATCGAGCGGCAGCGCCAGCTCATGGACACGGACTTGACAGCGTTCATGGCGGGGGGTAGTGGTGGCTGGCGGAAGCGCGGGGGGGGGGGGGGGGGGGAGGGAGAGGTTGTAGGAGGGGCGGCGCCCGACGTCCAGCCGGCGGTGTTGGGTCGAAAGATCATGGACACGGACTTTACAGCGTTCATGGCGGGGGCAGTGGTGGCTGGCGGAAGCGGGGGACAGCCGCTGGCTGCGCTGCAAGAGGTTGTAGGACGGGTGGCGCCTGGCGTCCAACGGGCGGCGGTGGGTCAGGGCGTCGCCAAAAAGCTAGACTACATCGAGATCGAGGTAAACGCGGCGGCGCTTGGAGGCGAGAAGGAACAGAGAAGGAACAGACCTGGTGACGCTCGGGGGAGTGCGGGTTGATATGTCAGTTTTGACTTGGCGGTGGCGGTTGCGGTGGCGGTTATTTGTCTAAATTACCAGGGTTAAAACTATAAAAAGGGCAGACGGAAAAAATTAGTGTCCAAAAAAGTATGTGAATTTTTTTTTTTGAAAAACACAGTACAAACACAGATTGACGAAGTCACCGTAGGCACCTCGCTATCGACGGGAACGTCGCCTCCCACTGAAAGAATATTTCGCCTTAATGAGACACCAAAGCGTTAAAACCGGGGTTTGAACTCTGGTGGTTGACATCGGAGAAGCCCTGGAGGTTATCCCATCTCAGGAATTTTTTAATAGTATAGATGCCTAATATTCGGGTTTTGTTTAAATCTTTTATCAAAATCTAATTTCAATGATATTTTTAACCTATGTCAAATAAAAGATACATTATTTTCAATCAACAATATGTCTTATACTCAATGTATTATAAATATGTCTCAGCGCTCCCACTTATTTTTTTTGCAGATGCAGGTATTTTCATCGTTTCTGATGAAATTAAATATTTTAACAACTTCATCATCATGAAGATTCAAACCCCGTGATGCGTACCTCAACCATTGAAGTTTGCATGTTCTTTTAGCATCTTTTGATTTAACCAAACCCCTCAGACCGTATCAAATACATGTCCTAGGTAACCATTCTATTAGAAGAATATTGTTTTTGTTTGTTCAACTAGCATATACAACAATTGATATATCTAGTGGTTGCTACACTAATCCATCCAGACTAAATCATTATGAAAGATTAAATCTTGTCGTATTAAACTCTTTGAACATTGTCGTAAACTCTTTACCGATATGTCGACTATTTTATAGATGTGAAACATCCATGTCTGTTTTTTTATAGATTCATATACAACTGATAGGCTTCATGCTTTCTAGAGGGCCTTCCAAGTTCAGTAACTTGGCTTCTCGTGTATGAAACTATCACGAATTTTATGGCTTCGAGCCATTTGACGAAGTTAGGGTTCATCATCGCTTTTTTGCATGTAGTAGGTTCATCATTGTCAAATAATAATGATTAATCTCAAATATCACTATCTGATTGTTTACTCGACCTACTCGGTTCAATGGAAACTTAAATCTCTGTGACCACAACTTTTGAGGCACGTGACCATGAGCATTGTGGCTGCCTCCGGGACATTATCCGACGCTGCGTAACTCAACACATATAGATAAGGTTCAATAATCTTATCAAAGTTCTATTATCCTTCCACTTAATTTTTCGTGAAAAATTTCTTCTCAAGACACTTGACGTTCTAAGCGACAAACATTTTTGTCTTTGGTGCTATGGAGAAATACCCAACGGTTATTCAGGATAACCTACAAAGACATGCACATCTAACTTTGGTTGTAAACTTTTTACTTATGCCTAGCATCCCAAAATTTTAAGAAAATACAACTTGGGTTTTATCCCAAAGCATAACTCATATGGTGTCATTTCAACGGATCATGATGGATCTCTTTTAAGTGTAAAAGCAATAGTCATTAAAGCTCAATCTTTAAAAATATAATGGGATTTTTATAAATAACACTGTTGATCCTACCGTGTCAAACAAGGTTTGATTACATTTCATGAATACTCCATACTCATATGGTGTTTCGAGAAACGCAAGTCAATGGAATGATTCCTCAAATATTAGGTGTTTTGCTAAACTTATAACTCAAATATCTTCCTTTATGATTCGATCATAAATTTTTTATTTTCTTGTTACAATGATTTTCCACTTCATCTTGAAATCATTTGAGCATTTTAAAATGTTTCATATTTCTCCCTTATTAAGTAAATATACACATCTATTTACTCAAATTTTGGAGAAAGCATATAAAGTTTAAATCCATCGCTCACGACTACACATAATGGACAATATACATCAACATGCACTATGTCCAATAGGTTAGTCGTTCACTCTTCTTTGGCCCATGAACGAGGTTTTAATTATCTCCGGGAAAGTTTCACAAGCGTCAATCGATCAAAATCAAAAGACTCCAAAAATCCATTAACATGGAGTTTTCTTCTTGTTTTCTTTCTAGTATGATTTAAATGGAAATGTCTAAAAAGTGATATTCCAATCATTCATCTTACGACTTTTTAGCATCAGTGTTTATGGATGTGATTTATCCAACTAGATTTGTAAAAGTTCATTCATCTTCTATGGAATGCGGTATTTATTTGAATAACCATTATTCTAATAATACCAGAACAAAATAACAATTATTAATACAAATCTTAAAGGCAAGCTTTGGTGTCAACGAGAAACACAATAACACTTTATTTGTTTTCGATGAACATCAGCACATATTATTTTGCTAGTTACTTGGGCCATTGCAATTCATGAATTGTGTTGTTTTGTATGACACTTCATACCAACAAATTTGGTATCCAATACCTAAGAACCACATTGTTTAACAAGCAAAGAATATGCCCATAACATGTATATCATCTATATATGGAAATTTCTAGTCTTTTCTTTTCTGCCAAATATTTCTAAGATTCTCTTTCAGCATTTCCTTTTTATTTTTAAAAGAATCAATCATCATCAATAGTGGTGCCATACATATGACACATAGTACAAAGCGTGTATAGTCAAATACTAATATCTTTGGACTTACACTTTGAAGTTGATCACCATCATCAAATGTTTGGTGTTCTTTCAAATTTCATTCCTTTTAGTAATCCATTTAATGTAGTAAACATTTTACATACATCTTTTATCCATCCTTATCATGACAACTTTCACGATCAAGCTACTATAGCTTATAAAGTTGAATCGCGAGTATAATGTCATTGGATTGAATACAAGTACCCCACGAGGAGATCCTCGAGGCGGGGAAAGGTGGGGTGTGAGATGTACGGTTGTCCGGTACGGTGAGTGAAGGAAATATGCCCTAGAGACAAATAATAATATGGATTATTATCATATTTCATAAAGTTTATAATTAAGTTTTATATTATAATATAACTGTATTTATTGGAAATGTCAATGGACGTGTGATATACAAACAACCAGGAGTTCCCAGTGAAACTCTAGTCACTGGTTCATTGGTCAAACGGATGATCAAGATTTCAAGATCATGTTGGTGTCTTGGCCCCAATTGACAATGGAGTCATCTCATTGGAGAATGAGTTGGGAACTTACCCTATCTAAGCATCATAACACGATCATGTCACGAAGTTCAAGTTACGATGATTAGGAAACGCAGTGACTTATTCCTTAGACCGTGAGACCACATTTAATCACTGTCACCTGAGAATACTTTGATATAATCTAATGTCACTTGGTGAAATGGTGATCATAACGATGTGTTTGGGTATTCAGAGGGGCAGGTAGAGGCGTATGCGTCAAGAGTGGGATTTGTCCATCCACGTGATGGAAGATACTCTAGGCCCACTCGGATGAGTTATATCCATAATCTGCACAACATGTGACTAGGTCACGGGGATGTCACTTGTCGGATTGAGTAAAGAAGTTATTGTTGGTAACGAGGTTGAACCCGATATGGAGATGTCATTGATCAAGCCTCGGACAATACAAGTATCACAGAGACAAAAGGAATTTATAGTTCAAACGACATTGTCATCATGGAATGTACAGGGATCAACATGGCACCAGTAGGAAAAGGCCTAGTGGTGGCGTTCGGAAAAGGAGGTTCGTGGTGTTGAATGCTCGCGCCACTAATATCACTCCACTGGTAGAATTTAGTGGTGGCGTCTGAAGCAAACGCCACCAGTAGTTTATCTAGTGGTGGCGTTTGCGCTGAACGCCACCACTATTTATCATAATAGTGGTGTTTCATGTAAGCGTCACCATTAGATACTTATTTTTGGCGTCCCTTTTATTTTGAGCGCCACAATTGAGGTCTCGAAAATTAAAAAAATCTGGTGCATCCAATTGAATATTCACAACACATCAACATATATTCATGCAGTCAACTACATATAGTAGCACATCATTATAGTAAACCATATATAGTAGAGCTAGATAACTACATAGCACTAACTACTAGTCCTCAAAAGGATTATTGGCAACGTCCGTGCCATACCTAATGGCAGTAGTAGGAATCTCGTCATCTGAAGAAGCGTCGGAGTCTGTCGATGCTCTAGGGCCTCGGTATCGAAGTATCTCATGCGACCTTCATAGAGATGGAAGACCAACTTCTCCTGGGCGTCCATCTTATAGGCATCAACCATCTCAGTCCACCACGGACCACCAAAAAAGGTGCGGTTCACCTCATTTGTGACTTGGACCGTGTAGGTCTGTGCAGGTTGCTTTAGAGGCAGTAGATCGACCTGAAACTGTCCCTATTGCCACAATGGCCAATCGAAATGGTCCAGGAACTCAACTCTAAACTTGCAGGTATGTTCTGCATATAGAATCATAAGAAAGCAACAATTAGCATGTAATTCAGTTGCAAGATATATATATAGTTTGATTGCTTGTGAATGGACATACCATACTAACTTCGCAGTCAAAAGGGAGCACTATGACAACCTTCTTGTTCTTGCACCCTTGGTAACCACAATGCTCACACCCATCATCATTCATTATACCTATATATGATCATGCAAACTTAGTTATATAAACCATTTTAGCATCATAAGTAGCACAATATATCAACATAACACATAAGTAAGATTAGCTAGCATCATGAGTAGCACAATATATCAACATAACACATAAGTAGTATGATAGGTAGCATAACAGTCACATGAGAACATCCTAAACTCGAGTAGACCCGGTGTTAGTGGTGTCGTTGTCACCCAAGCTGTCCCAGAAAGAGGACGTCAGGATGCTTGAGTTGTCCTACTGCGTGCCGGAGGGGCCGACCTCGTCCTGCCTGTGATGACACTACTACTGCGTGCCGGAGGGGCCTACCTCGTCCTGCCCGCGC
This sequence comes from Avena sativa, assembly GCA_916181665.1. Lineage (NCBI taxonomy): Eukaryota > Viridiplantae > Streptophyta > Magnoliopsida > Poales > Poaceae > Avena > Avena sativa. The sequence goes on from OV702283.1 coordinate 199,266,500, forward strand.
TGATGCCGCTGTCGGCTCTCGCTAAGGACCTCATACTGGACCGCCATCACCTGGGGATCAAGTAGGAGATCCCTGACCAAGGGGTCATCCTCCTCGGGAAGGTAGAGCACCAGCTGCCTCTCGACCTGCTAGTGCTCCCTCTCCTCGGCCCTCATGGCGATCATCATGCCCTCTAGCGCTAACAGATGCGCCACGCGACGGTCCTCCTCAAAGTTGACGACCGCTCTTGCCCCCAAGTGTTGGACCGCGACGCAGTCATAGGCGTGGGTCGCCTGCCACGGGCACCCAAAGGTACCTATTTGCATCTTCCTGTTGTCCACTATCAATTGAGCTGCCTAAGTAAGGGTCCTCGTGGGTTTCCGGTGAACACCACGAAACCTCGGCTCTGGCTCCAACATGATACTAATTAAACATCAACATTTCATACAACAGTTAGTCAACATATAAGAAATGAATATATATATATATGTACGTTAAATCATCTATACTAAATCATCTACACTAAATCATCAACACTAAAATCATCTATACAAACCATCTACACTAAAATCATCCATACTAAATCATCTACACTAAAATCATCTATACTAAATCATCTACACTAAAATCATATATACTAAATCATATACACTAAATCATCTATGCTAAAATGATCTACACTAAATCATCTACTCTAAAATCATTTACCCTAAATCATCTACACTAAATCATCTATAATCATCAATCCACACTAAATCATCTACACTAAAACAAATAAAAAAGGGGGAAGAGGGGATCACCGACAGTGATGGCAAGATGGGGACGAGGCAGCGTCGGCAATATGGGGACGAGGCGGCGGTGGCCAATGTGGTCGAGGCAAGGGAGGCGACGAGGGAGATGGGACGAGGCGACAATAGCGAGATGGGGACGAGGCGGCGGTGGCCGATGCGGTCGAGGCGGGGGCGGTGAGATAGGTACGAGGCGGGGGCAGCGAGACGGGGACGAGGCGGCAGTGGAGAGACGGAGACAACGTGGGGGCGGTCGAGGCGGAGACGGCAAGATGAGGACGAGGTGGGGGCACGGCGGTGGCCGATATGGTTGGCAAAGGGAGTTGGGGAGTGAGAGGGAGAGGAGGGAAGGGGGATTACGGGGAGATGTGCTTCGCGGGGCCGCGCAAATTCCAAAGGCCACCACTAAATCTGAACTTGTTCCACCTGTGGGTCTGCTTTAGTAGTGGAGTCCGTGGTACACTAAACACCACCGTTCAGGAATAGTACTAGAATTTGGTTTATTCGAGATGCCACTACTATTTTGCCTTGCAGTAGTGGCGCCCAATTGTTTTTAGACTCCACTAGGAAAATGACTACTATAAGCCTTTTCCTACTAGTGTGGGCATCCCGGTCCCGCTATTTATCATTAATGGAGATCATGTCTGTGCTATTCCCGAGCCGTGGGTAAATACGTATACTTAAGGGGACGATGAGCTAGAGATCCTCTGTAAGTTGGAATCACAGTAGATAAATCCGAAATAGTTTCGTGGAGAGAGATCCAAAGCTATTCGGAGAAAGAAGGGAAACCAGAAAAGTTTCGTGAGAGGACCGGAATTGTTCGGGGGATTTCCGAAGATGTTCGGAGGAAAACGAAGGGGAACCGAAAGGTGTTTGGGTCAAATCGAATTTTATAATATGTATTTATATATTAATTAATGTAATTTATATTAAATATAATATTAAGAATCTAATTTGAAAGGGTATTCCACTAATGGGCCAAACTTCCTAGGAAAAAAGGGCCCATGAGGGAAACCAAAGGAGGGGAAGGGCCCATGCGCCTAGGTCTGCCCTCCTCCCTTGGCCGGCGGCTAGGGTTAGGGTTTGGGGGCGCCCTAGGGTTGCCCCCTTCCCTTGGCTGCCACTCCTTGCCCACCTTAGGGTTTTCTTGGTGTGGGGGGGGGGGTAAGGGTGCCCCCCATTCCCTATATAAAGCCCCCCTTGGAGGAGGAAGCACACAACACCAATTCCATTAGTTGGGACCTCTCCTCCTCCTCTGTCCGCCTCCAATCTCTCTCTCTAGTTGTCTCCTTGCGCTAGCATGGTTCTATGGTTCGAATGTTCGCACAAGAGACGACGCGCCTGCAGCACGCCGTTGCATTGAGGAGATTGTAAGCCAGATATCTACTTCTGCACTCCCGACAGGTATCAAGGAGCCGGAGGTCATCATCATACATCGTATGTGTATGAAACCACGAGAGGCCACACTTGGGGAACCTTGGATGTTGTGATCCGGGCGGCTGTATGATGATGGAGCAAGGGATGACTTGTGAGGAGCTTTGCGACCTTGAGGTCGGCTACGAGGGCGACTACATTACCCACGTTCCCCTCAGAACATTAACCTCTTTCAGACTATAAGGCCATGTATTCTAAATCTTCGATCGTTACTTCATTACTAATAGATAGATCTTGGGCATTAGGGAAATCCATCGTAGGATTTTTTTTGTTTTTTGCACCAGAACCCCAATAGTGGTATCAGAGTCGATGTATGCATAGTAATGTTGTATGTCCAGTACGCACGTGGATTGTGCGGGCATTGATCCTATAGTTGTTACCCTCCCATGTGTACTTGTTTGATGAATCAGCCCGGACCGACCTGACGCGTATCCATATGCAAGACCGGTTCCACGCTCGACAAATGACTTGTTCCGTACAAGTGACTAGCGGGTGTTTGTCTCTCTTTCAATAGTTGATATAGCATTTACAACAGAGGGCCCCGAAAGGGGTGTGGTAGAGACAACTATTTAGATTCATGTTGTGGTTGGGAAGTTCATAGATTAGAAACGGTTCTATTGCGAATGCCCTATCAACCACAGAAAACTTGCAAAAGATAAAGTAGAGGTGTCTAACTTTATTTTGCCGGAGGGCTTGTGTTATGGTACGGTATTAGTCGTTGTGAAGGTAAAGTAGTTTACTTTTATGTCACTAAGTTGTGTAGTAATAGCCATCGTTTCGATGGACAACCTACTAGTGGCGCCGTGGACTTTGCATCAAACCGGTGGCTAGATGGAGATCATGCCAGAGCGCTCTATAGAGATCAAGGCGTAATAAGGACCATATCATATCATAATATACATGTGATGTTGATACATGTTTTAAATCTTATTATGTGCCTGTATTAGATATAGAACGATAGCATAAAAGATAAGATGATCCCTAATACTAATTCTGATGATAGTGTTCCCCTTGTGTGTGCACCAACGATCGGGGGCTAGACATGTCTGTGTTCGCATAAGGTGGGTGTAAGCCATGTTGCACTGCAATACACACAAGTTAGAGTTGGCGAGCCTATCATATGTAGATATGGCCTCAAACATAAGAGACCAAAAGGTCGAGCATGAGTCACATGGATGATATGGTTGACAATGGAGAATGTCTACTTTTGAAGCTATGTTGCTGTTCGTGAAGATCGGAGGTTGCATGGTGAATTGGGATCGTGTGATTGCTAAAATCGTCTAAGGGATGACTATTTTAGTGGGATCTCAATTATGAATTGAACTCATATTATGAACTTAGTCTAGATGTCTATTTGCAAATGTCTTAGCAGATCCTGGCCTATCCAATTGAGTTCCTTTATGACCATGGGAAATTTCTTGATTGATTTGGAACTTAGCATAAAGGGGTCTAACTTCATAGATTAATACCCACGCCTAAGGGATATCCTCGTAATAAATGATCTTATCTTCTTGATACAACAACCATTAGGAGATAGTCCAATGGCTCAACAACATTTGTGTTTTCTCTATAATCATCGAATAATCCATTCTCCATTCGATGGACAGTGGACTACAATTTTGTTTTCTGCAAAATAAGGCACATAATGTATGAGTCATTGGATTAGTTTTCTTCCATGATGGATGAAAACAAGATATTTGTAGAGTCATTCGACAACCTTGCATTAGATTTGAGAACTCTCAGAAGGGCTTGATTGCAAGTGGAGGTCATGGAAGAAAACGGTATATGTTAGATATAAAAAGTTATGAATGTAATTCTTGGAAAGGTCGTTGCAGTTTACAAAGTATTGGATACTTGTCCCGTTTTGTGAAAATAGGATGGTCTGCTTGAGAATTGCCAGAGATGAGGAAATGTGGCTTGATAACGGCAAGCAAATTGGTTGATGAATGAAATCACTGCTTCCCTCAAAGTTTGTCATTTGGATTAGTGGACTTGAATAAAAATTTGTAATCCTTATTTGTGTGTCTTGATTTTTGCGAGACGATTATTCATATGAATAAGCTACAAGCCAGTTGTACTGTTCTTATGAATAATACCTTTATGGTCACATTATGATTATAAATGAGTTATTCTCGTCACTATGTTAATGATAAAAGTTTAAGCATTTATAAAGGATTAGAATGCTAAAAGATATCCAAATTTTAATAATGAGATGACACTATTGTTTAAGTCATGGTGGTTACTGCATGTTTTTCATTTAGATGAAAATCAGGGTCTTAGATATTTGATCTAGTGGCTTTGCAAAACCATGTCTCCTTAGGCAAGATGACTAAAACTCCACATTCTGGTAAAATGGTTATATGCGAAGAAATGTTAAATTTTATACATAGTGATGTATTATATTTTTCAACAAAGTAGTGGAAATCATTATTCCATAGTGGACTTAAGTGAATAGGTGTATTTACTTAATGAAATACGAGTTTGAAATGATTTGAAATGTTCGTATGATTTCAAAACAAAGTGGGATATGGAATTAACAGGAATACAAAGTCTCTTCGATTTGATCGATATGACTAAAGTATTTAAGTTATTTTTTGGCATAAAAGGACTTGTGAAAGATGTTTCAAAAATTATGATAATTGTACAAATTCATGGTGTTCATATGTCTAGATATCATAATCATTTTGTATTAGATACATATGGTCTAACATTATCACTTATTAGGGCAATAGTTGTCATTTTGAGTTAAATATCAAAATAAGCAAGCACTTGTTTGAAATACAAATGAACATCTAAAGATTCGGGGAAAGAACACCATAAGAGTTATGGCACGTTTGAGTTTCTAGAGATTTTGATAATTCGAAATCAAGACGAATAAACAAGTCTTTGTAGCATATTTGACGAGGGGTCGACTCGTCAATGCCCATTGTTATGGACTTAGGTTTTGGAGGAGGGGACGCTGGAGATCACGGAACGAATAACAGACACGCAACACAGGGACACGAGGTTTACCCAGGTTCAGGCCCAGAGAGAAAACCCTAATCCTGCTTGTCTATTCTTCTTTAATGGCGATGCCAGAGGTTACAGGGGTGCGCAGATTGGATCTGGCGAGGTGTGTGCTAAGTTATGAGGTAGGTCCTTCTCACCGTGCCCTCCTAGCCCTTATATAGATAGGCCAGGTCCCGGGGATAGGCCGAGTCGGTTACAATTTTAGGTTTTCTCCCTTCAAGTTTCTATCTAAAGAGGACGTATCCACCAAGGAGTCGAATCTTCACTGGGCTTGGGCCACCTAAAATCCTCCTGGGCTTCACAATCGAGGTACGCCTTCTTCATGGCCTTTTGCTGGGCCGGACTGGGTAGGCTAATATCGGGTACCCGTAGGGCATACCCATGTCAGTAGCCCCCGAGTGTTCAATCGAATCATAGATTCGACTGGAGTCTCTTAAGTCATTCGAGTGCCTTTCATCCGAACATATTTCGGGTTAATGTGTTGGTTCATAGGGATAGTTGATACGCATGCCTGACTCTCTCTACGGATTGGGGTGGGTTAACTGCCTTTGGAAAAAACAACGCTATCTACTCAAACTCAAGTCCCTGGACTCGAATTTGGAAAATTTCTGGCATAATTTGACTCAGGCCGCGAAGGTCTTATAGGAGTTGAATTCCAGTATTTTTGAGTCATGTACCCAACGCGTCCGTCGGGATTTTTCATCGTGCCTACTGACACGAAATATTACTGGCAGAGCGCAGTCGGGTGCGTTACCAGACCATCAGATTGTATCTATAGGTCTTATCTTTGCATCGTAGACACAACATCCGAAAATTTATCGCCCTAGAGGCGTTTCGGGTGACTAAGGAGACTGATGGCCTGCAAGTGCACATGTTTGTTAGAGAATGTTTTCGCGGAAGTATTAATTCTAGTTTTTATATCGATCCCAACAAGGAGCTTCGACAAGTACTTTTAGGCAGCATTGACCACAATTTTTTATGGTGGAGGGTTGTGAGTAAAATATAGAGGAAACTTGCGTAGGGAGTAAATAAGGAGTAAATTACATAAAAGTAAAGACTGGAAATGAGTGTGGAGTTCTTGCAGATGAGAAATTAGGTGCGGGGAGAAACGGTTCATAGTGAACATGCCAAATGGATAAAGAGGAATAAGTAATTGTGATATTTCTTATTTGTAACTGAGTAGGCAAGCAACCCATATACCGACTAGGAGTTCTCATGGCCAATTCTTCCTAGTCTCAATGATCTGTTTGTCTGTTACCACGACAATGTTCAACATATCATTTAAGGTCTTGTGATCAGATCAAGGCTTTAATATTGATGGTTCCTTGTTGTCCTCGGGTGATGCTTACTCCTCATTGATATCGGCCGTGTCACTCGAGGGTCGCCAATTCGTTAGCACACAATTTCATACCTATGACATATTTAGATCATGTTACCTGGGCCCTTAAATTAGATAACAAGCATTAGACAAACATAGATAATCATTCTCACAGATTAATAATCACTACAACAATCAAAAATGGATTGATAAAAAGGAGGCCTGAGACATCTCACCAATTCCCTATATCTCCCACGCCTATGCGGATTTACTCACACATGAGGGGGAGACAAATCAAAGGCATAATTGTATTGCAAACGGAAATCATCTGAAAGTTATTGTAGCAAACCATAATAGTACTCGGAGATCAAATCAAATACAAACCAAAGGTAGATCAAAGTAAGGTGGAGATCATCGAACAACGAGGGTATGTTCTTCTCTTACAGATCTGATCTCTTCTCTCTAATGAGTTTTGCGGCGACTGTGTTCTCTTTTTTATCGTCTATCCTTCACGAAAGTTGCTTCTATTGATATAGCGAAGCCGCTGGCAGGTAGTATGGGCGGACAATACGAGCGCGTTCCGACCGTACCACCGGTCGTTATGTGCACTGCACGCCTCCAATGAAAGAGGCTCCAATTAGGGATTTGCTTCTTTTGGTGTAATTAGCTCATAAATGCCATTATATCTTCAATAAATATTTATTACCTGAAAACCAAGGATTCGCTAATTGCGACATTAACATTAGTGGAAAAGGCAATCTTTAGTGAAATCCAGCAATAAACAAGAGGGAAATTAATTGAAAAAGTCATGAAATTGGGAGCTATCAACATCCCAAGCTTAGCTGTTGCTCGCCCTCGAGTGACAAAGCTATAATGAATAATAGCGAGGAATTAAAGCAAGGCAAAAAGTCTTACATGTTTGAGGTTGTATCATATTCCATTGTCTGAAATCCTACAACCTTGATCATGAGCATAATATATCTGAACAGTTGCACTTAAGTTCCATCCCTAGACACAAATAACTTGATAGTTAATAATTCTTAAAGACCCAAATGAGATTGTCAAAAATTTGGCTGGGCTTGTAGATTAATTTTTCTTCAGCGCCTCTCTTGTTATGAGAGTAAAATGTTTTCAGGCAAGGTCGCTTTGTTTCAAATTGAAGGGTGCACAAGTAGATGTCAAAAAGAAGGATAATTTTAGAGCCTTTTCATTAACACCCACTTTAATAATCGTGGCTATCAAACACCTCTTATTTTCCTTGTTTTTCAAGAACTCTAATCATTCATTTTAGGTGTTAAGGTGATGCCAAATCTCTAGCAAGGTACAAAATATTTTCAGCTCATATCTTTCTTCTCCTTTTCAAGGATAAATGATTGTTTGCTTTTTATAAAATGCTTACATAACCTTTTTGAGAATACTAATACTTTTGCCCTTATAGTGACACATATTCCACTCATGTCATCAACTCATAGCCAAAATTTAGGGTTATACCATAGATCGTTCGTAGGTCAGCAGAGTTGTTAGAATCTCAAAGGTGTGTATGAGAAACATAGAACTATTTCTTCTCTCTATTTTTCGGCAGGGTAAAACAAGTTTTAGCATCTCCCTCTCCCACCATAAAAATTTCATTCCATCAAACAATTCTTTTTCAGAAGGTGTCATCAAGTAGTCAACGATCAGTATGTGGGGTTGAGTACTACTAAGAGTAATCCTTTAAGACAAAAACATGTCACCGAAGTTGTCGATAGACACTTTTTCTTGTTCTCAAAAGTTTTGGATTTTAATCTAAATGGTCGTTTTTCAAAGTCGCAAGTCTTAACCAAAGTAGTTACAAAAACCTTTGACCTCAAGCCTTAAAAGATAACTAGTTATGCGCGGAGTAGGACTCAAGTGCAACCAAACAAACATAAAATGTTCAAGAATAAACTTACAGGAAGAGGGAAAACAAGAATGTGATACCTCCTCTTGCTTGCTTGCCCCTTGCTTGAGCCGTCTCATCGTGTTCATCTTTATAGCTATGTCACTAGGGGCGAATAACCTGCAGAAGAACCAACAAGAGGAGAGAGAAATTTGAACAAATGAAGATAAAATCTAGTATAATTTTTTCGATTTTCTTTTTATCAATGCAGAACTGAAAATAAACATGCAAAGAGAATGAAAATAAATAAAAAATAAAAAATGGAAAATTGGAATGCAAAAGGTGGGAGGAATTAATCCTCCCCAAGCTTAGGCTCTTGGCCTATCTGAATCAATAGTTGCCACCGTCTCCAGGTGGCAGCTGTTGGTACGGGAATTTTGGGTAGTGGTTTGAAAAACTAGTCATAAATGAGGTGAAATCCTGAGTGAGATAAACTATGTTGGCATTCGCATCATGCAATGTATTTTCAATGTTGTCGATGTGATGTAGCACCTGGTCAAAATCACTCCTTGGGACATAGTTGAATCCCGACTATGGTTGAGGCATACCTTGCCGGTGCTAAGGGAAAGGCCGGTTGTGGTGGTGTTGCTGGCCATAATCATTCCAGCCTCCTGTGTTAAACTCCTATCCTCCTTGCCCTTGCTATTGTTGGCCAGCTGCTGCATCTTCCCAGTTGGGATGACCTCCTAACGGGTGCAATCCTCCCTGAGAAGATCAGTTCCTGCTGGAACTCCTCCTCTGTGAGGACCCAAATTTGTTTACCTGGCAAACCAAAATCTTCGACAAAAGGAAGCAAAACTTGTTGGAGATCACTGTTAGGCTCAAAATAAAACTAGTAAGCACGAAGGGAGCGTTGGGGTCTATAGACCCCCATGAATCTGGTGCTAGCCATGTGAATATCATCCAGCGTCTTACTACCAGCTATGGCCCTTTCCTGTGGCATGACAAAACCACTTGTGTAGGCGATCTGAGTGAACAAGCCTCCACAGCGGATGTCTCCAGTGGAAGCAGCACGTTGGCGACGAAAGTGCTGGATGAGTAAAGCACCCAAGTTTACCTTGTGCTCCATGTTGGGGTGCAGGGCCATATGTGTTACACTCATTTCGGGACCTACCATTGCCCCAACATCTCCTTTTCCAAAAATAGAATTCACTAAGAAAGTGTGAAAATAACGGATAATGGGATTCTGGATGGTTGCACTCTTTTTGCGCAAGAAGTCAGTGTTTCTGTGGATAGAAATATTCTCCCAAGATTGCATTGCCTCCACATGCACATTGTCATTACTTCCAAGTGCTCCCGACTAGGAGAACCCGAAACAATCACAAAATTCATAAAAGGTAAGGCTGCAGAGTTGCCCATTGAGCATAAAACTTACACTGCAATTTTGCTCCTGGGCTTCGAGATCATCATGGAATGAGGACAAGAACTCGAACATGGTGAGCTTGAAGGTGTCAACGATGATGTGGGAGAAAAAAACCATGCCTGCATGTTTAGCCATCCGCTCGAAGTCCTCCAAGAGCCCTTGGTGGGAGATAAACTCGTGATTTGCCCACTTGGTGGGTACAACATCACGCTTGCCCACCCTCTCAAAGTCTCGGCTCATGTCGGCCCTCAAGTTATCTGCCTCTGAATGCCTCTTCTTTGAGCCCGGCGACACAGAGGAGCCCGAGGCCACTGCCACACCCTTGCCCTTGCGAATGATTCTTACAATGTTATGCATTGTGCTGTAAAATTTGCAAAGGAAAACGTAGTTAACAATTTTCTGTCATACAAACAAACAATTATAGCCATTAGTTACTAATCCTAACGTGAGGAATCAAAAATTATCTCAAAATATGATGAACTCATCTAGATAGTCAATGTGATGAATTCAACCATGGATTTCAAAAAATAAAGCGTGGATCGGATGAGAAACATACCGATGTGAAGCTTCCCCCACTCAAAAACACGAAATAAATGAAGAATCAAAGGTTCTAGGTGATTAGGTTTTGGGGTGGAGAGAGAAAGAACAAGGGAGAAAGGAGGAAGAAGAAGGAGGAGGATGGCTAGATCCAGCCGCCCTCAGTCTTTACCAGGCAACGCACACGGTACGGGCGCGTCTCGCCCGTACCGATGGTCGCCACTATAGGATCAACACTAGGGTTTCAAGATCAAACCTAGAGTGCTTGGTACGGGCGGACGGTATGGCAGGTCCCGCCCGTACCGTAGCTCGTTATCAGCACTAAGGATGTCATTGGTTTTGTTGAAGATCAGTACGGGCAGGCGGTACGGGCGCGTCTGCCCATACCGCTGCTCGTCACAGGTACGGTGAACAGCGTCGGTTTCTTCAATATTTTGGTACGGGCGCATGGTACGGTCGTGTCGCCTGTACCGACTCTCGTTACTAGTACTATAGACTGTAAACAACTTTCTCCTTCAATTTTCTCTTGTTTCTTTAACTTCTCTAGGGTCGGTCCTCTGAAATAATCAACACTTAAAACAAATTTATAAGCTCAAACAAAATAAAGATAAACTAAAGGGTAGAGTAAAGATAAAATTTTAATTCATTAAGAATGGGTTAGATCCCATTAAGTATTTTATTCCAGGATTTTGGTCTTTATCCAATTTCCATGCTATCAGCATTTACTTCAAGTTGTTCTTCATCTCTAGTTCTTGTTGCTTGCACACGCTTGGGTGGCGGAACATATTTTCCACCATGTTCCGGTTTCTTTGGGAAGTACCAAACAATCTGATCATCATATATATTAAAGACAATCTTACCACATAGTCTACGTTAGCTCTAGCTATGCTAAGAAATGGTCTTCCAAGGATGATAGAAAGTTTGTCATCCTTAGGAACATCAAGTATAATAAAATCAGTGGGTATAACATGTTGGTATATTCTAAGTAAAACATCTTCTATCATACCGACAGGTTTTTGAGTTGTCTTATCCGCCATTTGTAGGGTAATTGAAGTAGGGGAATACTCTCCTAAGTTTAATTTCTTAAATAAGGAATAAGGCATAACACTAACACCTGCTCCTAAATCACAAAGAGCATTGAATACATTAGTTTTCCCAATCACGCAGGAGATGGTTGGTATATCAGGGTCTCCAAGCTTAGTAGGAGGCTTATCTCCAAAGCTTGTCATTACTGCCACTGTCTTAGTTACCTTCTTTTTTCTATTAAGATATCTCGTATAAACTTTTTATAAGTAGGAACTTGAATAGCATTAGGTAAAGGAAGTTATAAGCAAAGTCTTCCTAATGCTTCGGCAAAAGAATCATAAATAGCTTTATCCGGTTCATACTGAACCTGATTAGGATAAGGAATTTCTTTTTCGTTAGTATTACCTTCTCTTTTACCTTTGGCACTGGAGGAGTGTCTTTCTTAGTTTTTATTGTCGCCGACTTTTGCTTATCAACATGATCTTCCCGTGATGTGACAACTTGCTCTTCTTGTTCCTCTCTGAGATCAACTTCCTCCCTTGAGTCAATCGTCTCATCATCTGAATCATATAGTTTACGCTTATCTCCTGCTTCATCTTCCTCTTGTTGTGTCTTGGAAGCTTGATGTGCTTTTTTCTGAGATTCATAATCTATGTAATCTTGAGGATCCACAAGGTTCTCTTCTTCTTGACTCATCTCTTGAGTCTCTCTTGCCTTACGGGCTTGTTCCTATTGATACCAAGGTGGCCCCTGTGGTTCCTGTGCCATGTCTAGTGACAATGTTAGTAGAAACTGTACCAAAATTTCCTTCGTTCAAAATCAAATTTTTGGTTTCAATAATTTGATCACATTGTGTTTTAACCATTCTTATATATTTATCTAAGTGTTTTATAGCATGACCCAAGTCATCAAAGACTTCGGTTAGGTCCCTTATATTCTTTTCCCATGTCATAAGACGTTTATAATTTTTATCACGAAACTGATTCTGTTGGTACCTAAACTTTTGCATTACAAGATTTATATCACCTTCTATTACATAAGTTTGAAGAATATCAACTTTAGTTTCTTTAACTAGTTCTGAGGCTATACCTTTCTCTTCCATGGACTTTTTAACTTCATAAATGAGATTGGAGAGTATATGGATCATACCTTTTTATGGTTCAACATCCTCAACTAGATTGTATTGTTCGTCATTAAAATATCTTACCTTGAAAATATTTACACATTCTGGCAATGTTAAGTTACATATAGCTCCCCTGCAAATAGATCAATCATCTCTTTTGCTTCGTCATTAAGCCCATTGTAAAAATATTGGATAACCAGCTGTTCTTTGAAACCATGATTTGGGAATTTCATAATCTTTGCATAAAATCTATTCCATGCTTGATAAAAGTTTTCTCCAATCTGCATGATCTATGATAATGAAAAATATTTATGCATGAATTCTCGGATGAAATCTTCCTAGCTTTTTATAGTATGATTGGGCAATGATTGTAACCAAGCTAAAACATTATCTTTTAGTGACCAGCGAAAAAGTTTAAGGAATACAAACTCTATTGGCAAACTTGCTAGTTTAAGGGTAGCTCAAAGGTCGTAGACCCTTGTCAAGTGGTTACTAGGATCTTTATCTTCTTCTCCTGCAAAAGCAATCTCTTTCATCATAAAAATTAGCTCAGGATATATTTAAAAATCCTGGCATTCGAGTTTAGGACAAAGAATATGTGTCTTTCTTAAGTGCCTACATGATTTCCCATATTCTCCCAATGGTAGCTCAGGTTCAGCCCCACGGGTGATGGTAAAGTGTGCCATCAATGGAATCAAGTTGTTCACGTCAATGATATTTGAGTTGGATTTTTTTTCAATAAACTCTTGACATCTTTCAGTCGGAATACGATCAATATATGGAGGTAAATAAGTTCTTCCTGATTGAGTGGTACATCTATCTTCAACGAAGATCATGAATGGTGTCAACAACTGTGCTGGCAAGAAACAACACTTAGAGCTTAGCTCCCCGGCAACGGCGCCAGAAAATATCTCGATGGCCTGCAAGTGCACAGGTTCATCAGAGAATGTTTTCACGGAAGTATTAATTCCAGTATTTATATTGATCCTAACAAGGAGCTTCGACAAGTTCTTTTAGGCGGCGTTTTTATAACACCTAAGGTGTCACAAGTCTTGAGTGAATTGACCACAATTGTTTATGGTGGAGGGTTATGAGTAAAAGATAGGGAAAACTTGCGTAGGAAGTAAATAAGGAGTAAATTACATAAAAGTAAAGACTGTAAATGAGTGTGGAGTTCCTGCATATGAGAAATTAGGCGCGGGGAGAAACGGTTCATGGTGATATTGAACATGCCAAATGGATAAAGCAAAATTAAGTAATTGTTATATTTCTTATTTGTAACTGAGTAGGCAAGCAACCCATATAGCGACTAGGAGTCCTCATGGCCAATTCTTCCTAGTCTCAATGATCTGTCTGTCTGTTACCACAACAATGTTTAGCACATCATATAAGGTCTTGCGACCATATCAAGGCTTTAATCTTGATGGTTCCTTGTTGTCCTCGAGTGATTCTAACTCCTCATTGATATTGGCCGTGTCACTCGGGGGTTACCGATTCGTTAGCACAAGTTCATACCTATGACATCTTTAGATCATGTTACCTGGGGCCCTTAAATTAGATAACAAGCATTATACAAACATAGATAATCATTCTCATAGATTAATAATCACTATAACAATAAAAAATGTATGGATAAAAAAGAGGCATGACATATCTCACCAATTCCCTACATCTCCCACGCCTATGGGGATTTACTCAGACATGAGGGGGATACAAATCAAAGGCATAATTGTATTTCAATCAAAAATCATCTGAAAGTTATTGTAGAAAACCACAATAATACTCGAAGATCAAATCAAATACAAACCAAAGGTAGATCAAAGTATCAAACCCTAATCTTACAATTGCCCATATCTCTCTCTCTAATTGATGATGGGGATGATGATGGAGTGTATGTTGGAGAGGTGGAGATCGTCGAAGAATGAGGGGATGTTCTTCTCCTCTTCCAGATCTGACCGTTTCTCTCTGATGAGTTTTGCGGCGGCTGTGTTCTATTTTTCGTCGTCTCTACTTCACAAAAGTTTCTTCTATTGATATAGCGGAGCCGCTGGCAGGTAGTATGGGCGGGCGGTATGGGCACGTCCGACCATACCACCGGTTGTTACGCGCACTGTATTCCTCCAATGAAAGAGGCTCCAATTGGGGATTTGCTTCTTTTGGTGTAATTAGCTTATAAATGCCATTAGATCTTCAATAAATGTTCATTACCTGAAAACCATCACAAGAAACCAAGGATTCATTAATTGCGACATTAACATTAGTGGAAAAGGTAATCTTAAGTGAAATCCAGCAATAAAAAGAGGGAAATTAATTGAAAATGTCATGAAATTGGGAGCTATCAGAGACGTTATCTCTCTTAGCATTATTTTGGGAAAGTTGCCGTTTGTTCCGTAAGTTATGTTTTACTACAGTCGTGGAGGATTCGAAGGATTTTAGTCAATTGATTCATAGGGTGCGCGACCAGCGCTCTCTATGGGAGTAGCCCCCGAGTGTCTGTTCGAGTCATAGACTCGAGCAGAGACTTATAGTCATCAGTCACGTGATACAATAATCCAGAAATCCTTCAGATGACCGATGCTTTCAAATGCGTAGCAAGATCTCCCTATGGGAGTAGCCCTCGAGTCCATAATGGAATCGTAGACTCGAAGGAGGGATCGAAGTTTGTGAATTTCTTCAATTGACCCAAGGACCTTTCCAAATTTTCAGGTGCACGACCAGCGCTCCTTATAGGAGTAGACCCCGAGTATTTGGTCGAGTCATAAACTCGAGTAAGTACTTTTGCCTTGATTCGAGAGATCAGAGTCATTATTGGCCTTTTCTGGGAGTTGTTGACATCATTGATGATGCCTGGTGAGCCCAACCGTATGTGGCAACAAAGACGATGGTACTAGACGATCATGGGTCCCACTTTCTGACTAGGATTTGACCAGTCACGCGTAGTTTACGTGAAAGTTACTGCGTCGCCTCGATTTCTGCTTGTAGTGGGCGTCGTTCTTGCGACGTTTCAGGGTGATGCACTCCACGTGTACAATGCGATAGCTGACACGTGTTAGGTTTAGTAGATCAACGGTTTCGCGTTGTTGTCTTCATCCCTTTTATACCGCTAGGGGCTGCGATAACTCTCCACTCCACCATTTGCTATCCTTGCACTGCCTTTGTCAATCTTTCCTCCATCATTTGTAGAGCTCGTGGATTCTTGTGCACTAGACATTCTCTGTACTTTTCCTTCCTCCTTTCTTCGCGTGCACCACACATCATGTTGTGCCAGCAAGATGGGTAAGCCAAAGAAAACTTCTGCCGCCGCCGGTACGAGCACCGTCGGCGCCGCTAAGAAGACGACCACCACCGGTCGTGTCACCAATGGTAGTTGGCAGCGGCCGATGATGAGGTAGGTGGATCTGCGCCGCCTGCGCGAGGAGCATATGATCCCGCAGGAGAAGGGAGACACCAAACTTCCCAAGTCAGAGGTAATCCATGATCCACCCGAAGGTTTTCGGGTAATGTTTTATGCCTTCACCATTAGAGGCCTTTCGCTTCCTGCCCACGAATTTCTTCGTGGGCTACTTTTTCTTTACAGGCTTCAACTTCACCAGTTGTCACCCAACTCCTTGTTGCACATTGCATGCTTTATCACGCTGTGTCAATGCTTTCTTGGCATCAAGCCACACTTTGGACTCATCAAGAAGCTTTATGCCTTGAAGATGCAGTCTGGCCATGGAGGAGCGGTATATGAGATGGGCGGGTGTGGAATATCTATCTGCCCCAACCAAGCAGTATTTATCCTTCCACCTCTGCGAGTCCGTCCAAGGATGGAGGAACAAGTGGTTATACAGCTGCGACTCCAAGCTGAACGGCCAACATTACAGGTTAGCCCCCTTCGAATCTAGCGAGGTGATCACCCAGAAGCATTCGTGGTCGAACGACATTCCTGCGGGTGAAACCGAAGTGGTCGAGAAATTGTACAAATGGGTGGAGGCTCTCCAATTGGTGAGAGGTAAGGAGGTCTCCGTCGTCGACATCATCCGCACCTTTCTCAAGCGTTGGGTATAGCCCCTCCAAGCGAGTGCATACCCAATGATCCTGTACGCTATCGTCCATGACCCAACGAGAGTTTCAAATAAGGAGTTATACTCATCCGATCTCGACAGGGCTCTTCGACCATTGTTGTTCTTTAAGTCCAATGACGAGCTTCCGGCGGAGTCGACGACTGCACTGTTCAACGCGAAGAACGAAGTTCCTCAAGAGAACATTTCACTTGCATGCAATGCGTGTTTGTTTGTGTCCTCTGTACTTTGTTTTGACTTGCGTTTTTGGTGTTCCGTAGGAACTTAAGGTGGAGAACATGGTGCCTCCCCTTCCTGAGGAGTTTGAGGTTGCACCAGATGGTGAGGACGTGGAGTCGGAGTCCACGGTCCCTGCTGCTCACTCGCCGACGGAGGAGGAAGCCCCCGAGCCTAGCGACTGGAACTCTCGCAAGAGAGCCCAAAGCAAAACTTCGGATGCCATGACGCCTCCAACGCCAAAGGGGCCCACTTTCTTATAGTAGCATGCTATGGGTGAAGGTGCTACCTCCCCCATTCCCATGGTGCCCATCCAGGATGTGGCTCCTCTGCCGAAGGCCAAGAAGACGAGGAAGACGACGTTGTTCCTAAACCTCTCCGACATCCCCTCGCGAGAATCTGATGCCTTTGCATTTTGCCTATTATAAGTTTCCATTGTTGATGCCTTATATGAATCTCCTGCTATTTTATACTAGGATGTCTTATTCAGGTGAATCCATGGAGGATGAAACTGAAGAGATGGATGTGGAGTCAAAAGCGGTAAGCGCAGTAGCTGCGGCGCCCTCCCCGAAGATAACGGCCAGCTTCAGTGATGGCGTGTGGAGTTCCTCCAAGACGAGGACTCACGCGGTTGTTACCCGGAAGGCACAGGCTACACCTTCAAAGTTTTCAGGTGGTCATGTAAGTATTACTCGACTGCTGCGGGCGAGCCCCCGAGCCTTTTATTCCTCTGACTATCGCTTTCTTGATGTAGAACTTCGTGCGTGACCTGCAGCGCCTTGGGCAACAGTATCTTTCCTTAGAGGAAAGCTTCCAACAACTCCAAGGTAAATACTTTGCTGATTATGTTTTCCAGCTACATGTTGTGGAGTTTGTCTTTTGACTTTTCCTCTTCTGGGTTTTTGTAGATGAAAACAGCAAGGCTCTCCGCAAGTTAGATTCACTCAGAAAGAGTCGAAGACAAGCAGAGACCGAGGCAAAAGATGTTGTGGAAGCCCTCGAGCTCTTCAAGTAGGAATCTAGGAGCGCAAGGAAAATCTTGCGGCTGATGCTGCCTTGCTGGAGAAGGCGACGACGGAGCAGCTTATGGCTGCTGCCAAGGCGCTGTCTGGTAGGTCACTCAAGTTTCCCGAACTACTTTCCTCCGAGCTTTTGGTTCTTTGCCTTGATGTGATCTGAAATTGATTTGACGCATCTACAGATGCCACTGGCATTGC
The DNA here is from genome assembly GCA_916181665.1 of Avena sativa. Lineage (NCBI taxonomy): Eukaryota > Viridiplantae > Streptophyta > Magnoliopsida > Poales > Poaceae > Avena > Avena sativa. The sequence goes on from OV702283.1 coordinate 199,284,492, forward strand.
GTTTGACCATGATGTCTTGGATCACGGGGACCCCTCACGGACACGGTTGCTGCGGTCGAATTCCGTTGCAACTCCACTATTGAAACTTTGGCTAAGGCCAAAGAGGTGCTCAGGCGCTTATATCGGGAGGATTTTCCAAAGGGCGTGGTCCTTGACAACATCGACTCCCTGGCGAAGGCCTTGGCGGGGGATGCGCTTGCGGAGTACAAGAAGACCCAGAAGGGTGCGGGCGCCACTCTTGTCCTAGCGATGGTGCTAGCATCTAGCACATAGTTGGACCTGAGCCAGGCCACCTCCAGGATGCCAGTGGCGGCGGATGGCACTTAGGTAGCCTTCGCCCCCTTCGCTTCATGCTGCAAGTGCTATGGCTCATGTCTGATTGAGCTGCTGGCCAGTTATGCGATTGAGAAAAATAAGATGGCTGCGATGCTGGCCAGCAAGCCTGGGACTTCTTCGGATGTGATGCACCCTCAGGGCCCGTCTGCTTAGTTGTCTTTGTAGATTTGCCTTCGCTTTTTCTGTAGTTCATGTAATGTTTTGTACTGGAGAACTTTTGAGACTACCATGTCGTGGCTCTTTATGTGAATATATTCCTTCTACTGCTGCTAGTTGCTTTTTATTATACTTTGTCGTTTGTGCGCCTCTTAGGGCACTTTGAATGCTGATCCGGTGACTTTGTTAGCCACTTTGGCCGTTTCCCATTCGACAAGTGAAGCGTCACAGTTGCCGTTGCTGCGTGACCGCATCCAAAGCTTGGAACAGGACATCCTTTTCATCCGTGGCCATGCTAACATTTGGACATCCAAAATAGAGCGGGCTGCCGCGAGGGAGGAGTATGTGCTTGAAGAATTTCACAGATTGGCGAACAACTTCAGTGTAAGTGGGCACAAGGCGCCTCTTATTTGTTTTGCAGCTGCGTCCACTGTTTCTGGATTCTGAGCTTTTTCTCTTTTGCAGTTGTCAATCTTCTTCCATAGGAAGAGAAAGAGCGTGTTGCTATTCGATCCAACTGCCTCACCCAACAGGAGTTGGTAGCCCGGGGTTTCTTTTGGATGGACCGCGATCGAGCAACCTTTGTTGCGACGGTACATGAACGTGTCAATCAGGTGCTCCAGGTTTTGAAGCGCGCGAGATCGTCATTCGCATCCATCTAGGTTGCCATGTTCCCCTTGGATGCGGCTCCATCCAGTTTCCTGGGGCAGCTGGGGAAGTTTCAGAGCATGGATGTCATGAAGGAGCTTGTGTACCACCAGCTTGTTGCGGGTGCAAAAGAGGCATTGGCCTTTGTTCGGCTTCATCATCAGGACGTGGATTTGTCAGAGATAGCGGCGGGGCCACCCGCTCCCCCGGATGGCATGTCATGGGACATACGCCCGCACTACGGGGCGGTGGCTCGCCATGCTGATGATATTGTGCGCTTTTTTGACAAGCGAAAGAATGTTTTGCTTCAGCGTGGTTGAATCCTGCAAGTATTGTACAAGGTAATGTGAAAATTTGTATAGTTTTGTTTGGGCGTTTTCTGCCCTTGTAGAAGTTGTAAAATATGTTGCATGTAATGCTTATTGTTGGATAGTTTGCATGTCCTTTTCGTTAGCCTGACGTGGTCAGCTACTCAGGGTGATGCTTTAACGTAAGAGTTGATAAAGTCATTGGGTGAGGTGCGGCCCCCGAGTGTGTTATACGAATGTAAATTTGCAAAAAAAAGAAAGATATATTGGCTAAGGAACTGAGCTTTTATTCATCGCATAGTAGGGAGTACAGGGTTCGGCTGAGTAGCCTGGCTGAAAAGCCTTAGTGTAAGTAAAGACAACTAAGGATAGAAGCGTCGTCGTTACGCGACGTTCCAAGGGTTAGAGTATGCTACTCCAAACTCGACATCCTTGAGGCGGTAGGCGCCACCTGGAATTACTTCAGTGACCACATAGGGGCCTTCCCATGGTGACTCGAGCTTCAGGTGCCCTTTTTGCTTGAGTCATAGGACGAGGTCTCCTTTGACAAAGGACCTTGGGCGTAGTCGTCGGCTGTGGTAGTTGTGAAAGCTTTGTTGGTATACCGTTGAACAAGCTACGGTTATGTCACGTGCCTCGTCCAACAGATTGACGACATCTTCGAGTGCAGCCGTTGATTCGGCCTCACTGTAAGCGACGACCCGTGGGGCCTTGTAGCGTACCTCGGCTGGTAGCATTGCTTCGGCCCCATGCACCATGAAAAAGCGCGTATAGCCGGTGGTGCTGTTTGGTATTGTGCGCAGGATCCAAAGGATGGAGGGTAGCACATCTGCCCAGACTCCCGCTAATCGTTCGAGAGGGATCAAGAGTCGCTTCTTGATCCCGTTTCAGACGAGGCCGTTGGCATTTTCAACCTGGCCGTTGGTCTGTGGGTGCGCCACTGAGGCGTACGTGATGTTGATGTCGAGCCCTTCGCAGAAGTCTTGGTACTCCTTCAAGGTGAAGTTTGTGTCGTTATCGGTGATGATGCTGTGGGGCACCCCGAACCTGTAGACAATGGACTAGAAGAACTTTACAGCGGTGGCACTAGTTTGGTTGGTGATGGGCGTAGCTTGGATCCACTTGGTGAATTTGTCTACTGCCACCAGGAGGAAGACGTATCCTCTGGGTGAGTATTTTTGCAACTTGCCAACCATGTCGAGTCACCATTGAGCGAAGGGCCAGGCCAGTGTTATGGGCCGTAGTTCTGAGCCTGGTGCATGTGGTTTGTCGGCAAACCATTGGCAGGCGTTGCACTTCTCAACGATGTATTTTGCGTCACGCATCATGGTTGGCCAGTAGAAGCCAGCTCGCAGAGCCTTGGCGACTAGGGCGCGGCTGCCAGCATGATGGTCGCAGATGCCTTCATGGATGTTGAGGACGATGCTCTTCCTATCGCTGTTGGTGATGCATCATTGGAGTAACCCAATGATGCTTCGCTTGTATAGCTCACCATTGATGATGGTGAAGGCTTTTGAACAGCGGGTGATTTGTATGGTGCCCATCGGGTCGTCCGGCAGTTGCTTGCTCAATAGATACTTGACGTATGGTTGAGTCCATGTTTGCATGATAGCCAGGACTTGCATGAGGCTCACCAGCTCGACGTCCACCTCTAGTTTTGCAGATGCCTCCGTTTTCTTGGGTGGCGCAGCTCCCGAGTGTCCCGAGGCATCGGCCACGCCCTAGGGAGATTTGCGTTTAATAGACCGCTCGCAGATTTGTTCGAGGAACATGCCCGGAGGTACTAGAGCACAGGTGGATCCAATGTTGGCGAGCTTGTCAGCCTCTTCATTGCTTTCCCGGCTGATGTTCCAGAGTTCGCAGGCATCAAAGTCTCCTTTGAGTGAGTTGTAGAGGTCACGGTACGCGATCATGTTGTTGCTGATAGCGTCGCACTGGTTCATCTCTTTCTAGACGACGATGTTGGAGTCACCTGTAACACCCTCAGATCGGCCATATGCAAGTTTTAGCGATTCCTGCCAAACCTGCATAGAAACGATTCAAAGGTGTCCACCAGGAACTTTTGTGCGGGTGGAAAACAAAGTAATACCATTACACATTAGTCCATGATAGAACTCAAAGAACAAATATATACAACATGACTCCATGAGTCAAGAATACAAATATATAGTACAAATATCCCAATCACCTTGAAACGATACAATATCTGAGTACGGATAAGAAGAAAATGGGGCTACGAGCCCTGAAGAATAACCAATGGCGTCCATAACCCTGCCCAAGCCAAGCCAAAAGGGTAACCCTTCTAATGACATCGATCTCAAACCTGTCAAACACAAAATGGGAGCGGTCAGTACTAAGGCCAGTACATGGTGAGACTTAAAATTTGGCGGCTCTCACCTCCATAGGTATGGTGGACTGAAGTGGCATCGCAACATGCACTATACAACCTATAGAGACTCAATACAAATGACGACTATCAGAGAGAGATAAGAAAGGCCTATTTGGATCCAACCTGATACTAACACCAAACATACCCATCCTGGTATTTCCCCCTCGAGACCAAACGAGGAAGTTAAACCGAGGACTCACACCGTTGGCAGTTTTATTTTCCACTATTGTTGCAGCAATTACTAGTCAGATATAGATAGCATGAGTCATCCTGATATCATAAGCAGTGGGCAGTTTTAGTTAACCATTCCGTTGTAGTTGCAATACTTACTAGTCAGATACAAATAGCATGAGACATTCCAAATCCAGCAGTTGTTGGTATTTTTATTTAGCCATTCTGTTGTAGTGAAGTTGATTACTAGTCATTCCAAAGTCAAATTTATAACACTACTTTAGTTATAGTTGTCTATGATCGAGATACTATGCTCCAAGTCGTCCATAACCGTGGACACATCTTTCATAAAAATTTACCCTGCAGGGGGGCACAAATAGCAACACACGCACGGTCAACCTCGAAAACACCAAATGAAAACCCAACGAGGCATCACGACAAAACAATCACAAGATTCATATAATATTTCAGGGGTCACCCCACTGAGCTAGACACTAAGAAGTTGGCTGGCTCCAAGACGGACCCACAGGTTTATGTCAATGGCTGTAAACAATTGGGAACCTGAAAGTGTGACTAGGCTTGTCGATACTGATACGTCATAAACGTACCTATAATTTTTGATGTTCCATGCTTGTTTAGTATCCACTTTGCTATGATTTGTCTACACTTTGAGGTATTTTTATACATTTTCTGGGAATAACCTATTAACAAGTTGCCAGAATGCCAGTTGTCTATTTTCTGCTGTTTTTGGTTTCAGAAAAGCTAGTAAAGAAATATTCTTGGAATTGGACGGGACAGAAGCCAAAGTCAATATTTCACCGAGACGAACACAGAGACCAAAGGGCGACCGGAGGGGCGCCACACCCCCCCCCACGCGCGGGCCCACCCTGTGCCGCGCTTGGGCAGGGTGTGGGCCCCCTAGCCGCCCTCCTGCCTCGCCTCTTCGCCTATAAGAAGCCCCCGATGCCAAAACCCTAAGTACCCAATCAGATCTCCACAAAACAGTCTGTAGCCGCCGCCACCATCGTCCCTAGATCGGGAGGATCTGAAGCTCTTCCCGACAGCCTGACGAAGGGGAGAGATCATCCCGGAGGCCTTCTTCATCATCATGCCAGCCTCCGGTATGATGCGTGAGTAGTTCCACCTTGTACTATGGGTCCATATAGTATCTAGATGGTTGTTTCTCCTCCTTTGTGCTACCATGTTTAGATCTTGTGAGCTCCGTTCACGACCAAGATCATCTATTTGTAATCATGCATGTTGTGTTTGCGGGGATCCGATGGATATTGAGATTACTATGTCAGATTGATTAATGATTCTATCTTGTTGATTCTATCATGTCTGTGTTGTTTGAGATCTTGCATGCTATCCGTTTCTAGTAGCTATCTTGGCCAAGTAGATGCTAGTGACTCCAAGAGGGAGTATTTATGCTCGATAGTGGGTTCACGCCTCTATTGAATCTAGGGAAGTGACAGAAATCTCTAAGGTTGTAGATGTGCTGTTGCTACTAGGGACAACACAACAATCTCTTGTTCATGGAACAATTGTATTGTTTACTTTACACACATTGCTTAAAGAAGTTATCTGTTGCTTGCAACTTAATATAGGAGGGGGTTCGGATGATAACCTGAATGTGGATTACTAGTCATAGATGCAGTTGGATGTCGGTCTATGTATATTGTTGTAATGCCCAATCAAATCTCATAGGATCATGAATGTCTAGTATTGCATTGTTATGCCTTGCTCTGTCCTATCAATTGCCCCGCTGTAATTTGTTTACCCAACATGTTATGTTGTTTATCTTAAGTATAACACCTCTAGTGAACTGTGGACCCCGGTCCAATATTTACTATTGATACATCTTTTATTATCACTGTTTACTTTCTGCAAGCTACCATTACCTTCCACACCATACGTTTAATCCTTTGTTTTTAGCAAACCAGTGAGATTGACAACCTCACTGTTCGTTGGGGAAAAGTCTTGAGTTTGTGTTGTGTAGGTTCCAAGTTGTTAGCAACACCTTGGGGTCATTTCCTTCCTCCTACTGGTTCGATAACCTTGGTTTCTTACCGAGGGAAGACTTACTGCTGTGCTCATCATACCTTCCTCTTGGGGTTTCCCAACGAAGCTCTACAGTTATCTGAGCCGCATCAAGACGTTTTCTGGCGCCGTTGCCGGGGAGTTAAGGACGGCTTCACAAGGGGAGTCCTTCAAAACCTTTCTCTTTACTTTTTTTTGTTTTTCTTAGTTTGTTTTGCTTTTTTTTGTTTGCTTCTTTTTATCAAAAATTCCAAAAAAAATAGTTTCGTTTGGTTTGCTTTTTATTATCAAAAACACAAAAAAATTAGTTCTTCCTATAGTTATAACCTTGCTCTAGCGCACCATGTTGATCCCTAAGTTCACCCTGAAAGACCTTTCAATAGGGAGTGGCTCTATAATTGGGAACGAAAACATTGAATAATTCTTTAATCATATTAGCAAACATGAAGATATTGAGGATAGATCCTTAGCAGAACTTGCTCCTAATTATGAAATTGCTGCAGCTTCTTTAGTTCATATGTTGGAGGCTATGTTCTTTAACCTTAACCCCATGATGCAAATAATGTTTCTTAAACTAAAAGAAATTGAGGATGCTGAAAAGAGAGATTTTATCCTAGAAACTTTGCTAAAGAGTTCAATGATGTTGCTAAGGAAGCCAAAAAGGTCTTTGATCGTTTTAATTTGCTAGGCTCATGTGTAGATGTTATGGGTACATTAGAAAAGTTGGATAAAACCAAACCCAATGGAGAGGAAATTAAAATACCCATACCTTTTAAACTTGTAGAAATGCATGAAGCCCTAGAAAAGAATTTTGATTGGATTCTTCCTGAAAACCCGTTTGATGAAAGTAGTGAACCCAAGAGTGTTGATATAGGATCCTCTAAAACTCATTTGGATGAGATACCTTTCCTAGTTGAAGAAATTTTTAATATTGATCTTAATGCTTCTTCATTTGAAAATACTTGATTCTTGCTTTTTGTGCCTAACTTAAAGGCGGTAAAGAAAAGTACTTCTTGGGAGATAACCCAATAGTTTTCTTGAGTCTTGGAGGTTATTACTTCTGTAATAACCTCTCCTTATCCTTTTTATTTGATTTTTGTGCCAAGAATAACCTCTAATGAGAGGGAAGTAAGATTTGGGGAGTTGCTGTCCCGAAACAGATTTTTGTGCTCTACTGTAAAAATTCGTGAAAAATCTTCGTAAGTCGGATTGAGCTGTAATTTTCTAAATAAATCCCCCAGGTTGTTAGATAACTTTAGTTAGTTCAACACTTTTTTATTTGAGCAATATCAGGTCTTCAAAAAAATCGGTTTTCACCTGCTGGTATGTTTTGACAGATTTCTGCCATTATTTGCATTTGCCTCTTTATCCATTTTCTTTTGGGTTCTCTTGGGTAAATTGAGCTTTTTGCGGGATTTGATACAGTAGCTTGTGTTTTTAATGAAAGTTTTTCTGTTTTGAAACTAAACCCAAAGGTTTATTATCTTTTGAATGCACTAATGTTGCTAATGAAGATTGTGTGAAGTTTTGTATGAAGGAAAATTTTCAGGTGTAAAGGAAGAATGATGTAATGAGATGAAGAATGTAAAAAAGCTCAAGATTGGGGATGCCACCCCATGTCACCCAAGAAATATTCAAGAGGTACAAGCGTCAAAGCTTGGGGATGCCAAGGGCATCCCCTTCTTCATCAATAAAAATCTAAGGTCTTTCTAGACACTTCATTTTTATTGTTTCATGCATAGTTGTGTTGTTCTTGGAGCGTCTTAGTTTTCGTTTTGGTTTTTGTTTGCTTAGTTTCCTTGAATAAACTAGTTGGACCCCCGATTTCACCGTGTTGTTTCAGATAAGTTGATTGGTGTTGGAAAGGAGTAGGAAGTTCTTGCTTTAGTAGTACACAAGGGAGCTTTCTTTGACCGTGACTTAGACTTTATCATGTCATGCTAGATGTTGTTTTGAAATTATGCTTAGTGATTATTGCTGTAACATGACTTGTTCCAAACAATTGAGATTTCTTAATGTGCCTTGAAAGAATCATGCATTGTTTTAGCATACAAAAACATAGTATTATGGTATTCTCCTTTGATACTTTGTTTGGGTTGACTTGGCACATGCTCATACCATGTTATGACTATGAACAAGTCACCTTATCCTCTATGATCATTTAGTTTTTGACTTGTGGTACCACTTTATGCTTTGATTAGTAATGTTTTGTCGCTCTGCATGCTTATGGCCATTATTGCTCTCTTAGTTGGTCGCTCCTAGTCTTTTGCTAGCCTCCACTTGTATTGAGTAAGCTCTACTCATGCATCCAACTCCCAAGAAACCAAGTTATTCCAAAGTGTCCACTATAAATTCCTATGCATGGTGTGTTACACCATTCCAAGTATATTCTTGTTTTATCTATCTTCCAAATTAAACTTGTTATGTGAAAGTTAGTGATTAAAGCTCTCACAAACTTGATGGAACACTTTATTTTTCTTGCCCTAATAAACTTAAACCATTGTGTCATCTATGTTGTATATGATTGCAATTTTATGTTGGGAATTAGCAGAACCGTGCTGTCACAGGGAACGCTTTCAACACCTGTAAATATCTACCCAGTTGATATCATGTTCTTTTGTTTATGGATGTCGTCAGTGTGAAATAAAAGGGGAGCTTGTAAGTCCATGGAGTTATGTATGTGTGTTATAGAAACACCTGGGCCTCTAGCCTAAGCCATGCCTAATCATGGTGGAAACTTGCAGCATCACCATAGTGAGCAATCTATGAAGCATTCTTCTTATAAAAAAAGAGAGAGATATAAAAAAGAGATTGAGAAAAAAGAAAAAAAGAGATGAGAAAAGAGGAAAGAGAGAAAAAAGAACCATTTTCCCATGGTAAATAAGAAGATTGCTGAGATGCTCATTGTCTGCTTGCCTTGTCATTTTGATATGGGATAGCTCCTGTATCATGGGTCAAGGGGTACCCCATTGGTGGTTCTCTATGATACACATGTACTTACTATGACAAGAACATACCGGTAACTAAAGTTGAGTAGCATGAGGAGCGGCCCTCGTACTCAAGGGACATGAGATTGCCAACTTATAATTTGTCAAGCATATACTCCATATTTTGTTTGCTTTAACCTTAATCACTTCAAGATGCTTATGGTAGGGGCAATGAGAGCTGAAAGCTAACAAGTAACATAATTTTTGGAAGCTCTTTATGAAACTTGAAATCCCTGCTTCCCTTTGAAGGACCTTTCTTCCACTGTTATATTGAGTCTCCACCTTCTATCCTTAGGCACCAACTAAGAGAGCATAGTTTTCATTCTTAGTTCTATGTGCATTGTCCCAAAACTTATTGATTGATTCATATTGTTGATATTGCATGTTCTTGAACTATTTGTACCTAGTCACCCTTATGAACTTTGAAGGTGTCCTATGTATTTATGTTTTGCTACTCCATGAGGGTCAAGCTAAATGCCACTATGCTATGTTTTCGATATGTGAAACAAACAAACGTCTCTCAATGCATTGTTATTCATGAATCTTTGTTTGTATCCTTTCATGTTGCAGCATAGTTGCTTTGTCTTATTGTTAGAACTTCATCTTTCATGCTCATGTTTAGAGTACTTTGATCCCAACATTCAATGCTTGCAAATGGTTTGATCTTGATTGTGATGGCGCATGTAACCTAAAAAAATATTCTTTTTATCAATTACCTACTCAAGGACGAGCAGGAGTTAAGCTTGGGGATGCTTGATACGCCGTAAACATATCTATAATTTTTTATGTCACATGCTTGTTTAGTATCCACTTTGCTATGCTTTGTCTACACTTTGAAGTATTTTTATACATTTTTCTCGGACTAACCTATTAACAAGTTGCCACAGTGCCAGTTGCCTGCTGTTTTAGTTTCAGAAAAGCTACTAAAGAAATATTCTCGGAATTGGACGGGACATAAGACAAAGTCAATATTTCACCGAGACCGAAAGGGCGCCACAGGGTGGCCACCCCCCATGCGCGGGCCCACCCTAGGCCACCCTTGGGCAGGGTGTGGCCCCCCTGGCTACCCTCCTGCCTCGCCTCTTGACCTATAAGAAGCCCCCGATGCCAAAACCCTAAGTACCCAACAGATCTCCACAAAACAGTCCGTAGCCACCGCGACTATCGTCCCTAGATCGGGGGGGGGGGGGGGGGTCTAAATCTCTTCCTGGCACCCTGCCGGAGGGGAGAGATCATCCCGGAGGCCTTCTTTATCACCATGCCAGCATCCAGTATGATGAGTAAGTAGTTCCACCTTGGACTATGGGTCCATATAGTAGCTAGATGGTTGTTTCTCCTCCTTTGTGCTACCATGTTTAGGTCTTGTGAGATCTGTTCATGATCAAGATCATTTATTTGTAATCATGCATGTTGTGTTTGTGGGGATCCGATGGATATTGAGATTACTATGTCAGATTGATTAATGATTCTATCTTGTTGATTCTATCATGTCTGTGATGTTTGAGATCTTGCATGCTCTCCGTTTCTAGTAGCTATCTTGGCCAAGTAGATGCTAGTGACTCCAAGAGGGAGTATTTATGCTCGATAGTGGGTTCATACCTCTATTGAATCTAGGGAAGTGACATAAATCTCTAAGGTTGTAGATGTGATGTTGCTACTAGGGAGAAAACAACAATCTCTTGTTCATGGAACAATTGTATTGTTTACTTTACACACATTGCTTAAATAAGTTATCCGTTGCTTGCAACTTAATACAGGAGGGGGTTCAGATGATAACCTGAAGGTGCATTACTAGTCATAGATGAAGTTGGATGGTGGTCTATGTATATTGTTGTAATGCCCAATCAAATCTCATAGGATCATGAATGTCTAGTATTGCATTGTTATGCCTTGCTCTGTCTTGTCAATTGCCCCGTTGTAATTTGTTTACCCAACATGTTATGTTGTTTATCTTAAGTAGAACACCTCTAGTGATTTGTGGAATCCGGTCCAATCTTTACCATTGATACATCTTCCACTACCACTGTTTACTTTCTGCAAGCTACCATTACCTTCCACACCATACGTTTAATCCTTTGTTTTCAGCAAACCGGTGAGATTGACAACCTCACTATTCGTTGGGGCAAAGTCTTGAGTTTGTGTTGTGTAGGTTCCAAGTTGTTAGCAACACCTTGGGGTCGTTTCCTTCTTCCTACTGGTTCGATAACCTTGGTTTCTTACTGAGGGAAGACTTACTGCTGTGCTCATCATACCTTCCTCTTGGGGTTTCCCAATGAAGCTCTATAGTGATATGAGCCGCATCAGATACCGCAAAAACATTCCACTTACCTAAATAGTACATTAGTAAACGCTCTCCACGAGCAATAGTAGTAAATAAAGCTGTAAACATGGCATAAACATGGCATAAGTACAGGATAATAATAAAACCCTAAACTAGTTTGTGGCCCCAAGAAATAATATATGACTCAAGCTCTGGCTAAGGGATTCATGGTCCCACATGCGGATAGTGTGATAGTCAAGGAACATGTATCAAGTACTCATGGTCCTACGGGACACCAGTGAGTGGTTAAAAACCAAATGGCATCTATTGCCCACCGGTGCTTCTACATTAGTTATATCTATTCTCAGCATTTTAATATCAAGTTGTAATTAAAGTCATGATCGTCTCCAACGTTAAGCATGAGGCATTCCTCCAACAACTATGGAACATCGACCGCACGATGCAACACCCGCTCAAGAAACTATGACTCGAAAGGCCGACTATCTACCAAACAACATGTAATAGGAGGTGTCCATGGCAATATAGGGGCTGCAGGGAAATATAAAGGGGTACAGAATCTATAACATCGCAACACAGATAGAGTAGATCAACATGAGGAAATAAAGACTAGAAATGTAAAATAGGTAGAAAGAGGGAGAATGCTCGCCTAGGAAAACACTGCCGAAGGTTCATCCGAAGATCGGGTCGACACTCGCGTTAACTCATCGGCCTAATCTGTGAAGAAGCAAAACACTAAAAGAAACATCAGATACAATATTTAATACTACATTAGAAGATCAGGCACGATGCATGTATGATGCATGACATGGCAATGGTACGATGCAATTAGGCAATATTAAGCGGAACCGGGGTCCCGACAATTAGTTAGGTGGTTTATGTTGTTTAGATATCCACAATTTAAATGTTGTCTTAACAAGGCAAAATATAGCATCGGTTCGCTACAAATTTAAATGGAGCCAATATAAGACTAAAAAATCCCGCATATGTCTCCATATTTAATTATGAGGTGAATCAGCATAATGCCCCCAAACCACACAAATATGAATGCAAGAATGTACAATTATATGCGATAGGTTGATATCATGTATTATAAAAATATGGGGCTTGGGAAAGGGGTCACACATGGCAGATCGACGAACTTGGGGCTCAGAAGGGTTCAAGTTCGGGATCAAGGCCTCGGATTCTGGAAGTGGATCTTGCGGTTTCCATGATGGAGGTCTTGGTGGTTCCGGGGAGGAGACCTTGACGTTCCAAGGGTTCGGTCTTCGGATCGGGCTCCGAGAACGATCTTCAGATCGGGCCGCGGGAATGGTCTTCGGATCCGTGTCGGCGATCTTGGAGTTCCAGTGTCCTTTGTCGATGGCAGACTTGGTTCGGCGTCGCCGTTCATCGGGTTCGTCCGGGCTAGTGTCGTTCTTGTCGCTAGGAGGGTAGCAATCAGCATCACATCAACACCACCACACCATCTTCACTTACACAACATCACCATGTAGATCTTGCGAACTTCTGATGGTTTCCACCATCCAAAGGGTATAGGAGCAGTAACAACCATACTCGCAACATGCCCCTGACACACGGGCCGAGAACCATTGATAAAGCGAAGAACTAGGCCTCGGAGAAGGACATATATAGGCGGCTGGAGCATCAAGCTAGGACGGCGGGGCCATCCACGACAACAGAGGGTTGGAGGCGGAGCTACAAAGGCCGAGGCCATTTCTAGCGGGGAGGCAGTAGGGCGATGAGAGACGTGGAGAAATGGGCGGGGCGACCTACAGAACACAGAGAAGTGGCGAGGTATCGCGACAGGGACAAGGTGATGCGGGGGGGGGGGGGGGTCGGAGAGCTTGCTAGGGTGGTCTCAAGGCGGGGGAGCTTGGTGGCAGATGACATGGAGAGGGTGACGGGCCAGAGGCGCACGAATGGGGGGAGGAACACCGAGGCGGCGATAGCTCGCTATTGGGAGGGAGGTCGCGGCGGGCCAGACGGAGAGCAGGACCGTAGGGATAGCGGTGGGGAAGGGGACCAGAGGCGGGCCGACATTGCGGCACGGGGCATGGAGGCTTACGGCAATGGTGGCAGTGGAAGCTTGGATATAGAGGACGAGTGGTAGGGGTAGGTGGGCGTGAGGTTGCAGGAGCGGGCGAGAGAGAGACGCATGGATGGGGGATCGACCGCGTGCGGGGCAGCCACGAGTGAGGATCAAGGCAGGATGGGCCAGGGATCGGTGGTGATGTCGGTAGAGAAGGGAGGTAGGGAGCGGTGTACGGGAGGGTTCGTGTCGCTGTGCGGTTGTGTTGATTTGATCGGGTCGGGCCTAGGAAGATGCATGGTCGCTTGGTGGGATTGGGTTGGTTGGTGTGGCCGGTGGGGTTTGGGTTAGGAAGAGTGTGGGGTGGCGACAGGTGAGGAGAGAGTGGGTATACTAGGGTTTGGTTTGGAGGAATTAGGGTTAGGGTTTACTCATGATAGATGGGGTTGTAGGCTAGCTGGCTGGGCCTTTGGGCCTGGCCGGCTGCCTCCCCGATTTAATAAAACATTTTGTATTTATATTTATATTTATTTTTATTTTTCAACCCTTTTGTAAATATTTTTAGATAAACAAAATATCTGGGAAGTCCGGGGGTTTTCTCATTTGAAAAGAAGGCTGGGATAATTAGAAAACAACATAGGCTTTGTGAAAATAGGTTTGGCAAATAAGATGCATGCAAACATGAACGTCCTCAAATGCAATGTAGTATGATGACATGAGCATGCAGACATGATGATGCACAAACACAAGCGAGTTTCTAGTAGTGGTTTTACCCGGGGTGCTACATCATCGTAGATGACTAGTTACGTGATGCCACAGACCTTAGCCATCCGCATGCCATGGATCAGTGCCTCGTATTCCGCCTCGTTGTTGGATGCGCGGAACCTCATCCACAACACATATCTCATCTTGTCCCCTTGGGGGGATGTCAAGATTACTCTGGCTCTGGCTCCTTCCCCATGTTTGGATCCATCAAAGTGAATTGTCCAGATCTGTGACATGTCCTGGGTGATCCGGGAGTTGCAGTTCCATCCAGTGGATGAAGAAGTCAGGAAGCACCTACGACTTGATGGCGGTGCGCCTCTCATGGATGATGTCCCACAGGAATAGATCGATGCCCCATACGGCCACTCGCCCTGTTGCCTCGGGGTTGTTTATGATGTGTGATAGTGTTGCATCGTTGACGATCACTATCCGGTCCTCCTGGAAGTGGTGACGTAGCCGATACGCAATTAGGAACACATTGAATGCTAGCTTCTAATAGTTAGGGTACCTCTGCTTTGTTGGTGTCACTACCTCGCTGAGGTAGTGCACCGGGCATTGCACCCCATGGGTTTTTCCGTCCTCGGGTCATCCGACCACGAATGTTGTGATGACTACTTGGTGCATTGCAGCAATGTAGAGTGGCATGGTCTCTCTCCGTTGGCGTCACCAGTACGGGAGATGTGGAAAGTAGACATTTGAGGCCTTTGAATGCCTCATCGGCTTCAGCTGTCCACTCGAATTTGTCCGACTTGCGGAGCAACTGGTAGAAGGGGAGAGCCTTTTTGCCCATGCAGCTAATGAACCTGCTGAGCGCTGGATTCTCCTAGCTAGCTGCTGGACTCCTTTGATGTTCTTCGGTTTCTCCATGTCTAGTATAGCCTTGATTTTCTTCGGGTTGGCCTCGATGCCTCGGAGATGAAGTACCCGAGCAATTGTCCGAATGGGACGCCGAAGGCGCATTTTTCCGGGTTCAGCTTGATCCTGTATCGATCAAGGTTGTCAAACGTCTCGCTGAGATCGTCGATCAATATTCGGCTTTCCTTGGTTTTGACCACTAAGTCGTCGATACAGACCTGAATGTTTCAGCCAATTTGATGCTTCAGGCAGGCCTGCATGCACCTTTGATAGGTTTCGCATGCGTTCTTGAGCCCAAAAGGCATTGTGTTGTAGCAAAAGATTCCGAACGGTGTAATGAAAGTCGTCTTTTCCCAATCCTCGAACTTTAGTCGAATCTGATTGTAGACTAAATAGGCGTATCACATCCCGTGGTGGAATCGATGATTTGGTCGATCCGTGGTAGGGGAAAGTGGTCCTTTGTTCAGTGCTTGTTAAGCATCGTAAAGTCCACGCACATCCGCAGGATGTCCATGTCCTTCTTAGGGACTAGAACGGAGTTAGCTACCCCGGTGCTTTCTTTGATCTTCCTTATGAAGTTAGCATCGAGGAGTCTGTTGACTTTGATACCGATTACCTCCGCTCTTCCCTCAGACAGTCGGCACATTGTTAGCTTCACTGGATGCGCATCCGGGTATATGTTGAGTGCGTGCTCGGCGAATTCCCTGGGAACTCATGGCATGTCCGTAGGACACCAGGCGAACATTTCCCAGCGCCCACAGAGGAATTCGACGAGCACGAGTTCCTATGCGGAAATCGGGCTGTTGGCGATCAAATCCGTCTTGGTGGGATCCGTCGGGCAGACCTGCACCGTCTTGGTGTTGACCGTGGAGTCGAATGAAAGGTCGGGTGCGTTCTTCTTGGTAACAAGGGAAAGACTATCGTCTGTCGACTCCTTTAACCTCGCAAGCTCCTCTTGCATGCCGAAGGACTGGGAGATTCTGTTGAAGTCTCTATCACATCTATCGGGCTTGGTGAAGCTTCCTGGAACGGTGATGATGCCGTTAGGTCCTGGCATCTTCAACAGGAGGTACGCATAGTGTGGTACTGCCAGGAATCTTGCGAATGCCACACGACCAAGGATGGCGTGGTATGGCGAGGGCCAGTCAACCACCTCAAACTCAGGACGCTCATGCCTGAAATTCTTAGGGGTGCCGAAGATGACATCGAGCCATTTTTTGCCCAGGGGTACACTCCTTTCCCTGGGACTATGGCGTGGAAGGTTGTGTCAGATGCTTCTAGGATGCTGAGCGGGATTCACATGTCTTCGAGTGTGCTAGCGAACATCAGATTGATGTCGCTGCCACCATCCATGAACACACGACTCATCTCGAATCCGCCAATCTGCGCCTCAAGCACCAGGGCAGAGTGGCCTGGGTGAGGTATTTGGCGGGGGTGATCCGATCGATCGAAGGTGATGCCTGACTCCAAGCCGCTGAGGTACTCAGGTATGGCTGGTTGAGAAGTGACGGCCTGGTTTTATCTAGCGAGTGATCGTCTTGTGGATCCTGTTGGATGGACGCCCCTTTTGTATCGTGATGGTACCCAATGGTCGTGGGCACTGTTCTTCTCCATTGTTCTAGACCGGCACAGCCGCAGGCTGCGCGGGTCCTCCGGGCAGTGGCAATGGGGTACAATATGCGATGGGCCCAGGGACAGATCTGAATCCCTTGTTCACTGCGTCATGCCGCAACTGGGTGTATCCCTCGTGGAGCTTCTGGAACTCCCCGCGGTCCTTGAGCAGATGACTAGCTTTTTTCTTGCCATCGTGCTTGTCGATGTAGAAGTGGATGGTGTAGGGACCTGACATATTTTCGAATGCGGAAGGTTCGTCATCCCGAGTGTGGCGTTGCCACGATTGCGCGGGTTTCCCACTGTCACTGTAGCTACCACTACGATAGCCTCTAATGCGGTTCCCGTCTTCGCAGTGGTCAGCGTAGCCTGCCGCGACCATATCAACCTCCTCGTGATTGTTTTAGACGCGCGATCTTGTTTTTCCTCGGCGGTCATGCCTGCGTCCGAGGTCGTCTTCGTCATCCGAACATGTTCGGTTGACGACATCTTTTCCATCTGCCCAAAGGTTGGTGATGTCCATCAGATGATTGATGGTTTTAGGCTTCATTCGGCCCAGCTCCTCTCTGAGCTCACGGTCCCTTATGCCGCCATTAAAGGCGTTGATTTCCCTCTCCTCCGAGATGTCTTCGGCAGAGTTCTTGATGATGGACCAACGCTGGACGTAGGATCGGATCGACTTGTTGGGTCGTTGCCAGCAGGCGCGCAGCTCTTCGATGGAGGATGGACTCTTGCAGGTGCCCTTGAAGTTGCGGATGAATCTATTGACCATCTCATCCCAGCTGCGGATAGATCCGAAGGGAAGGTTAGAGCCAGGCTCTGGCTATACCCTTCAGCTAAAGCCGAAGGCACTGCATGGCTATATTCTTGCTTCCGCCATGCAGTTTGACCGATGGGATGTGATCATCTAGCCAGATCTTTGGCTCCTGTAAACCATCGAATTTGGGGTTGTCCGATAGGAGCTTGAAGCACTTAGTCATCCGCATTTGTCGTATGGCTCTGCTGAAGCATCTAGTGTCGTAGATCCCCATATCTTTGTCCTCCAATTCCATGGAGCACGCATGTTTTCAGCGTGATTTATCGATCTTGTGTTGCGTGAGATCACTGCGAGCATCGTAATTGTGAATCCTTTGTTGCAGGTTGCGGCATCATGCGACAAGTTGTCATCTTGCTCATAAGATGAAGGCGTGCGACTCCTTTAGAATTTTATCGTGGACTTTTTCTTTGGCTCCGGAGGTTCTTCTCCGGTCAGCATGGCTCCAACGAGTTTGAGGCCTGCGATTGTGGATTTGTGCATGGTGGATCGAGGGTCCTCGGCTCGCTGCTGATTGGCGAGTAGGTATATAGTAGCTGCTATGACCATGGCCTGTGGCGTTTTGGGCATCATGTTGCCCTGCGAGTCCATTGACATGAAGGATAGGTCGAGTGCCTTGGTGGCCACGTGTCTGGCGCTAGGGTCCATGTGTTCCAGCCGAGAGCTGCTTTTGTAGCTCCTTGTGATGCGCAGCCTGTCGGTTGTGTTCCTTCACGAGGAGCCAGCGATAGCCCATCAGCATGTCATGTGAGACATCCATAGGCAGGGGGATGCCCCGCACGGTTCTCGTACCCTCTCCCATTCGACCTCGGTGAGGTGAATCTCCTGCCAAGCTGCATAGTTACCATTGGCAACGTTGGGGTTCGGAGGATTCGGGTGATTTGGAGGGGGAACAGGTCCTCCGTTTGTAGCGTTAGGGGGAGCCTGTGGATTTGCTACGTTATTGATACATCGAAAACATATCTATGTTTTGTATCTACTTTGCTTTGCTTTTTCTATACTTTGAGGTGTTTTTATATCTTTTCTGGAACTAACCTATTAACAAGTTGCCATAGTGCCAGTTGCCTGTTTTCTAATGTTTTTGGTTATAGAAAGGCAGAAAATAAATATTCTCGGAATTGGACGAGACAAAAGCCAAAGTTATTATTTTTCCCGGAGCAACACGGAACCACGAAGCAGAGCCGGAGGGGGGCCACAGGGTGGCCAAACCCTCCTAGGTGCGGGCAAGCCCTAGAGGCGCCTAGAGGGGGTGTGGGCCCCCCCTGGACCCCCACCGACCTTGATTCCTGTGCCTATAAGAAGCCTCCGACCCAAAAACCCTAGAAAATCCAGAAGAAATCCACGAAAACATCCGTAGCGCCGCCACCACCGAAGGGGAGATTCGGGGGATAGAAAGTCTTTGTTCCGGCACCCTGCCGGGACGGGGAAGTGCCCCCGGAGCCATCTCCATCGATCTCCATTGCCATCTTCATCACCGTTGCTGATTCCCATGATGAGGAGGGAGTAGTTCTTCCTCGAGGCTAAGGGCTCTACCGGTAGCTATGTGTTCATCTCTCTCTCTCTATGCATGATCTTATTGTGGTCATGAGGTTTGTAATCAAGTAGATCTACCTTGCTACTCAAGTGCTTCATTAGATCTCTGCTCTCCCCATGTGCGTGAAAGTGACAGCATGCACACCATGGTGGCACTTAGGTTTGAGTCTACATAAATACTCTTTGTGATTTAATAGATCTATGATTTTCCCCACGTGTGTGAAAGTGACAGCAGGCATACCGTGTGTGGCACTTTGGCTAGATTAAATATTTATTATGAGTTATATTTGGAGTTGGATGTCTCTATGAAATTGTGGTGTTTGTTGGAACCATCTAGCGCTCAAGGTGACAGTGTGGGGTTATCTAGATTGTGGAAGGCGGACTTTGAGGAGTGCTGTTATAGCCCTACCGATGATTAGAGTGTCCAACCGTAGAGTAGTTAAGAGTAGTATCATGAAGAGAGGATATTTATATGAGAGAGTGTTCACTAGTGAAAGTATGATCCCTAGGCCTTGTTTCTAAACATTGAAACACCGTTTGCATCTAGATCTATTGCATGTTTGATTGCTTTAGTCTTTACCTCACCATCAAGCTTTTTTCTGGCACCTACCACTTGTATTTCACTATCTCTTCGCCGAACTAGTGCACATATACACCTTTCAAGTGTATTAGGTGTGTTGGGGACACAAGAGACTTCTTATATCTTGATTGCAAGGTTGCTTGAGAGGGAATACCTTTGACCACTTCCTCCCTGAGTTCAATAAACCTTGGGTGATCCACTTAAGGTAAACTTGCTGTTGTTGTACAAACCTCTGCACTTGGAGGCCCAACAACTGTCTACAAGAATAGAAGTGCGTAGACATCAGTTATCATCATGAGCGTCAATGATAGCCACACACATGAAGTGGTAGATGAGGTCGTTGCTCCCGCATCTCTCAGATCTGGAACTATAGGTTCCTTCCTACTTAGGAGGGTCGCATCGATTGGGGTTGCTGTTGCTGTCATCCGGACCGTATATCAGCGAGGTGCGCTTAAGACACCGATTGAATTGCCGGAGGGACCACCCATTCAGGGAGACAAAGGGTGCCAACCTTTCCCACCTGGAAGCATAGGCTCCCGAGCATCATGTTGACCCCGTCTCCTATAGAATCAAAATCTTGGAGAGTCACTGCTTAGTGGACAATGAAGTCGATGGTGATGAAGAGGAGGTGGTTCTCCGTCATAGAGGATTCGAAACATTGCGGTGGATGGGGCCGGCATGACAGCAACATCAGCATCCCCAGTTCCCACAGACAGTGCCAATTGACGAGGGTTCGACTCGTCAATGCCCATTGTGATGGACTTAGGTTTTGGAGAAGGAGGGGACGCTGGAGATCGCGGAATGGCTAACAGACAAGCAACACGGGGACACGAGGTCTACCCAGGTTCAGTCCCCCGGAGGGAAAACCCTACTCCTTCTTATCTGCTCTTCATTAATGGTAATGTCAAAGGTTACAGGGGTGTGCGGATTGGATCTGGCGGGGTGTGTGCTAAGTTATGAGGTAGGTCCTTCTCGTTGTGCCCTCCTGGCCCTTATATAGATAGGATAGGTCCCGGGGATAGGCCAAGTCGGTTACAATTTTAAGGTTTCTCCCTTCAAGTTTCTATCTAAAGAAGACGTATCCGCTAAGGAGTCGAATCTTCACTAGGCTTGGGCCACCCGAAATCCTCCTGGGCTTCATGATCGAGATATGCTTTCTTCATGGGATTCTGCTAGGCCGGACCGGGTAGACTAATATCATGCACCCGTAGGGCATACCCATGTTAGTATTCTTAGGCAACTATGAATACTTGCTCCACAAAGGGCAAACCTTTTGTTTTCTTCAGTTGATGTGTCTTGATGAAGATACGGGTGGAAGAAAGTAAAAGATCAAAACAAGGTATTTGACCTTACCTCCTCATTGTTGAGTGGCACAGCGAAATTTGTTCCGTGAAACCGAACTCTACAAATAGAGGATAAACTAATGATGATGATCATAAAGTTTAAGCGAATTCTTTTACTAAAGAAATTAGGATTCAATTATATATTATGTAAGTTTGTGGAATTACATTTTTGATTCACTTGTCATGTTATTTGAACAAGACATACCTACAAACTACAAAGAAGCGTGATGGACCTAAATGCGAGAAATGACTAAGAGTCATGAAATCCTATGTTAAGTTACATTTGATATTGAAAAGTAAGATGTTACTTGATCTTATTAAGTAAATATGCTTACTTGACATTTCTGAATGACTACAAAGTCATAACAAGGAAATGAAACTTAATGAAAGACATAAAGATCGATTTGTCACAAAGTATGTTTCGATAAATTCAAGGAGTTGACTGCAAATGTAGTGATGCTTGAGTCTATTGGATTTACACCAGCAATATATGGATATTGGAATATCCTAGCTGGAATTCTCAATTTAATGATGATCAAAGAATTTTGGAATGTCCAAGATTATTGAGAGGACCTTCATTTGAGTGGGAGCTGGGTAGATTGGCTAATTAATATGTAAGAGACATATTTTGAGTGGGAGCTAAGTCAAATCCCTAGATCTCATATATGGATGCCATATTTGAGTGGGAGCGTGAAATCGTTCTGAAATATATGGATGACATATATGAATGATGTGACTAATATTAATAATATTTAAGTTAGTAAATATGGATGAAGTTGAACAAGTTATTAAACAAAGAAATCTATTGAGATAGATTGGTAAGTTTAATAAGTGCTATTTCCGAATGCTTCCTGGACTTGATTCTGAACATGTTCAGAATATCCTTGAAAAAGATTCTGAAGTAGTTTAGAATGGAACAAGATAAGAGAAAAGTTCTTACTTGGAAAAAGCATTGAGTTATTCTCAGTATTACAACTATATTTAAAAGAAATAAAGAGATGTGTTGAATCTCCTATGCCTCAGTCATAGGTTCTTCCATACAACCATATTGTATACTCAACGTAAAGTGACCCAAGGTTCTGTTTACAAGAACAAGTCTTGAAGTAATTAATGAGGCAATCATTGAACCAGAGTTAAGTTTGGCCTTAAATAGCAATAAGCAAAGTTACGCACGATAGTTGCATTTTATGCACTAGGATCTACATAGATATAGAAGTATAGTTTTGGCTAAAGAAGTTTGACTTTTGCTAAGTGTGTTTCAAAGGTTTACGTGACAATAGTGAAAGTTAAATTGACTGATGGACCATTATTGTAAACAATAGAAACAAAGTCTCACTCTATCACCAAATGAATACTTTAACCCATTATGAGATAACAGAGTGAATGCCAAAAATTAGGAAGACATACTGATCTTGTAAAATAGAACAGGGACACGACGTTTCCCATGAGCATGTATGATCAATAACCGCATATGTGATATGTTTTATGATTAGTAAAATGCGAGCTAGATTATTTGTACTCTAGTGCAAGTGGGAGACTGAAAGAAATATGCCCTAGAGACAAGTAGTAATATGGATTATTATCATATTTCATAAAGTTCATGATTAATTTTTATATCATGCTATAACTGTATTGATTGGAAACGTCAGTGCACGTGTGGTAGACAAACACCCAGGAGTTCCCAGTGAAACTCTAGTCACTGGTTCATTGGTTAATGGATGATCAAGGTTTCCTGATCATGTTGGTGCCTCGTCCCCAATTGATAATGGAGTCATCTCATTTGAGAATGAGTTGGTGAACTTACCCTATCTAAGCATCATAACACGATCATGTCACAAAGTTCAGGTTATGATGATTAGGATACATAGTAACTTGTTCCTTAGACCGTGAGACCATATTTAATCACTGTCACCCGAGAATACTTTGATAGCATCTAACGTTAGTAAAACGGTGATCATAATGATGTGTTTGGGTATTCATACGGGCAGGTAGAGGCGTATGTGTCAAGAGTGGGATCTGTCCATCCGCGTGATGAAAGATACTCTGGGCCCACTTGGATGAGTTATATCCATAAGTTGCACAACGTGTGACTAGGTCACGGGGATATCACTCATCGGATTGAGTAAAGAGGTTATTGTCAGTAACGAGGTTGAACCTAACATGGAGATGTCGTTAATCAAACCTCGGACAATACAAGTATCACAAAGACAAAAGGAATAAGACTCAACATTTACGGTTCAAATGACATCGTCATCATGGAATGTACATGGATCAATATGGGCATCCCCGTCCCACTATTGATCATTGATGGAGATCATGTCTGTGTTGTTCCCAAGCCATGGGGAAATACACTTAAGGGTACGATGGGCTAGAGATCCTCTATAAGTTGGAATCATAGTAGAGAAAGCCGGAATTGTTGTATGGAGAGAGATTCGAAGTTGTTCGGAGAAACAAGGAAAACCGGTAAAGTTCCGTGAGAGGACCAGAATTGTTCCGGGGAGTTCCGAAGATGTTCGGAGGAAAATGAAGGGGAACCGAAAGGTGTTTTGGTTCAAATATGATTTTGTAATATGTATTTACATATTAATTAATGTAATTAATATTAAATATAATATTAAAAATCTAATTTGAAAGGGTATTCCACTAATGGTCCAAACTTCCTAGGGAAAAAGGGCCCATGAGGGAAACCAAAGGAGGGGAAGGGCCCATGCGCCTAGGGCTGCCCCTTCCTTGGCCGGCGGCTAGGGTTAGCGTTTGGGGGCACGCTAGGGCTGTCCCCCTTCCCTTGTTGGGAGGGAGTAAGGGTACCCCCCCTTTACCTATATAAAGCCCCCCTCGGAGTAGGAAACACTCAACACCAATCCCATGAGTTAGGAGCTCTCCTCCTACTTTGTGCGCCTCCAATCTATCTCTATAGTTGTCTCCTTGCGCTAGCATAGTCCTATGGTAGGACTGTTCGTGCAAGAGACGATGTACTAGTAGCACATCGTTGCTGACGAGGGTTCGACTTGTCAATGCCCATTGTTATGGACTTGGGTTTAGAGAAGATGGGGAGGCTGGAGATCACGAAATAGTTAACAGACTCGCAACAAGGGGACACGAAGTTTACCCAGGTTCATGTTGGGGATATGCTATATGGGTATCCTCATAGCATGTCTCCTATCTGGATAACCCGGGTGGCCCACAGTTGGTAGCATGGCCCATGGCCTGCTGGGCGGCCCAGTTAGATGGATCCAGAAGGGAGGCCCATGCCGGATAAAGGAAGGCTACGGTTGGAGTCACCGACGTACCCAGACCCTTGGAGTACAAGACACACAAGACTAGTAATAGACGATGTAGGACTCTATAACCTGTACGGCTAGGACTTTTCCCTGTAACCCTAGGACCTGGAGACTATATAAGTCGGGCCTATGGGAGCCTTTAGGGCACGATAACTTTGACTTTCTAGTCACCTCGCACAGCGAACCAATCCCTGTAACTCGGCGTATTGCCCTTATAGTGATTTATAGCAGGAGTAGGATTCCGCCACCGTCGTGGGATCTGAACCTGGGTAAGCTGTGTTACCTCGTACCCGTCAACCGACCGCCTTCCCCCACGTCTCTAAACACGCACTGTGAGGACCCCTCCATGGCGTACTCGTCGGCAATACCACGACAGTTGGCGCCCACCATGGGGCAAGAGGCGCTTCAGGCTCTTCAGCGGGCCAGGACCAAGATCTTCGTGGGAATCAGCGAAACCGTAGCCATCGGTCGCGTTCTCTTCTCTAGGAACGTTATGATCGTCCCCCCGACGAGTTCTGGATCCCGGCGAAGACGAACCCTACGCGGTGTTCGATCGTTCCTATCGGAGATATCCACCTCTTCATTGGCGAAACCGACTCGGGCACTAGTTCCCTTGGAGTCAGAGGAGCATCAAGGCCCGCACAGACTGCCTACGGGTAGGATACGTTCGCGAAAGGATCGATGTCGGATCTCTCTTCGGAGTTTCCCGACAAATATTGGAAAAATTCAAGGCTCGCACGGACCGCCTACGGGCAGGATATGTTCGCGGAAGGATCGATGTCGGATCTCTCTTCGGAGTTTGCCGACAAAGATTGGAAAAATTCAAGGCCCACCCAAACCGCCCCTGTGCAGGATATAAAGGTGGAAGATCGATGAAAGTCCGCCGGCTTGGCCCGTGCGTCTGGATAACAGAGATCCAAGTTCGTCGGTGTGGTTACCATCTTCGATCTGGCGCGTTGCGTTCAGAGAGAGGGTGAAAACCCCTGCGATTACCTGGCCAGGTGGCTCCGTATACGAGCCGATCTGGCCCACTACCCCAATGATGATGCTATGTATCACTTTGTGGAAGGACTGGACCACGACACGCTTCTCCGGCATTCTCTAAGACGGCAGCAGGCGTCAGGACGCCTTACTTTCGAAGGCATGGTGAACACCGTCAACAACTACGCGGAGGTTGAAGCAGCAGATCAGACAACACTTGCGCTCATTGACGGAGCACCTCCGATTCATCCACCACCACCACCGCCTCTGGCCGCCATCGTCGCAGCTGCGCCGCCACCTCCAGTCATCGTCGATGCTGTTGCACCTCCACCGCCCGTCATCGAGGAAGTCCTGGCACCCTCCGACTCTGTGATTGACGCGCTCTATGCTGACTTCAGTGCAGATTCGGAGGAGATAAGTTTCAGTCGAGAGGAACTAGACTCCGCCATGCAGGAGATGGAGGAGGAGTACATGCGCGACGAGCAAGCCAACAACGCCGTCACGTCTCGAGAGGTGTTCGTCACCATTGGGACGGCAATAGATGAAGATCAACCCAGATGAGCTCCGCCTACAACACTGGAAAAGGGAAAGGGGCCACTTATTGCTGCTGAAGATGATCGCGCAAAGGTCATGCCTCCTCCGCCTAACCCAGCGCAGCAGCCGCAGGAACTCGGCACCGGCCCGAGCAACAACAACACCGCAAACTTGCCGCCTCCAGCATCTACGTCTGTAGCTGCCCAAGTTACTCCAGCTGATAGAGTGATGTAAGGCAATCTCCTCGTCGAGCCACTGACCGTAGCTCATATCCGGAACGTGACTCAACTCGAAGAGAAGCGCCCGCAACTGCTGGAGGAGGAGCAGGCCATCGCGGAGCAAGGCGCTAAGATGGATCGAGATCTAGTCAACGCGTAGAAGTCCATAGAGAAAGCTAGAGCAATGGAGGCCGAGTACAAGACTCTGCTGCAGCAGCAGAAGGCCAAGAAAGCTCCGGCTTGTGTCATCAATGATCCTGGTGTACGACGAAACCTAGGATGGGCTCCTTCGAAGCAGGCACAGGCCAAGCCATACATTGACAGTGAAGGCAAATAGGTGATGCCCACGCCACTCCTTAACCTCGTCGTCGCCAAGACCCTTCTGGAGCAAGATAGATCGCCCGAGGTAGTGGAACAGGTCTATGACCTAGTGGCCAAGGCGGTGAAGCAGCTAGAAAAGGCCACCTCTCAGAGGCTTGAGGCCGACCCAGCGCTTTGCCAGTCTACCCAGTATAAGCCTCCAAGGGACATATCTCCTCTTGATGTCGGGTCCCAGACGGGTTCATCAGAGCGAAGACGGAGGGATGCGCGCAACAGGAAGGATGCTATCCCCATATCCTCCGACCACGGAGAAAAGGCCCGACCTCGTCGCCCATCCCCACCGCCCCGATCCCCCCGACATCACAAAGATCCCGAGGCTCACCATCGTACGGATATGCCCCCGCCAAGGCAGTGCGGCATCGCCATCCGCGACAACGCGGAGCAGACCCATCATGACGGAGAGCGCAACCAAGGACACAAGAGCAGGTCACGCCATGACCCTCCGCGTCCGACAAGCAACCGTGACAGGCGTGAGGCGTCGCAGGAGGGTAACAGCAAAAAGGCTAACCCACCGCCACCTCCGCCTCCGTCACCACCTAGCAGTCACCATGGCGGAGGAGGCCCGAGTCATTCACGCAGCCCATCCCCTGTTGACAAGAAGAAGAAGAACCCGGAGCCATACAATGCACGTTCGCGGATCGATAAGATCCACGAGGCCCGGGAATGACCATACCTGGGACCACGTTGCTTTGGACCTGCAATACGGTCCGCAACTTACCCCAAAGGTTTCCGGATTGACAAGACCATCAAGCCCTATGACGGCACCGCCAAACCAGCCACATGGTTGCAGGACTACGACAAAGCGGTGGAGATTGCTGGAGGAAACCCCAACGTCGCCGTCAAGTACCTCCCGTTAATGTTGGCGGGCATGACCCGTCAATGGATCGGCGACTTGGCGGAGAAATCCATCTGCAATTGGTTGGACATGCAAGAAGCATTCACCAAGAACTTTGAGGGTACATACAAGCGTCCCTGCACTGTTGGCGATCTACAGCGGTGCGTGCAAGAGAAAGACGAGACATCTCGCGCCTGACGAGGTTTAATCTCGTCAATGCCCATTGTTATGGACTTGGGTTTTGGAGAAGATGGGGATGCTGGAGATCGTGGCACGGTTAACAGACAAGCAACCAGGGGACACGAGATTTACCCAGGTTCAGGCCCCCGGAGGGAAAACCCTACTCCTGCTTGTCTGCTCTTGATTACGGTGGAACCGAAGGTTACAGGGTGCACAGATTCGATCTGGCGTGGATGCGTGTGCGAAAGTATGAGTCGAGTTGCCCTAGGACGTGCCCTCCTGGCCTTTATATAGACTTAGGCAGGTCCCGGGCATAGTCCTAGTCGGTTACAAGTTCTAGGGCGTTGCCCTTTTGAGTTTCCTATCTAAACTAGTCTTGTTCTCCAAGGATCCGAAGACGTCCTGGGCCTTGGTCACCCGAAAATCTTCATGGGCCAGCGTATGTCTGCTGTGGGCCTTCCTTGGGCTGGACTAGGTATGTTGAAGTTACGTACCCGTAGGGTATAACCATGTCAGTAGCCCCCGAGTGATCAGTCGAATCGTAGATTTGGCTGAGGACTCTTCAATCCTTCGAGTGCAACTCTGTCTTTCAAGAGAATGTGTAGGGATTGTTGATACGTGTGCCTGACTCACCCGACGGATCAGGGTCAGTTAACTGTCTTAGGACGAAACAACACGATCTTCTTCAGGTTCGGGTCCCTTAACCCGGGCCTGGAACATATGCTGGCGTAATTCAACTCAGGCCGCGGAGGACTTACAGGAGTGGAATTCCAGTGATTTTAATTGGTGTACCCAACGCGTCTGTCGGGATTTTTCATCGCACCTGCTGGTACGGATTCATACTAGCAGAGCGCAGTCAGGTGCGTTGCTAGGCCATCAGACGATATCTGTAGGTCTTATCTTTGCGTCGTAAACGCAGCATCCGAACATTTATCACCTCGGAGGTATTTCGGGTGGCCAAGGAGATTGTCGCTCAGCGTTTTGTTGGGGCAGAGTTGCCAAAAAGGTTTTAGCGTGCTGATCCGAAAGATCGCAGTCGAAGATGTCATAGGGTGCGCGACCAGCGCTCCCTATGGGAGTAGCCCCCAAGTGTCTGTTCGAGTCGTAGACTCGAACGGAGACTTTCAGTTCAAGCATTGTTTCAATCATTAGGTCCGCAGGACTCGAAAATTTTCGGATGCTTAAATCCATCCTCCCTATGGGAGTAGCCCCCGAGTCCGTAGTGGAGTCGTAGACTCGACGTAGGACTCCGAGAAATAATTTTGTCCTCATTTGTCTGTCGGGTGCACGGCCAGCGCTCCTGATAGGAGTAGCCCCCAAGTATTTAGTCGAATCGTAGATTCGAGTGAGTACTTTTAGCTGTGGAGCCGAAGTGGTGCTAGTATAGCTTTTGATGACGTCAGTGCTTACGATCGATGACCTCAAGCGTCTGCTACGCCAGAGATGACTTGACGGGACGAAGCGTGGGTCCCACTTGCTAACTTTGAATTGACCGGTCACGCGGGGGCGTGGAGATGATTACGGCGCCTCCTCGATTTCCGCGCGTAGTGGACAGCGTGGTAACGACGGTTCGTTGTGGTGTTGACACGTGTACGGCCAGATCTACTGTTGGCGTTAGGTCTTCTTGATGGACGGCCAGCGTGCGTCGTCTTCGCTGTTATAATCCTGGGTGCAATTGTGGTTTGTTTTTCACCGCAACAGTTCATCTGTTCACTGCTTCCTTCTTCTTGAGCGATTCCTGCTGCGCGCTGAGCTTTTCTTCCGCATTTCCTTCGTTGTTTCTGAGTTGTCATCGCCACCACCGCTGCAGCGCCATGGGGAAAACAAAAAAGTCCTCATCTGCGGTTGGGACCAGCGCCGCCGGAGGCAAGAAGAGCACCGCCGCTGCTCGCGTCACCGATGGTGGCTGGCGGCGATCAGAGACGCGGGAGAGCGATCTCCGCAAACTGCGCGAGCGGGGCCTGATCCCGCAGGATACGACGGCCGTCAAACTCCCCGGCAATGAGGTAATCCCCCGTCCCCCATCTGGGTACCGGGTTATGTTTCTTGCCTTCATCTTGCGTGGTCTTTCGTATCCAGTCCATGACTTCCTTCGTGGACTGCTCTTCTTCTATGGGGTTCAGTTGCATCATCTGTCTCCCAATTCTCTTCTCCACATTGCTTGTTTTATCACCCTTTGCGAGTGCTGGCTGGGCATTGAGCCGCACTTTGGCCTCTTCCGGAAGCTTTATTCCGTGAAGAGGCAGTCTGGTTCGGACGGTGTGTATCCCATTGGGGGTTTCATCATTTCTCTCAGTCCCAATGTGCAATTCTTTTCCTTTTCTATGTCCGAATCTGTCCAGTACTGGCGGAGGAAATGGTTTTACATCCGTGACTCCGTACTGCCTGGGCAAGATTTTGGTCTCGTTCCCTTTGACCCCTCCCAGTTGATTGAGAAGAAAAGATCCTGGAAAAACCAAATCTTAGACGGTGAGGTGGCGGAGATAGAGGCTCTGTACCGTCGGGTGGAGGATCTCCAACTGATTCCTGAGAAGGAGGTGAACGGTGTCGACATCATCCGGACGTTTCATGAGCGTCGGGTGCAGCCTCTCCAAGCGAGGGCGCACCCGATGTTTCTTTACTCTGGGCGCCGTGATCCGACGAGGGTTTCGAGTGAGAAAATCTCCGAGGTGGAACTTGACAAAGCTCTTCGCGCGCTGTTGAAGTTCAAGGCCGACGAAGAAATCCCGGGGAAGTCGCAGACTCCTCCCTTTTCTTCGACGTTGGCCGTACCGAAGGTGTAGATTTTGCGCACGTAGTGCTCCCCTTTAGTTTTTTGTCAGCTGTGTACTTTTTCCTTTGTTTGCTAACAAAGTTCCTTTTCCTTTTGCAGAGCTTCAAAGTGCCAGGCATGGCACCACCGTTGCCCGAAAGGTATCCGAATGCTCCGGATAATGAAGTGGTGGATTCCGTGTCCGAGCTACCGTCAGCGCGATCTCCAGCGGAGGATGCCGATGACTCGAGTGAGGATCATTCGCGCAAGTGATCACGGAGCTCCAGCGAGTCTTCGGATGCCTCGACTCCTCCGACTCCCAGAAATCCTCTGGGCCTTGAGCGTCATGATGATGTTCATGGGGGTTCTTCCTCTCCCCTTCCTGCCATTCCTGTGCGGGCTGTTGCCCCGCACCCGCCAGCAAAGCGGAAGAAGGAAGAAAAGAAGGAGGAGAAGAAGGAAGAAAAGAAGGAAGAGAAGAGGGTCCGAAGGGCTTCTCCTATCTTCTACCTGAGCGTGTTGGGCTCGTAAGTTTTCTTCTTGCCACTGTTGTTCTTTGTTCCCTTGTAATTTTTGCACCTGAGTTGATTGGTTCGTATGCAGGCAATCCTCCGACGGCTCCAGTGATGGTGCGCGCGAGATGATGGGGGAGTCGAACATTGCGTCGCCTCCTCCTCAGACGGTGGCGACTTCTGGTGACGCGGCGCCAGTTCCTCCTGTGCAGGAGAGGCTGGTGGTTGCGCCCCAGAATTTCGCAGGCGGGCCTGCGGGTTCGCCTTCGGAGCACGTAAGTTTTTCTGCTTGATCTTACGGGGGGAGCCCCCGAGTGTCTTCAAGTGCTGATGTTGTTTTTGCTTCTTTATGTTGGGCGTAGCCCCCAAGTCCTGTTCTTACTGCTATTGCGTTTTTCTGCAGCCTTTTGTCCAAGAGGCCAAGCGGCTGGTGGAGGAGCGCCTGACGCTGGAGGCGAAACTGCGGCAGCTCCAAGGTATTCGTATGCCTCGTAGTGCTTCTCTTGCTTATCCTGGTCCTGTTCTTTCACACTTGCTTGTTATCAATGCAGAGGAGCATAACGACTCTCTTCGTGAGGTCGATGCTCTGAAGAAGAGCCTTGGCCAATCAGAGCAGAAGGCCGAAGCTGCCGCTGGTGCGAGAGAGCGCCTTGAGCTGGAGCTGGCGAAGGCAGCCGAAGTGAAAGAGCGCCTGCAGCAGGAGGCCACAGATCATGAGGAGAAGCTGGCCACCGTTGCGGCTGCTCGTGAAAAAGGGGTGGCGGATAAGCTCATGGCTGCTGCCAGGGCTATTTCGGGTGAGTACAAGCTTTTGGACTTGCTTCTTTTTCTTCAGATCTTCTTCTATGTTGCCTTTCTTGATGTTTTCTTCTTTTGTCTCAGATGCCGCAGGCATCGAGTTCGACCACGGTGCTCTGGAGCACGGGAGTGCTCTAGAGGATGCCACTGTAGCGGTCGAAGACCGCTGCAGCACCGTCGTCAACTCCCTTGCCAAGGCGAAAGAGGTCCTTGGTCGCTTCTACCAGGAGCTCTTCCCGAAGGGTGCATCCCTTGAAGATGTGGATGCCCTGGCAGAGGCTCTGTCGGGCGAAGCGCCTGCAGCGTACAAGCGCAAGCAGAAGGGCATCGGTGCGTCCGTCGGGCTGGCGATGGCCATGGCGGCTGGGGCGGAGCTGGACCTGCCCTAGATAACTTCTCGGATGCTGACGGCTGCGGATGGATCCGAGGTAGCCTTCGCCGCCTACTCCGCTCGCTGTAGACGATATGGGCCCAAGCTCATTGACTTGCTGTCTGAGTACGCACTGCGGCAGCAGGGCGAGGCCAAAGCTAGGCAGTCTGGCTCTGAGGCGACTCAGTGTCCTGCACCTTAGGCATAGTAGACGTAGGGTAGTTTGTAGTCTTCTTTTTGTTGTAAATATCTTTTGTAGTACCATCCTTGTGCCACGTAGTGGCCTTATATATTTTAATGAATTCCTCCGAGTTGTGCTCTATCCTTGGCTGAATGTCTGTGTGCCTTTCTTTTTTCTGCTGCTATAGGTTCCTTCGGGTGCTGACCCAGTTGACACTTCATCCGAAAGGCCCTTACGAGCGTCATTGGATGATTCCTCGCAGCTCGCTTTTCTTCGAGATCGCGTGCGCAGCTTGGAGAGAGATTTGCTTGGGTTACGCGGTCGCGCTGATGTTTGGAAATCCAAAGCAGACCGTGGTGCAGCCAGAGAGGAGTATTTGATGGCGGAGCTGGGTCGGCTGTCCAAGCAGCTGCAATGTAAGTTGATCTTTCTTTCGGGCTGTAGCTCAGTTCTTCGGGTGAGCCTGCTGGCCTCACTCTTGTTTTGTGCGGTTGTCGCAGGTGCCAATATTGCTCCGAGGGAAGAAAAGGAGCGTATTGCTATTCGAGTCAATTGCTTGACTCAACAGGACATGGAGGCCGGCGGCTTCTTCTGGATGGATCGTGATCGCGCCATAGTTCTGGCGACGGTGCAGGATCGTGTCTACCAAGTTTCGCGGGTGCTCCGCCAGGTGCAGACATCACTGTCCTCGGTGTTGCACGTCATGTTCCCGTTGGATGCCGTGCCAACGACCCTTGCAGGTCTTCTGACGAAGTTTCGGAGTGCCAGCAATGTCAAGGAGCTGGTGCGGCAGCAGCTCGTCGCAGGGGTGAAGGCTGCCTTGTCTCTTGTGAGGGTGCACCGCCCTGACGTAGATTTGGCTGCTGTGGCGACTGGGCCACCTCCTCGGCCAGATGGTGGCGAGTGGGATATGCGTCCGTATTACGCGGATGTAAGGCAGTATGCCGAACAGATTGTAGATTTGTTTGAGCAGCATGCTCAGGTTATTCTTCAGAATAGGTAGGACCTGAAAATAAACAGATAGATGTAAAATTTGTATATTGTGGCTGGGCATTTCTGTGCCCTTTGTTGTAAAGGTTTGTGAGCACGCAGTGCTTTGATTGAGTACGTGCCCTTTTCGTTTGCCTGACGTAGTCAGCTACTCAGGTGTACACGTTTGGGCCTCAGTCGATGAAATCGTGAGGTGCGGGGAGCCCCCGAGTGCGTTTGTAGCATTTTAGTAAAGTTGCAGAAAAATAGTCAACCGAAGGTTGGGGGCGAGACACTTAGCTTTATTTATATCGTAATGGAGGAGGTACATGGTTCGGCTAAGTAGCCTTGGCTGAAAGCCTTATTGAAAGTAAAAGGGGGTAGGTTGCTACGGGTAGAATCGTCGCAGGTGCGAGATGTTCCATGGGTTGGAGTATGCGACTCCAGACTCCACGTGCTTGAGGCGATAGGCGCCACCTGGGATGACCTCGGTGATGGCGTAGGGTCCTTCCCATGGGCAATCGAGTTTGTTCGGTCGCTTTTGCTTGAGTCGCAAGACGAGGTCTCCTTCGACGAAGGACCTTGGGCGCAGCCGGCGGCTGTGGTAGTTGCGGAGACTTTGCTGGTACACCGCTGATCTAGCTGCTGCTATATCCCGTGCTTCGTCGAGTGTGTCGACGGCATCTTCGAGTGCGTTTGTGGATTCGGCTTCGCTGTAAGCGACGACTCGTGGAGCCTGGTGGCGTACTTCGGCTGGTAGCACGGCCTCAGCTCCGTGCACCATGAAGAACGGTGTGTAGCCGGTGGAGCTGTTTGGCGTAGTCCGTAAGCTCCACAGGACAGACGGTAGCTCTTTCGTCCAGTTTCCAGCTTTGTGCTCGAGTGAGCTCATGAGGCGCTTCTTGATGCCGGCGCCGATTAGGCCGTTGGCCTTTTCCACTTGCCCGTTTGTTTGCGGGTGTGCCACCGAGGCATACGTGATATTGATCCCGAGGCCTTCGCAGAAGTCCTGGAATTCTTCGGAGATGAAGTTCGATCCGTTGTCGGTGATGATGCTGTGCGGTACGCCAAACCTGTAGACGATGGATTCGAAGAACTTGACGGCGGTTTTGCCCTTCTGGTTAGTGACTGGCATGGCTTCGATCCACTTGGTGAATTTGTCGACTGCGACCAGGAGGAAGACGTGTCCTCCTTTCGAGGATTTTGGCAGTTTGCCGATCATGTCGAGGCCCCATTGGGCAAAAGGCCAAGCTATGGGTATGGGTCTAAGTTCGGACCCAGGTGCGTGCGGTTTGTCGGCGAATCGTTGGCACCCATTGCATCTTCGGACGATGTCCTTCGCGTCTCTCATGGCCGTTGGCCAGTAGAATCCTGCTCGCAGAGCTTTGGCGACGAGGGAGCGACTGCCTGCATGGTGGCCGCAGATGCCCTCATGGATATCTTGGAGTATGGCTTTGCCGTCGTCGATGGTGACGCACCGTTGTAGTACACCCGTAATGCTGCGTTTGTACAGCTCGCCGTTGATGATGGTGAAGGCTTTTGACCGACGAGATATGCGCCGGGCATCTGTCGGGCTGTCAGGCAATTCTCCGTTTATCAGGAACTGGAGGTATGGACGTGTCCAAGTTTCTTTGATTGCCATGACCTGCATCAGGTTGACCATGGCAACGTCGGTATCCAACTTTTCGGGTCCTTCATGACCTTCGGGTAGCGTAGCCCCCGAGTGTTCTGCTTCTTCGGGTGATCCCTTGGGGAATTTCCGCTTGATGGATGGCACGCAGATCTGTTCGAGGAACACACCTGGTGGCACCTTTGCACAAGTGGAGCCGATGTTGGCGAGTCTATCAGCCTCCTCGTTGCTCTCTCTTCCAACGTGCCGAAGTTCGCAGCCGTCGAATTCTCCTTCGAGTGTGTTGTATAGCGCGCGGTACGCGGTCATGTTTTCGGCGTGTGCGTCACACTCATTCATCGTCTGCTGTACGACAAGGTTGGATTCACCGTAGATGACCAGGCGCGTTGCGCCGCATATTTTTGCCATCTTCATGCCATGGATGAGGGCTTCGTATTCGGCCTTGTTGTTGGAGGCTCTGAATTTCATCCGAAGGACGTACTTCATCTTGTCACCTTGCGGGGAGGTCAGTATGACTCCTGCCCCTGCTCCGGCTTCGCGTTTGGAGCCGTCGAAATGCATTGTCCAGGACTGCGACATGTCTGGGGTGTCAGGCAGCTGCAGCTCCATCCAGTGTACCAGGAAGTCCGGAAGGACTTGAGATTTGATTGCGTGTCGCTTCTCGTAGACGATGTCCAAGGGTGATAGTTCAATGCCCCACAGGGCCACACGTCCTGTGGCCTCTGGGTTATTCAGGATGCTGTTCAGGGGTGCCTCGTTGACGACCATCACCTGATGCTCCTGGAAGTAGTGGCTCAGTCGTCGAGCCATCATGAACACGCCGTAGGCTAGCTTCTGGTAGTGCGGGTACCGCTGTTTTGTCGGAGTGAGTACCTCGCTGAGGTAGTAAATTGGGCGCTGGACCCCATGGGTCTTGCCTTCTTCGGGTCGTTCGACCACAAGTACGGTGCTGACCACCTGGTGTGTGGCTGCTATGTACAGCAGCAGGGGCTCGCACTCCTTTGGCGTGACCAAAACGGGCGAGGTGGAGAGGAGCCGCTTGAGGTTTTCGAATGCTTCGTTGGCTTCTGGTGTCCACTCGAACTTGTCTGCCTTGCGCAGCAGCTGGTAAAATGGTAGGGCCTTTTTGTCCATGCGGCTGATGAACCTGCTTAGTGCCGCTACTCGCCCCGCGAGCTGCTGAACGCCCTTGAGGTTTTTCGGCTTCTCCATTGTCATGATGGCTTTGATTTTCTTCGGGTTTGCTTCGATCCCTCGTTGAGAGATGAAGTACCCGAGCAGCTGACCCGAGGGGACGCCGAAGGCGCACTTTTCTGGATTGAGCTTGATCCTGTAGCGATCGAGGTTGTCGAACGTCTCGCGGAGATCGTCGATAAGTGTTCTTGCCTCCTTGGTTTTTATGACTATGTCGTTGACATAGACTTGGATGTTGCGACCGATCTGGTCCTTGAGGCAGGCCTGCATGCATCGCTGGTACGTGGCACCCGCGTTCTTTAGCCCGAAGGGCATTGTGTTGTAGCAGAATACTCCGAACGGTGTGATGAACGCCGTTTTCTCTTGATCGTCGACCTTGAGTCGAATCTGGTTATAGCCTGAGTAGGCGTCGAGGAAGGAGAGCTTCTCACAACCTGCAGTCGAATCGATGATCTGGTCGATCCGAGGTAGAGGGAAGTGGTCCTTTGGGCAGTGTTTATTTAGTGACGTGAAGTCCACGCACATCCGCAGGATGTCCGTGTCCTTCTTTGGGACCATCACCGTGTTTGCCAGCCACTCGCTTTCCTTGATTTCTCGGATGAAGTCTACTGCGAGTAATCTGTTGATCTCCTTGCCGATAGCTTCGGCTCGTGGCTCCGACAGTCTTCGGATAGACTGCTTGACTGGCTTGGTGTCTGGGAAGACATTGAGTGCGTGCTCGGCGAATTCTCTAGGAACTCCTGGCATGTCCGCAGGACACCAGGCGAATATTTCCCAGTGCTCACGGAGGAATTCGACGAGCGCGCCTTCCTATGCGGTGCTGAGGTCGTTAGCGATCAGCGCCGTCTTGGAGGCGTCTGTCGGGTGGACCTGCACTTTCTTGGTGTTGACGGTGGATTCGAAGGACATGTCGGGTGCGTTCTGCCTTGTGACTGGGGGTAGCCCATTGTCCATCTCCTCGCGAAGCCTTACGAGCTCGTCTTGCATGCCGAAGGACTGGGAGATTTTGTTGAAATCCCTGTCGCATTGGTCCGATCGGGTGAAGCTCCCGTGGACTGTGATGACGCCCCTTGGTCCTGGCATCTTGAGTAGTAGGTATGCATAGTGTGGGACGGCCAGGAACCTTGCGAATGCTACACGTCCCAGGATGGCGTGGTATTGCGACGGCCAGTCCACCACTTCGAATTCTAGGCGCTCCTACCGAAAGTTGTCCGGCTTCCCGAAGATGACGTCGAGTCCTATTTTGCCCAGGGGGAAGATGCCCTTCCCTGGGACAATGCCGTGGAACGTTGTGTCTGATTGTTCCAGGCTGCATTGCGGGATCCGCATAGCTGCTAGAGTGCTTGCGAACATTAGGTTGATGCCACTGCCGCCGTCCATGAAGACGCGACTCATCTCGAAGCCTCCGATCTGCGCCTCCAGCACCAGGGTAGCATGACCTGGGCGAGGGATCTGGCAAGGGTGATCCGCGCGAGTGAATGTGATGCAGGACTCCGATCCGCTGAGGTACTCAGGGATTGCAGGCGGAGTTGCCACGGCCAAGTTGATTTGTCGGATGATTTTCTTCTGCACCCTATTTGTGGGGCGTCCCTTCTGTATCATATTGAGTGCTCCTTTTGATGGGAGGTATGGGACCCCGGCGTTGTTTTGCGCTGGCGCCGCTGGTTGATTTGGGCCTCCAATAGGCGGCGGTGGAGGAGCTCCGTGTGCTATTTCACCTGGTGCAGGTGCATTTACGAACGCAGGAATTGGAGCTTGCTGCCTCATCTGCATCATGCCTTCGCTGAGTTTCTGGAACTCGCGACAGTCCTTGAGCATGTGGCTAGCTTTCTTTTTGCCATCTTGTTTGTCGATGTAGAAGTGGATGGTGCATGGACCCGAAAGTTTGTCGAATGCTGAGGGTCCGTTGTCGCGGTCGCGGTGTTGCCACGACTGCGTTGGTCGTCCGTTGTCGCGGAAGTTTCCGCTGCGGTATCCTCCGCTGTTGCGGCTGTTGTCGTTACGGCGGTCGGCGTAGCCGGCCGCGACCATGTCGGGTCCATCGCGGTCCTCGTAGACGCGCGATCTCCTCTTGCTGCGGCGTTCGCGTCTTCGGCCGTAGTCGTCCTCTTCATCTGATTGCGCTCGCTGGATGCAATCTTCGCCGTCTGCCCAACTGTTGGCGATTTCCATGAGGTGGTCGAGTGTCTTGGGCTTTACACGCCCAAGTTCCTCCTTGAAGTCTGGGCGCTTGACGCCGTCCCTGAAGGCGTCGATGGCCCTCTCTTCGGAGATGTGTGCTGCGGAGTTCTTGGTCGTAGACCAGCGTAGTATGTATGAGCGAATAGATTCACCCGTTCTCTGAGTGCAGGCTCGCAATTCTTCGATTGAGGCGGGCCTCTTGCTGGTGCCTTTGAAATTTCGGATGAAGCTGTAAGAAAGCTCCTCCCAGCTTCGGATGGATCCGGATGATAGGCTGCTAAGCCAGACTCGCGCCGCGCCTGTCAGCTGCAGCTGAAGGCATTGCATGGCGGTTTCTTTGTTGCCTCCGTGAAGCTTAACGGATGACAGGTGGTCACTGAGCCAGGACTTTGGATCTTGCGTGCCGTTGAACTTCGGAGTATCCGAAGGAAGCTTGAAGTTGCGTGGCATCTGTGTTCGCTGAACGGATCTGCTGAAGCATCGATCTCCGCAGAGTTCTCCTTCGTCTTCATCCATCTCAGATTCGGACGAGCATGCGCGTTTGGCGCGTGCTTTGTCGATCTTGCGCTGTGTAAGCTTGTCTCTGGCGTCGTAGTCGCGTTTATGGCGGTGCGAGCTCTTCTTTCTTCGAGGGAGATCGTGCTCCTCTTCCTCTTCGGATGAGGGGGTGGGGCTCCGGTCGCGCCTGGCCGGAGCTTTCTTCTTTGGCTCCGCAGGAGCGTCTTCGTGGAGCGCAGCTCCGATTAGTCCTAGTCCGGTGAGTGCGGACCTATGCATGGCCCTTTTCGGGTCCCCCTCCAGAGGTGGGTGAGCCGCGAGATACGCAGTGGCTGCCATGATCGCAGCTTGTGGCGTCTTCGGGGTGATGTTGCCGTGAGCGTCCATATCCATGAACGATGTATGGAGAGTTCGGGTTACTTCACGCCGCTCCTTGGGGTCCATGTTTTCCACCCGAGAGCGGTGCTTGTTTCCTTGATTTCCGTTTGTGCTAGAGCCGGGTCCCATGGCAGAGAGCGCAGCTCGTCGCGCACTGGACTCAGAGGCTGCTTGCTTGCGTTTGTCGAGCGTCTTCTGCATCTCGACTTGTTTCTTGTGCTCCTCGATGAGGAGGTAGTGGTATGCCCTCAGCAGATCACGTGGGGAGTCCAGAGGTAGGACTATTTCGCCTGCGACGGTGCGGCGTGCTTCAACCCATCCTTCTTTACTAAGTTGGATGAGGTGGCCTCTGTTTTCCCCGTTTTCGCCGTTTCCACCGTTTTCGCCGTTTCTGTCCTGCGGGTTGGGGTTGGGCGGCGGGTTAGGTGTTTCCTCGTCGGTTTGGATGACCGCGGCGCACAGATAGCGCCTGCAGATTGGTTGGCTGCTGCCGCAACTTTCGGATCCGGAACTGTAGGTCCCTTCATCCGAAGGTGGATCGCACAGATCGGAGTTGCAGCAGCTGCTGCTGCTGTAGTACTCATCTGTTGATGGTGACGTGCGTAGCACGGGGTGTGGAGCCCATGAAGCGGGCCTGATTGACGGAACGGGCACCTGCTCAGGGAGGCGGAGGGTGCCAGTTTGTCCCACCTGGAAGCTGAAGCTCCCGAACAAAATCTCGAGTCCGTCGCCTATGGGCTCGAAATCCTTCATGGTGGCCGGCGAGTGGGCGGTGAAGTCGAAAGCGCCGAAGAGGAGGTGATTCTCCGTTGCAGCGGAGTTGTAGATCGATCGGGTCGGAACCGTCACGACCGCACAATCAGCAGCCCCAGTTCCCACAGACGGCGCCAATTGACGAGGTTTAATCTCGTCAATGCCCATTGTTATGGACTTGGGTTTTGGAGAAGATGGGGATGCTGGAGATCGTGGCACGGTTAACAGACAAGCAACTAGGGGACACGAGATTTACCCAGGTTCAGGCCCCCGGAGGGAAAACCCTACTCCTGCTTGTCTGCTCTTGATTACGGCGGAACCGAAGGTTACAAGGTGCGTAGATTCGATCTGGCGTGGATGCGTGTGCGAAAGTATGAGTCGAGTTGCCCTAGGACGTGCCCTCCTGGCCTTTATATAGACTTAGGCAGGTCCCGGGCATAGTCCTAGTCGGTTACAAGTTCTAGGGCGTTGCCCTTTTGAGTTTCCTATCTAAACTAGTCTTGTTCTCCAAGGATCCGAAGACGTCCTAGGCCTTGGTCACCCGAAAATCTTCATGGGCCAGCGTATGTCTGCTGTGGGCCTTCCTTGGGCTGGACTAGGTATGCTGAAGTTACGTACTCGTAGGGTATAACCATGTCAGCGCCTACCTCTCCCGCAGGCTGGACATGAATAATTCCTGCGCAGGAGTTCACGCTCAGACCACCATGGCCGCCTTCATCGACGGGTTGGAAAGGGGCACGTTGCTCCGACATAAGCTGAATCGCTTGCAGGACAATCACTAGCTTGACTTGAACCAGATGATTCAGTTGGCTAGTGAGTTCGCAGCTGCCGACGATGATGCTCGCAGCTCCTTGCCGGCAACGGCCGTTCCAACTCAAGCTCGGAGGAACAACAGTACAAAGCGGAAAACCGCTCTAGAATAAAAGCAATCTACCAACATGGTCGCCATGACCTTTGCAGGACGAGGTGATGGCGGACAACGTGGCCGAGGACGGGGAGCTGGTCATGGGCAACAACGAGGAAGTGAAACTACCTCGGTGCCGCTCCGCGTTCCCCAAACCTAAGAGGAGTACCACGATATGTTGTGCCTCGTACACCTCGATGTCAACAGTAAGGCCACCCATACCAATCGACACTGCAAGTTCGTCAACGACCTCAAGGAAGACCCGGAGTCCAGCTACAAGCGAAGTCCAAGGATTCAAGGGCAAGGGGAAAAAGAAGGAGGAGGAGTCCAAGGATTCAAGTGACATGGATGAGGATGTTGACCCCAAGCATGCCGCCAAGAGCGACGACAAGGGCAAGAACCCCTTCGTGAAGAAGGCGCCAGTCTACCACACTTTCCTTGGCACCCCACCGTCCGACAACAAAAGACCTCTATGAGGATCCTGATGGCTACTCTACCCCCAGTTCCCCAGTACCTGCGCTGGTCGGAGGTTGCAATTATTTGGGACAGGACGGACCACCCAGACCTTATTCCTACAGAGAACCAATACGCCATGGTCATCAACCCCTTGATTGACAGCGTGGAGTTCACCAAGTGTATGGTGGATAGTGGAAGCAACATCAACATCATGTACCTGGATACACTGCAGAAGATGAACTTGACGGAGACAAACCTAAGGCAGACCAACACCATCTTCCACGGCATAGTTCCTGGTCGGGAGGCTCGGTCCCTTGGGTACATTACACTTCAGGTTGCCTTTGGCGATGTTAATAATTACCGCCAAGAGCGCATGACCTTTGACGTGGTCCCCTTCAAGAGCATGTACCACGTCATATTTGGCAGCGACATATTCAACACGTTCATGGCCAAGCCATGCTTCGTCTACAACAAACTCAAGATACCCGGACCAAACGGTGTCATCACCGTATCCGGAAGCTTTGCCAAGGCAAGGGACTGCGAGATTAACGAAGCAGCCTTCGCGGAAGCTGTCCTCTACAGCAAAGAATTCAAAGAGATCCAGAGCAAGGTCGATGACTCAGAGATGCCCACGTTGAAGAAACAGATCTCTAACTCCGCTCATGCATTCAAGGCCGCCATCGAGACCAAGTCGGTGGAACTTGTGGTAGGCGATGCCTCCAAGGTCACCGCCATTGGGACGAACCTGGATCCCAAATAGGAAAGCGCGCTCGTCGAGTTCCTCCATGAGAATAGGGACATCTTTGCCTGGCAACCTGCGGACATGAAAGGTGTACCTAGGGAACTTGCGGAGCACAGCTTAAACATTGATCCAAAATGCAAACCAGTGAAACAACCTCTAAGACGCTTCGGAGACGAGAAGAGACGCGCCATTGGCAAAGAGATAGCTAGGTTACTTAAGTCTAGATTTATCTGAAAAGTCCTTCACACCCGATGGGTGGCCAATCTTGTACTTGTCTCCAAAAAGGGAACCGAAGAATTAAGAATGTGCGTTGATTACACCTTCTTGAACAAAGCATGTCCCAAAGATCCGTTTTCTTTGCTCGCATTGACCAAGTCATTGACTCGACAGCTGGCTCGGAACTTTTGTGTTTCCTCGATGCATACTCAGGATACCACCAGATCAAGGTGAGGAAGTCGGACCAATTGACCACTTTGTTCACTACCCCATACGGCACGTTTTGCTATGTTACGATGCCCTTTGGGCTAAAAAACGCAGGTACTACGTACCAGTGGACAATGCAACGTTGCCTTCACGACCAAATTGGTCGGAATGTTCACGCCTATGTGGACGATATCGTGGTGATGTCTAAAAAGTCAAACGACTTATTCTACGACTTAAAAGAAACCTTTGATAATCTCCGAAAATACAATATGATGCTTAACCCTAAGAAGTGCGTCTTTGGGGTTCCAGCCGGCAAATTGTTGGGTTTCATCGTTACCCAGCGCGGAATCGAGGCCATCTTAAACATAAACCGTCCGACATGCCTAAAGGACATTCAACGACTAACAGGTTGTGTTGCAACAGTTAATCAGTTCATCGGCCGACTTGGAGAGAAGGCTCTGCCGCTGTACAAGTTGCTGAAGAAGGCGGACAAATTCACGTGGATGGACGAAGCAGATGCAGCATTGAAGCAGCTCAAGGAGATCCTTACCTCAGCGCCCATCCTTGCAGCACCCGAGCCTAGGGAGCCCCTGTTAATCTACATAGCGGCAACCAACCGGGTAATCACCATCGTCGTCGTGGTAGAGAGGAAGGAACAAGGCTATGAGCACGGAGTTCAACGACCAGTTTACTATGTGAGCGAGGTCTTGACGGAGTCCAAGCAGTGTTACCCGCACTACTAGAAGATAGCTTATGGAGTATTCCTTGCTTCTCGGAAGCTGAGGCATTACTTTCAAGAGCACCCAATCACAGTGGTGAGCAAGACTCCACTGTCTGACATTATCAACAACACCGACGCTACGGGAAGGGTCGCGAAGTGGGGCATTGAACTTGCCGCCTTCGAGATCACCTACAAGAGACGCGACGCTATCAAGTCATAAGTATTGGCGGATTTTGTTGCAGATTGGACGGAAATGCCAGATGCTACTCCGTTGCCGGAACCAGAGTACTGGGTGATAGACTTTGACGAATCAAAGCTTCTCAACGGCTCGGGGGCTGGTGTATTGCTACAGTCACCAACAGGAGACAAGCTACACGACGTTCTGCAGATCCACTTCGAGGCTACAAACAACATGGCGAAGTATGAAGCACTCATTCACGGACTACGTGTAGCCAAGGATATTGGCATCAAGCGCATAGTTTGCTTGGAGATTCCGACTTGGTTGCCCAGCAGGTGGCTGGCACCTGGAATGCACGGAACCCTATGATGGCGGCATATCGAGACGAAGTGGACGAGATAGCCAATAGCTTCTTGGGCTACGAAGTCAAGTATGTACCTAGGGAGCAAAACGAGGCGGCTGATCTGCTATGTAAGCTTGGATCAGGGTGCAAAAAAATTCTGCCAGGAGTCTTCCTAGAGCATCTACGTACACCATCCGTGAAGGGAGCCGACATCGACAACCCGGATAGAGTTGACTCTTTCGTCAACATGGTGACAAAGATTCATCCGGCTTGGACAAAATCGTTCATGGAATATCTCGAACACGGAACTTTGCCCGACGACGAGTTCAAAAGACGGCAAATAGTACGACGAGCAAAAGGTTATACCACAATCAATGGACAACTCTACAAAAGGAGCACTACTGGTGTATACCTAAAGTGTGTTTCCCAGCTAGAAGGTATTGAAATCCTACGCGAAATCCATCTCGGAGATTGCGGGCATCACGCCGCTCCTCGATCGTTGGTCGCGAAAGCCTTCCGGCAAGGATTCTACTGGCTGACCGCGAAGGCGGACGCCGACAAGCTGGTTGAGACATGCATGGGCTGCCAGTATTATGCCCGACAACCACATGTTCCTGCTGAAGAATTGCGAACAATACCAATAACTTGGCCGTTTGCAGTCTAGGGGCTAGACATGGTGGGACCATTACAGATGGCACCATGTGGGTTTACACATCTGCTTGTAGCAGTTGATAAATTCACTAAATGGATAGAAGCTAAACCCATTAGAAAGCTTGATGGGGCAACTTCCCTCAGGTTTGTCTGGGATCTAGTGGTGAGATTTGGTCTCCCACATAGCATTATCACCGACAACGGCAGCAACTTATCACTTGGAGAAGTGGAGGCTTATTGTTGGGAGAAGGGCATCCGACTTGACCTTGCATCTGTGGCACACCCACAATCCAACGGTCAGGTTGAGCGAGCCAATGGATTAATTCTGCAGGGAATCAAGCCACGTCTTGAGGCACCGCTACATAGAGCAGCTGGAGCCTGGGCGGAAGAATTGCCATCTTTGCTGTGGAGTTTACGAACTACACCCAACAGATCCACTGGCTACACCCCTTACTTCATGGTATTTGGAGCAGAAGCCATC
Organism: Avena sativa; assembly: GCA_916181665.1. Classification (NCBI taxonomy): domain Eukaryota; kingdom Viridiplantae; phylum Streptophyta; class Magnoliopsida; order Poales; family Poaceae; genus Avena; species Avena sativa. The sequence goes on from OV702283.1 coordinate 199,328,863, forward strand.
CTACCTTCTGACATACTTCACGATGCACCAAGAGTCGCCGCCTATGACGAAGATGACGCTGAAGAATCCAGACGCCTAGATGTGGACCTTCTCGAGGAGGAGCGCGTTTTGGCATGCCAAAGATCCGCCATCTACCAGCAGAAGCTACGCAGCTACCATAGTCTCCGCGTTCGGCATCGCTCGTTTAAAGATGGGGATTTGGTGCTCCGACTTAAGCAGAAGAAGTCACACAAATTATCCCCGCCATGGGAAGGCCCGTTCATCATAAGCAAGGCGCTGCTCAATGGGTCTTACTACCTCGTTGACAATCGTGAACTGAAGGATAGACCCAACAAGGATCATAAGCGTAAGCGACGTGACCCGGATGATGACTACCCAGAGCTTGATCGGCCATGGAACATAGCACAACTACGTCCTTTTTACACTTAGTATTTTTTATCTAATTGTGTACCTCTTATATGATCAATGAAATAAAGCTCTCTGGTTCACTCATATTTCTGAGTCTTTTACTTCCTTTAGTGTTCATTTTTGGATCATATAAAACCTTTATGCACAAGTTTTGCGATTGCACTTGTGAAAATTCCGCCTACGGGCGTTAGCTTAAGTTTTCTAGTCTACACGTTCTTTGTCATTTTTATGTGGATTCTGGAGTAGTGACTTTCGGCACTTATTGTCGGCGATTTTGTGCTTAGGTTATTGACGGTGCCATTGGGCATCATCACCTGAGCGCATGGTTCCGACAACGAGTCTTCCGACTCACGAAAGGTCAAGCATAAGAACCAAAGTAATGGATAATCCAGCACTTTCTTAAACAATATATACATGCTGGAAACTGGTTCTTAAGTAGCAGGACATACAACATTGTTTTCCGCCTTAAGTTAAATACATAGTTTTTTCTGCATACGCATCAAAGGTGAAACAAATATTACAAGTTGTTTCTCATTCCTTTGGTGCAGGTGACTTGGAAGCAGCGTCATCAGCAGCAGGAGAACCACCCTCGAAGTCGGCGGTGTGAAGGGACTCAGAGGAGCTTTGGTTGCCGCTATCGATGGTATTCATCAGCACGAAGACATTGACGTCGACTAACTGGGCAACTCTGGTATCATAGCCCGCGAGTGACGACAAGATGGATTCGTGATTAATCTCTTTGCCATCGTCATATACGTCGGGAATGCCAAAGGTCACCGTGTCAATGTCGGCATCTTCGTAGTGTGCCTTCACCATGGATAGCGCCATCCTTGCGCCGGCCCATGCACATGAAGCTTTCCAGCTTGTGATACACTCGGGGGCTCGGCGCAGTATCTCCGAGTATTTCGCCACAGTGTCCGATGCCTTGATGTTGATTCAGAGGGGATTGGCAATCTCTTTGGCTTGCGTGATGGCGGTGTTGATGAAGTTGCCGGCAAGAACCATGCATTCTTGCTGGAGGAGGCGAACGGGTTAAACCCATAGGAGCTGCAAATTCCGACAAGGAGCACATGAGTTCAAAAATTTAGAGTATCTAGACTACAGAAATCCAAGACGGAGAATCACTTACTGAAGATGCTAGCCTCAGCTTGCCAGAGGGTATCCGCCAAGGAGTCCTTTTCTTGTTGGAGGAGCTTGTATGCCTCATGGTGGCGTTGATTCTGCTCGGTAGCAGCTTTCTTCTGATCCCTTAAGATCGAGATCTCCTCTTTCAAGCGGTTCATCTCCTTGATGGTGGAGTCCTACAGGGCTTTCATCGATTCTTCATGCATCTTCAGCATGTCCTTCCTCTCCTGCTTATTGATCTTGTTCTCGCTATCCAGCTCCTGAATGTGCTTGGATTGCTCAACAATGTCCATAGCCTTGGCAATGGTTTCCGCAAGTCGGAGAAAGCAAAGTACATAGTGAGTACTCGGAGAATGTGGGCACAAAACCAAGTCGGAATGCGAAAAAGAAAATAGACGCTTGCTCTTGGTGATCTGTTCCTTCAAGAAGGCAGTTTTACCCGTTTCAGCTTCCAAGTGTGCGCGCATCTTCTGATACTTGTCGCTGGCCATGCCACTCCGAGCATTCTCGTTCTGTGGAAAAAAGGAAAAAGTTAAACGTTGTTTGGTATGCTTGGAGCATCTAGCCAGAAAAATTCCACCTAGACGCTCGGGGGCTACAGCGAGAGTTTTTAACTTAGCAATATGCTTAGTCTTTCTTTAAGCATCTAGTCGGAACTAATTCAATTTTTGATTAGAAGCTTGGGGGCTACAGTATAAAGTTTTTAAATCGGATATATGCTTAGCTTTTCTTTAAGCATCTAGTCGGAACTAATTCAGTTACAACTAGAGGCTTGGGGGCTACAGTATTGAAATTTATAAACACTACGTATGCTACTTTTAAAGCATCTAGTCAGAACAATTCATTCCACCTATATGCTTGGGGGCTAAAGTGAGAAGTTTTCTAGCTTAGTCACTCTTAGAGCATCTAGACGCAAAGACCTATGGTTTTCTGTCTACATCCTCGGGGGCTACAGTGGGATACTCATATGAAATGCAAAAGGCAAATAAAAACTTACAAGTGCAATGATCTTGAGGTTGGTAGCGCTCTCGGCCAGCAGCTTGCCAAAGGATACGTTGTTTCCTTGCAAGAACTCTTCTTGTCGGAGGAGCTCCTTGAGGCCGCACGTCGGAGATGTCGGTGCCGCACTAGGAACCAGAGCAGTTCTATCCGGCGTAAGTACTGGATAGACTATCTTTGGATACTCTATGGATTTCTTGGGTGCGGGGGCGCCGCCTATGGTAGAAGCACCTGCTTCCACCATCGCCTTACCGCCACCGATGGCATCCTTAGCCAGAGCTTCAGCCATTTGGTGGGCGGCACTCTCCTGCGTCGCCTATTCGCCGACAACAGCGACCTCGGTAGAGGCACCTGAGTCCACTTCCATGGCGGAAGGGCCAGATGCCTCCTTAGCTTATGAGTTTGTCGGGGCAGACGAGGGCTTGACGGAGGGAGTGACAGGGGCGATGGCGTGAATGCGTCGCGATGCAGCATGTCCTTAATGGTTCTAGAAGCCCCCAATGTTTTGGAGGTCTTCTTCAAGCTGGTCGTGGCTTTCTTCCTGAAATGTGCAAAATGTATAAGTACAGGAGCAAGACAGATAAATAGACAATGTCGGAGGAAAGGAAGCTTACACAAGTGGGGGTGCCTTGGCAAAAGGGATCTCGGTAGTCTTTCTTTTCTCCGCCTCCAGGGCGGCGGTAGTATTTTTGGAGGCTCCACCCTCCGTCTTCTTCTTCTTGCCCCCATCGGCAGCGTCAGAGGTGGAGCTCTTCCGCTTTCGCGCCAATGGCGCATCATCGTCGGACACAACCGTGACTTCCTTCATCTTTGGATCGTAGATTTGGGCAGCCATGCTGTCCTCCTCTAGATCGCTAAGCTGTTAAGTGAGAACTCACCGTGTTTATATGAGATAAAATGGCTAGACGGAAGAACTGGAGTATATGTCATACACGGAAGATAAACAGTTACCTTTGGGCACTTGCTGTCTACGAACATGTCGTAGGTGATGGTGAAGCCACGTCGCTTGTCCTTCACCTTGACGATGTCCTTAAGATGGAGCTTGACGGAGTCGCTCGAGAAATTGTCCGTAGAGATGCAGAGGCTATCCCTTCTATCGCCGGTATACTTGTGCATCAGCTTCACGCGATGCTGCAGAGGTTGGATTCACCTGATGAACCAGCACATGGCTAGGTCCAAGCCAGTCAAACCCGTCTCTACGAACCACTCTATCCGCCTGATGGCGCGGGAAACATCCATGTCGGAGGGAAGGGAGTCTTGGGATCTCCATGTCGAAGTTTCGGTGGCGGCTCCATCGACGAAGTCCGGGTACGTTACTTCTCGGCCGGCCAGAGGGATATCTGGGCTGTAGAAGTAAGTACGCTGCCAGTTCTTGTAGGACTCATGGCCGGCGATGTCGGGGAACCACCGGCCAGGACGGATCTTGAAGCTTATGGTGCCGCAATTTCTAAGTTCGTCCTTACTGGCTCCGGCTTCACGCTTGATGGTGAAGAAATACACGAAGATATCTATCCTAGGCTTAATCCCTAAGTAACCCTCGCAGAGCGTCGCGTAATTTCTAAGCGCTAAGATGCTATTCGGAGAGAGGTTTTGGGGATGGACTCGATAGTGGTTCAAGACGGAAAGGAAGAAGTTAGAGATGGGCAGGGAGACACCGCGTACCAATTGGGCTTTGAGGTACACCTTTTCTCCGGCTTGGGGAGAAGGTGTCACCGCCAGCCGGCGCCGCCCGCCAGGCGAGCCCCTCCATCACAGGGAGGTAGCCCTCGGCGATCAGCTCCTTGATATCGCGGTCCGTGATGTCCGAACCGCGCCAATCGCCTTTGTGGGAGTCAAGATCCTCCTCCAGCGGCTCCAGCGCCGCTGGATTATGGTCGCCGCCGATGGACTCAACCACCGTCGAGACGGGGATGACCAGACCCTCTGGGGGCATGACGACGGAGCTCGCCGGCTTCACCCAACGCCACCATGGAAGGAGTAGAGCTGCTGCTGGCCATTGAGTGAGTTTGGAGGTGACTGGCGAGAATTGGAGCTAGGGTTTTCTGCAAGATTGCGCGGAGAGCTCGAGGGGGTGCTCGCTGGAGGAAGAAGATGATGCAAGGAGAGAATGAGGTGAAAAGTAAAAAAGTTCCACCGTAGTTACTATTTATGATCTCCAGCATCAAGATTCGTGAAGCTTGATCGGACGGTTGCCGCATAGACGAGTGTGCGCGAACATGCGCGGAAATTTCGCCACGTCCCAACCGTCGCCGCCAATAGTCGTATCGCTCGCGCGGGAAAATCGGACATGATTGCATTCTCTGCATGTGTGAGTTACGAGGCGTTGCTGACCTATGCCTACGTCGCCCTAGCTGACATAGGCTGATGAGCCGTCACATCGGAAGATTCCGGCATGGACGGATCCAGTCTGGCTACGGAAGAGTACGATGGAAGATTCAACATTTCTCCGACTTACATATTAAAGACGGAGAAAACCTTGCAGGGTTCTTTGGGAGGACTACAAGATGTTGCTTGACGATTTTCCGACATCCATCTAGACGGAGCGTTTCACGTGAAGAGGCAAGACGACACAAGATCTCGGAGTTCTCCGGGGGCTACTGTTGGGGATATGCTATATGGGTATCCTCATAGCATGTCTCCTATCCGGATAATCCGGGTGGCTCACAGTTGGTAGCATGGCCCATGGCCTGCTGGGCGGCCCAGTTAGATGGATCCATAAGGGAGGCCCATGCCGGATAAAGGAAGTCTACGGTTGGAGTCACCGACGTACCCAGAGCCTTGGAGTACAAGACACGCAAGACTAGTAATAGACGGTGTAGGACTCTGTAACCTGTCCGGCTAAGACTTTTCCCTGTAACCCTAGGACCTGACGACTATATAAGTCGGGCCTATGGGAGCCTTTAGGGCACGATAACTTAGACTTTCTAGTCACCTCGCACAACGAACCAATCTTTGTAACTCAGCGTATTGCCCTTATAGTGATTATAGTAGGAGTAGGATTCCGCCATCGTCGTGGGATCTGAACCTGGGTAAGCTGTGTTACCTCGTACCCGTCAACCAACCGCCTTTCCCCACGTCTCTAAACACGCACTGTGAGGACCCCTCCATGGCATACTCGTCGGCAATACCATGACAGTTCAGGGGTTCAGGCCCCCGGAGGGAAAACCCTACTCCTGCTTGTATGTTCTTGATTGATGGAGATGTCGATGGTTACAGGGGTGCGTAGATGCAATCTAGCGTGAGGTGTGTTCTAGGGTCTAAGGTCAGATCCTCCTCGCCGTGCCCTCCTGGCCTTTATTTGGGGAGGCCAGGTCTTGGTATAGTTCGAGTCGGTTATAGATTAGGGTTAGCCCCTTTGAAATTCTATCTACACTTAGACGTATCTTCCAAGAAGTCGAGTTCTCTCCGGGCTTGGGCCATCCGAAGTCTCCTTGGGCTTCATGATTACAGCACGTCTTGCTTGTGGGCCTCCGCTGGCCTGGACCTGGTAGGCCAATGTTAGGTACCCGTAGGGCATATCCATGTTAGTAGCCCCCGAGTGTTCAGTCGAACCATATATTCGACTGGAGACTCTATAGTCTTTCAAGTGCTTCTCATCCGAACATGTTTCGGGTGGATATGTTGATTCATAGGGATTGTTGATACGTGTGCCTGACTCTCCTAACGGATCTGGGTCAGTTAACTGTCTTTGGACAAAACAACACGATCTACTCAGACTCGAGTCCCCAGACTCGAATTCGGAAAATTGCTGGCGTAATTCGACTCAGGCCGCTGAGGTCTTATAGGAGTCGAATTCCAGTGTTTTAAGTTATGTACCCAACGTGTCCGTCGGGATTTTTCATCGTGCCTATTGACACGGTATGTTACTGGCAGAGCGCAGTCAGGTGCGATACCAGACCATCAGATGATATCTATAGGTCTTATCTTTGCGTCATAGACACAACATCCGAAAATTTATCACCGCGGAGGTGTTTTGGGTGACCAAGGAGACGATATCTTACTTAGCATTAATTTGGGCATAGTTGCCAAGGTAATTTTTGTTTTTGTCATAAGCGATCTGGAGGATCTCATCCGAATGGTTCATAGGGTGCACGGCTAGCGCTCCCTATGGGAGTAGCCCATGAGTGTTTATTAGAGTCGTCACCCGTTTCTACTGGGAGATCTCCCCAAAGGGCATCGCCCTTGACGACGTCGACTCTCTAGCGAAGGCCTTGGCGGGCGATGCCCCTGCAGACTACAAGAAGGCCCAGAAGGGTGTGGGTGCACCCCTGGTCCTGGTGATGGATATGGCGGCTGGCGTGCAGCTGAATCTGCCCCAGGTCATCTCCAGGGTACCGGTGGCAGCGGATAGCATCGAGGTATCCTTTGCTCATTTTGGCTCCCGCTGCAAGCACTTTAGCCCGAAGCTCATTGATCTTTTGGCCACATATGCGCTGGAGCAGCAGCGGGTAGCCAAGGCGAAGGCCTCGGAGTCCGAAGCTACTCCGGATGCGGCTACTGCTTAGGGCTCTTGCGCCGTAGTTTCTATGGTAGTATTATTGTTTTGCTTTTCCAGCATGCATGTAATGCTTCGTGCTGGATGAATCCGACTTTACCACGTAGTGGTTATGTTAATATAAATATATGTGTTTCTTTTGACTGTTGTCGATTGCTTTGATCTTTATATTCTGTCATATGTGCACCTCTTAGGGTCCTTTAAATGCTGATCCAGTGGCTATGCCATCCACATTGATTGTTGCCCGTCCATAGTTGGTTGAGGCATCATAGCTGCCTTTGAAATGCGATCGCATCCGAAGCCTGGAAAATGACGTTCTCATGATCCATGGTCATGCGGATGTTTATAAATCCAAGATCGAACGGGCCGTTGCAAGAGAGGAGTTTCTCCATGAGAAATTTCGGCAGATCGGCGAGCAACTCCAATGGAAGTCACCATGGACTTGTTTTATTTTTGATTGGGCCCAACTTCTATGCCTTTCCGAGCTGCTTCTTTTGTTTGTAGTTGTTAATCTTCTTCTGCATGAAGAGAAGGAACGAGTTGCAATTCGGTTGAATTGCCTTACCCAACAGGAGTTGGAGGCCGGAGGATACTTTTGTATGGACCGCGTCCGGGCAACCGTTGTCGCGACAGTACAGGATCGCATCACCCAAGTGCTTTAGGCGCTGAAGCGTGTGAGGTCTTTAGTCGCATCTATCTGGGCTCCAATCTTCCCCTTGGATGCAGCTCCCTCTAGCTTCTTGGGGATACTGGGAAAATTTTGTAGCGTGGATGTCGTGAAAGAACTTGTACGCCATCAGCTTGTGGTAGGCATGAAGGCGGTGCTAGCGCTCGTTCGGCTGCATCGTTGCAACATTGACCTGGCAGAACTAGCGGCGGGGCCACCTGTTCCTCCGGATGCTTTAGCATGGAACATGCACCCACGCTATGCCGCGGTGGCTTGCCTTGCTGAAGACAATGTTGACGTCTTCGACAAGCGGATGAACATTTTGCTTAATTGTAGTTGAGTCCTGCGAGTTGTAAATATAACAATGTAAAATCTGTATAGTACCGAGTGGGGTTTTGTGCCCTTGTAAAGTTTTGTAAGTATGTATTTGCACATAGTGCGTTGTTGGTTTTGAATTGTGCATGTCCTTTTCGTTAGCCTGACGTGGTCAGCTACTCAGGGTGATGCATTATTGTGACAGTCAATGAAGTCGTAAGGTGAGGCGTAGCCCTCGAGCGTATTTAGGAATGTACATGTACAGGAGAGGAAAAATATGTTGGCCAAGGAACTTAGTTTTTATTCATCACATAGTAGGGGTACAAGTTTCGGCTGAGTAGCCTTGCTAAATAGCCTTACTGAAAGTAAAAAATGACTAAGGGTAGAATCATCGTAGTTGTGCGATGTTCCAGGGGTTAGAGTATGCTACTCCGGACTCGGCGTCCTTGAGGTTATAGGAACCACCTGGGATTACTTCAGTAACCACGTAGGGTCCTTCCCAGGGTGACTCTAGCTTCAGGTGTCTTTTCTGCTTGAGTCGCAGGACGAGGTCTCCTTCGATGAAGGACCTTGGGCGCAGCTGTCAACTGTGGTAGTTGCGAAGACTTTGTTGGTATACCGTCGAGAGAGCTGCGGCGATGTCGCGAGCTTCGTCCAGTGTGTTGACGACATCTTCGAGTGCAGCCGTTGATTCAGCTTCGCTGTAAGCAATGACCCGTGGGGCCTTGTATCGTACCTCGGCGGGCAACATTGCTTCGGCTCTGTGAACCATGAAGAAGGGCGTGTAGCTAGTGGCGCTTTTTGGCGTTGTGCGCATGCTCTAGAGGATGGAGGGTAGTTACTCTACCCATGCTCCTACCAACGTTTCGAGTGGGCGTAGTAGCCACTTCTTGATTCCATTGCAGACGAGGCCGTTGGCCTTTTCGACCTGCCCGTTGGTCTGCGGATGCGCCACAGAGGCGTATGTGAGGTTGATTCCGATCCCTTCGCAGAAGTTTCTGAACTCCTTCGAGGTGAAGTTCGTGCCATTGTCAGTTATGATGCTATGAGGCACTCCGAACCTGTAAACAATGTATTGGAAGAATTTAACGGCAGTAGTGCCGGTTTGGTCAGTGAAGGGTATGGCCTCAATCCACTTCGTGAACTTGTCGACTGCCACCAGGAGGAAGACGTGTCCTTTAGTCGAATTTGATTGTAGGATGAGTAGGCGTCGAGGAAGTAGAGCCTCTCGCATCCTGCAGTGGAGTCAATGGTTTGATCGATTTGTGGTAAGGGGAAGTGGTCCTTAGGACAATGCTTATTAAGCGTCGTGAAGTCCACACACATCCGCAGGATGTCCGTGTCCTTCTTAGGTACCAGCACAGAGTTAGCTACCCAGGTGCTTTCCTTTATCTCCCTAATGAAGTTGGCATTGAGGAGCCTGTTGATTTTGATGCCAACTGCTTCAGCTTTTTTCTCGGACAGTCAACACATCGACTCCTTTACCGGATTTGCATCCAGAAACACGTTGAGTGCATGCTCGGTGAATTCCCTGGGAACTCCTCGCATGTCCGCAGGACACTATGCAAAGATTTCCCAGTGCTCGCGGATAAATTTGACGAGTGTGAGTTCCTATGCAGAACTCAGGTTGCTGGTGATCAGGGTCGTCTTGGAAGGGTCCGTCAGGTGGACCTGCATCGCCTTGGTGTTGTCTGTGGAGTCGAATGACATGTCGGGTGCGTTTTTCCTGGTGACAAGGGGTAGGCTGTTATCTGTTGACTCCTTCAGCCTTGCGAGCTCCTCCTGCATGCCGAATGACTAGGAGATTCTGTTGAAGTCCCTGTCACAACTATCTGACTTGGTGAAGCTACCTGGGACGATGATGACACTGTTGGACCCTGGCGTCTTTAGCACAAGGTACGCATAATGTGGCACTGCCATGAATCTTGCGAATGCCACACGCCCGAGGATGGCGTGGTACTATCAGGGCCAGTCCACCACCTCGAACTCGAGCCGCTCGCGCCTGAAGTTGCTGGGGGTGCCGAAGATGACGTCGAGCCATATTCTGCCCAGGGGGTATATTCCTTTCCATGGTACAATGTTGTGGAAGGTTGTGTCTGATGCCTCCAGACTGCATAGTGGGATCCGCATATCCTCGAGTGTGCTGTCGAACATCAGGTTGATGCAGCTACCACCGTCCATGAAGATGTGACTTATCTCGAATCCCCCAATTTGCGCCTCGAGCATCAGGGAAGAATGACCCGGGCAAGGTATTTGGCGTGGGTGATCCTAATGGTCGAATGTGATGCATGACTCCGAGCCGCTGAGGTACTCAGGTATGGTAGGCAGAGAGGTGACGACTAGGTTGACCTTACGGGTGATCGTCTTATGCGCCCTATTGGATGGACGTCCCTTTTGTATTATCATAGCCCCCAATGGTCGCAGGTATGGACCTGCTCCGTTATTCTAGGTCGGCGCAGACGCAGGCTATGCGGGTGCTTCGGGTGGCGGAGGTGGAGCTCCATGTGCGACAACTCCTGGGGTGGGGCGAATCCTAGATTCACCGCCGGGCGACGCATCTGGGCGTAGCCTTCGTGGAGTTTCTGGAACTCCCTAAAGTCCTTGAGCATGTGGTTGGCCTTATTTTTGCCGTCATGCTTGTCGATGTAGAAATGGATGGTACAGGGACCTGATAGTTTGTCGATTGTGGATGGCTCGGCATCGCGATTGCGGTGCTGCCATGTTTCTGTTGTCTTTCTGCTGCCGTGGTAATTGCCGCTGTGATACCCACTTTTGCGGTGTCCATCCTCGCGGCGATCGTCATAGGCAGTCACGACCATATCGACCTCTTCACGCTCATCGTAGACGCGCGCTCTTCTTTTTCCTCGGCGATCGCGTCTGTGGCCGAAGTCGTCCTCGTCATCCGAACGTGTTCGGTTGACGACATCCTCACCATCGTCCTAGTGATTGGAGATGTCCATCAGATGGTGATGGTCTTGGGCTTGACGCGCCGGATCTCTTCTCTAAAATCGTGGCACCTTACGCCAACGTTGAAGGCGTCGATTGCCCTTTCATCTGAGAAGTTCTCGGCGGAATTCTTGATGACATACCAACATTGTATGTATGAGTGGATGGACTCGTTGGACCGTTGGCAACAGGCGCGTAGCTCCTCAATTGAAGCCGGTCTCTTGCTGGTGCCCTTTAGGTTGCGGATGAAGCAGTACACCAGCTCTTCCCAGCTGCGGATGGATCCGGAGGGGAGGTTGTTAAGCCAGGCTCTGGCCACGCCTATCAGCTACAGCTAAAGGCATTGCATGGTTGTGTTTTTGATCCGGCCATGGAGTTTAACTGACGAAATCTAATCGTCGAGCCAGATCTTCGGCTCCTGCATGCCGTCGAACTTCGGGTTATCCGAAGGGAGCTTGAAGCCTTTAGGCATCCGCGTTTTCCGTGCTTTGCTGAAGCACCTGGCGCTGCATAGCTCTGTGTCTGCCTCTTTGGACTCCATGGAGCACACGCGCTTTGCACGTGATTTGTCGATCTTGCGTTGTGTGAGATCGTCACGGGCATCGTAGTTGCGGCTCATGCACCATGGGCTGCGGCGACGCCACGACAGGTCATTGATAGTTGTGAGATTCAACACATTTTTTATGGTTTTTATTTGGATTTGATGGCTTTCTAGCTTTACCTAATGCTAATACTTCAGTAGCGAAGAAAACTTGGTTTTTAATGTGTGTTTCAGGTTCTGAATATCAGCAGACGGTTAACAGCAGAAACACAATATTTAAACGAAAACAAGCAAGTCTCTTTTTGGAAGCAATCAAGGGGAGCATACAGTAGCTTTAATGAGCAACTATACGGCAGGAATATTTTCATATAGTACCCTTTTTATAGTTTCCATCGCCTTCGTCTTATTAAAAGGGACAACTTTCGTGAAGAGACGAGGGTCGAAAATAGAACACACGAGCAGCCATCCCATCCAGAAGGGAGAAAGAAGAGATTCAGAGAAGAAGGGGAAGACATTCTTCATCTCGCTCCACGATCTTCGACCTCCTAGCCACCTGTAATATCCCAAAAATATTAATCAAGGTTATCAAGTTCCAATCACCCAAAATTAGGGTCAACAAAAACTTTTGTTAATTAAATCAATATGAATGTATGAGTGTATGTGATGAATGCATGAATGCTTGTATGGACTTGTTTGATTGTTATGAATAGCAAGGATTGGTTTAAAGATGAAAACAACATCATCTAAATCATTTCCAAGCAGAATCAAATCAGTAGAAATTCAAAAATAAACAATATGAGCTAATGGTCATTTTGACCAAAGTTAACCACCAGACCACTTTGAGTGTTTCTAGTACAAGATTTATAACAGAAAAAAAATCCAATTCTTTTAACCCCTTGCTAGACCAAGTAAAAGTTAACCCTAGCCCACCTTGCAAACCCACAGAACATTTTGCAAATTTATGCCATGGACAATTCAAAATTGAATCTAGTTCATATGGTAAGATCACCATTTCTCAAAACTCAACCAAACCAGTTCACCTTGACAAATCCAAGCAACCAGAGACAACCCAGTATATTACCATTGCACTCACAAAATTTCATCCAAAAATTCAAATATAAATTTCTTTTGGCCATTTCATCAAACACTTAGCAGACACAAATCAAATTGGCCAAACTTTCACTGTTTTGAGCAGTGATCATTCAAACCATTGTCTCACTTTGATCACCCTTGTCTCCCCTAGTGACAATCACAACATTGATCAACCTAGAACCCTACCATTGCACCATTCCATGCAAGCCCGACCACCCCCTTGTCCACCTCAATGTCGACAGCAAGTGTAACATCCCAAAAATATTAATAAAGGTTATCAAATTCCAATCACCCAAATTTAGGGTTAACAAAAACTTTTGTGAATTAAAATCAATATGAATGCATATGTGTATTGTCTCTATTAAGGAACAGTTGATTAAATATATGAGGCAATGTCTGTGGAGAAAGAAAACATCTGATGTTCAAGCTAGAGGTAATGCTCTTGTAGCATGGAAGAAAGTTTGTCGACCCAAGAACCAGGGGGATTGGGAGTTCTTGACCTTAATATCCAAAACTCTGCACTTCTTTTGAAGAATTTGGATAAATTTTATAATCACAAGGATATCCCTTGGGTTCACCTTATATGGAACACTTATTACTGTAATGGTAAACTCCCTGGAAGAAGTCTTGAGGGATCCTTTTGGTGGAAAGCTCATCTGAAATTGATTGACATTTTTAAAGGAATTGCAAAGTGCTTGGTGGGAGATGGAAAATCCACACTTCTCTGGACTGATATGTGGAATGATAGGTGTCTTCAACATTAGCTTCCTCATCTCCTCTCCTATGCAAAAAACCCACACATCGCTGTCAGTGAGTTCCTGCAGAAAGATAATACTCAGGACCTTTTTTTCCTCCCTCTGTCATAGCAAGCTTACCATGAATATCAAAGTCTTGAGCAAATTCTTAGTACTGATAGGCAGGGGGAAGCTGATAATTGGAGTTACATTTGGGGCAGTATTTTTTTGGTCAAAGAGGCTTATTGTTCCTTATCTGGTTGCCAACCTGTGCAGCCACATTTCTCTTGGTTGTGGAAATCCTCTTGTCAGCAAAAGCACAAATTCTTCTTCTGGCTCTTACTGCTTGATAGGCTAAACACAAGAAACCTTCTAAAAAGGAAATGTTTTTCTCTGGCATCTTATGAATGTGTGTTCCATGGCTGCATCAGTGAAGAAACCATTCTACATTTATTTTGGGACTGCCCTTTTGCAAGAGCCTGCTGGGCTGAAATCTCGCATGTCCAAGTGGCTGATCAAAATCTTTTTGAAGCTTTAGCCAGTATTAAAAAAGATCTTAATGTCCCTTTTTGCAATGGAAATTCTTATACTTGGAGCTTCGGGCATTTGGTTTGCAGAAACAATGAAATCTTCAACAACAAGCATGCTTCGCTTGAGGAATGGAGAGCTATTGTAGCTCAGGAATTAAGATGGGTCCTGTATAGAATTAAGAAGAAGTATTATCAGGGCCTCAAAGTTTGGATTGAAAATAATTTAGACAGGAGATAGTTGCTTAGAATGTTATCCCTCTTTTTGAGGTGGATTGAGATTGTAAATATTCTTTGTAACAATCTATGATATATAAAAATTGTAGTGGGGTTTTTTGCCCTACTGTTTTACCCTAAAAAAAATGCATATGTGTATGTGATGAATGCATGAATGCTTGTATGGACTTGTTTGATTGTTGTGAATAGCAAGGATTGGTTTAAAGATTAAAACAACATCATCTAAATCATTTCCAAGCAGAATCAAATCAATAGAAATTCAAAAAGAAACAATATAAGCAAATGGTCATTTTTGCCAATCTTGTTCACTAGACCACTTTGAGTGTTTCTAGTCAAAGATTTCAAACAGAAACAAATCCATTTCTTTTCACCCCTTGCTTGACCAAGTAAAAGTGAACCCAATCCCACCTTGCAAACCCACAGAAACATTTGGCAACCCTATTCAAATGACATTTAAAAATTGAATCTAGTTCATATGGTAAGATCACCATTTCTCAAAACCCCACCAAACCAGTTCACCTTGACAAATCCAATCAACTAGATACTCCCTAGTATGTGCCCAGTACACTCACCAAGTTTTATCCAAAAATTAAAATATGAATTTCTTTCAGCCATGGAGACACAAACCAAACTCTGCCTAACAACACTGTTTTGAGCAGTGATCACCACAAACTTTGTCTCCCCTTGATCATCCTTGTCTCCCCCAGTGACAATAGTGGCATTAAGCCAGCTAGAACCCTACCCAATGCTCCATGACGTGCATGCCCGAGCCACCCCTTGCCAGCCTACCATGGCAAGCTAGCCAGAGCCATCGCCGCGCCTAGCCACCATGTCCAAGAGGCAGGCCACCGTCCACCGCCACCCCCTGTCTAGCCCTCGAGCCTTGACAAGCCATGGACCACAACGAACACGCCGCTCCCAGTTCGTCCCTGCCACGTCCAGAGCGCACCAGCTCGCCGTAGCGGACCACCTCGCACAGACTGCGCCTCGCCTTCGCCGCCTGTCTACACGATCACCACCAGACATGCCCGTTCACCGCCCGTCTACACGATCACCACCAGACATGCCCGTTCACCGCCGCGTGACCAGGAGCGCTATGCATCGTCAAAAACGCCGTCGGTGCTGCGCAGAGCATCAGCGTTCTCAACCGAACCACATCGCCCCTTGCCGTGCCATCAAGTCGTTGATCACCGCTAGGATACCGTGCACCATCCCCTGGCCTCAGCCATGTCGATAGCCGCCTGTACCATCGACCCCGTCAAGCTCCGCCCATGCCGCACTGCCCCTCTCGCTCGCCTATAAAAGGAGGCCTCCCCCGCACCATTTATTCACACCTATTCACTCCCCACCTCTCACTGATCCTTCCCACTTATTCCCGCATCAATGCGAGCTCTCTCTCGCCGGAATTTAGCCGGAGCCTGCCGCTGCTAGAGGAGAAGGGCACCGTCCATTGCGGCCACCCCAGGAGAAGCCGCTAGTACCAGGAGAACCGCCATTGTCAACATCGTCGTTCGCCCCCATCGCTGACCCTCGCATGAGCCCCTGTGAGCCGCCCTAGACCGCCACTAGCCATGCTAGGGTTAGTGCCCGGTGTGTTCTGTTTAGACAAGGACGATGGCCGTGAGCCGTTGATCCTTGATCTAATCCTACGATCGTAATCACCCCGTACCCCTTTGCCACTCCCTGTCTCACTGACGTGTGGGGCACCACTTAACCAGCCCGTGCGCTCGCTGTGCGCAGTGGGCCGGCCTAGTTAGATTTACCGCGCGACCTAGTTACATCAAATTAGAATTTTTCATTTTAGTTTCAAACCTAGTTATGTCTGTTGATTCAAAAATCAATTCAAAGAGTTTTACTGACCAAATAGCATGAAACTAATTTTGTTAGAAAGGTATGGAAATTCTTAATCCAAGCCTGTTGGATTCAAACCATTTGGAGATATAGATCACCTATGGTAAAAATAACAAGGAAGAGACTTTTTTGCATTCAAACATTTTTCAAAATTCAACCGCTAATGCTTTTGAGTTGATTCCAACTCTCAAAAATCACATTTGATAAGTACTTTCTGAATATATAAAAATATCTAAGTTTACTGACAGTAATAATGGACAAGTAATAAAAGAATGCCCCATAGGCATTTCTAGCCACTTCAATTAATTAAAATAATAATGTTAAATCTTATTAAATTGTGACACCACTTTAAATCACATTCCCAAGTATAAAAATATGTGGTGATGGCATGTGCCAACATGATCCCATATTTTAATTGGAGAATATTAAATCTTAAGTAGTTTTTCAATGAGTAGAAATTACTTTTCGAAAATAAAATGAATAAAACTAGGTATTTAATTTATGTGATGATTGTGATGATGCTAGATCATCTAGTGTGAACCTTTGTGTGCTAAATAGACGTAGTTAAGTATTGTTTGGTGATTGTGTACTTCGTATTTATTTATAGACATTAGTACCGACCAAGGATACGAAGAGGAAGGAGACTACTACGAAGAAGTAGAGGAGAACTTCAACCACTGCACTTCACAAGGCTAGCTAGAACTTTGGAAGCTAACACTTGCATGATAACTATGCAAACTAGATGCCTTAGGAATATGTGATTATACCACCTTATTATACCAAATCCTAGTTTTACTTGCAAGCTTTATTAGTTTATTTCTTTATCAAAATTCTTTGTCTACTTTTAGGTAGCGTTTGTGATATTTTGGAAAGATATTAGAGGTAGCATAAAGAGCATAAAACTTGGCCTAAGTTATATAGAACTAGATGTCATCCCGAGGCATGAGATTAGACTTAGATAAGTCACACTAATTATCACTCTCATTAGTGCTTACCCCCCAACTTTAGTGGCTAGTGCTAAGCATAAAACTTGATCACTTTAGATGGGAATACTTGGTGAAAATGGTTATGAAGACCTTAGAATGATGAGTCATTCTAATGAGATGTTTTGACATGTGTTATTTGAACACCAGATGATTTGATGATGAAAATGTTGAGGCATGAGTCTTAGCCCTTAATAAAACTGATGGTTGTGTTCGGATGCGATACCATTCCAATTTTACCGTACAACCACAATACCCGAAATTGGGTAGGGATTGACAGGAAGTTTATATACCTTAGTATGGGTTCCCTTGCGGCCGAGGTTTGAGCTGATGCTACCTCGTGAGGATTGTCCACCTGTGCAGTTCCCAAGATGACAGATGGTCATGTTTGGGAGGCCAAACTCATAGGAGAGGTGCCTATACTAGGGTGTGTAATTGAAAGGTTAGGATTGATTATCCGCATACTGAGTATGGTGAATAAGGATTGTTCCTGACGGATGTATCGAATATTGTGGTGAAAGTGTACTACCTCTATAGAGTGTTAAACTATTCGAATAGCCGCGTCCGCGGTTATGGATAGTTGGAGTGGCCATACTATTCCGTCGTCAGATGTTTTCAAAATGACTTGTGAAATGAATCATGACTTTGACTTGACCACGACAGGGTTGTGAACATGAAAACTAAGTTCCCACTTAGGTGTTATAAAACCTTAAACTAGTTATCTTTACTTATGAACTTAGCTAGAGATAAACCTGGATTTTTGCAAAACAACCTAGAGCATAGGATTCCTACTTGAACCACTTTACTTGTTAGTGATAGTTTGCGAGTACTTAAAGAGTACTCATGGCTTTGTCCCTGGATATTCCTGTGGCCAGACTATGAGGAGGACTATTAGTATGATGGACAGCAGGAAGTCTACGACAACTAGGATCGTCTACCATCGTTAGCATTGCCTGTGACTCTGAAGATAGAGCTTCGCCCATGCTACCGTTATTATATTATTCCGCTGTGTTGATTGTATTAAGGTAGGATCATGAGATCCTATATTAGTGAGACCTTTATTATTGTTTGTAATGGATGATGAACTATGGTAACAATCTGTGATGTCTCACAAAAATGGTAATCCTGGGATTGCGATGTATGACATAACAGGCATCTGGGATTAAAAATCTGGGTGTTGACAAGTTGGTATCAGAGCCATCCTGACCATAGGAGACCCTAGTTAGAATGGACGCTTGAATCAAAAACTTAGTTTAAAAACAAAAGAAGTGAGTATTTATGAAAACCTATTCTCATTCTTATCACTTAGATTCTTTCATGAAAATTCATGTCCTTAAAAAATTCTTGCAAACTTACATAAAATTTGACACACTAGATCACTCTACTAACTTACTCATCCTACATTCTTATAGATGGACGTGAAGTATAGAAAGTTCTATCAGTTGGGAAATGGAGGAGATATCATCTTTGAGCATGGTTTGGACCAACTCTCGGAACTTCTGGAGCGCCCGCACCCCGAGCTTCGAAGCCCAGCTCAACGATCAGCAAGGAGGAGAATTGCAATGGATAATTGTTGCAAGTCTCGGAGGGAAGATTGAAGCCCCCACCTCAGAGGGAATCCAGTTCACTTTAAGAGAGAACAACTGGCTGGATGCACTCGCCAGGGCCATGCAGGAAGCTCTTGCCTGTCTGTGTGGGCAAAGCATCAACCAGATCAAGGGCACGCGCTTTGAGTATTATCCAAGGCGTGATGTTATGGGACAGCCATTAGAGGTACCACGTCACCCGGAGCTAAAGCATCAAGTGGACCATCTCAGCTTCATGATGTATGATAGGTAGAAGGAGTTGGACAATGCCCGCTCCTACGCCAACCACAACTATGCCATCACAATCAAGAAGGACCAGACCATTGCCATGCTTGTGAAGGATCGCCAGTCTGGTCGCCGTCATCTTGATAAGAAGGATCGTATTATTGCCCGCCTTCGTCACAAGGTGAAAGACTTGGAGGAGACCATCCACGAGCGGGACATGCAACTTGAGGAGAGGGAGAATGCAGGGGAAGATATCCATGGAGACCCTTACTCCTACCTCAGTGACGATGATGACTTCCTGGAGGATCAAGCCATGGACTTCCACACTGATGATAATGACTCCTCCTTCATTGATGATGATGATGATGATGATGATGATGATGAAGCCACTGATTCCGAGGAGTACTAGCACTTGAGCACTAGTGTTAGTGAAGTTGTATCCGGTCCCATTGTATCGTAGTTTCACAGAATGGTTCTTAAAATCATATGTTTCCTTGTTGTGGTGTGTGTTTGTATTGTGTGCTATGAATGAATGAAAATCAAGTTGTGATTTAGCAAAACCTGAGTCAATATTAAAATTTAAAAACTTTTCAAAAACAAACCCCGAACCTTAGAAATTTCCCTCTTGTCTCATGATCTATCTCAATCTTTAGATGCCTCGCGGAGGAAGAAGCTCATCCCCGGACCCAATGTTGCAAATCTTGCAAATGTTGGTTTCTGACCGCGAAGTTGAAAGAGCCGAACGTCAAGCCAACCTAGCCACCATTCAACACATAGCTCATATGGCCAACAACAATCAAGGCCATGGAAACCCGGATAACCATGGATCCAAGCTCAAGAACTTTCAGAACACTAATCCACCCATCTTTAGTAAGTCTGAAGAGCCATTATATGCGGATGATTGGCTGCAGACCATGGAGAACAACTTAGAAGTTGCAGGAGTGGAGGCCAATGAGAAAGTACTGTTTGCCACCCACTATCTAGCAGAAGATGAAAGGGCTTGGTGGAACAACGTTCGCGCCATGAATGGAGGACAGATGATGACTTGGGATGAATTCAAACTCAAGTTCACCAGAACCCATGTGCCACCGGGTTTAATCAAGATGATGAGAGATGAATTCAGAGAATTGAAGCAAGGGAGGATGACAGTAGTTGAGTACCGTGACAAATTTCTGTCATTAGCTAGGTATGCACCAGATGAGATTGACACTGAAGCCAAGAAAAAGGAGAGATTCTTGAATGGTTTGCATGATGATATGCAGACAATGTTAGTCAATATTCCATTTGCTGACATTGAAGCCTTAGTGGATTCTGCCATTCAGATGGAAGGCAAGATCAACCAAGCCAATGAGAACCGCAAGCATCGAATGATGCATCAACCAGGAACCGACCATACCCCACCCTAACCCGTCTACATGATTTTCTCCAAGAAATATTAGACCCCCGATGAACCGTCCAACCTATCGCAACCGTGGAGGAGGAAACCCATGGCCTAGAGGAAACCACAACAACAACCCCGGCAACCCCAGCAATTTAAACCGTGCACCGCCCAAGTTCAACAACAACAATGTCCCCACCAACACCAATACTGCCCCGAGGACTGGAAGCAATGATGTACCTGTTGTAGGAAAAAACAAGTCTCGGGTGACTTGTTATGAATGCGGAACCAAGGGTCACTACTCCAATGAGTTCCCCAAGAAGCTTGCAGCAGCCCCCAATGTGAATACCCTAGCTCAGCAGTAGCGCTGTGTTCATCCTGGAAGGAGATTTGCCCCAGGGAACTCACTCAACCACAACGGCCGTCTGTTTCACATGAATGCTGAAGAAGCTCAGGAAGCGCCAGATGTCGTTTTGGGTATGTTTTCTGTTACTCGGTACTTGCAAGAGTGTTGTTTGATTCTAGAGCATCGCACTCGTTTGTTACAATAGAATTTGCATGCACTAGTAAGATTCAACCAACAAAACTGAAGCATGTTATGATAGTTCAAATACCTGGTTCAACCACCAAAGCTAGACAAATTTGCAAGGTCGTACCTATTAGAATCCATGGCATAGATTTTTATGCTAATATAATAGTACTTGGAACCAAAGGTTTGGAAGTAGTACTTGGAATGGATTGTATGTCGAAACATAAAGGATTAATCGACTGTGCCAATAAAGCCATAAACATGACCAGTACCACTGGAGTATCACTAGAGCATGTATCTGAAACCTTGCCCCGTCAATTCAAGTGCAACAAGAGTCTATCCCAACCAACAAATTGACCAAGTCAGAGTAGTCTGTGAATACCCCGATGTATTCCCAGATATATTGCCCGGTATGCCTCCAGATCGGGATATCGAGTTTATCATTGAACTAATCCCTAGAACCGGACCCATTGCTCAGAGACCCTATAGTATGAACCCGTCTGAATTAGTGGAACTGAAAAAGCAAATGGATGCTATACTGGAGATATGATTAATTCAACCAAGTGCTTCGCCATGGAGATCACCTGTTTTGTTTGTGGATAAGAAAGATGGAGGTAACCGTTTGTGTACGGATTATCGGAAGCTGAATGATGTCACCATTAAGAACAAGTACCCACTGCCGAAGATAGAAGATCTGTTTGACTAGTTGACGGGTGCCAAAGTGTTTTCTAAGATTGATCTTAGAACTGGTTATCATCAACTCAAGATTCGAGCAGAGGATATTCCAAAGACTGCCTTCACTACCAGATATGGATTGTATGAGTACATTGTCATGTATTTTGGATTAACCAATGCCCCCACTTATTTCATGAACCTTATGAACAAGATTTTTATGGACTTCCTGGATAAGTTTGTCATTGTTTTCATCGATGACATTCTGATCTATTCCAAATCAGAAGAAGAACATGAGCTACACCTGAGGACCATCCTTGGAACCCTTAGGGAGCATCAGTTGTATGCCAAGTTTAGCAAATGTGAATTCTGGTTACAGGAAGTAGGATTCCTCGAACATATTGTGTCGACCGGAGGAATTGTTATCGACCCCGCCAAGGTTAAGGATGTTGAAGAATGGCAAGCCCCAACCACTCAAACTCAAGTTTGTGCATTTCTCGAATTAGCGGGAGATTACCGCAAGTTCGTAGAAGGATTCTCGAGCATCACATGACCCATGACCCAGTTGTTGAAGAAATATAAGAAGTTTGAATGGACGGAAAAATGTGAAGCAAGTATCCAAGAACTAAAGAAGAGATTAATCTCAACCCCGATCTTGATCATGCCCCGATATCACGAAGCCTTTTGATGTGTATTGTGACGCATCCAAGATCGGTCTTGAATGTGTGTGGATGCAAGAAGGCAAAGTCATATCATATCTATCCCGACAACTGAAGCAACATGAGCAGAATTATCCTACCCATGACCTTGATCTAGCAGTCGTAGTTTTAGTCTTGAAGACATGGCGACATTACCTCATGGAAAACCGTTGTGAAATTTATTCGAATCACAAGAGCCTGAAATAAATTTTCACTCAGAAGGAGCTAAATATGAAGCAAAGGAGATGTATAGAGCTAATCAAGGACTATGATCCGGACATCCACTATCACCCAGGTAAAGCCAATGTGGTAGCAGATGCCCTTAGCAGATTGCCGTGTCGCTTGAACGCCATGATTTTGAAGGAGCAACCAAGTTTGCACAAGTAGTTCGAAGATTTCAGAATGGAGCTAGTAAGTGAAGGATTTTTGGCTAGCATAGAACTTCAACCCTGTCACATCCCAAAATTTTCCAAATTTTTAAATGTGACAAATAAATAAACAAAATAAATAATTGTTGAAATTTAGGGTGAAAAGAAACTTTTTGATTCCAAATGGAAACATCAAAACCCTCCTAGAACAAATTTGAATAAAATAGAATCCACCAAATTTCAATCAATTGGAATGCATTCATCAATGAATGAATCTTGAAACTTAAACACTTGGAAAAGTTAAACCAATACCCTAATGGAAGAAAATCATTTCAAAGATCTCTCTAAGACTATGGATTTGATCCATATAAAAATTTGACAAAAAACATTTACAAGTGATCAAAATGACAAATTAAAATATTATAAAACCATAGAAATTGGTTTTACTTAATTTGGAACCATAGATAAAAACTTAGGAATTTAATAAGTTAAAAGGAATTAATTTTCAAAGATAATAAAGCTGCTATCTAAAATCCATACCAAATTGTGAACAAAGTAATCCTAAAAGGGTTTAAAAAGATAAACAAATATTAAATAAAATTATACAAATTGGAATGACCAAGTTTGGATCTTTAAATAAAAAGATATGGATTTTATAAGATAAAGAAAGAAATAAATAAGGGATATTTAAAAACCAAATTAAATCTTGGCCAAACAAATGAAATGAAAGATTATGGAATAATAAAAGGAATAAAATATTATTAAAATAAATCATAAGGAATTGAACAATATTCAATTTTATTTAAATAAAGAAAAATTGCCTAAACTAAATAATAAATCCCAAGGAAAATATTTAGAACACAATTTAAATTAAATCCATAAGCAAATGGAATAATGATAATCCAAATCCAAATAAAATAAAGGGATAACGAATATTCAAATAAAATAATATGGAATTAACCAAATTCTATTCCATTTGAATGAAGACAAAATCCCTAATAGAAATGATTAATTAAATGATGAGAAAATAGTAAATTGGAAATTACCAAAGTGGATTAAAAAGTTATCTAATTAACTTAAAAGAATTATTTGAATAGAATTTATATGGGATTAAAACCATAATCAAATTTTATTTAAATAAAGACAAATACTTAATTTAAATGATTAATAAATCATATTAAAATATTTTTAAAATAATTCAAAGTGAATTATTTAACACACTATTGAATAAATAAAACCTACTGAAAAAGGTTTAGTGAAAATTAGAATTCAAATAAAGAGTTTGAAAATATAATTAAATCTTTTTTGAATAAAAACAATTGTCTATTTAAATAAATAATAAAGACCAAGAAAAATACAAAGAAATATTCTAAATTTGGACTTTAAAATACTTTATTAAACAATACTAAAATATACTAAAAGTTTAGAAAAGGTTTGACAAAAACCTGAAATCAAATTAAGTTTAAATCATTTGAATCAAAACAAAACAGAAAAGAAAAAGGAAAAAGAAACAGAAGAGAAAAATGGAGAAGAAACAGCCCAGCCCACTAAGCCCAGCAACGCAGCCCACTTTTTCCCCCACGCGAATCGTTAACTTAAAGCAAACCCGACCCCCTCAGACGCTGACGAGACGACCCCACCTAAACCCCCTCTCTCTCGCTGACGACACGGCCCCACTGCCCAGTTCATCGTCTCCACCCCGCGACTGATTCCTCCCCCTCTCTCTCCCATTTCAGCTTTGATTCCGCAACTTAAATTCGTCTTAATTCTGCGAGTAATTCGCCGCTGCAATCACGCATGATAAATCGCCCCTGTATCCTCTATCTTTCCCCTCAAATCCCACTCCACGAATGCCACCAGGCTGCTCTGATTTTGCTCGAGACTTCCCCTATCTCCAACGAACTTCCCGTCGAATTCCGGCCACCACCGCCAGCCCCACTGCCCCCAGAGCACACGAGCGTGCCCCCCAGCGTCTTCTGCACCTCCCAGTGCCGCCCGCTTGGCCGCGCGAGCCCTATAACCTCGGGAACCTCTTCGACAGAGCAACGCCACAGTCTGCCTCAACTCCGGCGAGCAGTAGCCGATAAACCAGCACGCCCCTTGCCCTCTGGTAGGTCCCTTTGTAACCTATGCAACCGTGCGCACCTCCCTGACATGATTCCTTGCCTTCTTACGCCCCAGGAGCTCGTCCCCGACAACGACAACACGTGCCCGAGCCAGTGAGCAACTCCAGCGAGGAATTGTCATCGTCCCCGTGCGCCCCTTCGCCAACCACGAGTACGTTGAGCATCAGCAATGCACGGCGAGTCTGGTGAGCCACCTCACTCCTCCTCTCGCTTCCTGCTTTCGTCGTTACACCACCGCCAGAGCGTCGCCGCCGCGCGCCACCGTCAAGCGCCGCCAGAGTTTGGTCAATTCATTTCAGGCCGTAGGATCTTGATTTGATGGGTACGATAGAAACTTAACCCGAAGGGGTATGCTCTGATCTGTGCCACACGATTAACTTTAGATCTAACGCTCCACATCACGCGATCCTGCCGAACCGGTACCGACGAATAGGATTATGACGCGTGGCCCTAGCAGTTGTTTTAAAAACAGAAATGTTCTATTAGATGTTTGATTTTATAAAATTCATAACTTTAAATATACACGTCCAAATTTTACAAATTTTATATCAATGGAATCAGCAAAAAGAGTACTTTCCAACCATGCACTTTGTTTAGTGATTTGCTTCTAGAAAATTAGTTGTTTTTGCAGAAACATGTGTAGGCATATTTTGTGTATAAAATTTATTCTAAAAATGCTTTTAGGGTAAAATCTTTTGTAAATGAATTATTTTGAACCTACTGACCATAGAAACCAACTTTTGGATTTACAAATATATTTTGTGACACTTAGGAATTATTCCTTTGAATTAAAGCATCTCTTGTTAAATAAAAATGTTGAATATATTTTAAAAATGCTTTTTGAGTAAAACCTTTGGAAAATGATTTGAATTAAACTCTCTGACCCTAAACACAAAGTTTTGGATTTAAAAATGTATTTGATTAAACCCTAGAAAAATTATTACATTGATTAAAGGCATTTCTAGAAAAATAAAAATGATGCTTGATTTAAAAATAGTTTTAAGTGAAACCTTTTGTAAATGAATTTGTTTTAAAACACTTTGACCATAAATATTAATTTTGGTGTTTAAAAACATTTTGGCTAACATTATCAATTATTACATTGGTTTAAATCATTTCTAGCAAAACAAAAATGATTTAAAGTGGCCATTTTCACTAACTTGTTATCAAATGGTTTTGCCACTTTGATAAATGACCAATAGGTGTTTTAAAATGTTTATAACCTATTAGAAACCACTTTTACAAATAAAACAATCTTTGGCATGCTTGCATGCATTGCTTTGTTTTTAATATTTTATGTGTAGAATTGTTTTAATGCTAGATTGAATTTGTGCCTTGATTGAATTGTAGTGAAATTTGAAGTGTGTGACTATTGCAAGATAAAGGAGTGAACTTATATTCTCTACCAAAAAGGCAAGTGGTGCTTCATACTTTTGTCCCATTGTTTTCACTATGCATTAGTAATATTTCTAAGTAGGACTTGCATGGAATTTTACTAAGTATGCTATGCCATGGGAAATCCTAGTAGATGAAGCCTTAGTAGAATTTCCTAAGTTTAGATCCCTACTACTATCATTCTTAGCCTAGCTAGTAGAAAACAAGGGTGGATTATGTTCATGCTATGAAATATTTCTAGGTATATGACTTGTGTTTTGTTTAATAAAACAACTATGTGGATGAATCACCTGGGTGGAATGGTGAGAATGGGATATGTTGAGTGGTTACACAAGGTCAGGGGACTGGTGAACCTTGTGTATCACACTTGTGGAATGCCACCTAGGAACAAAGAGATTTGAGATGTCAAATGTTGAGAAGCTTCAAGTGCAACCACTTGGCATTATGGGCTCTGCCTGGATCATATAGGTTGCAATAACTTAGCCAAATTGACAGTTGGTGGTAGGGGATGATAGGTTTGGAACGCGTCCATTATGGTCTAAGGGAAGGCTTCTGAAAGATCTTGTCTCGATGCATGTCGAGTCTTGTGGGGAAAGTGCACCACCTCTCGAGAGAGTAAAATCTAAGTACTTAGCCGTGTCCCCGACAATGGACAATTTGAGCATCAAGACATGGAAGCTATCAAGAATCTCCTCATCCCAATTTCTAAGTTAAAAACTTGTGGTTGAACAAGGGTTAAAGGATCTTCAATAAATGATTGGTAGATGCCTTGGGTGATTTTTGCCAAACAAAAACTTAGTGTTTTCAAATGATAAGGAAAATCTATTTTGAGCAAAGCAAGCCTAAGCTCCACTTAGCCAAATGTATATAAATGATAGATACCACTATTCTACCATAGTATCACTTGCCAATACAATTAAAATGTATTGACCCTTGTGGCTATAACTTATTATGTTGCAGGTTTGTTTGATGTTAGTGAAGTGTGTTGATTAGGATTACAAGTCTACAACCAACATGATTGCCTGTGGCACTTTGAAGATGAAGGACTCCATGCTATAGTTATTTCTGTTGTATTGTAATGAGATAGCCAAATGAGCTATGTAAGATGTAATGAATTATTTTATTCCTGGTTATAAAGTTGTATTATGACCTTTGTTTCTTGATATTACATCTTAACTATGGATGCTAGCTATTGATCCAGGGACTAGCATTGTAAACACAGGGATCTCTACCTTATTAAAGGTTGGGACCTCTACAAACCTACTTTGATCACTCAAATCAAGGAGGCACAGAAAGGAAATGCAAGTATCGACAGAATCAAACGTCGTATCAGTATAGGGAAGGTACCCGGATTCACCGAAGATGAAGGAGTTTTGTGGTACAAAGGACGTATCTATGTGCCAGCAGATTCAGAGTTGAAGTAAGCTATTTTGAAAGAAGCCCATGATACTCTTTATTCTATCCACCCCGGAGGAACCAAGATGTATCACGATTTGAAGGAGCAATTTTGGTGGCATAAGATGAAGAGAGAAATTGGAAGCTACATAGCCAAATGTGATATCTGTAAGAGAGTCAAGGCGAGACATCAGAGACCCACAGGACTGTTGCAACCATTGCAGATTCCGGAATGGAAATGGGATTCAGTTGGAATGGATTTTATCACCGGTTTGCCTACATCTAGTAGGGGAAATGACTCTATTTGGGTCATAGTAGATAGATTGTCCAAAGTAGCCCATTTCTTACCAGTCAAGACCACTTATCAAAGTTCGAAGCTAGTAGAGTTGTACATTGCTAGAATAGTCAGTTTACATGGAGTCCCCAAGAATATTGTGTCGGATCGAGGAACCCAGTTTACCTCGAGGTTTTGGAAGAAAGTCCAAGAAGGATTAGGAACAAGATTAGATTTGAGCACAGCTTATCACCCTCAAACTGATGGACAAATGGAGCGAGTAAACCAAATACTCGAAGATATGTTGAGAGCTTGTGTGATAGAATATGGATCTAAATGGGAAGACTGTCTGCCTTTCGCAGAATTTTCATACAACAATAGTTACCAAGCCAACTTGCAAATGGCCCCATTTGACTTCATGTATGGAAGGAAGTGTCGTACCCCTTTGAATTGGTCGGAAGTGGGAGAGAGTCAGATTTTCGTACCCGACATCCTACGAGAAGCCGAAGAGAAAGTTCACAAGATCTGTGAGCACCTCAAGACCGCCCAATCCAGACAGAAGAGTTATGCCAACAAGAGACGTCGAGACCTAACCTTAAATATCAGATATTTTGCTTATCTCAAAGTATCACCTTTGAAAGAAATGCAACGTTTTCAGCTCAAAGGAAAGTTAGCGCCCAGATATATCGAACGCTTCAAGATTCTGAATCATCGAGGAGAAGTATCGTATCAACTGGAACTGCCAGAGGAGATGTCATTCGTGCATAATGTGTTTCATATCTCGTTACTACGCAAATGCCTATAAGTCCCGGAGAAGACCAAAGTTTTCAAGAATATTGATCACCAAACCATAGAGATCAACGATGACCTGGCATATCCCGAAGTACCCATCCGTATTTTGGAGGAAGCTTTCAAAACCACCAGGACCCGGAGTATCAAGTTTCTCAAGATCCAGTGGAGTAACCACACTGAAGAAGAAGCTACATGGGAGCGAGAAGATTACATTAGGACTGAGTTTCCAGATCTCTTTAAATCCTAGTTTTCCTTTTTTCTCAAATCTCGGGAAGAGATTTTGTTTAAGGAGGGATGGTTTGTAACATCCCAAAAATATTAATCAAGGTTATCAAATTCCAATCACCCAAATTTAGGGTTAACAAAAACTTTTGTGAATTAAAATCAATATGAATGCATATGTGTATGTGATGAATGCATGAATGCTTGTATGGACTTTTTTGATTGTTGTGAATAGCAAGGATTGGTTTAAATATGAAAACAACATCATCTAAATCATTTCCAAGCAGAATCAAATCCATAGAAATTCAAAAACAAACAATATACGCAAATGGTCATTTTTCCCAATCTTGTTCACTAGCCCACTTTGAGTGTTTCTAGTCCAAGATTTCAAATAGAAACAAATCCAATTCTTTTCACCCCTTTCTAGACCAAGTAAAAGTGAACCCAAGACCACCTTGCAAACCCACAGAAACATTTGGCAACCCTATTCAAATGACATTTAAAATTTGAATCTAGTTCATATGGTAAGATCACATTTCTCAAAACCCCACCAAACCAGTTCACCTTGACAAATCCAATCAACCAGATACTCCCTAGTATGTGCCCAGTACACTCACCAAGTTTCATCCAAAAATTCAAATATGAATTTCTTTCGGCCATTTCATCAAACACCTGGAGACACAAACCAAACTCTTCCTAACTACACTGTTTTGAGCAGTGATCACCCCAAACCTTGTCTCCCCTTGATCATCCTTGTCTCCCCCAGTGACAACAGTGGCATTAAACCAGCTAGAACCCTACCCAATGCTGCATGACGTGCATGCCCGAGCCACCCCTTGCCAGCTGACCATGGCAAGCTATCTAGAGCCATCGTCGCGCCTAGCCACCATGTCCAGGAGGCAGGCCACCGTCCACCGCCACCCCCTATCCAGCCCTTGAGCCTTGCCAAGCCATGGACCACAACGAACACGTCGCGCCCAGTTCGTCCCTGCCATGTCCAGAGCGCGCCAGCTCTCCGTAGCCAACCGCCTCGCACTGTAACATCCCAAAAATATGAAACAATGATCATCAAACTCTAATCACTAAAATTAGGGTTAACAAAAACTTTGATTAAATAAAACCAAATGAATGCATGAATAGACTTGTGTGATTAACCTAAATAGCAAGGAATGGTTTAAGGGTGAAAATAACATCATCTAAAACATTTCCAAGCAGAAACTAATCAAGATAAAATCAAAAACAATTCAAATAAGGAAAATGGTCATTTTTGCCAATCTTGCTCACTAGGTCACTTTGAGTGTTTCTAGTCCAAGATTTCAAACAGAAATGTTTCCAATTCTTTTCACCCCTTGCTAGACCAAGTGAAAGTGAATCAAATCCCACCTTTCAAACTTGCAGAAACATTTAGCCACCCCATTCAAATGACAATTCAAAATTGAATCTTTAACATATGTGAAGATCACACATTTTCAAAACCCATCCAAACCAGTGCCCCTTGACTAATCCAACTAACTAGAGACTCCCTAGTATGTGCCTAGCAAACCCAGCAAGTTTGAATCCAAAATTCAAATTTGAATTTCTTTCGGCCATTTCATCAAACACCTTCTGGGCACAAATCAAATTAAACAACAAACACTATAGTGAGCAGTGTTGTGCCAACCTTGTCCCCTCCCTAGCTCTCACAAAACTCTCAGTAGATCATCTAACTAGTTTAACCTGCTCTATCTCACTGTAAACTCGACAATGCCATCAATGGTGACCATGGCCAAGCTCAATTGCCAACCCCAATGTCGACAACAAGCTACAAGCCTAACTAGCCTCGCCAACCTTGTCTAGCAGGCACTCCACCGTTCATTGCCACTCCATGTCGAAGCCCCGAGCGTAGCCAGCCACTGGACCACCCAGAACACACGCGACCATTCTCTCTGCGGCCATGCCGAGAGCGTGCCAGAGCGCCGTGCTCGAAACACTCGCACAAACCGTGCCCCGCCTTCGCCGCTCGCATACGTGATCACCACCGCACCAGGAACCTCCCAGACATGCTCGTTCACGGCCGCGCGACTAGGAGAACCTGTGTGCCATTAAGACTTTCGTCGGAGCCGCCCAGAGCATCGACGTGTTCCGACCGATCAGCACCGCCCCACGCCTCGCCACCATGCCGTTGAGCTTCGCCAGGAAGCACAGCACCGCCCCCTATCGCCACCCATGCCATTAGCACTATGTGCCGTCAACACCGACGAGCTCCACCCGTGCCATTCGGTCCCTTTCAGCCACTATAAAAGGAGGCCTCCCCCACTCGTTTTCTTCACACCAGTTCACTCCCCACCTCTCACTGATCACACCCACTCACTCCCGGAGCAAGGCGAGCACCAGGTGGCCGGAATTTCACCGGAGTTCGCCGCTGCAGAGGAGGAGAGGCGTCGTCGATTCGAGCCGCCCCAGGAGAATCTGCCGGTACCAGGAGAATAGTCGTCGTTGACTTTGTCATTCGCCCACATCGCCGACCCCCGCCTGAGCCCCGGTGAGCCTCCCACGACCCCCATCAACCACGCTAGGGTTCTGTCTCGCCGGCGCTGCCCGACGTGGATGATGAACCAGAGCCATTCGATTAGATTTAGATCCTACGGTCCTAATCGCCCCATACCGCTTCGCCCCTCGTTGTCTAACTGACGATTGGGGTCACTCACTTAACCAGCCCGCGTGTGCGCTGTGCGTAGTGGGTTGGCCCAGTTAAACATCCCGTGCAACCCACTAATACAAATTAGTTTTATTCATTTAATTTCAAACCCATTTCTGTACCTAGATTGAAAAATCAACCCAGCTCGATTTAATGAACCAAAATGCATGAAACCAATTTTGTTAGAAAGGTACTGGAAAGCTTAATCCAACACCATTGGATTCAAACCATTTAGATTTGTAGATCATCCATGTAAAAATAACAAGGCAGAAGCTTTTCTGCATTCAATAATTTTCAAAATTCAACCATAAGAGCTTTTGAGTCGATTCCAACTCTCAAAAATCACATTTAACCATACCTTTCAGAATATATAAAAATATATAGCTTTAGTTACAGAAATAATGATCAAGTAATAAAAGAATGCCACATAGGCATTTCTAGTCACTTTAATTAAATAAAATAGAAAGGTTAAACCTTATTAAATTGTGACACCACTTTAAATCACATTCCCATGTACTGAAATATGTGGTGATGACATGTGTCAACATGATCCCATGTTTGAGTTGGAGAATATTAAATCTTAAGTAGTTTTTCAATGAGTAGAAATTACTTTTCTCAAATAAAATAAATGGGACATGCGCTTTAATCTTGTAATGTTAGTGATGATGCTAGATCATCTAGTATGAACATTTGTGTGATGATTAGAAATAGTTAAGTATTGTTTCGTGATTGTGTACCTCGTATTTATTGATAGACGCTAGTACTGACCAAGGATACGAGGAGGAAGGAGGATACTACGAGGAAGAAGTCGAGGAGAACTTCAACCACTGCTCTGCACAAGGCAAGCTAACCCTTGCAACTTAGCAAGCTTATACTACTATCTTAGCAAGCTAAACCAAGCAAGTTTTACTTGCAAGCTTACACCACTTGATACCCAATCCTAGTTTTACTTGCAAGCTTAATACTTTATTTTCTTTATCAAAGCTTTTTCTTAAAGTTGACTTAGTGACTTGTAGATGCTAGGAAGATAATTGAAGGTAGCATAAAGAGCATAAAATTTGGCCTAAGTTAGATAATCTTGATGTCATCCTAAGGCATGAGATTGAACTTAGCTCATCCCCACTGATTTATTACCCATCATTAGTATTTACCTAGATGCTAGTGCTAAGCATAAAACTTGATCAACTTTAGATGGGAATACTGGGTGAAAATGGTTATGAAAACCTTAGAATGATGAGTCATTATACTAAAACGTTTTGACATGTGTTCTCAAACACCAGATGATTTTTGATGATGAAAATGTTAAGGCATGAGCTTTAGCCCTTTATAAAATTGATGGTTGTCTGGATGCGATACCATTCCAATTTTACCGTACAACCACAATACCCAAAAATTGGGTAGGGCTTGATTGGAAATTTATATACCTTAGTTTGGGTTCCCTTGCGGCCAAGGTCTGAGCTAAGGCTACCTTGTGAAGATTGTCCACATGTGTAGTGCCCAAGATGACAGTTGGTCATGGTTGGGAGGCCAAACTCACAGGAGAGGTGCCGATACTAGGGCGTGTAATTGAAAGGTTAGGATTGATTATCCGCATACTGAGTATGGTGAATTCAGGATTGTTCCTGACGGATGTATCGAATGTTCTGGTGAAAGTGTACAATCTCTGCAGAGTGTCAAACTATTCGAATAGCCGCGTCCGCGGTTATGGACGGTTGGAGTGGCCATACTGTTCTGTTGTCAGATGTTTTCAAAATGAGTTATGAAATGATTTACGACTTTGAATTGACCACAACAGAGTTGTGATCTGAAATTTAAGTTCCCACTTAGGTGTTGTAAAACTTTCAACTAGCTTTCTTTGCTTTTGAACTTAGTAGAGGTAAATCTGGCTTTTTGCGAAACAACCCTAGAGCTTAGCATATCCTACTCAAAACCACTTCACTTGTTAGTATTAGTTTGAGAGTACTTAAAGAGTACTCATGTCTTTGTCCCTGGCTATTCCCGTGGCCAGACTATGAAGAGGAGTATCAGGATGACTGACCGCAGGAAGGTTACGACAACTAGGATCATCTCCCATCGTCAGCATTGCCTGTGACCCTGAAGATGGAGCTTCACCTACACTATTGTTATCTTAACGTTATTTCGCTGCTTGATTTGTATTAAGAACTGGATCATGAGATCCTTATTTGTGTAAGACCTTATGTACTTTTTGTAATGGATGATGTACTGTGATATCCAATCTGTAATGTCTCGCAAGAATGGTAATCCTGGGATTGCGATGTATGGCATAACATGCATCTGTGATTAAAAATCTGGGTGTTGACAAGTTGGTACCAGAGCCATCCTAACCATAGGAGACCCTAGTTAGAATGGACGCTTGAATAAAAAAATTAGTTTCAAAACCAAAGGAAGTGAGTATTTACAAAAACTTATTCTTATTCTTATCACTTAGACTCTTTCATGAAAATTCATGTTCCTCGGAATTTCTTGCAAACTCACATAAAATTGGACACACTTTATCACTCTACTAACTTACTCATCCTATCTTCTTATAGATGGACGTGAAGTACAACAAGTTTTATCAGTTGGGGAATGGAGGAGACCTCATCTTTGAGCGTGACTTGGCCCGGCTGACAGAAATGCTGGAGCGTCCATAGCCCGAGTTCTTCGGAGCTCAGCTCAATGATCAGGAAGGAGAAGATCTATAGTGGTTAGTTGTTGCAAATCTCCGAGGAAAGATTGAACCCCCCAATGCAGAGGGAATTCAGTTCACCTTAAGAGAGAACAACTGGCTTGATGGACTTGCCAGGGCCATGCAGGAAGCTCTTGCCCATCTGCGTGGGAAGAGTATCAATCAAATCAAGGGTACCCGCTTTGAGTTCTACCCAAGGCGTGATGTTATGGGACAGCCACTGGAGGCCCCATATCACCATGAGATGAAGACTCAGTTGGACCATCTCAGCTTCATGATGTATGACCGTCAGAAGGAGTTGGACAATGCCCGTTCCTATGCCAACCACAAGTATGCCATCGCCATGAAGAAGGATCAGACCATCGCCATGGTAGTGAAGGATCGCAAGTCTCGTCGCCATCAGCTCGACAAGAAGGAGCGCATCATCGCCCGTCTTTGCCACCGGATCATAGAGTTGGAGGAGACTATCCACGAGAGAGACATGCAGTTGGAGGAGAGGGAGAATGCAGGGGAAGACCTTCATGGAGACCCCTACTCCTATCTCAGTGATGATGATGACTTTCTGGAGGATCAGGCTATGGACTTCTTCACCGATGAGGATGACTTCGCCTTCATCGATGATGATGATGAGGAGGATGGTGAAGAAACTGACTCTGAGCAGTAGTAGCACTTGAGCACTAGCTTTAGTGAGTTGTATTCGGTCCCACTGTACCATAGTTTCCAGTATGGTTCTTAAAACCATATGTTTTTCTTTGTTGTGGTGTGTGTTTGTATCGTGTGCTATGAATGAATGAATGAAAAGCAAGTTGCTAGAAAAATCTGAGTCAAACTTTAAAAAAATTTCAAAAACCCTAAACCTTAGAAATCTCCCTCTTTTCTCATGATCTATCTCCATCTTCAAATGCCTCATGGAGGAAGCAACTCAGCCCCGGACCCGATGTTGCAACTCTTGCAAATGTTGGTTTCTGACCATGAAGCCGAACGTCAAGGCAACTTAGCCACCCTTCAACAGATAGCTCTGATGGCCAACAACAATCAAGGACATGGAAATAAGGACAACCATCGATCTAAGCTCAAGAATTTCCAGAACACTAATCCACCTGTTTTCACTAAGTCAGAAGAGCCCCTAGATGCAGATGATTGGTTGCAAACCATGGAGAACAATCTGGAAGTTTCAAGAGTAGAAGCTAACGAGAAGGTGTTGTTTGCTACCAACTATCTGGCCGAAGATGCAAGAGCATGTTGGAACAGCGTTCGCGCAATGACAGGAGGTCAGCTGATGACTTGGGAAGAGTTCAAAGTCAAGTTCAGCAGAACCCATGTGCCACCAGGTTTGATCAAGAGGATGAGAGATGAATTCAGGGAATTAAAGCAAGGAAGGATGACAGTAGTAGAATACCGTGACAAATTCGTGTCATTGGCTAGGTATGCACCGGATGAGATAGACACTGAAGCCAAGAAGAAGGAGAGATTCTTGAATGGTCTACATGATGAGATGAAGACAGTGTTAGTCAATATCCCCTTTGGTGATATTGAAGCCTTAGTTGACTCTGCCATTCAAATGGAAGGAAAGATCAACCAAGCTAATGAGAACCACAAGTGTCACATGATGCATCAACCAGGAACCCACCATACACCAAAGTATCGCCCCAACCCATCTCCAAGATTTGCTCCAAGAAACAACAGACCCCCGATGAACTATCCCACCTATCCCAACCGTGGAAACCCAAGGCCCGGAGGAAATCACAACAACCCCGGCAATTCCAGCAATTTCAACCGTGCACCACCGAAGTTCAACAACAACATGGGGCAAGGGCGGCCAGCCATCCACGGTGCGAGATGAGGGCGGAGACACAGGGTTTTACCCAGGTTCGCCCCCCGGAGGGTAAAGACCTACTCCTGCTAGATTGTATTATGATGAGAGTACAATGGGGCGAGCTCGGCGGCTAGGCAGCGAGTCGCTTGGGTGGATGATGGAACGTATCCTCTACACGCCCTCTAGGGAGGTTTATATAGACTCACCCCCCTAGGGTTTACATATCTCAACCGAATCGGTTAAGGTTTCGGCAATCGTTTAACCTAATCCGACTAGGCCTATCTACTCTCCTGGGCCTTCAGCTTCCAGTCGCTTGAATCTACGCCAGGTCTTGATCCAGTCGCCGTTCTGCAGGCCCACTCGCCAGTTCCTGGGCCGGTCGGAAACGTCCTGCTGGGTATACCCCGGTAGGCATATCCCCATCAGTAGTCCCCGAGGCCATCGTTGATTGGTCGCAGGTGTTCATTGGCAGTCGGAGTATACGGGTCCAATGCGGACGCCCAGTCAAATCGGCGGCGGACTCCTGAATAAAGGAAAAACCAGTTATTCTAGTTGCAATGACAGCGGTCAGTCGGGTCGCAGCTCGGCGAACGGGTCGGCGAAATGTTCAGTCACTGTTGTAGTGATCGGGTCGGCGAGTCGAATGGATGAAGTTGGACCGTCAGATGCAGTCAAAACTAGCCGTTGGGGTAATCCAACGGTAACTTTGGTGTAATCACCGCGTAGTAACGGCTCCCGGAATTGGCGGGTAGCAACCGCTATATAAGGGAAATGGCAGGCGATCGAGGAACCACTCCTTCGTCTTTTCTTCTGATTTCGCCCATCTCCGTTTTCCTCCGCGTCGCGATCCAATCGATCCAAAAAACCTTCGACCTCCGCGAACCTTTCAGCCAATGGCCCCCTCCACCGAACAATGGGGCAGGTCCAAGTGCACCAGAGCGCTACTGGCATCCTTCGAGGAGGCCGGGATCCTGCGCGCCGGCAGGTGGCGCATCCCCGCGGCCGGAGAGGTGACTCCGGACCCGCGCGAGGGATAATTTATTTGCTTCACCAGCCACCTGGAGCAGGGGCTGGGGTTTCCCACATCTCTCTTCTTCCGGCGCTTCTGCGCCTTCTACGGGATCCAGCCGTCGGACTTGGGCCCGCACAGCATCGAGCAGCTCGCCATTTTCGTGGCGTTCTGCGAGTTCTACCTGGGCTGTAGGCCCTACTTCCCCCTGTGACAAGATCTGTTCCACGGGAGGATCAGTCGTGAAGAATCAGGCGGCCCAATGCTGGCTGCGGGCGGCCTGACGTTTCAGTTGAAGTCGAAGGCCTCCTTCTTCGACCTGATGCTGGCTGCCAAGGCGGCAAGCGAGTGGAAGAAGTCCTGGTTCTACGTCACCGAGGCGACTCCAGACGGCGAGGTAGCGATCCCAAGGTACTCCGCCGACCGGCCCGAACCGCGCCGACTCCAGGTCGGCAAGCTCCCAGTAGACCAGCGGATGGTCGTGGACGAGATGCTTCAAACCATCCGCGGCCTAAAGAAGAAGGGCCTTCAGACCATCAATCTGTACAACTGTTGGCTCGGGCGGCGACTCGTTCCCCTGGCCCGCCGCAACCATTACATGTACGAGTACACGGGCAGGGAGGACTCGACGAAATCCTGCCTCGCCGAGTGGAAACTTGAAGACTACGTCCTGGCGCTGAAGAAGATCACCCAGGCAGCATACCTGGACGCGAAGTCTGGGGTCGCCCCCTACACCGCGAAGCATCCAGCTCTGACGGTAAGTCGTTGTTTTCACTACCATTCGCAGTCGCAGTTGATGCTGTCGCGGTTATATTGATAATGTCTCGTGCCTGCTGCAGTTATTTCAAGTGGTGGAAGGGTGGCTCCCACCCGCGGACGACGAGAACTCGAGCTCGTCCGTCCAGGACGGGGGTGAGTCGCCTCCTGCCAAGGGCGGCGTCGGGAGCGACGCGAGTTATGACGACGACGATGATGACGAGCCCAGGGAAGAGGCCGCCCTGATGGTTCACAAAACTCGTGGGCAACAACAGCGCGAGCTCGAGGCGAGTAGAAGCCTCGAACGTCATGACGACGACGACGACGACGAGATTCCCGAGCACACCTCGTGTCGTGAGGCTACACCATCAAAAAAGAAGAAGAAGAAGGAGGTGAAGGCTCTACCAAAGAGGAAGACGAAGCCGGCGAAACAGGCATCTCCGCCTCGTTCGGCGAGTAGTTCCGACGCCACCAGCTTGGCCAAGGATGAAGCGCCGCAGACGACAGCATCACCGGATGCCGCTGCTGCCCTGAGTGAGGTACCTCTGGCCTCGCTTCCCCCCTATTCGCCCCAGTCTCTGGGTTGGGGGTTGTTCCAGCCGCAGCAACTTCGCCTCCCAGGAGAGATCCTGCCGAAGTCGTTTTGGAGGCTCCTGTCGCGGCCTCGTCGTCGAAGAGGCCTTCCGTGTCTTGGGCACATGATGTTTTGGAGATGGGCCTTAGTCGGAAACTGGGCCCCG
Organism: Avena sativa; assembly: GCA_916181665.1. Lineage (NCBI taxonomy): Eukaryota > Viridiplantae > Streptophyta > Magnoliopsida > Poales > Poaceae > Avena > Avena sativa. The sequence goes on from OV702283.1 coordinate 199,367,130, forward strand.
AACTGGAGAAGCCGGCCAGCATCCGCACGGGGCTGCGTTTCATACCGGTCGCCAAGTAAGTTTTGTTCATCTGCTTCCCTTTCGTTGTAATCGGACCATTTTACTCATATAATCAATTCGCAGGACTGGAGTTAAAAAGATAGGCCACCCGTCCGTGGCCAAGGTGCCGCCAGTCGTCGCCGAGGAGGACCCCTCATGGAAGAGGAAAGCTAATGAGGTCGCTGCCCCCGCAGACAGTGCCAAGAAGGCCAAGGGCGACGATGTCGTCACGGTGTCGGACGACACGACGGTTGCTCCGAGTGGTCCTCCGACTATGACGGAGGCAGCCTTGAAGGCCAAGGAGGATGTTTCCTCGCCTGGGATGGCCGAGCCGGCTCCTCTTGGTGCTGGAGCATCCACCGCGACTTTCCCCCGCTTTATGGCCAAAGCGGCCACAGCGAGTGGTACTGCGCCATCGAGCCGCACGCCTGGGGTCGCCAAAACGGAGGTCGAGCAGCGTCGCGGACACACTCCGGCTCTTCTCGCATCTGTGGACGCGCTTCAGCTCCACGGCATGCTGGGCGCAGCCATCCAGGTATGTCCAGTCCCCGAGGATCGGGCCACTGAATTTCAGTGGTCAGATTCTTATAGTGTTTGTTTTTATTTGTAGCACCCAGTCCCCGAGTGCCTAGCCGCTGAATTTCAGTGGGTGGGCACTTAGGATTTTTGATTTCCAGTCCCCGAGTGCCTAGTCGCTGAATTTCAGCGGGTGGGCACTTAGGATTTTTGATCTCCAGTCCCCGAGTGCCTAGTCGCTGAATTTCAGCGGGTGGGCACTTAGGATTTTTGATCTCCAGTCCCCGAGTGCCTAGTCGCTGAGTTTCAGCGGTTGGGCACTTAGGATTTCATTGTTGTTGACTGTTTGATTTGTGCGCAGGGCTTGCAGCGTGAATCAGCCGATCGGCTTGCTGCGAAGTTTCGCGCGGAGAAGGAACTTGTTGCCGTCCAAGAAATGAACAAGGGACTCCAAGCACTTGCCGCCAAGGCGGAGGAGGTCCGCCAGGGTCTTGTTCCGGCGTGTGAACTGTCGGCGGCTCAGTCTGCCTTGAGTACGGCTGAGCAGCGGATCGCTGATCTTGAGTGCGAGCTTAAGGAAGTGAAGGCGGAGGCGATTTCAGCGGATGGGCGAGCCAGAGCTGCTGTTACGGCTGCCGCTGAAGAGCGGAAGGTCTCTGACGCCCTCGTTGCTCGGCTACAAGACGACTTCTCCTCTCTTCAAAGCTTCATCACGGGCCTCTGCCGTCCTTTGATTGGTAAATTTTCCTGCCTCTGCCTGTAGTAGCTACATTATGAAATCGTCGTTGTACTTACTGCCGACCCCTGTCCGCAGGTCGGATTATCGACAGCTCGGAGGAGGCGCAGTCGTATGACGCGCGGCAGTGTGTGGCCACTCTGGTCGACTCGGCCACGTTATCTGCGGCTTGCATTCGAGCGTATCTTCAAGAGATGTCGCCCACGGAAGTGATTCCCAGCGATCTCGTCGAAGTATGGCGGTATCTGGAGATGGCGCCGTCAGTCGTTGAGTTCATGACGCGGTCGGCATTCCGGCGCGGGGCGGCAACGGCGCTTAGCCTTGGGCTTGCCCACTTCCCGGAGGACTTCGACCTTGACGATGTGACGAGTGGCTACCCCTCGTCGACGGGCTCGGTGGAGATTGCCGAGGTGCTGAAGCTGACGGACCGGGCCGCGGTATACTCCGATCGCGTCTGGGCGATGGACGACCCCCTCCCTTATCAGGAGACGATTGTCGCGCCCAACGATCCCGAGTCGCCGCACCGGGACTTCAAGGTCGAGCAGCCCTTCCGTGCGGCGATGGCGGGTGAGTTGACGACGTACCCGTCGAACCCGTACACTCCCTTCATTCGCAACCGCAAGGGTGGCGGCGAGTCGACGTCGAAGCCTGCGGAATAGAAACATTGTGCCCTGGGGCGTTAGTAGCAATTTGTCCATTGGGCTCAACTTGTATTTTGTAACGACTTTGTTCTGCTATAATGGAATTTCGCGTTATTTAGTGAATTGTCTTGCGATTTTGATTGCTGATTGGACGAGTCCCCGAGCGCGTTCGCCCTTTTTATGGGGTTTATCTCGTTTGTTATGTGTGTGTGGTTTTGAACTTTTTGTTAGTTGTTTTGTTATTGATGTCGACTCGCCCGAGCTTGGAAAGCCAGTCGCAGGGCGACTCCCATGAGTGCTCTTTACTTGACTGTTTTCCCTTGCGCGAACGAGGTCGGGTAGCCGAGTCCCCGAGCGTGGTACTTGGTGGTTCTAGTCGCGGCTCTAGGGTGGGTGAGGTGTGGGCGCGTTAGAGTGAGCGCATCACTCCTGCCTGACCCGTCGGGTCAGTCGCATGGAGAGTCCTGGGCACGCTCTCATACTTGGCGTTTTTCCCTAGTCGCTCGCGCTTAACTGGTCGTCAGTCCCCGAGCGTGGTACTTGGCCATTCGAGTCGCTGTGTCGAGGATGCGGAGGATCTTAGTCGCTATGAGGAGCGAAGGCAGTTGTCTTGGCTCGTTAAGCCAGTCGATCTAGGCGACTCCAATGGGGCTCCGGGTAGGCGTTTTTCGTGGACGTTACGAGTCCTGGGGTAACCCAGTGCCCTCGTAACGCACTACTTGGCCGTGCCGGTCGCTGTACCAGAGGTTGACTTCTGCATTTAGCTTGACGCTGTTATTACGAGTGCGAGTGGCACAAGACACGGAGAGTAGACGCAATTTGCGGTAACCAGTATGTTTTATTTCATAGCTAGTGGAGGGTACATGTGTGGAGTTCTAGGAGTAGAACTTCCGTAGGAGGTTTACATTCCACGGTCGCTTCACGTCGAGTTTCCTGTCTCCGCGGACGTCGGTGAGGTAGTAGGCGTCGTTGCCGAGTACTCGCCCGATGGCGAATGGTCCCTCCCACGGGGGGAGAGCTTGTGCATGTCCTTCTTGTCCTGGATGAGGCGTAGCACTAGGTCGCCTTCCTGGAAAGTGCGAGTCCTCACTCGCCGACTATGGTAGCGGCGGAGTCCTTGCTGGTAGATGGCAGTGCGGGAGCGAGCTAGGTCGCGTGCCTCGTCGAGTTGATCGACTCCATCCTGGCATGCGAGTTCGTTTGCAGCCTCCGTGTAGTGGACAACCCTTGGCGAGTCGTGCTCTAGGTCGGTGGGCATGACTACATCGGCACCGTACACCATGAAGAAGGGGGTGAACCCTGTCGACCTGTTGACAGATGTGCGGATGCCCCAGATGACGGAGGGTAGCTCCTCTACCTAGCACCCGGCGGTGCGCTCGAGTGGTACTTGGAGCCGTGGCTTCAGGCCATGGAGGATGCTCTGGTTGGCCCGTTCTGCCTGGCCGGTGGACTCCGGGTGGGCGACTGAAGCAAGGTCGAGTCAGATGTGGTGTTCTTCGCAGAACTCGGCCATGGCTCCTTTGGCGAAGTTGGTGCCGTTGTCCGTGATGATGCTGTTTGGGAACCCGTAGCGATATATGAGCTCGCGTAGGAACTTGGTGGTGGTCCTCCCATCGCATTTCCGGACTGGCTTGGCCTCCACCCACTTTGTGAATTTGTCGACCGCGACCAGGAGGTGAGAGAAGCCGGAGGGGGCCTTTTTGAAAGGGCCTACCATGTCCATACCCCACATGGAGAACGGCCAGGTGATGGGGATTGTCTTGAGCGCCGAGCTCGGCACGTGGGTTTGGTTGGAGTACTTCCAGCACCCGGCGCACCGTTGGACAATGTCGACAGTGTCTGCGTGTGCGGTGGGCCAGTAGAAACCGTGTCGCGTAGACTTTGCGACCAGAGAGTGGGCGCCGACGTGGTGGCCGCAGTCGCCGGAGTGGATGTCGTGGAGGATTTTGCGTCCTTCAGCGGGTTGGACGCAGCGTTGGAACACGCCGGTCACGCTGCGCTTGTGGAGATCGCCGTCGATGATGACGAAGGATTTGCAGCGGCGCGCTATCATCCGGGCGTCTGTTTCGTCTGCTGGCAAGGTGCCTCCCTCCAGGTAGGCGATGTACGGCGTAATCCAGTCTTCTGGCTCGGTGATGAGTGCGACCAGGGCTGCCTCTGGTTGCAGCGGGACTCCGATGTCGATCTCCCTTGGGGGAGAGACGGAAGGGTTGGTGATGGTGTCGAGGAAGACGCCGGCGGGTGGTGCGAGCTGAGCCGAGCCGATACGAGAGAGTGCGTCGGCCTCCTCGTTTTTCTGCCTGTCGATCCATACTACGGAATAACCTGCGAAGTGTCCGCCCAGCTTGTCCACTGCTTGTCGGTATGCTGCCATGGTGGCGGAGACGGCATCGCAGGTATCGGCGATTTGCCCAGCGACGAGGTCGGAGTCTCCGTAGCAGCGTAGGCGGTTGACATTCATCTCCTTGGCGGCTCGCATGCCGTGGAGTAGTGCATCGTACTCGGCCATATTGTTGGTGCAGGGGGTGAAGTCGAGGCAGAGGACGTAGCGGAGCTTGTCGCCCTTCGGGGAAGTCTGCACGATCCCTGCTCCTGCGCCGTTTGCGTTCTTGGATCCGTCGAAGTGCAGACTCCAATAGTGGAGGTACGACAGCTTTTCCGGCTGCTGGGCCTCTTCCCAGTCGGCGATGAAGTCCGCGAGAGCCTGCGACTTGATCGCTTTGCGCGGCTCATACTTGATGTTGTGGACGGAGATTTCGACGGCCCACTTGGCGACTCGCCCGGTCGCCTCACGGTTGCGGATTATGTCCTGCAACGGTGCTGAGGAGACGACCGTGATCAGGTGCTCCTGGAAGTACTGCGGCAGTCACCGCTGTGCTCTGAAGACCGCGTATACCAGTTTCTAGTATTGCGGGTATCGCTGGCGCGACTCGGTGAGGACCTCGCTGTTATAGTACACCGGTCGCTGCACTGGGCGCTCCTTTCCTTCCTCTGGTCGCTCGACGACCATGATGGCGCTGACGACGCGCTCGGAAGCGGCGACGTAGACCAGCATGGGTTCCTTATCGACGGGGGCGGCGAGTAGCGGTGCCGCGAGTAGCACCTTCTTGAGGTCGCGGAGCGCGTCGTCTGCCTCCTTATCCCACTGGAAGGTGGGGTTCTTGCGCATCAGGCGGTATAGGGGCATCGCCTTTTCGCCCAATCCAGGGATGAAGCGACTGAGAGCCGCGACTTGCCCGGCCAGCTTCTGGACGTTGCACAGGCACTCGGGTTTGCCGAGTCGAGCGATCGTGTCGATCTTGGTGGGGTTCGCCTAGATCCCGCGCTTGGAGACGACGTATCCGAGTAGTTGCCCAGCTGGTACACCGAAGGTGCATTTGCCTGGGTTTAGCTTTATCTTGTATTTCCACAGGTTGGCGAATGTTGCCGCCAGGTCAGCGAGTAGGTCGCTCTGGCGAGCGGACTTCACTACCATGTCGTCGATGTAGACGTGGATATTGCGGCCAATTTGGCTCGCAAGGCACTCCTGCATGCACCGCTGGTAGGTTGCCCCGGCGTTCTTGAGGACGAAGGTCATGGCGGTGTAGCAGAAGGCTCTGAATGGCGTGATGAACGCCGTATTTTCTTCGTCCTCAAAAGCCATTTTGATCTGGTTGTACCCAGAATAGGCGTCGAGGAAACACAGCGATTCCGATCCCGCGGTGGAATCGATTATTTGGTCGATCCGCGGGAGGACGAATTGTTCCTTCAGGCAGGCGCTGTTTAAGTTTGTGTAGTCGATACACATCCTCCAAGTCCCGTTTTTCTTCTCGACCAGGACTGGGTTTGCCAGCCACTTGGAGTATTTTATTGGCTGGATGAAGCCTGCAGCGAGTAGACGCTGCACCTCCTCGGCGATGGCTCGACGACGCTCTTCATTGAAGGGCCGCAGCGACTGCTTGACAGGTCGCACTTTGGGGTCGGCGTTGAGTTTGTGCTCAGTGAGTTCCCTAGGGACACCAGGCATGTCAGAGGGCTTCTATGCGAAGATGTCCATGTTCTCACGGAGGAACTCGATGAGAGCGCCTTCCTATGCTGGGCTCATGCCCGTCCCGATTGTCACCGTCTGGCTGGAGTCGCCTGGGACCAGCTCGACGGTGCGGGTATGTGTCGTTGCCTGGAAGGCTGAGGTGTTGCCGCCCTCCGTGTTGGGCCTCTTGAGTATAGTGGGGTCGTCGTTGTTGACCCCGCTCGCGTATTTGGCGAGCTCGTCGGTGTGGTTGGCCTCTGCCGCGATGACGGCGTCGGCGAGTTCGGCTCCTTTGGCCTCGCACTCGGCGGCCATGTCGGGGTCGCCGTTGATGGTGATGACGCCGCGTGGTCCGGGGAGCTTCATCGCGTTGTAAGCATAGTGGGGCGCCGCCATGAACTTGGCGAACGCCTGGCGCCCCAAGACACAGTGATAGGGGTTGTCGAAGGGCACCAGCTTGAAGACGATCCGCTCGGTGCGGAAGTTTGCCGGTGTGCCGAAGGTGACTGGCAGCGTGACCTTGCCGATTGGGTACGCCTTCCGACCGGGGACGATGCCGTGGAACATGGTGTAGGTCGTCTCGACCATCGACTGCGGGAGCCGCAGTCGCCTGAAGGTGTCCAGGTACAGAATGTTGATAGAGCTGCCGCCGTCCAGCAATGTCTTGGGGAGCCAGTAGTCTCCCACCTTGGGCTTGACTACCAGGGCGACTCGGCCTGGGTACTCGATGCGCGGCGAGTGGTCCTGGCGGCTCCAAGTGATTGGTTGCTCCGACCAGTTGAGGAACTGGGGAACGTCCACCTGGGCCACCGCATTGACGGCGACGGCACGGGCGATGACCTTCTTCTCGCGCTTCGTGTTGAATCCTGTGAAGGTGTGGAGCGAGCCGGCCACGCTGCCGAATTTTCCGCCGTTTGGCGGGTTGTTGTCGGGGTCCTCCCGGGCTCGTCGTGCCTTCTCGATCTCCTTGAGAGAGTGGCAGTCGGCGGTCGTGTGCGTGGCGGGCTTCCCTTCCCTGCTGTGAAGTGCACACGGTTGGTTAAGGAGGGCCGCGGGTTCGAACCTTGGTTTTGCCTTGTAGTTGCCGCCGTCGCGGCGTTGCCCCCGTCGCGGCGGAAGCTCTTGGGCTCGCGCTGCGCGTGCCCAGTGTTGGCGACGAAGTTGACTCGCCCGTCACTGCAGCACTTGCCGGTGAGGCGAGTGTTGCTGTAGCGTAGATCGGATCGTCGTCCGTTGTCGTTGCCGCTCGTGCGGCGTTGCCCTCCCGACTCGTCGTTGGTTTCTTGGTTTGGGTCTTCCTCCGCGTATCTTTTGGCGATCTCAAGGAGGTCAGGTATGTTGTTGAGTGTGCGATATGCTCGTTTGAGCTTGGCAACCAGGGGCTCGTAGCGGCACGCGGTCTTGAAGCAGTGGATTACGGTGTCTAGGTGGATACCGACCGCGTTGTACCACAGTTCTTGCCATCGTTGGACCCAGCTGTGGGTCGACTCGCAAGGTCCCTGGAAGCATCGTTCCAGGTCCTCGATGGTGGTGGCACAGGTGGATGAACCCTCGAAGTGCCTGACGAAGGCGTCGCGCATCTCTTCCCAGGAGTCGATGCTGTCCGCGGGGAGAGTGTTGATCCACTGCCTGCACACCCCCTCCATCATCAGGGGGAGGTTGCGGGCGGCGAGTACATTAGTGTGGCCGGCGATCCCCATTGCCATGAGGTAAGTGTCTAGCCACACGGAGGGATCGTACGTGGGGTCGTACTTCTCTATTTCCTTCGGCGCTTTGAAGTTCGCCGGGTATCTTTCGCCTCGGATCATTGGTCCGAAGCACCGGGGCCCGAGTCGGCTTAGAGACCCCATCGGCTCGGCATCGCGGCGGTTGGTTAGGGTATGTCGCAGGTCGTCGGGCTGGCGTGCGCGCCAGCTCTGGTTGTTGATGATGTGGGTGCGGGCGTCGACGGGCTGACTGTTGGCGGCGACGAAGTTGGTCGCTTGCCTGGGGTCGTTGGTGGAGAGTGCCGCGTTCGCGGGTCACTGTTGGAGCTGCAGTGGTTCAGGTGGCGGGCAGTTGAGGGTGTTTGCCGCCAATGGACGGCCGCTGGAGGCCGCTCTGCTGCCCGATGAACGCGAGTACATCCGACCCTATGAGTCGACGCCTGTGTTTTGTTGCTCGACCGCCTTTGCGAGCAAGGCCTTGACATACTGGATCTGTAGGGCGCCGTCACCGGTGGCCGTGATGTTGTCGGCCGCTGCTCGGCCCGCCACGAGGTTGTCCATCGGGGTGGAGAACAGTGTTAGGCCGTTCGCGTCTCGCTCCCGTGAGGAGACCACGATCCGCGGGTGGTCCCTGGGGGGTGCGCGGTTGGGCTGAGGTGGGGCGCCATTCGCCGTCGACCCTGGTGGGGGCCGGGCGCTTCCTCCTGGTGGCGCGTTCTCGCAGATCACGCGCTCGGCCACGCGGGCCGGGTCGTTCTCGTCGTTGAAGTTCAGGGCGCGCCCCTGGACGGTGGGGTTCAAGCGCGACCTGATACGTTGCTGGTGGTAGCGCTACAGCTCCTGCGCCGTCACCTGCTCGAGGCGAAATTTTTCGCTCTCGGCTTGCTCCTTGCAGACTGCTTCCGCCAGCTTCAGGCGGAGTTCCTCGACCTCCGTTGCCGTTGCATTGGGAGGGATCAGGGTGGAGAAGGGATCCTCCGGTGGGTCGGTGCCAGTCGCCATGTAGGTCGCAGCATGGCGACCGGTCCCGTCACGGAGATCGGCAGAGTTTTCCGACCCGGAGTCGAAGTTCCCAAGGATGGAGGGATCCTCGAAGTCTCCAAAGTTGGAGACCTGGGTGATGGAGCCCGCGGGCGAAGCCGCGATGATGGATCCGGCGAGTGACGCCGGGGTTGCTGAGTCGGCGTCGTCGTTGAGGGCCGCGTCTTCCGCGGCCGCGGTGGTTTCAGCCACATCACTGTGGGCTGAGTCGTACTTGGAGGTGAGGCGGTGGATCGTGCGGACCTGACTCTCGGAGAGCCGGTCGTGTGGCGGCGACTCGCGGATGCGATCCGAGTCCTCCGAGACGATGACGCCGGTGAGGCCGACGAAGAGACTGATTGTGCCAACCGGCAAGATCATGCTGTGCGTGACGGGTCGCGCCGCCGGGACGTAGCTGCTCGGCAAGATTTGGAGCATCTCGCTGATCGCTATCATGCGGTCGGTGGCGATCGACTCGTTGATGGGCAGATTGGATCTCGCCGCAGAACACAGGCCAGGCCCCACGGTGGGCGCCACTGTCGTGGGAATGACCACGGCAGATGCTGCAATGGGCAGCGAGTAGTAGAACATGGGGCAAGGGCGGCCAGCCATCTGCGGTGCGAGATGAGGGCGGAGACACAGGGTTTTACCCAGGTTCGGCCCCCGAAGGGTAAAGGCCTACTCCTGCTAGATTGTATTATGATGAGAGTACAATGGGGCGAGCTCGGCGGCTAGGCAGCGAGTCGCTTGGGTGGATGATGGAACGTATCCTCTACACGCCCTCTAGGGAGGTTTATATAGACTCACCCCCCTAGGGTTTACATATCTCAACCGAATCAGTTAAGGTTTCGGCAATCGTTTAACCTAATCCGACTAGGCCTATCTACTCTCCTGGGCCTTCAGCTTCCAGTCGCTTGAATCTACGCCAGGTCTTGATCCAGTCGCCGTCCTGCAGGCCCACTCGCCAGTTCCTGGGCCGGTCAGAAACGTCCTGCTGGGTATACCCCGGTAGGCATATCCCCATCACCACCAACACCAATACTGCCCCCAGGACTGGAAGCAATGTTGTGCTTGTTACAGCAAAGGACAAGTCCCAAGTGACCCAAGAAGATCGCCACAGCCAAGGGTCACTATTCCAATGAGTGCCCCAAGAAGATCGCCACAGCCCCCAATGCAAATGCCCCAGCTCAGCAGCAGCGTCGTGTTCAGCCTGGAAGAAGGTTTTCCCTAGGGAATTCGCTCAACCGCAACGTCCATCTCTTTCTCATGCATCCTGAAGAAGCCCAAGAAGCGCCAGATGTCCTGCTGGGTATGTTTTCTGTTAACTCAGTACTTGCAAGAGTGTTGTTTGATTCTGGAGCATCGCACTCATTTTTTACTGAAGAATTTGCATGCACTAGTAAGATTCAACCAACCAAACTAAAGCATGTTATCATTGTTCAAATACCTGGTTCAACCACCAAAGCTAGGCAAATTTGCAAAGCCGTCCCCATCCGAATCCATGGCATAGATTTTTATGCTAATCTAATAGTACTCGGAACTAAAGGTTTGGAAGTAGTACTAGGAATGGATTGGATGTCCAAACATAAGGGATTAATTGACAATGCCAAGAAAGCCATAACCATGACTAGTACAGCCGGAATATCAGTCGAGCATGTATCTGAAACCATGCCCCGTCAATTCAAGTGCAACAAGAGTATAGCCCAGCCAACCATTGACCAAGTCCGGATAGTCTGTGAATACCCCGATGTATTTCCAGATGTTTTGCCTGGTATGCCCCCAGATCGGGATATCGATTTTATCATTGAACTAATACCTGGAATTGGACCCATAGCCCAGAGACCATATAGTATGAACCCGTCTGAACTAGTGGAACTGAAGAAGCAACTGGATGCTATGCTAGAAATTGGATTGATTCAACCAACTGCGTCACCATGGAGATCACCTATTTTGTTTGTGGACAAGAAAGATGGAGGTAACCGTCTATGTACGGATTATCGGAAAGTTGAATGACGTTACCATCAAGAACAGTACCCACTGCCGAAGATAGAAGATCTGTTTGACCAGTTGACTCGTGCCAAAGTGTTTTTTAAGATTGATCTTAGAACTAGCTATCATCAACTCAAGATTCGCGCAGAGGATATTCCAAAGACTGCCTTTACCACCCGATATGGACTATACGAGTATACTGTCATGTCTTTTGGATTAACCAATGCCCCCGCTTATTTCATGAACCTCATGAATAAGATTTTTATGGACTTCCTGGATAAGTTTGTCGTTGTTTTCATTGATGACATTCTGATTTATTCCAAATCAGAAGAAGAACATGAGCTACACCTAAGAACCATTCTTGGAACCCTTAGAGAGCATCAGCTATATGCCAAGTTTAGCAAATGTGAATTCTGGTTACAGGAGGTAGGATTTGTCGGACATATTGTATCAGCCGGAGGAATTGCCGTTGACCCTGCGAAGGTGAAAGATGTTGAAGATTGGCAAGCCCCAACCACTCAAACCCAAGTTCGTGCATTTCTCGGATTAGCGGGATACTACCGCAAGTTCGTAGAAGGATTCTCGAGTATCACTAGACCCATGACCCAATTGTCGAAGAAGGACAATAAGTTTGAATGGACAGACAAATGTGAAGCGAGTTTTCAAGAACTCAAGAGGAGATTGATTTCAGCCCCAATCTTGATCATGCCAGATATCACGAAGCCCTTTGATGTGTATTGTGACGCATCCAAGATTGGTCTCGGATGTGTGCTAATGCAAGAAGGAAAAGTTATATCTTATCTATCTCGACAACTGAAGCAGCATGAACAGAATTATCCAACCCATGACCTTGAACTCGCGGTCGTAGTTCTAGCCCTGAGGACATGGAGGAATTATCTGATGGGAAACCGTTGTGAGATTTATTCGGATCACAAGAGCCTGAAGTATATATTCACTCAAAAGGAGCTGAATATGAGGCAGAGAAGATGGATTAAGCTAATCAAGGACTATGATCTGGACATTCACTATCACCCTGGTAAAGCCAATGTGGTAGCAGATTGCCGTGCCGCTTTAACTCCATGATTTTGAAGGATCAACCAAGTTTGCACAAAGAGATGGAAGATTTCCGAATGGAATTAGTGAGTGAAGGATTTTTGGCTAGCATAGAACTTCAACCCACTTTTATCAGACAGATTAAGGAGGCGCAGAAAGGAAATGCTAGTATCAACGGAATCAAACGTCGTATCGGTACAGGCAAAGTACCTGAATTCACCGAAGACGAAGAAGGAGTTCTGTGGTACAAAGGACGTCTCTATGTACCAGCAGATTCGAAGTTGAAAGAAGTTATTTTGAAAGAAGCCCATGATACTCTTTATTCTATCCACCCTGGAGGAACAAAGATGTATCAGGATTTGAAGGAGCAATTTTGGTGGCATAGGATGAAGAGAGAAATCGGAAGCTATATCGCCAAGTGTGATATATGTTAGAGAGTCAAGGCGGGACATCAAAGACCCGCAGGATTGTTGCAATCACTAAAGATTCCGGAATGGAAATGGGATTCAGTAGGAATGGACTTTATCACCAGATTGCCTACCTCTAGTAGGGGAAATGACTCTATCTGGGTCATAGTTGACAGATTGTCCAAAGTCACCCATTTCTTACCAGCCAAGACCACATACCAAAGTTCGAAGCTATCAGAGTTGTACATCGCTAGAATCGTCAGTTTGCACGAAGTCCCCAAGAACATCGTATCAGATCGAGGAACCCAGTTTACCTCGAGATTCTGGAAGAATATCCAAGAAGGTTTAGGAACCCGACTAGATTTCAGCACAGCTTATCACCCTCAGACCGATGGACAAACAGAGCGAGTAAATCAAATACTCAAAGATATGTTGAGAGCTTGTGTGCTAGAGTATGGATCTAAATGGGAAGACTGTTTTCCTTTCACAGAATTTTCATACAACAACAGTTATCAAGCTAGTTTGCAAATTGCGCCATTTGAGTTCATGTATGGAAGGAAGTGTCGCACCCCTTTGAATTGGTCAGAAGTAGGAGAGAGTCAGATTTTCGGACCCGACATTCTTCGAGAAGCAAAAGAGAAAGTTCACAAGATTCATGAGCACCTCAAGACCGCCCAGTCAAGACAGAAGAGTTACACCGACAAGAGACGTCAATACCTCACTTTCAATATCTGAGATTTTGTGTATCTCAAAGTGTCGCCTTTGAAGGGAATGCAGTGTTTCCAACTCAAAGGAAAGTTATCCCCTATATATATCTGACCCTTCAAGATTCTGAATCACCGAGGAGAAGTATCGTATCAATTGGAACTGCTAGAGGAAATGTCAGCAGTGCACAATGTGTTCCATATATAATTACTTCGCAAATACCTTGAAGTTCCTGAGAAGACTGAAGTTTTGAAGAACATTGATCACCAGACCATAGAGATCAACGATGACCTGACATATCCCGAAGTACCCATCCGTATTTTGGAGGAATCTTTCAGAACCACTAGGACCCGAAGCATCAAGTTTCTCAAGATTCAGTGGAGCAACCACACTGAAGAAGAAGCTACCTGGGAGCGAGAAGATCACATCAGGACAGAGTTTCCCGATCTCTTTAAATCCTAGGTAATCTTTTTTCTTCTTTTTCAAATCTTGGGACGAGATTTTTCTTAAGGAGGGAAGGTTTGTAACATCCCAAAAATATGAAACAATGATCATCAAACTCTAATCACTAAAATTAGGGTTAACAAAAACTTTGATTAAATAAAACCAAATGAATGCATGAATAGACTTGTCTGATTAACCTAAATAGCAAGGTATGGTTTAAGGGTGAAAACAACATCATCTAAAACATTTCCAAGAAGAAACTAATCAAGAGAAAAGCAAAGACAATTCAAATAAGGCAAATGGTCATTTTTGCCAATCTTGCTTACTAGGTCACTTTGAGTGTTTCTAGTCCAAGATTTCAAACAGAAACTTTTCCAATTCTTTTCACCCCTTGCTAGACCAAGTGAAAGTGAATCAAATCCCACCTTTCAAACTTGTAGAAACATTTAGCCACCCCATTCAAATGACAATTCAAAATTGAATCTTTAATATATGTGAAGATCACACATTTTCAAAACCCAACCAACCAATGCCCCTTGACTAATCCAACTAACCAGAGCCTCCCTAGTATGTGCCTAGCAAACCCACCAAGTTTGAATCCATAATTCAAATTTGAATTTCTTTCGGCCATTTCATCAAACACCTTCTGGGCACAAATCAAATTAAACAACAAACACTATAGTGAGCAGTGTTGTGCCAACCTTGTCCGCTCCCTAGCTCTCACTACACTCTCAGTAGATCATCTAACTAGTTTAACCAGCTCTAGCTCACTGTAAACTTGACAATGCCATCAATGGTGACCATGGCCGAGCCCAATTGCCAACCCCAATGTCGACAACAATCTAAAAGCCTAACTAGCCTCGCCAACCTTGTATAGCAGGCACTCCACCATCCACCGCCACTCCCTGTCCAAGCCCCGAGCACAGCCAGCCAATGGACCACCCAGAACACGCGTGACCATTCTCTCTACGGCCATGCCAAGAGCGCGTCAGAGCGTCACGCTCGACATGCTCGCACAAACCGCGCCCCACCTTCGCCGCTCGCGTACGTGATCACCACCGCACCAGGAACCTCCCAGACATGCTCGTTCACCACCGCACGGACCACGCACGCTGTGCACCATTAAAATTGCCGTCGGACCCACCTAGAGCGTCGTGACATTACGACCATCTCGCAACGCCCCACGCCTCTCCACCACGCTGTTGAGCTTCGCCAGGGAGCACAGCACCACACCCTATCATCGCCCATGCCATTAGCACTATGTGTCGTGGGCACCGACGAGCTCCACCCGCGCCGTTCGGTCCCCTTCAGCCACTATAAAAGGAGGCCTCCCCCACTCGTTTTCTTCACACCAGTTCACTCCCCACCTCTCACTGATCACACCCACTCACTCCCGGAGCAAGGTGAGCACCAGGTGGCTGGAATTTCACCAGAGTTCGCCGCTGCAGAGGAGAAGAGGCGTCGTCGATTCGAGCCGCCCCAGGAGAAGCTGCCGGTACCAGGAGAATCGCCATCGTCGACTTCGCCATTCACCCCCGTCGCCGACCCTCGCCCGAGCCCCGGCGAGCCTCCCACGACCCCCACCGGCCGCGCTAGGGTTCTGTCTTGCCGGCGCTGCCCGACGTGAACGATGAACCAGAGCCGTTCGATTAGAGTTAGATCCTACAGTCCTAATCGCCCCATACCGCTTCGCCTTCGTTGTCCCACTGATGAGTGGGGTCGCTCACTTAACCAGCCTGCGCGTGCACTGTGCGTAGTGGGCCGGCCCAGTTAAACATCCCGCATAACCCACTAATTCAAATTTAGTTTTATTCATTTAATTTCAAACCTAGTTATGTACCTAGATTCAAAAATCAACCCAACTCGATTCACTAAACCAAAATGCATGAAACCAATTTTGTTAGAAAGGTACTGGAAAGCTTAATCCAAGCCCATTGGATTCAAACCATTTAGATTTGTAGATCATCCATGGTAAAAATAACAAGGCAGAAGCTTTTCTGCATTCAAACATTTTTCAAAATTCAACCATAAGATTTGAGTTGATTCCAACTCTCAAAAATCACATTTAACCATACCTTTCAGAATATATAAAGATATATAGGTTTACTTACAGAAATAATGATCAAGTAATAAAAGAATGCCACATAGGCATTTCTAGTCACTTTAATTAAAGAAAATAGAAAGGTTAAACCTTATTAAATTGTGACACCACTTTAAATCACATTCCTATGTACTGAAATTTGTGGTGATGACATGTGTCAACATGATTGAGTTGGAGAATATTAAATTTTAAGTAGTTTTTCAATGAGTAGAAATTAATTTTCTCAAATAAAATAAATGGGACAAGTGCTTTAATCTTGAAATGTTATTGATGATGCTAGATCATCTAGTATGAACCTTTGTGTGATGATTAGAAATAGTTAAGTATTGTTTGGTGATTCTGTACCTCGTATTTATTGATAGACGCTAGTACCGACCAAGGATACGAGGAGGAAGGAGGATACTACGAGGAAGAAGCCGAGGAGAACTTCCACCACTGCTCTGCACAAGGCAAGCTAACCCTTGCAACTTAGCAAGCTTATACTACTATCTTAGCAAGCTAAACCATGCAAGTTTTACTTGTAAGCTTACACCACTTGATACCCAATCCTAGTTATACTTGCAAGCTTAATACTTTATTTTCTTTATCAAAGATTTTTCTTAAAGTTGACTTAGTGACTTGTAGATGCTAGGAAGATAATTGAAGGTAGCATAAAGAGCATAAAATTTGGCCTAAGTTAGATAATCTTGATGTCATCCTAAGGCATGAGATTGAGCTTAGCTAATCCCCACTGGTTTATTACCCATCATTAGTATTTACCCCCACTTGTAGATGCT
Organism: Avena sativa; assembly: GCA_916181665.1. NCBI lineage: Eukaryota > Viridiplantae > Streptophyta > Magnoliopsida > Poales > Poaceae > Avena > Avena sativa. The sequence continues at coordinate 199,383,272 of OV702283.1, forward strand.
AGTGCTAAGTATAAAACTTGATCAACTTTAGATGGGAATACTTGGTGAAAATGGTTATGAAAACCTTAGAATGATGAGTCATTCTACTGAAATGTTTTGACATGTGTTCTCGAACACCCGATGATTTTTGATGATGAAAATGTTAAGGCATGAGCCTTACCCTTTATAAAACTGATGGTTGTCTGGATGCGATACCATTCCAATTTTACCGTACAACCACAATACCCGAAATTTGGGTAGGGCTTGATGGGAAATTTATATACCTTAGTATGGGTTCCCTTGCGGCCAAGGTCTGAGGTGCAGCTACCTTGTGAAGATTTTCCACCTGTGCAGTGCCCAAGATGACAGTTGGTCATGGTTGGGAGGCCAAACTCACAGGAGAGGTGCCTATACTAGGGCGTGTAATTGAAAGGTTAGGATTGATTATCTGCATACTGAGTATGGTGAATTCAAGATTGTTTTTGATAGATGTATCGAATGTTGTGGTGAAAGTGTACAATCTCTGCAGAGTGTCAAACTATTCGAATAGCCGCGCCCGCGGTTATGGACAGTTGGAGTGGCCATACTGTTCCGTTGTCAGATGTTTTCAATATGACTTATGAAATGAGTTATGACTTTGACTTGACCACAACAGAGTTGTGATCTGAAATTTAAGTTCCCACTTAGGTGTTATAAAACTTTAAACTAGCTTTCTTTGCTTTTGAACTTAGTAGAGGTAAATCTGGCTTTTCGCAAAACAACCCTAGAGCTTAGCATATCCTACTCAAAACCACTTCACTTGTTAGTATTAGTATGCGAGTACTTAAAGAGTACTCATGGCTTTGTCCCTGGCTATTCCCGTGGCCAGACTATGAAAAGGAAGTATCAGGATGACGGACCGCAGGAAGGTTACGATAACTAGGATCATCTCCCATCGTCAACATTTCATGTGACCCTGAAGATGGAGCTTCACTTACGCTATCGTTATCTTTACGTTATTCCGCTGCTTGATTTGTATTAAGAACTGGATCATGAGATCCTTATTTGTGTAAGACCTTATGTATGGTTTGTAATCGATGATGTACTGTGATATCCAATCTGTTATTTCTTGCAAGAATGGTAATCCTGGGATTGCGATGTATGGCATAACAGGCATTTGTGATTAAAAATCCGGGTGTTGACACGCACAGACCTCGCCTCGCCTTCGCGGCCCGTCTACACGATCATCACCAGACATGCCCGTTCACCACCGCGCGACCAGGAGCGCCTGTCATCGGTTCCGCGTAGAGCATCGCGCGTTCCCGACCGAACCACACCACTCCTTTCCGTGCCATCAAGCCGCTGAGCACCGCCAGGAGACCGCGCACCGTCCCCTAGCCTTAGCCATGCTGATAGATGCATGTACCGTCGACCCCGTCGAGCTCCGCCCATGACGCACTGCCCCTCTCGCTCGCCTATAAAAGGAGACCTCCCGCGCACCATTTCTTCACACCAGTTCACTTCCCACCTCTCACTGATCCTTCCCACTTCTTCTCGGAGCAAGGTGATCTCTCTCTCGCCGGAATTTGGCCGTAGCCTGCCGCTGCTGGAGGAGAAGGGCGCCATCGATTTCGGCGACCCTAGGAGAAGCCGGCAGTACCAGGATAACCATCATCGTCGACATCATCGTTCACCCCCATTATCGACCCTCTTCAGAGCCCTGGTGAGCCGCCCCAGACCCCACTGGTCGTGCTAGGGTTAGTGTCTGTTGTGTCCTGTTCAGACGAGGACGATGGCCGTGAGCCATTGATCCTTGATCTAATCCTATGGTCGTAATCGCCTAGTAGCACTTCGCCACTTCCTGTCTCACTGACATGTGGGGACACCACTTAACCAGCCCGCGCGCGCACTGTGCGTAGTGGGCCGACCCAGTTAGATTTCCCGCATGAACCAGTTAGTTCAAATTAGAATTTTTCATTTTAGTTTCAAACCTAGTTTTGTCTGTTGATTCAAAAATAAATTGAGAGAGTTTTACTGAACCAAATAGCATAAAACCAATTTTGTTAGAAAGGTATGGAAATTCTTAATCCAAGCCCATTGGATTCAAACGATTTGGAGTTATAAATCACCTATGGTAAAAATAACAAGGCAGAGACTTTTCTGCATTCAAACATTTTTCAAAATTCAACCATAAATGCTTTTGAGTTGATTCCGACTCTCAAAATCGCATTGATAAGACCTTTCTGAATATATAAAAATATCTAAGTTTACTGATAGTAATAATGGACAAGTAATAAAAGAATGCCCCATAGGCATTTCTAGTCACTTTAATTAATTAAAATAATAATGTTAAACCTTATTAAATTGTGACACCACTTTAAGTATTAAAATATGTGGTGATGGCATGTCTCAACATGATCCCATATTTTAATTCGAGAATATTAAATCTTACGTAGTTTTTCAATGAGTAGAAATTACTTTTCCAAAATAAAATAAATAAAACTAGGTCTTTAATTCATGTGATGATTGTGATGATGCTAGATCATCTAGTGTGAACCTTTGTGTGCCAAATACAGGTAGTTAAGTATTGTTTGGTGATTGTGTACTTCGTATTTATTTATAGACGCTAGTACCGACCAAGGATACGAAGAGGAAGGAGACTACTACGAAGAAGAAGCAGAGGAGAACTTCAACCACTTCACTTCACAAGGCAAGCTAGAACTTTGCAAGCTAACACTTGCATGATAACTATGCAAACTAGATGCCTTAGGCATATGTGATTATACCACCTTATTATACCAAATCCCAGTTTTACTTGCAAGCTTTATTAGTTTATTTCTTTATCAAAATTCTTTGTTTACTTTTAGGTAGTGTTTGTGATATTTTGGAAAGATATTAGAGGTAGCATAAAGAGCATAAAACTTGGACTAGGTTATATAGAACTAGATGTCATCCTGAGGCATGAGATTAGACTTAGATAAGTCACACTGATTATCACTCTCATTAGTGCTTACCCCCAACTTTAGTGGCTAGTGCTAAGCACAAAACTTGATCACTTTAGATGGGAATACTTGGTGAAAATGGTTATGAAAACATTAGAATGATGAGTCATTCTAATGAGATGTTTTGACATGTGTTATTTGAACACCAGATGATTTGATGATGAAAATGTTGAGCCATGAGCCTTAGCCCTTTATAGAACTGATGGTTGTGTTCGGATGCGATACCATTCCAATTTTACCATACAACCACAATACCCGAAATTGGGTAGGGCTTGACTAGAAGTTTATATGCGTTCCTTTGCGGCCGAGGTTTGAGCTGAGGCTACCTCGTGAGGATTTTCCACCTATGCAGTTCCCAAGATGACAGATGGTCATGGTTGGGAGGCCAAACTCATAGGGGAGGTGCCTATACTAGGGTGTGTAATTGAAAGGTTAGGATTGATTATCCTCATACTGAGTATGGTGAATCAGGATTGTTCCTGACGGATGTATCGAATATTGTGGTGAAAGTGTACCACCTCTGCAGAGTGTCAAACTATTCGAATAGCTGTGTTCGCGGTTATGGACAGTTGGAGTGGCCATACTGTTCCGTCGTCAGATGTTTTCAAAATAACTTGTGAAATGAATCATGACTTTGACTTGACCACAACAGGGTTGTGAACATGAAAACTAAGTTCCCACTTAGGTGTTATAAAACCTTAAACTAGTTTTCTTTACTTCTGAACTCAGCTAGAGATAAACCTGGCTTTTTGAAAAACAACCTAGAGCTTAGGATTCCTACTTGAACCACTTTAGTTGTTAGTGATAGTTTGCGAGTACTTAAAGAGTACTCATGCCTTTGTCCCTGGCTATTCCCGTGGCCAGACTATGAGGAGGACTATCAGGATGATGGACAGCAGGAATTCTACAACAACTAGGATCTTCTCCCATCGTCATCATTGCCTGTGACTCTAAAGATGGAGCTTTGCCCATGCTACCGTTATTATATTATTCCGCTGTGTTGATTGTATTAAGACTGGATCATGAGATCCTATATTTGTAAGACCTTTATTATGGTTTGTAATGGATGATAAACTATGGTACCAATCTGTTATGTCTCGCAAAAATAGTAATCCTGGGATTGTGATGTATGGCATAACAGGCATCTGGGATTAAAAATTCGGGTATTAACAGCAAGCTACATGCGTAGCCAGCCTCGCCAACCTTGTCTGGCATGCTGCCTGTGCCTCACTGCCCCTCTAGACCAGCCCTAGCTCGAGGAGAGAGAGAGGAGACGACGGAAACACCGTTCCCGCGCCGCTTTCAACCATGCCGACGCGCACCGCAGTCACGCACCGTTCCCACTCGACCCGACCACCTCGAGCTCTCGCCGCCCGTCTACACGATCACCACCGTCCCAGGAGACCACCAGACATGCCCGTTTCCTCGACCGTGCCCCGTAGCTGCCGCACGCCTCAAAGTTCATCGTCGGTACCGCGCAGAGCGCCGCACGTTCCAGACCAAACCACACCGCCCCTTGCCGTGCCATCAAGTTGTTGAGCATCGCCAGGAGACCGCGTACCGTCCTAGCCCCCGCGCCATGCCATTTGCTCGTTGTAACACCGACCCGGACGAGCTCTGCCCATGCCGCTCGGCCTCTCTCGCTCGCCTATAAAAGGAGGCCTTCCCAATACCATTTCTCCACACCATCTCACTTCCCTCTCCCTCAGAACCGCCCTCACCCTTCCCTAGAGCAAGGCGAGCACCAGGTCGCCGAAATTTGGCCGGAGACCACCGCAGTAGGAGGAGAAGGGCGCCGTCGATTCAGGCCATCCCAGGAGACGCCGCCAGTACTAGGAGAACCGCCGTCATCGACAACCTCATTTGCCCCCATCGCCGACCCTCTCCTGAGCCCTGGTGAGCCTTCCCAGACCCCCACTGGCCGTGCTAGGGTTCGTCCCCATCGTCTCGTGTTCAGATGAGGACGATGGTCGTGACCCGTTGATCCTGCATCTAATCCTATGGTCGTAATCAGTCCATACCCCTTCGCCACCCCCTGTTTCACTGACGAGTGGGGACATCACTTAAAACCATCCCCCGCACGCTGTGCGCAGTGGGCCGGCCCAGTAACTCTCCCGCGCAACCCAGTTAGTTTAAATTTAGATTTTTTAATTTAGTTTCAAACCTAGTTAGACAGTAACTTTAAAAATCAATTCATAGAGTTTCACTGAACCAAATTGTATGAAACCAATTTTGTTAGAAACATATGTAAATTCTTAATCCAAGCCCGTTGGATTCAAATCATTTGAATTTATAGATCACTTATAGCAAAAATAACAAGGAAGAGACTTTTCTGCATTCAAACATTTTTCAAAAATCAACCATAAATGCTTTTGAGTTGATCCCAACTCTCAAAAATCACATTTTATAAGACCTTTCTGAATATATAAAAATATCTAGGTTTACTTGCAGTAATAATGGACAAGTAATAAAAGAATGCCCCATAGGCATTTGTAGTCACTTTAATTAATTAAAATAATAATGTTAAACCTTATTAAATTGTGACACCACTTTAAATCACATTCCCAAGTATTAAATATGTGGTGATGACATGTGTCAACATGATCCCATATTTTAATTGGAGAATATTAATTCTTAAGTAGTTTTAAATGAGTAGAAATTACTTTTCTAAAATAAAATAAATAAGACTAAGTCTTGATTTCCTTGTGATGATGCTAGATCATCTAGTGTGAACCTTTGTGTGCCAAATAGAAGTAGTTAAGTATTGTTTGGTGATTGTGTACCTTATATTTATTTATAGACGCTAGTACCGACAAAAGATACGAAGAGGATGGGGACTACTATGAGGAAGAAGCAGAGGAGAACTTCAACCACTACACTACTCAAGGCAAGCTAACACTTGCAAGTTTCTTAACTATGCAAGCTACCAACTAAGAAAGCTAAGCTAAACCATGCAAGCCTTACTTGCAAGCCTAAACCTACTAATTAACCTATGCAAGATGCATTAGGCATATTTGCTTATACCACTTGATTATACCAAATCCTAGTTTTACTTGCAAGCTTTATTCTTTTATTTCTTTATCAAATCTCTTTATTTATGTTTACTTAGTGACTTGTGAATTTTGGAAAGATATTAGAGGTAACATAAAGAGCATAAAACTTGGCCTAAGGTAGATAGAACTAGATGTCATCCTAAGGCATGAGATTAGACTTAGATAAGTCACACTTGATTATCACCCCTCATTAGAGATTACCCTCCACCTTAGTGGCTAGTGCATAAAACTTGATCACTTTAGATGGGAATACTTGGTGAAAATGTTTATGAAAACCTTAGAATGATGAGTCATTCTACTGAAATGTTTTGACATGTGTTATGAACACCTGATGATTTGATGATGAAAATGTTGAGGCATGAGCCTTAGCCCTTTATAAAACTGATGGTTGTGTTTGGATGCGATACCATTCCAATGTTACCATACAACCACAATACCCGAATTTGGGTAGGGCTTGACTGGAAGTTTATATATCTAGGTCGAGGTTTGAGCTGAGGCTACCTCGTGATGATTGTCCACTTGTGCAGTTCCCAAGATGACAGATGGTCATGGTTGGGAGGCCAAACTCATAGGGGAGGTGCCTATACTAGGGTGTGTAATTGAAAGGTTAGGATTGATTATCCGCATACTGAGTATGATGAATCAGGATTTTTCCTGGCGGATGTATTGAATGTTGTGGTGAAAGTGTACCAGTTCTGCAGAGTGTCAAACTATCCGAATAGCCGTGTCGCGGTTATGGACAGTTGGAGTGGCCATACTGGTCCGTCGTCAGATGTTTTCAAAATGACCGGTGAAATGAATCATGACTTTGACTTGACCACAACAGGGTTGTGAACATGAAAACTAAGTTCCCACTTAGGTGTTATAAAACTTTAAACTAGTTTTCTTTACTTCTGAACTCAGCTAGAGATAAACCTGGTTTTTTGCAAAACAACCTAGAGCTTTGTATTCCTACTTGAACCACTTTACTTGTTAGTGATAGTTTGCGAGTACTTAAAGAGTACTCATGGCTTTGTTCCTGGCTATTCCTATGGCCATACTATGAGGAGGATTACTAGGATGATGGACAAGAGGAAGTCTACGACAACTAGGATCATCACCCATCGTCAGCATTGCCTGTGACCCTAGAGATGGAGCTTCGCCCATGCTATCGTTATTATATTATTCCGCTGCGTTGATTGTATTAAGACTGGATCATGAGATCCTTTATTTGTAAGACCTTTATTATGGTTTCTAATGGATGATGAACTATGGTACCAATCTTTTATGTCTCACAAAAATGGTAATCCTAGGATTGCGATGTATGGCATAACACGCATCTGGGATTAAAAATCCGGGTGTTGACACCACCACACCTCCATAGCCATTACTTTTACTTGAGTGAGAGAGAGATCTCCACCTTGCAAGACTAGGGTTTGAGATTGTTCTTCCCATATTGAATTGTGTTGAATTTATTTCTATTCTTATTTTGGATCTCCACGGTAATATCAAGAAAAACTCCCTTTGTTTAATTATATCGATGATGCTTTCTTCTCACATGTGTGAGTAAGTTCCCTTGGGCGTGGTAGATGTAAGGGATTAGTGAGATGTGATGTTCCTATACAATTTCCATTAAGTTTGTGGTTGATTTTAATTACTATATTATGTGTGCTTGACTATCTGTGGGATGCTTAATGCTTGTTGTCCAATTAAGGGCCCAGACAACATGATGCTTTGTTCTACATAGATAGAATCTTGTTCGCTAGCAGACCAGCGACCCCCGAGTGACACGGATATATCAATGGGAAACTAGTTTGACTCGAGGATCACGAGTAGCCACTATGCTTATTGCATTAGTCCGATCCAAGGAGCTTAATTGCTAAGAAACCTGAAGGATCTTAATCTTCTAGTGACTGACCATGGTTGTGGTAATAAGCTAGTAGGATTATTGAGTTTGGGATGAAATATACCAAGAAGAGTTCAGGCTAATTATGGGTTGCTCGCCTACACACATACTTATAAGATTATAATTGTTACACTTATCACTCATCCAGCTGGCACATTCACTATCACCATGAACTGAATCTCCCCGCGCCTATTTTGTCATATGTAGAAAACAATAAACAAATCGTTCTTTACTTTTATGCTTTTTAATTCTGAAGTTTATATTTTAATTTTATTTAAATACATTCCTTTAATCCAAATTCTATTCTTATTTCAACGCTTGTATTCAATTCACTCGAATACATGTGACAACTTTGAGTGTGACAGAGACTTCACCAATAAACACTTACCTTTGGGCTCCCTGCGGGATCGACATCTTAACTTCGAAACTAGCTATAAATGATCCATGCACTTGCATCCATCAAGCTATTTTCTGGGGCCTTTGCCGGGGAGCTAAGCTCCAAGTGTTTGTCTCTTGACATTCTAGGTGTTACTATTACAAGATGGTCTCCCTAGGAGACAAAGGGTCTACATGTTCTGGTAGGACTTATCTACTAGATTATCTTGATCGTGTACCTATTCAAAGTGACTTCATGGAAATCATGTCCATTCATAGGAAAACTCCCAAGAAACCTGAGAAACTCTTAGAGAATACAATGCTCTAAATTCTTCTTTTCTTAAACAAACAATAGAATTTCCTAATCCTAGAGTTAGAGAGTATCGATTTGTTGGTGAGATTATTAATATTTTGCAGGAAAAAGCTTTTAGCAGAAGGGAAGATGAAGACCCAGGAATACATCTTAGAGTGTTCGACGATGTGATAACATCACTTGAAGCATAAGGTTTGCCAAGATATTTTTCCTGTTTAAAATTATTTCGTTGGTCTCTCAGGTAAGGCTCTAGACTGGTTATAGTATCTCCCTCATCATTACATTAAATGTTGGGAAAGCTGTATTGTTAAATTCATAAATAGGTTTAATCATTTTAAAAAGGTAACTGAAATTAGAAATAATATAGGAAACTTCAGTCAGAACGTGAGAGAAAACTAACCACAAGCCTGGGATATATTCTTTGGAATGATCAATAGTATTCCTACTCATGCCTATTTTGAATCAACTATTTTCCATTTATTTTACCGCGGACTTAATACTAAATGCAGAGAGTTGCTTGATTTATCAGCAGGAGGATCGATAAATACTTTAACTATTAAAGCATGTTTGTAATTGATGTCTACTAGGGCTAAGAATGATTCTTTATATAATCCTGATTTCGGCATTAAGCCGGAAAAGGGAATACTTCATATAAATCCCGATCTTATGCCTGAAGTGCCCAAAACCATGAAAGAAACAGGTATACCGTCTGACTTGTTAAGGAAAAAAATTATATTTGTTACAAGTTTTTACTAAAGAGGATGAAACTAGAAAAGTTTTTCAAGAATTGAAACATCAACAGGCCAAATCTCATAATAAATTGCATAAGTAATTTCAAAGACACAAGAAGATTTTGGCTAAAGTTATAGAAAATTATGACGAGATAGGCCAAGAAATAAAATTATTTCACAAGTACCTTAGTATGATTTAAACCCAATGTGAACAAATAGCCTCTGGTTATCAAGTTTTTCTTCAAGATGATATAAATATTCCTATTTCTACTAATGTTGTTGTAAGGAGAGGTGCAGTTGTTAAAGGACCATTAGGACCACCAGAATATGAAGCTGAAAAATATCGAAGGGAAAAGGCCTTGCTCAAAGCAATCCAAGAAGATGATACACTAGTGGATCCTTAAGATGAAACTGCTCAAAAAACACAAGATCAAACCTTGGAGGAGCAGAATGATGCACAGGATGACAGTCATGACTCTGATGCAGAGACTGTTGACCTAAGAGAAGAAAAAGAAACAATCAAAGAAGATGAAGTAGTTGTAGTAGAAAATAAGAAAAGCGATAAGCAACGACAAAAAAAGTAACTAAAGAGCCTGATCCCGCACAAAAGGTAAAAGATAAGAGTAAGAAACTTCCATATCCAGATCGCAAAAACAAAGCATCGGATCAGGTAATCTATGACTCTTTCACAAAAGCATTAAGTGATCTTCATCTAGAAATTCGATTTGCAGATTAATGACCCACAAGTATAGGGGGTGTATCGTAGTACTTTCAATAAATAGGAGTGTCGATCCCAACAAGGAGCAGATGATGTTGACTAGTGGTATGGATTAGGAAATCTCTGTAAATACTTAGCAAACGGATTTTTAGGGGTTTTCTGATAAAGCAAAGGAATAAAATGCAAGTAATAAAGACAACGAACAATTGCAGCAAGTGGCCCAATCCTTTCTTAGCAAAGGACAAGCCGGTGGAAATACTTATAAGGACCAAACATTTCAAGGACACATGGGAATTCTGTCAAGTGCTTTCGCTTCATATAGCTGAGTAGTCTTCTTTGGTTTTGTAAGTGTTGTGTGGGTGAACCTATGCTAATGTACCGACCTTACTTGGACTAATACATACTTGTGATTAAAACCCCTTGCAAGCATCCACAACTACAAGAAAGTAACTAAGATATAAACCTAACCACAACCTTAAACTCTGAGATCCTACGCTCCCTTGTGTAATGGTTTCCTACCGGGGGTTCGGGTTTCTGTCACTCCGGCAACCCCACAATTAGTATCCAAATACACAATGCATTCCCCTAGGCCCATAAATGGTGAAGTATCATGTAGTCGATGTTCACATGACACCACTAGAAGAATAGCACCACAACTTAAATATTAAACCATTGAATAATATCTCAACACAAATCCACTACTAACAACATGACTTCTCCCATGTCCTCAAGAACTAAACGAACTACTCACAAGACATCATATGGATCAAGATCAAAGATGATATGGTGATGGATAACAATCTGAACATAAACAATAATCCAATGGTTCCACTCACAAGCATTAACTACAATAGTAATCAACACGGGAAAGTTTTCCCAAAGAACTATGCAAGTATTCAACACGATTGTTACAACGGGATGGAGTGATGATGGTGCTGGTGGATATGATGGTGTGGATGATGATGATCCTGATGAAGTCTAGCTTGATGATGGTGTTGATGGCGACGATCTCCCCTCTCCGGGGAGGAATTTCCCCGGCAGAAATCTGTCTACCGGAGAGCTCTTTCTCTCTCGGTGTTTTCTGCCCCGCAGAGGCGGCGGAATATTTCTATGGTCGCTCCCTCGTGTATTAGGGTTTCGAGGGGAATATATAGGCGAGAGGGCAGAGCCAGAGGTGGGATAGGTGGGCCACACCCCCTGTAGGTGCGGCCTAGGGGTGGCCCACGCCTGGGGGTGTGGGCCCCCTATGGCCCATCTCCGCCTCCCCTTCTGGCATTCTTCGTCTTCTGGGAAAATATGATTTTCTGTAGTTTTTCTAGTATTTTTCTGATCTTCACGAAATTTCATCAAAACACCTCTTTTTTCCATCAGATACCTGACTCCGGCAGTTCATCCTCCAAGAATCATCTAACATGCAAAAACAGATGAAAATACATAAGTAACACCTCTTAATAAGAAATATATCAATGAATAGAGGCAAATTATGATATAGAATGGTGATGCAAATTGGACGTATCAACTCCCCCCAAGCTTAAACCTTCGCTTGTCCCCAAGCGAAAACTGAGCTTAGTAAATATGTCCACAGGTTTATGGAGTGAAGTGTCGATAAAAGAATACGGACAAGAAGCATCGCACTTACCATTACACAACTCATAGAAGAAAGCAAGTCACCATTATATAACTTAGCTTGCAACAAGTAGAGGAGTCACAATAGAGATGCATAAAGATAAATCATAATTGGAATTGGCAAACTTTGTTCTTGGTCAGAGAATAGTTGGCAAACAGTTTCACAAAAAGCTTTTTTAGAAGTTTTACAACAGGAGTACTCTTTTGCTCAAACATAAAAGGTTTTTCACAATGAACGCTTTCAAAGTAATACTCAATAGTTAAGAGTCTTGTGCAAACAAGGAAGATAAAGAACATGATTGAATAAATCATCATATGAATGCTTGGAACACAACAACTCAAATGCTTGTTGGAGATAGAGAGGAAGTAGGTTTACTGACTCAACTTAAAAGTAGAAGAAAGGCCCTTCATAGAGGGAAGCAGGGATTTCAATTCATAAAGAGCTTCCAAAAGATTATGGTACTTACTAGCTTTCAGATCTCATTGCCCCTATCATAAGCATCTTGAGGCGATTAAGGTTAAAGTGAACAAATATGGAGTATATGCTTGACGAAATATAAGCTGGCAATCTCATGTCCCTTGAGTACGAGGGCAGCTCCTCATGCTACTCAACTTTAGTTACCTATAAGTTATTATCATTGTAAGTACATGTGTATCATAAAGACCCGCCAACGGGGTACCCCTTGCACATGATACAGGAGCTATCCCATAATCAAAATGACAAGGCAAGCAGACAATGAGCATCTCAGCGATCTTTTTATTTGCTATTTGCATAGGTTTTTATTGAGGATGCTTCATAGATTTCTCACTATGGTTATGCTACAATTTTCCACCATGATTAGGCATGGCTTAGGCTAGCGGCCCAGGCATTTCTCTAACACACATACATAACTCCATGGACTTACAAGCTCCCCTTTTATTTCACACCGACGACATCCGCAAATAAAAGAGCATGATATCAACTGGATATGTATCCATAAGTGTTGAAAGTGTTCCCCGTGACAGCACGGTTCTGCTAATCCTAACGTATAGATGCAAGCATATATAACTTCGATGACACAATGGTTCAAGTTTATTAGGGGAAAGAAAATAAGGTGTGCCATCAAGTTTGTGAGAGCTTTACTAGCTAGTTTTCACATAACAAAATAATTTTTAATTTGAAAGTTAGATGAAGCTTTAGAATTTTCTTGGAAGAGCAATAATGCTAATAGGTAGATATGGTGGACACAAATGGCACAGGTTTTGGTTCAAAGGGATTGGATGCATGAGAAGTAGTCCTTCTCAAAACAGGTTTTTGGCTAGCAAGGCTGGGTAGCAAGCAAAAGAGTTGAAGGAAACAAGCAAACATACAAGCAATAAAGCCAAACATGCAATCTTCCTTGAAGACACAAAATATCTTAAATAAAGAATACTAAACTTATGATCCAATCAAGAAAGAAAATAAAAGATACAAAATACATGTAAGCATTTTCTCTTTTCCTTTCAAACCTCAAAAAGTGTTGCTACTGACCAAAGCTCGGTTTTCCAAAACCGATTTAGATCTACTTGATGCTCCCAAAGTGATACCAATACTGATCAACAAGATCAATCATATAATAGAGATTGCAAACTAAAATAAGAAGTGCAAAAAGTAAAAGATGAAGCTTCTCATTAATATTCCATAAAGGCACTCACACTAAGGGATACATAGATAACCAACTAAAGGAGAGATACTTCCACATGCAAACCAACCTATAAGATAACTTCTCTACCAAAGATATAGCTCTACTAAAAAGGTAAAAGATAAAAGATAATGATGTGATACTGTGGCACTCCCCCAAGCTTGGAACAAGCCAAGGGGATGCCAAACCTGATGATGAATTACTCCTTCGGTAGTGGTGGTGTTCTCTTATCATCATCATACTTCCAAGGCAAAGGTTCCCCATCCAAAAAGGATGTCTTGGTTTCCACAATCCTGAAACTAGCAGCAGAGCTTATGCGATTAAATCTAGCCTCATACTCACAGTTTTGATTTTGTATGTCATAGAGTTGTGCTTATAATTGGTTGGTGGCCTGATGGAGTGAGAGGATTTCGTCCCGAAGCTCAGTAACCTCCTCCTTGTGCTTGGTGATGAGTTCTGAACTTATCTTATGGATGATATCCACTTCGCGTCCCGCCATCTTCTTGTACCTGAAAACTTCCTGCTCCAATGCTTCCATCCTGTCTTCCAGACTGCCTTCTCCTTTAGGGCCTTGAACTTCTTTCATATTCACCTTCCCATCCTTGAGAATCAACTCCTTGGGATGAATATTCAACTCATACATGTACGGGTTGATAGCATCCGCGGAGGAGTCCTCCATGGGTGATCCAGAGGAAGATATTGTGGCTCCAAACTGAGAATCTGCCTGACAAAAACAGATCGAAACAAAAACACGACGAGAACACGATATACGAACCTCGGGGGGTCCGAGGGATTATAAATTATGAAGTTTCAATGCATAAGGAAGGTACTGGTGCGAAAACGAGGCGGAGACGGAGCTCAGGGGGCTCACACCCCCTCCAAGCGCGGCCAGCTGGGGCCCGTGCCTAGGGTGGGTGTGGCCACCCTGGCCCCCGTTTCCTCCTCTGTTTCGTTTCATAACCTTCTGTATGTAATAAAAACATCAAAAATATAAAGATAAGGTTGCACGAACCTTCTGTTTTCACCACTTTTACCTATTTAAAGACGGACTCTGTAGATTCTAGTGTTTGGATCCTAATAAATTCTTTCGGAGTCACCATTTGAATAATATCAACATCTTCATTAAAAGAAACTCCATAAATATAATGTTTTAGTCTTTGACCATTCACCACCTGTGCGGTGTCGTCCTTCAAAGAAGATATTTTGATAGCACCTGAATGATATACTTCCTCAATAACAAAAGGTCCTTCCCATTTTGAGAGTAGTTTCCCTGCAAAAAATCTGAGACGAGACCTATACAAAAGAACTTTTTCACCAATATGGAACTCCCTTTTGATAATTCTCCTATCATGCCATCTTTTTACTTTTTCCTTAAAGAGTCTAGCATTTTCATAAGTTTCACTTCTCCACTCATCTAAGGTATTGTTGTGAACTTGGATCAATAAAGATCCTAAGTCCCTGTGATTTACATGCTAGTCCCTGGATCAATAGCTAGCACCCACAGTCGATGAATATCATGTAAACACAAAGTCATTATTACACGAGAAATCAAGAGTATGAAATTATTACAAATTTTCTTAGCATTAAGCTAGCTAAAATAACATCGGAAACATAAAACAGCTTGAGTCCATCAATGGCCCAGGCTTGTTGAGTGTAGACTCGCGATCCCTACGCACCTTTCCATCTTTGGATTCTGCACATAAGACGTGCAACCAATAAGTTGGGTCAATACTTTGAATGTATTGGCAAATTACACCAAGGAAAGAAAAAGACTAACTCTACATGCGAGGCTAGTTAAGGTTGTGGAGTTTATTTGCTCAAAGCTAATTTTCTTAAGTGTGGAAAAGAAGAGAGAATTTCCCTACTTTGTAAACATTTGATTAAGTAATATATGGTCAAATGGTACATGAGGATATTACTCACCAAGTTCCCAAAACCCACCCAATAGCGATATGACTCACGCTTTGGGTTTTTAGAAAACTTTAAGTTTTGAAAGAGAGAGAGAGGGAGATCCTTCAGAGGCTCCATCCTTCAGATGATCAAGGTTTTTCTGTTTCCGTGAACACGGCTGATCGATCAGATTGCAATAATATCGAGAGTTTGTGCACTTTACCCATAATCCACGATCAAGTCCTTTTACAGACAATACCATGGCGAGGCTTTCCCTTAGTATCCCCTCTACCATCTGTATCCAACCGTGCCAAGAACCTCCAAACGTTGGTACCCCAGTGAGGTTTCCCACTAAGTACTAGGCCAAGACAGATCCCATATGTATCGTGGTTGCACTGGAAGCTTCTGAATTCTGAAACATGGCAGACTTCTTTGATTCCTGGGCGGCCGTCCTCCACCAAAATCTCACTCATTGACCCGACAACCGTTCTGCCAAGAAGAAAACTTAGTTTTATTTTGAAGTGACATGGAGAAGAAAAGATCGCTCAAGAGAGCTTTTATACTTAGAAAATTTCTTGTCTTTCGAACCCCCCCCCCCCCCAACGATACTTTATATATACATAGCATAGCAAGTACTTAGCAAAAACAAGGTAACCTATTAGGAGGGGGGAAATCCTAAGTATAGAGCTACTCATGGCGTACTACAAAGTCATTGCACTTGCAAACTAATACTAAGAAAAATTCTACTAGAACATCCTACACACGCACTCTATAGAATTTTTAGACCAAAACATGCATGGAAAAAACTGGGACAAAAATATGAACAAGTGGTGTAACTTGCCTTGATCCGAGTAGCACTCTACACAATAGTACTCCTCAGCGCACTCCGAACAATCTATGAAACAGAAACATAGATCCAATCACAAGTTGCACAAAATAATGCCCCAGAAATAATATGCATGCATGCAACATGGTAATATGCAAGATTGTTTTCTAATTTGACCAAGGTATCCTTCTTGGGTTGCTAATATGTTGGGGATGTTGTTAGTATTAGTTTTCCATAGATTTTAATTAATTTGGATCATTACTTTAATTTATAGGCTCATAAGGAGATCCAACCATCTAATCATCCCCAAATCAGATCTAAAGATCCTAAGCAAGATTTTATAATTTTAGTCAGTAGGCATTGTAAAAACAAAGCCAATGCAACAAGAATCAAATAAAACGGAGTTCTAATTATTTTTCTATGAATTAAATACTCCAAACTAGAGATTATATCCTTCACAGGAAAAACTACTGCAAACTCACAAAATGAAATCAGATCTGTGTTCTACACAATTTTTTGAATCCAACGGTATATCATACGCAATTTTTCGACAAGTGATTTAATTTCTATGAATTTCGCAAGATTTAATCAATTTCTGCCTATTTAAAACTAATCTTAATAGATCTGTGACAGGTGGTGGCTCCGGATTGGCCCCAGCTAGGTGACGCGGGTTTGCCACGCGGCGCAGCGTGATTCGACCGTACCCCTTCGCTAACAACTTCTAATCTAAATCGCACGATCTCGATCTAACGGACGATGGTGACGGTGGCGACTTACAGGGCAACGACGGTGGCGATGGGCGGCGACGGCGTCGGTGGTGATGGTCGGCGGTGATTTCGTGGCTTCCCGAGGCTGCGGTGTGGTTGAGGGGGTGCAGCTGGTCCTCACGGTCACGCTCGGGACCTCGGCGACGTTCCTTGCTTCCTCGTTCATCGACAGAGCTACACTGACTCTCTCCATCCCCGACGATGCTCCGACGAGCAATTGCGGGCGCGGTGCTGCGAAAGGAAAGGGGAAGATGGTGAGAAGGGAAAGCCGAGCAAGAGGGTCACGGGTTCCTCTCTGAATCAGCCGGAGTTCGTTCCTTGCACGGCGACGTCCGATTTCCGTGGGGGGGTCACGGGTTCCTCTCCGAATCGGCCGGAGTTCGTTCCCTGCACGGCGGCGTCCGATTTCTGCAGGGGGGAGGGATGACATGCGGGCCCGGGTGGTCAGCGGTGCTGGCGGGCTGGCGGCCCAGTTAGTTAGGCAAGGCGCGCGCGCTCGCGGCTGCATGCTGCAGCCCAGCTAGGTTAGGTTTTAATGTTTTTTATTATTCTTTTTAGCAATTTCTGTTTTACCAAAACTTTAATAACTTTTGCATAACAAGTCAAAAACTAGTGCAACCAATTTCTAAATTTTTGTAAAAATGAGGTGGTCATCATGGAACCATAGAATATTATTTTTGCAGGGTTTTAGGAAGGTCAGGCAAGATTACCTCCTCATTGCTCATATTGAGGGATTTTTATTAGGGTTTTGATAGGGTTTGGTGATAGGGGTTTTAATGTAAATTTAACTTGTAGGATGCAATGATGCAAGGATGATGCATGCTTCTAGTATCACCTTAATAAAAAAAATCTAGGATGTTACAAACCTACCCCCCCTTAAGAAGAATCTCGTCCCCGAGATTCGGGTTGGCCAGCGAATAGGTGCGGGTGTTCCGCCTTCAAATCTTCTTCATGTTCCCACGTGGATTCTTCCTCAGAATGGTGGTTCCATTGGACTTTGCAGAATCTGATAGTCTTGGTACGGGTAATCCTTTCGGTTGTTTCCAATATTTTGATGGGTTTTTCCTCATAGGTAAGGTCATTCTCCAATTGAACCTCTTCTAGGGGAACTGTATCTCTTAGCGGTGTTTCGGCCATTTTCGGGTGGCACTTCTTTAGTTGTGACACATGAAACACATCATGAATAGTCAGTCCTTCTGGTAACTCCAATTGATAAGCAACTTCTCCTCTACAGGCCAGAACCTTATATGGTCCTATGAATCGTGGGGCTAACTTACCCTTGATTCCAAACCTCTTAACTCCTCGTAGTGGTGAAACTCGGAGGTACGCACGATCCCCTACTTTATAAGTAACATCTCTGCACTTGGAGTCAGCATAGCTCTTTTGTCGGGATTGGGCTACTTTGAGCCTATCTTGGATCTGCCATACCTTTTCCTCAACATCCTTGATTAACTTAGGACCAAACAGGCTACGTTCTCCAACTCCACTCCACAATAGTGGGGTTCTATATTTCCTGCCATTTAGAACTTTAAACGGAGCCATCTTGATACTTGTTTGGTAACTGTTGTTGTATGAGAACTCAGCATAAGGCAGGTTATCATCCCAACTAGACCCATAGTCTAGTGCGCAAGCTCTCAACATATCCTCCAAAATCTGGTTCACCCTTTCTGTGTGGCCATATGTTTGAGGGTGGAAAGCAGTACTGAATTCTATTCTGGTACCGAGAGACTCATGTAGCTGTCGCCAAAACTTCGAAGTGAACTGGGTGCCTCTATCTGACACAATTCCCTTGGGAACACCATACAGACTCACAATTCTTGACATATATATCTTGGCAAGCTTAGCACTTGTGTATGCGGTCTTTACGGGGATAAAGTGATCCACTTTGGTAAAGTGGTCCACCACCACCCAGATAGAATCAAATCCTGAACGAGTCTGGGGCAATCCCGTGATAAAGTCCATGCCTACCTTGTCCCACTTCCAGTCGGGTATAGGTAGCGGTTGCAGCAACCCGGCCGGTTTCTGATGCTCGGCCTTAACCCTATTGCATACTTCACACAGGGAAATATACTCAGCAATTTCCCTTTTCAAATTGTTCCACCAGAATCTATCCTTCACATCCATGTACATTTTTGTGTTACCCGGATGAATTGAGTATGGCGAGTCGTGAGCCTCTTGTAATATCAACTTCCTGATATCGGAGTCATTGGGAACGCACAAACTCTTTCGATACCAAAGGGTTCCTTGTTCGTCTAGACGGAAATCTTTTGCCTTCCCTTCACTTATTTTGACTCTTATTTATTCCAACTCTTTATCTCCCTTTTGTGCTTCCTTGATTCTCTCTTGAAGAGTAGGCACTATTTCCATAGTCGCTACGTGTCCTTTCAGAACTATTTCTAGCCTGAGATCTTTAAACTGCTTGCATAAATCCTCTGGGAGTTCCCCCACGGTAAGTCCATTCACATAAACTTTACGGCTTAAGGCATCAGCTACTACATTAGCCTTTCCGGGGTGGTACTGTAAATCCAAATAATAATCCTTAATCAGTTCAAGCCATCTCCTTTGCCTCATATTCAAATCCTTTTGGGTGAAGATGTACTTCAAACTCTTATGATCCGTGAACACATCACAATGTTTGCCCATGAGGTAGTGTCTCCATACCTTGAGTGCATGTACCACAGACGCAAGTTCCAAATCATGTGTGGGGTAGTTGAGTTCGTGGTTCTTAAGTTGTCGAGAGGCATAGGATACTACCTTCCCATCCTGCATTAGTACACTTCTAAGTCCTTGCCGAGAAGCGTCACAATAGACTTGGAAATCCTTTTGGATATCAGGCAGACACATAACTGGTGCCGTTACGAGGCGTTTCTTCAACTCTTGAAAACTTGCTTCACATCCCTCGGTCCATAGGAATTTCTTTTCCTTCTTCAACAGTTCTATCATGGGTTTTGCTATTTTGGAAATGTTTTCAATGAACCTCCGGTAATATCCTGGGAGGCCCAAGAAACTCCTAATATCTCCCACATTCTTGGGCAACTCCCACTCAGTTATGGAAGCTAATTTACTAGGGTATATGGCAACTCCTTTTGCCGACACAACATGACCAAGGAAACCCACTTCTTTTAACTATAACTCGCACTTGCTGAACTTGGCATACAACTTGTGTTCCCTTAGCTTCTCCATAATTAGGCGCAGATGCTTCTCATGTTCATTATCATCCTTGGAGTATATAAGTATATCATCTATGAATACCACGATAAACTTGTCCAAATATTCCATGAACACCTTGTTCATCATGGTCATGAAGTATGCCGGGGCATTGGTTAGACCAAACGACATCACGGTGTATTCATACAACCCATATCTTGTAGTGAAGGCTGTTTTGGGAACATCCTTTTCTTGAATCTTTAGCTGAAAGTAACCTGATCGCAGATCGATATTTGAGAACACACTGGCTCCCTTTAACTGATCAAACAAGTCATTGATGTTAGGCAGAGGGTACTTGTTCTTGGTCATCACTTCATTCAACTAGCGGTAGTCCACAACTAACCTCTTGGTTTTATCCTTCTTTTCCACGAATAAAACAGGTGCTCCCCAAGATGATGCGCTGGGTTGAATGAATCCCTTGTCCAATTGTTCCCTAAGCTGTTTCTTGAGTTCCTTCAACTCGTCTACATCCATCTTTTATGGTCTCTTGGCTATCGGCCCTGTGCCTGGCATTAAGTCAATGAGAAACTCAATATCACGGTCGGGAGGCATCCCGAGTAACTCTTCTGGAAAGACATCAGGGTATTCCTTCACAATGGGTACATCCTCCAAGCTAACCCCCTTAAGATAATTCTCCATAACTTCCTTAAGTGCAAAATTTGACTTGATACGAATCCTCTTCCCTTCCGGTGTTGTGAGCGTGACAGTCCTTTTGGCACAATCTATGACTCCTTCATATTCGGTCATCCAGTTCATGCCCAAGATTATGTTTAATCCTTGTGACTCCAGAACTACTAGACTTGTGGGGAAGATGTGTGTCCCAATCCTTAGTTCTAACCCCCGGCAACCGGAGTTTGCCACTATTTCTCCTCCAGGAGAACTTACCCTTAGGGGAGAGCCTATAGTCTCCGTAGGTATCTTGCCTCTATCCACAAATACCCTTGATATGAATGAATGCGATGCACCAGTATCAAAAGAACAACTGCGGGAATGGAATTGGATTCAACCACAATGGCCCTATCCAAGAGCTCCTGAAAGTTGTCAAACTTATGTGCCACAAGCTGAATAGATATCACATCATTGAGTCCTCTTAAGAATTACTCCTGCCTCTTGGCATCAGTGGAGACATCATCGGGTGCATAACGGGCGAGCTTGTTCAAAAGCTCACGATACTCGGTGATAGAGCGGTACAACTGGTGTAAGTCGCGAAACTCGCGCCTTTTCAGAGCCATGACACCAACAGCCACATGATGAGTGCGGAAAGCTATCTCGAACTGATTCCAAGTGATAGCATCAATATCCGGGTGGGTGAGTTGGTAGTTATCCCACCATTCTGCAGCAGGTCCTTCAAGTTGGTGCGCGGCATAACGCACCCTATCGGCTCCGACAGCTTGCATGGTGTCTAACTTCTTGTTAATTGTGCAGAGCCAGTCATCTGCAGTGATTGGTTCAGTGCTACTAGTGAAGGTAGGTGGGTTCAACCTCAAAAACTGAGTCAAGTGATCCTGTTGAGGTGGTGGTGGAGGTGGGGGTGGCGGAGGAAGTTGCAAACGTGTGAGGAGGTCCATGAGGCATCCACCAAAGCGAAGGGGCTCGATGTCCGCGGCGGTCTCATAGAAGAAGCTCGTCATCTTTAAGTTAGAGGAATGAATATTAGATACTTAAACAAGTAGAGGAAAAGCGGATACTAGAAGTGCGTGAAAATAACTTAGAAGAAAAAGTAAGGCACATAAGTTAAAGGTGGTTCCAATCCTAGGGGCACGTCCTACAGGCAACGATGTGCTCTTATACCATCTGTTGTGACCTTGGATTAATAAAGATCCTAAGTCCCTGTGATTTACATGCTAGTCCCTGGATCAATAGCTAGCACTCACAGTCGATGAATATCATGTAAAACATAAAGTCATTATTACATGAGGAATCCAGAGTATGAAATTATTACAAATTTGCTTAGCATTAAGCTAGCTCAAATAATAGCAGAAACATAAAACAGCTTGAGTCCATCAATGCCCCAGGCTTGTTGAGTGTAGACTTGCGATCCCTATGCACCTTTCAATCTTCGGATTCTGCACATAAGACGTGCAGCCAACAAGTTGGGTCAATACTTTGAATGTATTGGCAAATTACACCAAGGAAAGAAAAAGACTAACTCTACATGCAAGGCTGGTTAAGGTTGTGGAGTTTATTTGCTCAAAGCTAATTTTCTTAAGTGTGGAAAAGAAGAGAGAATTTCCCTACTTTGTAAACATTTGATTAAGTAATATATGGTTGAATGGTACATGAGGATATTACTCACCAAGTGTCCAAACAACATAACACTTGGATATTACTCACCAAGTTCCCAAAACCCACCCAATAGCGATATGACTCACACTTTGGGTTTTTAGAAAACTTTAAGTTTTGAAAGAGAGAGAGGAAGATCCTTCAGAGGCTCCATCCTTCAGATGCTCAAGGTTGTTCTGTTTCCGTGAACACGGTTGATCGATCAGATTGCAATAATGTCGAGAGTTTGTGCACTTTACCCACAATCCACGATCAAATCCTTTTATAGACAAGACCAAGGCGAGGCTTTCCCTTAGTAGCCCCTCTACCAGCTGGATCCAATCGTGACAAGAACCTCCAAATGTTGGTACCCCGGTGAGGTTTCCCATGAAATACTAGGCCAAGACAGATCCCATATGTATCGTGGTTGCAAAGGAAGCTTCTGAATTCTGAAACATGGCAGACTTCTTTGATTCCGGGGCGGCCGTCCTGCACCAAAATCTCACTCGTTGACCCGACAACCGTTCCGCCCAGAAGAAAACTTAGTTTTATTTTGAAGTGACATTGAGAAGAAAAGATCGCTCAAGAGAGCCTTTATACTTAGAAAATGTCATGTGTTTCGAACCCCCCAATGGTACTTTATATATACATAGCATAGCAAGTACTTAGCAAAAAATAGGGTAACCTATTAGGAGGGGAAAATCCTAAGTATAGAGCTACTCATGGCATACTACAAAATCATCGCACTTGCAAAATAATACTAAGAAAAATTCTACTAGAACATCCTACACACGCACTCTACAGAATTTTTAGACCAAAACATGCTTGGACAAAACTGGGACAGAAATATGAACAAGTGGTGTAACTTGCCTTGATCCGAGCAGCACTCTACACAATAGTACTCCTCGGTGCACTGCGAACAATCTATGAAACACAAACATAGATCCAATCACAACTTGCACAAAATTATGCCCCAGAAATAATACGCATGCATGCAACATGGTAATATGCAAGATTGTGTTCTAATTTGACCAAGGTATCCTTCTTGGGTTGCTAATATGTTGGGGATGTTGTTAGTATTAGTTTCCAGAGATTTTAATTAATTTGGATCATTACTTTAATTTATAGGCTCATAAGGAAAAACTACGACAAACTCGCAAATTTAAATCAGATTTGTGTTCTACACAATTTTGTGAATCCAACGGCATATCATACGCAATTTTTGGCCAACTGATTTAATTTCTATGAATTTCGCAAAATTTAATCAATTTCTGCCTATTTAAAACTAATCTTAACAGATCTGTGACAGGTGGCGGCTCCGGATTGGCCCCAGCTAGGCGACGCGGGCTGACGCAGCGCGCTAACGTGGGCTTGCCACGCGGCGCAGCATGATTCGACGATACCCCTTCGCTAACAACTTCTAATCTAAACCGCACGATCTCGATCTAACGGACGGGGGTGACGGTGGCGACTTACAGGGCAACATCGGCGGCGATGGGCGGCGGCAGCGGCGGTGGTGACAGTCGGCGGTGATTCCATGGCTTCCCAAGGCGGAGGTGTGGTCGAAGGGGTGCAGCTGGTCCTCACGGTCACGCTCGCGACCTCGGCGACGTTCCTCGCTTCCTCGTTTGTCGGCAGAGCTCCGCTGACTCTCTCCGTCCCTGGCGATGCTCCGACGAGAAATTGCGGGCACGGTGCTGCGAAAGGAAAGGGGAAAGATGGTGAGAAGTGAAAGCCAAGCGAGAGGGTCACGGGTTCCTCTCCGAATTGTCTGGAGTTCGTTCTCTGCACGGCGGCGTCCGCTTTCCATGGGGGGGAAGGGATGACATGCGGGCCCGGGTGGTCAGCGGCACTAGCGGCCGCACGCGGTGCTGGCGGGCTGGCGCTGGCGGCCCAGTTAGTTAGGCGTCGTGCGTGCGCTGGCGGCTGCGCGCTGCGGCCTAGCTAGGTTAGGTTTTAAGGTTTTTTTTATTCTTTTTAGCAATTTCTGTTTTACCAAAACTTTAATAACTTTTGCATAACAAGTCCAAAACTAGTGAAACCAATTTCGAAATTTTTGTAAAAATGAGTTGGTCATCATAGAACCATAGAATATTATTTTTACAAGGTTTTAGGAAGGTCAGGCAAGATTACCTCCTCATTGCTCATATTGAGGGATTTTTATTAGGGTTTTGTTAGGGTTTCGTGATAGGGTTTTTAATGTAAATTTAACTTGTAGGATGCAATAATGCAAGGATGATGCATGCTTCTAGTAACACCTTAATAAAAAAATCTAGGATGTTACAGGTACTCAAGTCAAGCAATCTTTTCTCAACAGCAAGTTTAAAATCTCTATTCAATTCTTTCACTACCCAATAATCTTTGTGTTCTCATTCTAAAGGCAAGTGACAAGCTTTCCCATAGACCATTTATAAGGAGACATTCCCATAGGATTTTTATAAGCAGTTCTATAAGCCCATAAAGCGTTATTCAACTTTTTAGCCCAATTTTTCCTAGATCTATTAACAATCTTCTGCAAGATAGATTTAATTTCCCTATTGGAAAGTTCTACTTGCTCACTGGTTTGGGGGTGATAAGCTGAAGCAATTCTATGGTTAACATCGTATTTGGCAAGAGTTTTCCTAAAACCACCATGAATAAAATGAGAGCCTCCATCAGTCATGAGATATCTAGGCACACCAAACCTAGGAAAAATAACATCTTTAAGCATTTTTAAACAGGTCTTACCATCAGCACTATTTTCAGGTATGGCCTCTCCCCACTTTGTAACATAATCAACAGCAATAAGAATATGAGTATACCCTTTTGAAGGAGGAAAAGGACCCATAAAGTCAAATCCCCAATAGTCAAAAGGTTCAATAACAAGAGAATAATTCATAGGCATTTCATTGCGTCTAGAAATATTACCAACCCTTTGACATTCTTCACATGATAAGACAAACTTCCTAGCATCCTTGAAAAGGGTAGGCCAATAAAATCCAGATTGTAAAACCTTTTGTGCAGTCCTGTCCCCAGCATGATGTCCTCCATAAGCACTGCCATGACATTTTCTCAATATCTCTTGTTGTTCATATTCTGGAACACATCTTCGCATAATACCATCAACTCCTTCTTTATATAAATGTGGGTCATCCCAAAAGTAATGCCTTAGATCATAAAAGAATTTTCTTCTTTGCTAGGCTGTAAAGGTTGGAGGCAAATACTTGGAAACAATAAAGTTAGCATAATCAGCATACCAAGGACTCTCATGCGGGCTTACCCTTATTGCAGCCAACTGCTCATTTGGAAAACTATCATTAACAGGCAAAGGTTCAAAAGAAATTTTTTCCAAACAAGATAAATTGTCAGCAACAGGATTTTAAGCACCTTTCCTATCTACAATATGTAGATCAAACTCTTGTAAAAGCAACACCCATCTAATAAGCCTAGGCTTAGCATCCTTCTTTGTCATAAGGTACTTATCACATGCAAAGATTACAACTAAGAACTCCTTTTCAGTAGTAGCATAATTCTTTTGCGCAGCATCTAGAGTCTTGCTAGCATAATGAATAACATTGAACTTTTTATCAACACGTTGCCCAAGGACAGCACCCACAGCAAAATCACTAGCATCACACATAATTTCAAAAGGTAAAATCCAATCAGGTGGTTGAACAATAGGAGCGGTAGTCAAAGATTTCTTCAAAGTTTCAAAAGCTTCCTTACAATCATCATCAAAAACAAAAGGTACATCCTTTTAAAGAAGATTGGTAAGGGGCTTTGAAATTTTGGAGAAATCTTTAATAAACCTCCTATAGAAACCAGCATGACCAAGGATACTACGAATACCTTTTATATTCCTAGGGCAAGGCATCTTCTCAATTGCTTCAATTTTGGCTCTATCTACCTCAATACCTGTAACATCCCAATTTCAGCAACCCTGATTTAATGTCCCAAAAGGGCAAAAAATCAGGGGGAACAAAAACTTTTTCCTACTAAGTGTTGCAATGTTTGCCTACTTGTTTGCTTGTGTTCAAATAGCTGTTTGTGTATGAGGTGATGTACTCTTCAACTCAACACTAGTTTACAAAAGCTATTTTACCAAAAGAGATGTCTTGGCTCATCTTTCTTATTCTCAAATGATATGGCTTTTCAAAACCTGAGCCAATATGAATTTGACACACCAACATTCTTTACTAGTTTCTATTAACAAAACTATGGAGACCTATACATTATCTCCTTATGTTTCCAAGACAGAACTCACAGCTACTCTTACCCCTAGGTTTTTCCAAAACCTTTATTAAAACCTTCTCTTTCCAATCTTGTATAAATACCAAGATGGTCCTTATCCAACTTCAAAATACACCCAACTCAAAATACCCACCCTTACCTCAAGCTAAGCTTGATGGTAACCCTAGTAATAGTTGGATAAGCTTGATAAGATGAATTGACTTGATCTGCTGATTGTCTTGTTTGCCTAGGAACTAGAGTGAGCTAATCTAGTAGATCATACCTTAGGACCCAATCTTTGTTTGTGGTCATCTATCTCAAACTAAGCATCCAAATCTGGATCAACCCAAGCCACTTAAGTTACCCTCTCATCCCCTAATCAGATCAATCCAGGGATAATCCCTCTTGATGGTTTCCAACCTAGTGAAGAACCTCTCCAAGCATGGATCCCCTCTATTCACAATATACCTCAAAATCAACCCCTTAATGGAAAGGATAAACCCTTTCCACCCTCTCAAATGTTTCCCTCTTGCATACTAGTCAAAATCTCTAAAACTGCCAAAATGGCGAAGTCTGTATTTCTTATCTAGATTCAATCTTTGGAGCTCTACCTTTTCCAACATATGTGCATTATTAAGAATGTACTTGAACCATATTGTAGTACATCTTTTGTACTACCAAATACTACACTTGAACTAGGCTAAGCCCTTCTAATTCCCACTCTTCCATGATGGTTTTGTAGTCAAGATAATAATCTTTTCTACAAATCTTATCATCTTGCCTACTTTGGCAGAAGCTCACATCTACATGCCACCTCCACTTGACAAACTCTTTGCTTGGTTATGATATACTAATCATGGCCTATCAAACCCCACTTCCCTTGTTCCCATTGAAGCTTTGAGCTCCTTAAACCCACATGGTTTAGGAGGCTACCTGATGTATCTGCTATGGCAGCCTTATTTTCAACAAAGTTTGCCATCTCTTCTAGACCACCTCAAATGCAAACAAGCCAAACTCTTGTGTCCTTGATCATCTATCTAAATTGTTCTAGCTATCCATCTAACCCTTGTGCCAAGGTGGGCTCTGAGCTCACAGATACAACCCTGTTTAGTTGGCACAAAAATAACCGAACCCTAGATCCTCCCAAATCTAGTTTCCATCCCTTTCACCACATTTCTTCAAAACTCAAGGTAGACCATGATGCATACATCAAGTTTACATCACCTAACTTTAATATAATCATTTTCCAAATAAGTGCCATAATTATTTGTAGCCTAAAACTAATTAATTTCTTTTTTCGAAAATTCCTACAAACCTTGTCTCTAAAGGCAAGTTTGTTTTTCTCCAAATCACCTTGACAACTCAAGGAACATTTGATGCCTAATTATCATATCCCATATTCTAAACTCAAAAATAAATATTTTTGGGATTCTTTATTATTTCTTTCTGTCATTATTGTTAAATGGCAGAAACAAGAAATAATTCCCTAGAAATAATTTCCCACCTAAATAAATCCCAATAAAATTCTCCAATGTGTAATATGGTATTTAGGACCATATCACATCAAAATCCAACCTTGGCTAATGTAAAAATATTACCTTAGCTTCCATAATCTACTTCTGCACTATTTGAATAAGTGCATTTAAATGGGGTTATAATCTCTAGAAAAATCCCATTTAAATCTTGAAGAGATTATTTGACCTCCTCTATCTACCAATACCATCTCCCCCACCTTGCCCAATGCAATTTATTGGACTTCCTTTACAAGCACCATCTTGATCAACATTTTGCAAAACAATCAAACTTGAGCTAAATCAAAACCAAACCATCTCCAAACTTGTCAAGCACCCCTACTTAGCAGCACACACCCCTCTGGTCGACCACCTACTGTAGCACTAGCTACTTTAGCTCCCCTTCCCGTCCTTGTCCCTTGTGCTCTAAAGAGAGGAAATAAATATGTGTGTCCACAACCCTTTGCCCAGCCAAAATATCTACACTCCAGCACTCCCTGGTCAAGGTACTGGCCCCACACGACCACTCCACCACCCCAAGGAGCCAATCCCTAGCCATCTCTCCCTCCAAGCTCCCCATGGACATGGTCCACCAAACACCACTCCCTCCTTGGGTTAAATACCTCAGGCCACCCCCAGCACCTCCATCTTCCCCTGATTTGCTCCCGCTCCCTCCCTATTTCCCCTCCAGAGCTCCACCCCCTCTCCCTCACTTTGCCCTGTCCAAAATAAGAGAGAAAATCGAGCGTAGCCTCTTCCCCCTTGCCCCTCTGGCCTTGCATGTCACCCTCCGGGTTTCCCCTTACCCTCTCGGTGCTAACCCTAGCCTTTTCGTTGACATGCAGCAGCTCCTGAAGTCGCACCGACGAGCTCCAGTGAGTTTCTTTCGGCCACCACCGTGCGAGTCTTCCCCCACAGACGAACCTCGCCTTGTTGCCCCTCATTCGACTCGTGGAGGTGCACCTCGTCGCCCCGTCACCTCCCCGGCCCCTCCCGGCCCTCTGGTAAGTGTCGCCGCCAAGCTCTACCCCTCCCCTAGGGTTCCGCCGCTGGCGCGCGAGATTAGACGGGGAAGACGACTGGATGCCGTCGATCTGCCCCTTATCCAACGGCCCCAATTCGCCATTACCCCTTCGCGGCTTGGCTCTGGCTGACCGGCGGGCCTCGCCCCGCGGTTTCGAACTAGGCCTCCCGCGCGTGTCGCCCTGTGATTTGGGCTGGCCTAGCACTGTGGCACCCAGCCCTGTGCCAATCTGGCCCGACGGCTACCTCCCTTTTTTCCTTTTTCTTATTTCTCTTTCCAGATCAGGTATTTGGGTAGTTGGTTTAAATCCAAATGAAAATACAAAACCACTTAAAATATTCAGATCCTATTTTTCCTAGGTCCCTGTATGTCTTTACAAACAGGTAGACTTCGTGCTGGACCAATTAGATGTTCAAAATGAATATGATAAATCTTCTACTAGGGTCTGTCCAGATCACTAATATATTTCTCCAGGGAGTTTTACTAATCCAAATGACCTGAAACCAAAAAAATTCTGGAAGGTATAATCCATACCTTGCATGTCCCACTAGCCCTATACCCATTTGCTTCCTAGATAACTGGTAGCATAAATAACAAAATCAGGCCTTTTCTGTCTTTAGAAATTTCCCTAGGCCAAACCAAGTGAGTTTTTGATCTAATTCCAACTCCTTGTACACATATATATCAATCTCTTTCATAATACAGTAGCCCATAATTTTATGAACCTCTGTTCAATTTTGGTGAATTAAATTGTTCTATGTATGGTTTATTCACCAATAAATTCATAACAGTAACTCCAAAAAGGTTGATTCCAATTTCTAAATAAAGGTATTCTCAGTACTTAAAATGTTCCCTTGGAATCACCTAAAAATCTTCTATAAATTAAATATAATGAAAAATACAAATCCCATCCAGTACTGCCTTTGGAAATTTCTCAAGGGCATTCTGGTAATTGCTTTGAGGTGATTCCAACACCTCTTGAATCAGTCCACTAAATAATACCTAATAACCTAAGGAAATAATTTTTGGAACTCCATAACAGTTCTGGTGAAATATTTCCTAAAACTAGAGCTTTCACTATAAAATCCATTTTAAATCAATGAAAATTGATAAAATAGTGAAACCACTTTTATTGGATTCAGTTTATCAATACCTATCTGATGATATCATTTTTATGCAATGGTATCATACATATCAATCCCTTTGTCAAAAACCATATCTTCGGTAGTTCCTAGACTTTAAATCCAAAAGGATCCCCTTTCCTATGCCTCCAAATCTTCCTCCAAGTCCAATCAAATCAAACCTCCAACATCCTACTGATGTATATCATGTATTTATCCTTTGCTTGTTGTATGGTTTGATGCTTGTATGACTTGTATTGATTGTGGTGTTGTTTGTTTGCATGTATGCTCAATAATGGCGATAGTTGCGATTGTGTGACGCCGAGAAGAAGGAAGCATCAGGTTATTTTTATTATTGCTATTATAGGTATTTTGGTATTCTAAAGAAGTCAAGGGACATCTCGCTGGTCACAGGAAAGCCACCATTCCTGAACTCGTATGTTAACCTACTCCTTTTTATCAATTGTTTTTATATTTCATTTATGAATCTCATGATTATATGCATGGTTTGTTTCAAATAAAAAGGCGTGAGTAACTTGGCTCCTCCAAGTTATGGATGAGTTTCCATTAGGACACCTACCCTATTGACACCCATTTTTACCCTTTAGATCGAGGCTAAGATGATTAGCATCTTCCCTCCATGAAACCATGGATTTTCAATGATAAAACTATTTTGGGGTTTTACCCTACTACAAAGTTTGCAAAATAAAACCCTTGGAAAGAGGCATCGTTTCCAAGTGGAGGTTTTACTAAAATAATTTATGAGGAGGATGAAGAGAAAGTGAAGGGATGTTCTACGCCAATGTGCGGAACAATTTATCCGTGAAACCACATTACCCCAGGCGCTGGGGCTTAGCTCGTAGTTGTTGTCCTTAGCCGGGGATGCTTATACTTGCTTAACGGGAGAAATACCTGGAAGCCCGAGTGGACTCTACTCCAGATCTGTGGATCTGGGGCCCCCATCGCCCGCTACGGCGGAAGTGTCGGTGCAACAACTGGGTCTCCCGCGGACGGTATGTTTTAGGAGTAGGGAAGGAAGTGGAGTCAACAATTGTATATTGCCAAGCTACGGGTTTCGGTATACGGAAGTGTTGCAGGGAGGACTGAGGCCATCGTGCCGCATACTTGCACCGGGGAGAACAAACCCAAAAAGAATATCCGCCTTTGCTAGGGATGGACAACTGAAAAGCTAGGTTTGATTATCCGAAACCCCTTCTACCGTGTGTAGCGGGCCATGGTTGTATCCTGGCGGATGTATTGATTCTTGTGGGGAAAGTGCGCAAACTCTGCAGAGTCTAATCTATTTGAATAGCCATGTCCACGGTCAAGGACGGTTGGAATGGCAAGTGCTAGGAGTACCCTTCGGATATGTTGAGATGAATAAAAAGGATGTGACTTGGTCACGAGGAAAGATAAGAACGATTTTGGTTTTGACCAAAGATGGTCGAAGATGTTTAAAAAGGGATTTACTATAAAACTATTTTCAAGGTTTTTAACTAGGATATGGAGATATCCGGACTTTCAAAAAGGAGGCATATTTTTTCCAAAAACTCTTTTTCAACAAAGATATAGAGATGCCAATGTTAGGCTTTTCAGAAAACAACTATAGTGTAGAGCTATCTTGCCACAAACAAATATGCATTATCTTGTTACCTTGTCTCGGTGGTTTGCGAGTACATTCAAAGTACTCAACGACATTGTCCCTGAATATTTACTTGGCCAGATTGTAGATGATAAGAAGTGACGAAGGTGCTGACGTCTATGCGAGCCAGGCCGTCTTCCTAGTCAGTCGCATGTAGGTTAAGGCATGACATGGGCTCTGCTCTTGAAGACTTCCGCTACTTTTGCTATAACTTCCATAATGGCCACTTTGTAAGTTTTGTACTCGTTGTTTTATGGATGTTGTAATGATACTATTCGGTTATGCTCACGGCTCACTGATCATGGGAACGTGAATTGTACGCATAACGGGTATTCTCGGACCGTAAATCCAGGGTGCCACAGACATGGTATCAGAGCCATCCTTACTGTAGGAGACCTTAGTTAGCATGGACGTTAGGTAGGACAACCACTATTTTTGGGAAAACACTTGGTTTTCAAAAACTATTTTATCAAAAGCTTTTTGAAGAATTTCTTATCTCATCTTCTCTGACTTAAACAATTTGAGAATGGATTACTCTATATCTCGTCTACTTCAACTAATCCGTTTTCACAAACAAAGTCCGACTCAGAGACTATGCACACGGAGATCCTGGAATGAAGAGACACTGAGACAAGCAAACCAAAGGAGCTAACAACGACGAAATACACTACAAGATCGCCCTACCTACGGAGTCCTTCATCACCCCCAAATCTATCAAGTACGACACCGACCATAAAAGATGGCAGGACAGAAGTTAAAGACCCCCGTAATGTACGTACTTAGGATTAGCATCCCTAAAATAGGATTCCCTTTTATGGCATGTAGTCACCTCCTTAGTGCTTACGGTACACCTTGTTTGCTTGTCGTGTACTTATATCATGCCTGGAATGTGTTGCTTGTCTGCCGGGAATCATCCGATACTGAAGTTCTAACCACCTTGTTGGCATATCCTGACGCTAACCCTCGCAACCTCATAGCCGGAAACCTCTCCTCAGCAGGATGGCCACCTAAGAAAAACCTCGATGACCTTAAGTAAAGCTCTATGGCACTCAACCCCAATAAACCCCTATTGACATGTTAATTGTCAACCATAGCACCACCCGATGTTATACCTCACTATTTCCTCTACCCTTGAGCTCGAAAGACTAACTCCGTAGCCCCATTTCTTTATACAGCCGGAGACTTTATCTCCACCAGAAAACCCTAAGTATCACCCTGTCTTCCAGTCAACCCCACAAGAAGACCCACCTGCTGAAGCAACCCTAGAAGAAGGAACGACCCTCACCCTCACTGACGAAGAGTTGAATATTCCCCACACCCCTGAGGAATTGCAGTAGCCGGAGTCAATGCGACAACTCAAGAAGGGCAACCAGAGTCAAGCAATACCCATGGAGTAGTTTTCCTCCCTCAACTCATCCTTGTGGCGTAGTGTAGCTCCTATGTACCCTCCCATGACCTGTTTTGTAAGATTCTAAGTACTTGTCGCCCTGCGGCACCAACCTGTCTTGTAACCTCTTAAGTACCTCTGCCACCGACCGACACGAACCTGCTAAATTTATGGAGGATATGCAAGTATGATATCCTTCTTTGCATGTTTTACCCACGACGTTGCAACAGACCAAACCCGAAACGACCCCTTTCCAAAGGACCTCGATTCCTAGACCGCCAAACTCCAATGGCAACCTCCAACCAGTCGGACCCCTAACCAGCTCAGAACCAGCTACCCGGAAGCTAGTAGGCGCCGGTCCAGTAAACCTTCTAACACATGAAGCGGTTCTGATGATGTCGACAGAAGATAACCACCCCGGAGGAAAGGTGCAGTGCCCTCCCACAGCATCAGCATATGACTCCAACCAAGAAAGTCGGCGACTTCACCAAGCACCCTTAGTTTTGCTCTAAGGGGGAAAGACTGTGTCTTTCCCGCCAAAACCCAGTAGACCCCTGGAGTCGAGCACCAATTAGCGTTAAGTAATGACCACCCCTCCAAATCCGAATCATCGACTCTGCAAGAAGGATGACAATCGGCACTTCTCCAAAGTTAGAAGGCACTTAAGGAAAGTCCTCCACTCCAAGGTCGACCGTCTAGCCAACACCCCGGTGTATCCAGACCTTGAATAGAAAAGAGTCGACCACGAGGTGAAGAAGTATAGAAGACTCAACTCGCCATCTCGCCTCAAGAAGGAAATACCCCATTGACGATAAACCTACCTAGACTTGTCCTAATGGGAAAAGACTGCGTCTTTTACACGCGCTTAATATAAACCGGCTGATTAGAATCCACCCAGCTCCGATCCGTAACTGATCGTGCCTGTTTTTTGTTAAAACCATTACCATCAAATAATTCCATCACTGAAATTGTTAAGCGGATGTTATCACCCAACCCCACTCCTCCCTAATCTCGGGACGAGATTATTTTATGGGGGAAAGGTCTGTAACATCCCAATTTCAGCAACCCTGATTTAATGTCCCAAAAGGGCAAAAATCAGGGGAAAAAAACTTTTTCCTATTAAGTGTTGCAATGTTTGCTTACTTGTTTGCTTGTGTTCAAACAACTGTTTGTGTATGAGGTGATGTACTCTTCAACTCAACACTAGTTTACAAAAGCTATTTTACCAAAAGGGATGTCTTGGCTCATCTTTCTTATTCTCAAATGCTCTGGCATTTCAAAACCTGAGCTAAGATGAATTTGACACACCAACATACTTTACTAGTTTCTATTAACAAAACTATGGAGACCTATACATTATCTCCTTATGTTTCCAAGAAAGAACTCCCAGCTACTCTTACCCCTAGGTTTTTCCAAAAACTTTCTTAAAACCTTCTCTTTCCAATCTTGGTAGAAATACAAAGTTGGTCCTTACCCTACTTCAAAATACACCCAACTCAAAATACCCACCCTTACCTCAAGCTAGGCTTGATGGTAACCCTATTAATAGTTGGATAAGCTTGATAAGATGAATTGCCTTGATCTGTTGATTGTCTTGTTTGCCTAGGAACTAGAGTGAGCTAATCTAGTATCTCATCCCTTAGTACCCAATCTTTTTTTGTGATCATCTATCTCAAACTAAGCATCCAAATCTGGATCAATCCAAGCCACTTAAGTGACCCTCTCATCCCCTAATTAGATCATTCCAGGGATAATCCCTCTTGATGGTTTCTAACCTAGTGAAGAACCTCTCCAAGCATGGATCCCCTATATTCAATCTATACCTCAACATCAACCCCTTAATGGAAATGATAAACCCTTGTCACCCTCTCAAATGTTTCCCTCTTGCATACTAGTCAAAATCTCCAAAACTGGCAAAATGGCTAAGTCTGGATTTCTTATCTAGATTGAATCTTTGGAGCTCTACCTTTTCCAACCTATGTGCATTATTAAGAATGTACTTGAACCATCTTGTAGTACATATTTAGTACTACCAAATCCTACTCTTTCCTAGGCTAATCCCTTCTAATTCCCACTCTTCCATGATGGTTTTGTAGTCAAGATAATAATCTTTTCTGCAAATCTTATCATCTTGCCTACTTTGGCAGAAGCTCACATCTACATGCCACCTAAACTTTACCAACTCTTTACTTGGTTATGATCTAATAATCATGGCCTATCAACCCCCACTTCCCTTGTTCCCATTTAAGCTTTGAGCTCCTTAAACCCACAAGGTTTAGGAGGCTACCTGATGTATCTGCTATGGCAGCCTTATTTTCAACAAAGTTTGCCATCTCTTCTAGACCACCTCAAATGCAACCAAGCCAAACTCTTGTGTCCTTGATCATATATCTAACTTGTTCTAGCTATCCATCTAACCCTTGTGCCAAGGTGATCTCTGAGCTCACAGATACAACCATGTTTAGGTGGCATAAAAATAACCGGACCCTAGATCCTCCCAAATCTAGCTTCCATCGCTTTCACCACATTTATTCAAAACTCAAGGTTGAACATGATGCACACATCAAGTTTACATCACCTACCTTGAATATAATCATTTTCCAATTAATTCCCATAATTATTTGGAGCCTAAAACTAATTAATTTCTTTTTTCGGCAAAATCCTCCAAACTTTGTCTCTTAAGGAAAGTTTGTTTTTCTCCAAATCACCTTGCCAAATCAAGGCACATTTGATGCCTAATTATCATATCCCATATTCCCAACTCAAATATAAATATTTTTGGTACTCTTTATTATTTCTTTTTGTCCTTATTCTTAAATGGTAGAAACAAGAAATAATACCCTAGAAATACTTTCCCACCTCAATAAATCCTAATAAAATTATCCAATGTGTAATATGGTATTTAGGACCATATCACATCAAAACCCAACCTTGTCTAATGTACAAATATTATCTTAGCTTCCATAATCTACTTCTGCACTTTTTGAATAAGTGCATTTAAATGGGGTTATAATCTCTAGAAAAATCCCATTTAAATCTTGAAGAGATTATTTGACCTCCTCTATCTACCAGTACCATCTCCCCCACATTGCCCAATGCAATTTATTGGACTTCCTTTACAAGCACCATCTTGATCAACATTTTGCAAAACAATCAAACTTGAGCTAAATCAAAACCAAACCATCTCCAAACTTGTCAAGCACCCCTCCTTAGCAGCACACACACCCCTCTTGTCGACCACCTACTGTATCCCTCGCTACTGTAGCTCCCCTTACTCTCCTTGTCTCTTGTGCACTAAATAGAGGAAATAAATATGTGTGGCCACAATCCTTTGCCTAGACAAAATATCTACACTCCAGCAGTCCTTGGTCAAGCTACTGGCCCCACACGACCACTCCACCACCCCAAGGAGCCAATGCCTGGCCATCTCTCCCTCCAAGCTCCCCATGGACATGGTCCACCAAACACCACTCCCTCCTCGGGTTAAATACCTCAGGCCACCCCTAGCAACTACATTTGCCTCTCATTTGCTCCCTCTCCCTCCCTCTTACCCCTCCAGAGCTCCACCCCCTCTCCCTCGCTCTTCCCTATCCAAAAGAAGAGAGAAGGGCAAGCTTCAGCCTCGAGAAAAAATTGAGCATAGCCTCTTCCCCCTTGCCCCTCTGGCCTTGCATGTCACCCTTCGGGTTTCCCCTTACCCTCCCGGTGCTAACCCTGGCCTTTTCGTTGACATGCAGCAGCTTCTGAAGCTGCACCGATGAGCTTCGGCGAGTTTCTTTAGGCCACCATCGTGCGAGTCTTCCCCCGCAGACGAACCTCGCCTTGTCGCCCCTCGTTTGACTCGTGGTGGTGCACCGCGTCGCCCCGTCACCTCCATGGCCCTCTTGTAAGAGTCGCCTCCAAGCTCTACCCCTCCCCTAGGGTTCTGCCACCGGCGCGCGAGATTAGACGGGGAAGACGACTGGATGCCATCGATCTGCCCCTAATCCAGCAGCCCCAATTCGCCCTTACCCCTTCGTGGCCTGGCTCTGGCTGACCGGTGGGCCCCGCCCCGCGGTTTCGAACTAGGCCTCCCACGCGCGTCGCCCTATGATTTGGGTTGGCCCAGCGCTGTGGCACCCAACCCTGTGCCAATCTGGCCCGACTGCTACCTCCCCTTTTTCCTTTTTCTTATTTCTTTTGCAGATCTAGTATTTGGGTAGTTGGTTTAAATCCAAATGAAAATACAAGCCCACTTAAAATATTCAGATCCTATTTTTCCTAGGTCCCCGTATGTCTTTACAAATAGGTAGACTTGGTGTTGGACCAATTACATGTTTAAAATGAATATGATAAATCTTCTACTAGGGTTTATCCAGATCAATAATAATTTTCTCCATGGACTTTTACTAATCCAAATGAACTGAAACAAAATTGTTCTAGAAGGTATAATCCAAACCTTGCATGTCCCACTGGCCTTATTCCCATTTTCTTCCTAGATAACTGGTAGCAAAAATAACAAAATCAGGCATTTTCCGTCTTTATAAATTTCCCTAGGCCAAACCAAGTGAGTTTTTGATCTAATTCCAACTCCTTGTACACATATATATCAGCCTCTTTCATAATACAGTAGCCCATAATTTTATAAACCTCTGTTGAATTTTGGAGAATTAAACTATTCTGTGTATGGTTTATTCACCAATAAATTCATAACAGTAGCTCTATAACTCCAAAAAGGTTGATTTCAATTTATATAGAAACGTATTCTCAGTACCTAACATTTTCCCTTGGGATCACCTAAAAAGCTTCTGTAAATTAAATATGATGAAAAAGACAAATCCCATCTAGTGCTGCCTTTGGAAATTTCTTAAGGGCATTCTGGTAATTGCTTTGAGGTGATTCCAACACCTCTTGAATCAGTCCACTAAATAATACCTAATCATCTAAGGAAATAATTTTTGGAATTCCAGAACAGTTCTGGTGAATTATTTCCTAAAACTAGAGCTTTAATCACTATAAATCCATTTCAAATCAATGGAAATTGATAAAATAGTGAAACCACTTTTGTTGGATTCAGTTTATCAATACCTATCTAATGATATAAATTTTATGCAATGGTATCATACAGATCAATCCCTTGGTCAAAAACCCTCTCTTAGGTAGTTCCTAGACTTTAAATGCAAAAGGATCCCTTTTCCTATGCCTCCAAATCTTCCTCCAAGTCCAATCAAATCAAACCTCCAACATCCTACTGATGTATATCATGTATTTATCCTTTGCTTGTTGTATGGTTTGATGCTTGTATGCCTTGTATTGATTGTGGTGTTGTTTGTTTGCATGTATGCTCAATAACGGCGATAGTTGCGATTGTGTGACGCCAAGAAGAAAAAAACATCATGTTATTCTTATTATTGCTATTATTGGTATTCTGGTATTCTAAAGAAGTCAAGGGACATCTCGCTGGTCACAGGCAATCCACCATTCCTGAACTCCTATCTTAACCTACTCCTTTTTATCAATTGTTCTTATATTTCGTTTATGAATCTCATGATTAAATGCATGGTTTGTTTCAAATAAAAAGGCGTGAGTAACTTGGCTCCTCCAAGTTATGGATGAGTGTCCATTAGGACACCTACCCTATTTACACCCATTTTTACCCTTTAGATCGAGGCTAAGATGATTAGCATATTCCCTCCTGGAAACCATGGATTTTCAATGATAAAACTATTTTGGGGTTTTATCCTACTACAAAGTTTTCAAAATAAAACCCTTGGAAAGAGGCATCGTTTCCAAGTGGAGGTTTTACTAAAAGAAGTTATGAGGAGGATGAAGAGAAAGTCAAGCAAGAGAAAGTGAAGGGATGTTTTACGCCAATGTCCGAAACAATTTATACGTGCAACCACATTACCCCAGGCGCTGGGGATTAGCTCGTAGTTGTTGTCCTTAGCCGGGGCTGCTTGTACTTGCTTAACGAGAGCGATCCCTGGAAGCCCGAGTGGACTCTACTCCAGATATGTGGATCTGGGGCCCCCATCGCCCGCTACGGCGAAAGTGTCGGTGCAACAATAGGGTCTCCTGCGGACGGTATGTTTTAGGAGTAGGGAAGGAAGTAGAGTCAACAATTGTATATTGCCAAGCTACGGGTTTGGGTATACAAAAGTGCTGCAGGGAGGACTAAGGCCGTCGTGCCGCATACTCGTACCAAGGAGAACAAACCCAAAAGGAAAAGTCGCCTTTGCTAGGGATGGACAAATGAAAATCTAGGTTTAATTATCCGAAACCCCGTCTACCGTGTGTAGCGGGCCGTGGTTGTATCCCGGCGGATGGATTGATTCTTGTGGGTAAAGTGCGCAAACTCTGCAGAGTCTAACCTATTCAAATAGCCGTGTCCACAGTCAAGGACGGTTGGAATGTCAAGTGCTAGGAGTACCCTTCGGATATGTTGAGATGAATAAAAAGGATGTGACTTGGTCACGAGGAAAGATAAGAACGAGTTTGGTTTTGACCATAGATGGTCGAAGATGTTTAAAAAGGGATTTACTATAAAGCTGTTTTCAAGGTTTTTAACAAGGATAGGGAGATATCCGGACTTTCAAAAAGGAGGCATATTTTTCCAAAAACTCTTTTTCAACAAAGATATAGAGATGCCAATGTTAGGCTTTTCAGAAAACAACTATAGTGTAGAGATATCTCTCCACAACCAAATATGCATTATCTTGTTACCTTGTCTTGGTGGTTTGCGAGTACATTCAAAGTACTCACCGGCATTGTCCCTGGCTATTTACTTGGCCAAATTGCGGATGATTAGAAGTTACGAAGGTGCTGACGTCTATGCGAGCTAGGCCGTCTTCCCAGTCAGTCGCCTGTAGGTTAAGGCATGGCATGGGCTCTGCGCTTGAAGACTTCCGCTACTTGTCTTGTAGCTGCCATAATGGCCACTTTGTAAGTTTTGTACTCGTTATTTTATGGATGTTGTAATGATACTAGTCGGTTATGCTCATGGCTCACTGATCATGGGAACGTGAATTGTATGCATAACAGGTATTCTCAGACCGTAAATCCGGGGTACCACAATACCTCTTTCAGAAATTTTGTGTCCAAGAACAATCCCTTCATTAACCATGAAATGGCATTTTTCTCAATTAAGAACAAGGTTGTTTTCTTCACATCTCTGCAAAACTTTATCAAGGTTGTCCAAACAGTTATCAAAAGAAGTTCCATAGACGGAGAAATCGTCCATGAAAACCTCCACAATTTCTTCACAAAAACCATGAAAGATAGCAGACATACATCTCTCAAAGCTAGCAGGAGAATTACATAAACCAAAAGGCATACGCCTATAATCATAAGTGCCATAAGGACAAGTGAAGGTGGTTTTCTCTTAGTCTTGTGCTTTCACAGCAATTTGAGAGAACCCAGAATAACCATCAAGAAAACAAAAGTGGGTCTTTTTAGACAACCTTTTGTAGCATTTGATCAATAAAGGGCAAAGGATAATGATCTTTCTTAGTAACTTTATTACCTTTCTAAAATCAATGCACATCCTATACCCAACCACTAATATTTGGGGTATAAGCTCATTATTTTCATTAGGCACAACAGTGATTCCCCCTTTCTTTGGGACAAAATGAACAGGGCTAACTCATTGGCTATCACCAATAGAAATAATACTAGCATCAAGGATTTCTAATACCTCATTTCTTACCACATCCTTCATCTTAGGATTCAGACGGCATTGGTGCTCAACAACTGGTTTTGCATCAGGTTCTATATTAATAGCATGATGACATATAGTAGGAGAAATCCCTTTTAAATCATCAAGAGTATAGCCCATAGCTCCTCGGTGTTTCTTCAATATTTACAATAACCTTTCTTCTTCTTTTCCTGAAAGTTTAGAACTAATAATAACAGGATATACCTTCTTATCATCTAGATAATCATATTTGAGATTCAGGTAAAGGTTTTAATTCGAAAATAGGGTCCCCTTTAGGTGGTAGTGTGGTACCCAAATCTTCCATAGGTAGATTATGCTTAAGTAACTCAGGCTGACGAAGGAAAACCTCATCAATCTCATTTCTTTCCTTCATGAAGACCTCACTTTCATGATCTTCCATAAACTGCTGCAAGGCATTGTTAGGAGCAAGAGAAATAGCAGAAAGTTGTTCAACCCTGAAATCCTGATTAGGTAGTTCATTTTCATGAGGAGTTTTAGCAAATTTGGAAAAATTAAACTCATAAGACTCTCCATCAAACTTATTCAAAACTTTTTCCTTCCTACAATCTATGATAGCCCCACAAGTATTGAAGAAAGGTCTACCAAAGACAATAGGATAGGTTTTACTAGTTTCAGAACCAAGTACTAGAAAATCAGCAGGATATTTAATCTTACCACAAAGAACCTCCACATCTCTTACAATGCCAATGGGACAGACTATCTCTCTATTAGCAAGGTGAATAACCACATCAATGTCCTCAAGCTCACAAGGACCAATTTCATGCATAATTTCCATGTAAAGCTCATAAGGAATAACACTAGAACTAGCACCAATATCACATAAACCATAGTAGCAATGATCACCAATTTTAAAAGAAAGCACTGGGACACTAGCTTTTCTAACTTTACTAGGATGAGCGATAATATTAGAGGCGTCTTAATAGAAGACAATGTGCTCATCCTCTATGTTTTTAGTGACAAGATCTTTCACAATAGCTACCACAGGTTCAATGTTTATTTGTTCATCAGGTTCCAAAGCTTTCTTTGCACTTCTGCTAACCACATTAGCTATGATAGAATGTTACTTTACCTTAGCAGGAAAAGGGATTTTCTCAACATAAGGTTCGGGCAAAATAGGATCAATAGTACAAACTTCAATGCTAGTAGGAACATGGGTAACAATGTATTTATAAGGAGCATGGTACTTATCCCATTCCTTTTTAGGAATTTCAATATAAGAGGCAAATGCCTTAAAACATTTTGCAAGAAATTGAGAATCAAGACCATACTCAGTACTAATATCATGGAAGTTATCAGTTATCATAAAAGATTTAATGCATTCATAATCATAGTTTATACCTGACTTTCTTCCTTTGTCATTCTCCCATGCTTCAGTGTTCTCTTGAATACGGTCTAGGAGATCCCATTTAGCTTCTTCCTTCATACGTGTGAATGATCCAGCACAGGAAGCATCTAGTAAATCTTTATCATGAAGAGAAAGCCTAGCATAAAAGTTATTGATAATAATATTGTTAGGGAGTTCATGAATAGGACATTTAAGCATTAGTAACTTCAATCTCCCCCAAGCTTGAGATGTACTCTCTCCATCACGAGGCCAAAAGTTATATATCAGGTTCCTATCCTTATGAATTTCACTAGGAGGATAGAAATTAGAATAAAAGAGAGGCACTATTTCCTCCCATTCCATGGATTATCCATTCTTCAGCAGCTTATACCATTCTTCAGCTCTTCCTTTCAAGTATGTAGAGACTAACTTCTTCTTCACTTGTTCAATTGTGATACCTGCACACTTAAACAATCCGCATAATTCATGGATGAAAATCAAGTGATCACCAGGGTGGACAGTTCCATCCCCTAAATAATAATTATCCATAACACGATCAACAATACTTGTAGGTATCTTAAAAGGATCTATCTCAATAGGTGGTGGTTCATCTACTACCCTAACAATGGTAGTATTTTTTCCAAACAGAAAACCAAGTGGGTTATCCATATTGGAAACAAAGTAACAAACAGAAATAAAAAGCAATACTCACAGTAGAAGTTTCTTTTACCAGTTCCACTCTTCAATAGTGCTTCACTCCCCGGCAACGGCACCAGAAAATAGTCTTGATGACCCACAAGTATAGGGGGTGTATAGTAGTACTTTCGATAAATAGGAGTGTCGATACCAACGAGGAGCAGAAGGTGTTGACTAGTGGTATGGAGCAGGAAATCTCTGTAAGTACTTAGCAAACGGATTTTTAGGGGTTTTCTGATAAAGCAAAGAAATAAAATGCAAGTAATAAAGACAACGAACAATTGCAGCAAGTGGCCCAATCCTTTATTAGCAAAGGACAAGCCGGTGGAAATACTTATAAGGACCAAACGTTCTCGAGGACACATGGGAATTCTGTCAAGTGCTTTCGCTTCATATAGCTGAGTAGTCTTCTTTGGTTTTGTAAGTGTTGTGTGGGTGAACCTTTGCTAATGTATTGACCTTACTTGGACTAATACATACTTGTGATTAAACCCACTGCAAGCATCTGCAACTACAGGAAATCAATTAAGATATAAACCTAACCATAGCCTTAAACTCTGAGATCCTACGCTCCCTTGTGCAATGGTTTCCTAACGGGGGTTCAGGTTTCTGTCACTCCGGCAACCCCACAATTAGTAGCCAAATACACAATGCATTCCCCTAGGCCCATAAATGGTGAAGTATCATGTAGTCGACGTTCACATGACACCACTAGAAGAATAGCACCACAACTTAAATACTAAACCATTGAATAATATCTCAACACAAATCCACTACTAACAACATGACTTCTCCCATGTCCTCAAGACCTAAACGAACTACTCACAAGACATCATATGGATCAAGATCAAAGATGATATGGTGATGGATAACAATCTGAACATAAACAATAATCCAATGGTTCCACTCACAAGCATCAACTACAATAGTAATCGAAAGTTTCCCCTAAGAACTATACAAGTATTCAACACAATTGTTATAGCAGGATGGAGTGATGATGATGGTGCTGGTGGAGATGATGGTGTGGATGATGATGATGATCCCGATGAAGTCTAACTTGATGATGGTGTTGATGGTGATGATCTCCCCTCTTCGTGAAGGAATTTCCCCGACAAAAATTTGTCTGTCGGAGAGCTCTTTCTCTCTTGGTGTTTTCCGCCCCGCAGAGGCGGCGGAATCTTTCTGTGGTCGCTTCGTCATGTATTAGGGTTTCGAGGAGAAGATAAAGGCGAGAGGGCG
Organism: Avena sativa; assembly: GCA_916181665.1. Taxonomy (NCBI): domain Eukaryota; kingdom Viridiplantae; phylum Streptophyta; class Magnoliopsida; order Poales; family Poaceae; genus Avena; species Avena sativa. Next base: position 199,427,413 of record OV702283.1, read on the forward strand.
GAGCCAGAGGTGGGCCAGGTTGGCCACACCCCCTGTAGGCGCGGCCTAGGGGTGGCCCACGCCTGGGGTGTCTGGGCCCCCTGTGGCCCACTTCCGCCTCCCCTTCTGGCATTCTTCGTCTTCTAGGAAAATATGATTTTCCATAGTTTTTCTGGTATTTTCCTGATCTTTGCGAAATTGCATCAAAACACCTCTTTTTCCATCAAAAACCTAACTCCGGCAGTTCATCCTCCAAGAATCATCCAACATGCAAAAATAGATGAAAAGACATAAGTAACACCTCTTAATAAGAAATATATCAACGAATAGAGGCACATAATGATATAGAATGGTGATGCAAATTGGACGTATCACGGATGCAATAAAAGTTCCTACCTATTCTAAATTTCTCCGTGATATTCTTAATAGAAAGAAAGATATAACTGAAACCATTGACATGGTGACTAGTTACCCTGCTAATGGGAAGCTATTGTCTAAATCAGGAGATCCCAGAATACCAACTATTTCATGTTCAATAGGCAAAACTGATATTCATAATGTCTTGTGTGATTTATGTGCAGGAGTTAGTGTAATATCATATTCCCTCTATAAAATGTTAGGATGAGGGGAGTATTCCCCTACTACTATCACTTTAAAATGGCTGACAAATCCACTAAACAACCCATTGGTATGATCGAGGATGTTATACTTAGAATATATGATCATGTTATTACCACTTACTTTATTATTCTTGAAATGCCAGAGGATGAAAAATTATCTATAATACTTGGAAGGCCTTTCCTTAGACTGCAGAAGCTTCAGTTGATTGTGCTGAGGAAAAATAATCTTCAATGTTTATGATGCAGAAATCATCCGATATTTTCCAAAAAAATCTTGATGCAGGAGAAAGGTATATTCTACCAGCAAAACGAGTTCATGTGGTAAGTGCCTTTGATAAAGGGCAACCCAAGGTAAGAATTCGAGAATAGAGAATAGGTTGAAATATTCAGCCGCTCTTAATAAAATGCTTAATGGGAGTCAACCCATCATAATGATAAAATAAAGTTAAAAATAAAAGTTCATCGCATTCCTACAATTTTTTCACATACATTCTTGCGGAAGCGCGCCAGTGAAGATGCAGCTATCAAAATATAGTAGAAAATTCGACTGAATAAGCATAGATTTAGTGTAGAAAACAAAGTTTGAGTTTTATATGTAGAAACTAGCTTAATCATATTGTCTAGATTGAAAAGTGAATCTCTGAAAATTTAGGCGAAAAAGCATGTTCCAGGAGTTGTAACGACCAACTATACGGCGGGAATATATATTACAGCCATATAGTTGCGGCGGTAAAATTATCGACAGAATTCTCATAAAAGAGGTCTCGGATATAGAAGGTTTGACGACCAACTATATAGCGGGAACATTTTGGTCCGGCCATATAGTTGTGTCCGTATAGTTGTGATCTGGCGTTGGGAAACCCTAATTCTCGATGCCACCACAACTATACGGCAGGAGATACCTAACCCGGCCGTATATCTCCCGCCGTATAGTTTGTCGTGACCACTTAAACGCCCCAGGGAATCTAGGGCTTCTCCTCCACCTCATTATTTCTCTCATATTCTCTCTCTAAACCTCTCAAAATCCACCTAGAACTTTTGATTCTTTGCTGATTTCATTCGTTTGAGTGGGGGAATCAGTAGATCGGTATGTTTATCTCCCTATCCATGCTTTATTTTCATGATTCCATGGTTGAAATCCTCTCATTGAATTAGTGGATGAACTCAAGCTTGATTGATTTTCCCTTTTGATTTCTAGTGTTAGGATTGAATTCCTCCACGTAGAATCATTCATATATCATGTAGAAACTATATGCCTAAGGTTTTATGTTGAAATTTCTCAGTGCATCAAGATGAACAAGATCGGTAGTATTTTTTGCAAGAGCAAGCGCCAACATGGTGAAGGCTCGGGGCTTCGGGCTGAGCTCGACAACAAGTATGCCATGGTATTAGCAAGGAAGGTGTTGCCCACAAGTTGGGCCGATGATGGCTTTATCAGCGCATCAGAGTTGAGGGCGGACTTCGACCATATGGTGCGAAGCGGGGCTATCTAACCTCGCCTATGCAAGCCACTACACCTACGCTGAGCTCACCCATGAATTCCCCGCCTCCTTCTACGACGACTACAAGGAGAAAGGTAATGCATGCACGGTGAGTTTCACCATTAACCAGCGGGCGTATCAAATCACTTTTCAACAATTTTGTGAAGCTTTTGGATTCCCTCAAGAAGGGGCATCAACTGTTACAAACTGGTATAGCATCTCAAGTGGAGAAGCTTGGGAGGTTATTTCTGTTAATGGTGGAAGAGACTTCTACCAGAAGAAGATGTCCACCATTCAGAACCCAACCATCTGCTACTTCGCTATGTTTCTTGCTAACACTTTGTTGGGAAGAGGAGATACCGTCTCTATGGCCAATGCATACATGACCATGATCACCAAGGCACTCTTCCCTGATGCACCACAGAGTCCCACTCCTAAAGCCCTATTCCTCCAGCACCTCCACCACCAGAGCAACAAAACGAAAGGTGTATTCACATCAGTGGATTGGTAACCCACCTATGCCAATACCGCAGAATTACGATACCTATTATGCAACCTGTTGATGGCTCCACACTTATGGATGTCAAGTATATAACTGCTTGTGGCTTCCTCGGTATTTACCGAGCTAACATGAGGCTCCGAGCCTATCAATTTGGTTATCTTGATGTTGCACAGGATGTGTAGGTGTCATTGCCTTGTCCACAAGCCTTATCAATTTAGGAGAGGAACAACTGGATCCTCACCAAGGATCAAGTCACGGAGGTCATGGCAGCACTGTACGGTTCGCAGTATAGAAAACAAAAAAATTCCTGCGATGGGAACAACTAAGTACCAAGATCTATCTACTAGATACAAGCAACGGGTGGATATACATCCATAGAATACATACCCTCAAAGACCGAAAAGCTTTAATGAGGTTGTACTCGTGGATAATGTAATCGAATGCTTGCCCATCTCAAGATCGAGAAGAAGTCCATCCGGTCCAGCAGGTCCAGCACCATCAAGTCCAGCACCGCAAAGCATTGGTGCATCCGTGATTGCACACATGTTTGGGTATCCCGACAACCTCTGCGCCCTCGCTCCAGCGAAGCAGCGGAAGCAACAAATCCTTCGAGAAAAAGCCACCGGAAACATGTATCACGTTGATTCAAGACCATGGGGGAATTCTAAAGGGGGAAGAGAGATCCTTCGCGAGGAGGTGTAAGTGAGAAATGAGAGGAGGGACTCCTTTTATAGGATGAGGGGGGAATCCCACCAGCCATGGCTGGCAGACAAGGTGGTTCCCCCACCTCCTCTTCCGTTCATGTGAGTGGAGCTCCCACTCACACAAATGCCCCTCCATTTCCTCCACTCAAAATCCCACTCAAATCCCATTAAATTTCCACCAAATTTAATGCAATCTCTCATTAAAGGAAACTCATTTTATTTATTTATTCAGAATTTTGTTAATTACATTAATTAACAAACATTCACATAAAACCCATTACATCATTTCAATTTCACATGCAGAACCAGTTTCAACAATTTCACCCGAAACAATTCTGATGTCTAGTGAAATAAATTCCTGCTCTTTCTTTTTCTTTCTCTGGCAATTATTTGCTCCAAATGGTGTCGGTATCCCTTAAGTGTGTCACCCTACGGTTACCTGATGACCCACAAGTGTAGGGGATCACAACAGTCTTTGCGGGTAGTATTACCCAATTTATTTGACACAAGGGGAGCCAAAGAATACTTGCAAGCCTTAACAACTGAGTTGTTAGTTCAGCTGCACCTGGAAATAGTTCTTGCTCACAGAAGTTTATCAATAGAAACAGTTTGTAGTAGCAACAACAACAGCAACAGTGAAATAGTAGCAATAGTAACAGTAACAGTAAACAGTGGGATTCGAGTGCGGTACGCATAGGGATCGATGGACGGGCGTTGCATGGACGAGTCTAAACATGTAACTTCAAGAACTAGGGCATTGTAGATAAATAATAATAAGCATCCAAGTACTAAACAATCCTAGGCATGTACTCCAAATATAGTCATACGTGCTCGCAATGAGAACTTGCACAACATCTTCTGTCCAGCCAGCCCGTGGCAGCGGGGCCTCTAGGGAACTACTGGCAATTAAGGTGCTCCTTTTAATAGAGCACCGGAGCAAAGCATTAACACTCTGTGAACACATGTGATCCTCACACCACAGCCATCCCCTCCGGTTGTCCCAATTATTGTCACTTTGGGGCCTTTGGATCCGGACAATGATATGTGTACACAACTTGTAGATAAGATCATAAACAATACTATCATAATGATTCAATAATAAGTTCAGATCTAAGATCATGGCACTCGGGCCCTAGTGACAAGCATTAAGCACAACAAGTTGCAACAAAGTCAAATAGCACTAATAGAGATACTAGGCACTATTCCCCTAACAGATCTTATTATATTACATGATAGAACTCATCCAATCCCTACCATCCCCAAGCCTACAGCGGAGGATTACTCACTCATGGATGAGAGAAACATCGGTGGTTGATGGAGATGCGTTGGTGATGACGATGATGATGATCCTCTCCAAATTCCCCGTCCCGGCAGGGTGCCAGAACGGAGCTTCTGGATTTGAATCTTGGTTTCTGGTGGCGGCGGCGGAGAAGAACTCTTTCTGGAAAACTATTGAACCCCCCTCTATTTTTAGGTCAGAAGGTAACTTATAGGCGTGGAGGGAGGCCGAGGAGCTGCCTGGGTGGCCAGACCTCCCCAGGCGCGGGGTTAGTGGGCCCACGCCTAGGGTGGGTCTAGGCCCCCCAGGCCTCCCCTCTGTCTCCCCTTCTAGCTCCGTGGATCTTCTGGTGAGAAATAGTTTTTGGCATATTTTACGGGATTTTTCCTGATAGTTCATTTTCTTCACAAGAACAAGACAGCAAGGTAATTCTGCTAAAAACAGTGTTAGTCTGTGTTCGTTGTATCCAAATCACACAAGTTTAGAGAAGAAACAATAGCAAAGTGTTCGAGAAAGTATATACGTTTTCGACATATCAACTCCCCCAAGCTTAGCTTATTGCTTGTCCTCAAGCAATTCAGTTGAAAACTGAGTGCGATAAAAGAACTTTCACGAACACTTTGCTTCATATGATGTAAATATTCTCAGCACAGGAGTAGATGCTTAGACAATTCATAATAAGGAGTATGCAACTAAGTCTACTCAATAGTCATTGCAAGCTATGAATACAAACCAACTCAATAATAATAAGTAGCATGAAACATAAACATAAGCAACATTGCAATGCTCATAATAAGGTATGATAGAGTGGTATCTCGCTTGCCTTTGTTTGAAGAGCACAATATAAATGCCAAGGTACCTCTGAAGTTCACATGTAGACTAGAGATAAAGATATCAGAGATACAAGCATCAAAGTCATGACATAATTAACCAAGTTTTGGAACAAACACAAGAATGACAACTATGCTCTCAAGAAGGTGCTCACAGAATAAGTGGTGACTCAACAAAGTTGTGAAAAAGGTTTTGTGAAGGTTTGAAAGGCTTCCTAATGCTAAAAGGAAGGTACTCATTAGCTTTGAGATCTCATTGCCCCTATCATAGGCATCTTCATGTGGTTAAGGTGAAAGTGAGGTCCACTCTCAATCATATGCTTGATAGACCATAGACTGGAAATCCCAAGTCCCTTGAGTATGAGGGTCGCTCCGCATGCTACTCAACTTTGCTCACCTGAAAGTTCTTGTCATTGTAAATACATGCATATCATCGAGAACCGCCAACGGTGTACCCCGTGCATATGGTACAGGAGCTTTCCCATAACCAAAATGACAAGGCAAGCAGACAATGAGCATCTCAGCAATATTTTTATTTACCATATGCATAGCTTTTTATTGAGGATGCTTCCTAGATGCTCAATATGGTGATGCTGCAAGTTTCCACCATGATTAGGCATGGCTTAGGCTAGCGGCCCAGGCGTTTCTCTAGCACAATGTATAAACTCCATGAACTCACAACCTCCCCTTTTATTTCACATCGTCGACATCCGTAAACAAAAGAGCAAAGTATAAACTGGATGAGGTATCCAACAGGTGTTGAAAGCGTTCCCCGTGACAGCACGGTTCTGTTGACTCCCAGCATATAATAAGCAAGCATATAACTTTCATGGACTAGTCACAATGGTTCAAGATTATTCAGCGCAAGGAATAAAGTGTGCCATCAAGTTCGTGAGAGCTTTACTAACTAACATTCTCAAAATAGACAAACATTTTATTTTGGAAGAAAACACGGCATATATAAAATATGCACTGAAGTAGCAAATAATGCTAATAGGTAGGTATGGTGGACACAGCTGGAAATAACAGTTTTGGGAAGTTGGAAGCACAGGTAGAGCACATACTCAGTGCAAGTGAAGGCTGGCAATAGAGATGGAGCGACAAACGAGAGAGCAATAGCTGTCATAATCATGCTTGCAACAAAACAGGACTAATTATGGCATGAAAGTGATACAAGAACTCTGAGGCAAAATAAATCATCGAGGCTTACTAACTATTGATTAGTCATATGCATGCGTCAGCATGTGGCAAGTCGATTCACACGAACAGCCAGAGGAGGATACCACAATGTCGTACCGAAGTATGAATAAAACAATGCAAGCAAACATTCATATGACATGCTACAAACTATTAGCAAGCTGGAGCTAATCATAGACAAGAAAGAACTACTAAGCATCCATAATGACATACACCTTACACAAACAGGCCAAGCATGCTCACAATGATGAGTATATGTACAAAAATGAAAAACAAATAGAGTTCGTTACTAGCCTCTTACCACACCTCGAGTTGTCTTAATCTTCATTATTTCCCTTCACTTGTGTGACTTGAATAATTAACATGTAACCAATGTCACATCCCAAGATTTTCCAAATCTTGTAATGTGAAAAAAATAAATGAATAAATAAAACTTTGTTGATTTTCAGGGTGAGAAGAAACTTTTTGAATCCAATTGGGGACTTTCAAACCTAATTTGATCAAATAAAATCCTAAAGGGATTTAAAAGGTTAAATAAACAATAGATTTCAAAATATTTAAAATTACTATTTTGGATCTTTCAATAAAAGATTTGGTTTTCAAAATAAAAGGTAGATTTATAAATAAAGATTATTTTATAAAGCCAAATTAAACCTTGGCCAAGCTTTGAAATAAAATATTTCTATCTGATAAAAATAGTAAAGGTTTATTCAAAATAAATTAATAAGGATTTCGTATCCAGGTTTTATAAATAAAGGTTTTACTATTTTATTTAAAACATCAAAACTTATTAAATTATTTTAAATAAGTTTTCCAAGTATTTATATATTCTCAAATAAAACCTACTGAAGTGTTTTGGTTTTTATTTTTTTAAATAAAGTTTTTAATAAAACAAATCCTATTTGATTTAATGACTAAAGGCCCATTTTATTTAATTATTAATGGACCCTAAAATTAAAAATGTTATTTTGTTTTAAACAAGTTTTCCAAATATCTTCTATTTTCAAATAAAACCTACTGATTTGGTTTTGAAAATATTTGGATTTCAAATGGAGATTTTATTAAATAAATCAAACCCTATTTGATTAAATAACTAAAGGTCCATTTTATTTAATTAATGAATGGATCCTAAAAAGAATAAAAATATTATTTTATTTTAGGATTTGGTTTATGTTGATAAACAGAACCAAATTCTCATTACAAGTTTGAATTGTTTGAATTGTTTGAATGTTTGAAAAGTTGATTGAAATTCAAAACAGAAATTGATTTGGGAAAAGAAAAAGGTTTCAGACAGAAAAAATGTGAATTGGACCTGACCCAACTGAGCCAGCCCAATAAGCCCACTCGCAGCCCAGTTTCTCTCCCTCCCGAAGAAAACGGTTGGCACCAACTTAATGACCCACGCAGACGATGACAAGTGGACCCCGTTCCCTCTCCTCTCTCTCACGCTGACAAAGGACCCCACCTCTCCTGTTCATCGTCTCCACCACTGCGACCCATTCTTTCCCGTCTCTGCCATTGATTTCGCGTCGTCAATTCGCCTTAATGCCGCGATGAAACCTCGCAGTGATCATGCGTGATAAATCCCCTCTTACTCCTCTTCCATTCCCCCCCCCAAACACCACTCCTCAAGAGCCACCAGGCTGTCTCAAATTTCTCCTGCACCGCCGCCGTCTCCGACGAGGTTCTCGGCCAATTCCGGCAGCACCGCATCGCCCCTTGCCTCCCCGACCAAGCTCACATCCTCCCCAAGCCCTGGCGCATCTCTCTGCATTCCCAGCTCGCTCGCGCGTGCCTCACAGCACCGGCAACGACCTCAACTGACAACACTGCCGCCTGCAGACAACTCCGGTAAGCCACATCGCCTGAACCCGTGCGCGCCTTGACCAGAGCCTCACACCATTCTATTCGCCTGTGCCTTGTGATCATCCAGGTACTCGCCAACTAGTCGCGCAGGACCCATAGCTTCGCCCCCCGTCGACGTCTGACCGCACCGAGGCCCAGATCAACTCCGGTGAGCAATTAAAGACGAACCCGCGCGCCCCTCGACGAGCTTCCACAACGTTGAGCATCAGCAGGCTTTGGCGATTCTGGTGAGCTACCCCTCTGCTCCCCTTGCTTCCTAAATCACCGGCGACGACCTCGCCTGAGCGCTGCCACCAGAGCGCCGCCGCCAGCGCCGCTGATTATTAGTTAGAGTAGTTAGGACCGTTGGATTTGGATCTGACGAATAGGATAGAAAGTAAGCGAATGGGTACGCACGCTTCTGAGCCGCATGATTCAACTTGATCCAACGCGCCAGAATAGCCGATCCGAGTGTAGCGGTACCGACGAATGATAATAGGACGCGTGGCACCAGACGATTTAAAATAGAATTTGAAATCAGATTTAGATGCCATTTTGAAACCCTTGTAACTTTTAAACCACACGTCCAAATTTTGCAAACTTTATATCATTGGAATCAGTGGAACAAGCCCTAGCCAACCATGCCTTTTGTTTAGTAAAAAGCTTCTGGAAAAATGGTTGTTTTTGCAGAAACATTTGTATGCTTGTTAAGGATGTGAAATTTGTTTAAAAATGATTTTGGGGATAAAATCTTTGGAAAATGGTGTGATTTGAACCTACTAACATTAGGAAACACTTTGTGGTTTCAAAAATGTATTTGGTGAAGGGAAAGAATGATTCTTTGATTTAAAACCATTTCTAGTCAAATAGAAATGTAGTTTATTTATTAAAAATGGTTTTGGAAGAAAACCTATGGAAAATGTTTTGTTTTAAACTCTCTGACCCCAAACACCAAGTTTTATGGTTTGAAAACATATTTGGTGAACCCTATAGATTAATGCCTTAGTAAAAATATTTCTACACCACATAAAATGATGCCTTGTTTTGAAAATGGTTTTTGAGGTGAAACCTTTTGCAAATGACTTTGCCACTTTACAAAATGACCATTAGGTGTTTTCAAATGTTTATGACCCATTAGGAACCACTTTTTCCAAACAAAACAAAGCTTGGCATGCTTGCATGCATTACTTTGACTTTGTCATTTTATGTGATGTTTTGCTTGATTGGTAGATTGAGTTTGTCCCTTGCTTGATTGAATTGTAGTGACTTGAAGAGTGTGATTGTTGCAAGGACAAGGAGTGAACCTATACTCTACCAAAAAGGCAAGTGATGCTTCATACTTTTTGTCCCATTACTTTCACTATGCATTAGTGATTTTCTCTAAGTAAAACTTGCATGGAATTTTGCTAAGTATAAACCTTGCTATAGAAATCCTAGTAGATGAAACCTTAGTAGAAATTCCTAAGTCAAGATACCTACTACTATCAATCTTAGCCTAGCTAATAGAAAACAAGGGTGGAATATATATTCACAGTATGGAAAAATTTCTAAGTCTGAGGACTTGTGTTTTTGTTTAATAAAACAACTAAGTTAATGAAACACCTGGGTGGAATGGTAATTGCTTGGTGGTTTTTGGTTGAGTGGTTCACAAGGCCCATGTCTATGGTTGACCTTGTGTATCTCACTTGTGGATGGCCACCCAGGAACAAAGAGATTTGAGATGTCAAATGTTGAGAAGCTTCAAGTGCAACCACTTGGCAATATGGGCTCTGCCATGATCATATAGGTTGCAAGAACTTAGCCATATGGACAGTGGGTGGTAGAGTTTGATAGGTTGGAACGCGTCCATTTTGGTCTAAGGGGAGGCTTCTGAAAGATCTTGTCTTGGGAAACCAAGTCTTGTGGGGAAAGTGCACCACCTCTGCAGAGTGTAAAATCTAAGTACTTAGCCATGTCCCTGGTAAAGGACAATTTGAGCATCAAGACATGGAAGCAATCAAGAATATCATCATTCAAATTTCTAAGTTAAAATCTTGTGGTTTGAACAAGGGTTATTGAAATCTTCAATCTTTGATTGAGAGATGCCTTGGAAAAGATTTTGTCAAAACAAAAACTTAGTATTTTCAATTGATAAGGAAAAATATATTTTGAGCAATGCAAGCCTCAACCCCACTTAGCCAAATGCATATAGATGATAGACTCCACTATATTACCATAGTATCACTTGCCAATACAATTCAAATGTATTGACCCTTGTGGATATAACTTGTATGTTGCAGGTTTGATTGATGTTAGTAAAGTTTGATGATTAGGATTACAAAGTCTACAACAAACATCTGCCTGTGGCACTTTGAAGATGAAGGACCCCATCACTATAGTTATTCCGCTGCAATGTAATGTAATAGCCAAATGAACTATGTATGATGTAATAAAATTATGTTATTCCTGGTTATAAAGTTATGTTATGACCTTTGTTTCTTGATATTACATCTTAACTGTGGATGCTAGCTATTGATCCAGGGACTAGCATTGTAAACACAGGGGATACATCCTTATATTGTTTAAAGGTTGGGACACTCCCTCTACAGATGGTATCAGAGCATTGTGTTGCCTGTAGGATTTGTAACCCTAGGATTGGACAAAACCCCTTAGAAAAATAGGAGTTGTACTTGTTCCAAAAACTTATTTACAAAAACACTTATAAACTCTTTCCTCAACCATTTTGGTTTCAACTCTACATCTCTTCTATTTCAACTTGATGGAAAAACCTACCCCATGACCAAAGACTACACCATGCGCAAAGGAATTCTTCAACTCTAATGACTTCAACTTCTTCAACTCTAATGACTTCAACATCTTCAGCATATTCACCAAGGACCTCCAACTTGGATACCACTAAGGACTACAAGTGAAACAAGGAAATCTTGCTCAAGATTTAGAGACTGAGGGGATGCAAAAGTTAGAAGGAGCTTACATCATTTGAAGTGTTGCAACCAAGAGTTTTTCTCAAGGAAACCATGATCTCATACAAGAAGAATCATGAAGGAAGGAAAGATCACAAGTGAACCATATAGATGGACCACCATATTTTAGTTAAGTCAAAACACACCAACTTATGTGGTGTAACAAAAATATTTTGTTGCCTAAGTATGTGCTTGAACCTTGTTTGAGTGAAATGTTTGGTTTGTGATTGCATGCACATTGCTTGTGTGAATTGTGATGTGTGTGATTAGAATTGATCCCTTAGAAATATCTTGCCTATTTCTAATCTCCCTTCAACCCAAACAGATGACCACTCCAAGAGACTCCAACATCAAGGTTGATGACACCAACACCAACCAAGAGGACAGCATGAAAGAGCTCATAGCAACCCAGAACCAGTTGAACCAAGTGACAGCTCAATTCATAGCCAACACCAGTGGAGAAGATCCAAAGCTGCAAGGATTTTTGGAAACTCAAGGCCAACTGATGCTTAAGGTGACTGATCAAATGATCAAAATGGAAGAGAGCTACTCCAAGAGAGTTAGTGACAACAAGGATGACAGAAATATTATTCTAGATGGAGCCCCAGCTTGCATTATTTGTGGAGATAAGGATCATACTTCCAAGGAGCATGGAGATCAATGCCCCAACTGTGAAGAGAAACATCATGTTGGACAATGTCCCACCTCTCAAGCTACATGCTACCTATGTGAAGGAAACAACCATGTTCCTATTCAATGCCCCATCTATTCCATTGTGGAACAAAGGAAACAAGAAGGATCCAAGTCTACCAAGAAGGTTGATGGCAAAGGAAAAGGACCACTTATACCTCCAAACAAAACAACCCAATTCAAAGGACAAAAGAAAACCAAGAAGCAAAAGAAGGACAAAAGCCATGTGCAATGTTATAAGTGTAAGGAAACGGGACACTATTCTAGTGAATGCCCAGAGAACCCGAAGAATAAAGAGATTGGCCAAGTGGTGTGCAACAACTGCAAAGAACTAGGCCACTATGTAGCAACTTGTCCACAAGAGCCACGTAAAGAACTCAAGGATATCCACTGTTTTAATTGCAAGAACCCAGGACATTATGCAAGCAACTGTCCAGAAAAGATGAAGAACAAGTTGAACAAGCCTATGAAGGATCTCAACCTTGGCCCATGAGTCAAGTATGGAAACAAAGGACACAATGCAAATGTTGCCCAGAGAAGTTTTCCCAGGATCCCAAGAAGGCCAATATGTAATTTTTGTTTGAAAATTTTTAAGGGTGGTAGTACCCTAGTTGTTTTGAGCCTACTTGTAACCCTAGCCTCCCCAAATCTCGGGACGAGATTTATTTTAAGGTGGTAGCCTGTCACATCCCAAGATTTTCCAAATCTTGTAATGTGAAAAAAATAAATGAATAAATAAAACTTTGTTGATTTTCAGGGTGAGAAGAAACTTTTTGAATCCAATTGGGAACTTTCAAACCTAATTTGATCAAATAAAATCCTAAAGGGATTTAAAAGGTTAAATAAACAATAGATTTCAAAATATTTAAAATTACTATTTTGGATCTTTCAATAAAAGATTAGGTTTTCAAAAGAAAAGGTAGATCTATAAATAAAGATTATTTTATAAAGCCAAATTAAACCTTGGCCAAGATTTGAAATAAAATATTTCTATCTGATAAAAATAGTAAAGGTTTATTCAAAATAAATTAATAAGAATTTCATATCCAGGTTTTATAAATAAAGGTTTTACTATTTTATTTAAAACATCAAAACTTATTAAATTATTTTAAATAAGTTTTCCAAGTATTTATATATTCTCAAATAAAACCTACTGAAGTGTTTTGGTTTTTATTTTTTTAAATAAAGTTTTTAATAAAACAAATCCTATTTGGTTTAATGACTAAAGGCCCATTTTTATTTAATTATTAATGGACCCTAAAATTAAAAATGTTATTTTGTTTTAAACAAGTTTTCCAAATATCTTCTATTTTCAAATAAAACCTACTGATTTGGTTTTGAAAATATTTGGATTTCAAATGGAGATTTTATTAAATAAATCAAACCCTATTTGATTAAATAACTAAAGGTCCATTTTATTTAATTAATGAATGGATCCTAAAAAGAATAAAAATATTATTTTATTTTAGGATTTGGTTTATGTTGATAAACAGAACCAAATTCTCATTACAAGTTTGAATTGTTTGAATTGTTTGAATGTTTGAAAAGTTGATTGAAATTCAAAACAGAAATTGATTTGGAAAAAGAAAAAGGTTTCAGACAGAAAAAAATGTGAATTGGACCTGACCCAACTGAGCCAGCCCAATAAGCCCACTCGCAGCCCAGTTTCTCTCCCTCCCGAAGAAAACGGTTGGCACCAACTTACTGACCCACGCAGACGATGACAAGTGGACCCCGTTCCCTCTCCTCTCTCTCACGCTGACAAAGGACCCCACCTCTCCTGTTCATCGTCTCCACCACTGCGACCCATTCTTTCCCGTCTCTGCCATTGATTTCGCGTCATCAATTCGCCTTAATGCCGCGATGAAACCTCGCAGTGATCATGCGTGATAAATACCCTCTTACTCCTCTTCCATTCCCCCCCAAACACCACGCCTCAAGAGCCACCAGGCTGTCTGAAATTTCTCCTGCACCGCCGCCGTCTCCGACGAGGTTCTCGGCCAATTCCGGCAGCACCGCATCGCCCCTTGCCTCCCCGACCAAGCTCACATCCTCCCCAAGCCCTGGCGCATCTCTCTGCATTCCCAGCTCGCTCGCGCATGCCTCACAGCGCCGGCAACGACCTCAACTGACAGCACTGCCGCCTGCAGACAACTCCGGTAAGCCACATCGCCTGAACCCGTGCGCGCCTTGAACAGAGCCTCACACCATTCTGTTCTCCTGTGCCTTGTGATCATCCAGGTACTCGCCAACTAGTCGCGCAGGACCCATAGCTTCGCCCCCCGTCGATGTCTGACCGCACCGAGGCCCAGATCAACTCCGGTGAGCAATTAAAGACGAACCCACGCGCCCCTCGACGAGCTTCCACAACGTTGAGCATCAGCAGGCTTTGGCGATTCTGGTGAGCTACCCCTCTGCTCCCCTTGCTTCCTAAATCACCGGCGACGACCTCGCCTGAGCGCTGCCGCCAGAGCGCCGCCGCCAGCGCCGCTGATTATTAGTTAGAGTAGTTAGGACCGTTGGATTTGGATCTGACGAATAGGATAGAAAGTAAGCGAATGGGTATGCACGCTTCTGAGCCGCATGATTCAACTTGATCCAACGCGCCAGAATAGCCGATCCGAGTGAAGCGGTACCGACGAATGAGAATAAGACGCGTGGCACCAGACGATTTAAAATAGAATTTGAAATCAGATTTAGATGCCATTTTGAAACCCTTGTAACTTTTAAACCACACGTCCAAATTTTGCAAACTTTATATCATTGGAATCAGTGTAACAAGACCTAGCCAACCATGCCTTTTGTTTAGTAAAAAGCTTCTGGAAAAATGGTTGTTTTTGCAGAAGCATTTGTATGCTTGTTAAGGATGTGAAATTTGTTTAAAAATGATTTTGGGGATAAAATATTTGGCAAATGGTGTGATTTGAACCTACTAACATTAGGAAACACTTTGTGGTTTCAAAAATGTATTTGGTGAAGGAAAAGAATGATTCTTTGATTTAAAACCATTTCTAGTCAAATAGAAATGTAGTTTATTTATTAAAAATGGTTTTGGAAGAAAACCTATGGAAAATGTTTTGTTTTAAACTCTCTGACCCCAAACACCAAGTTTTATGGTTTGAAAACATATTTGGTGAACCCTATAGATTAATGCCTTAGTAAAAATATTTCTACACCACATAAAATGATGCCTTGTTTTGAAAATGGTTTTTGAGGTGAAACCTTTTGCAAATGACTTTGCCACTTTACAAAATGACCATTAGGTGTTTTCAAATGTTTATGACCCATTAGGAACCACTTTTTCCAAACAAAACAAAGCTTGGCATGCTTGCATGCATTACTTTGACTTTGTCATTTTATGTGATGTTTTGCTTGATTGGTAGATTGAGTTTGTGCCTTGCTTGATTGAATTGTAGTGACTTGAAGAGTGTGATTGTTGCAAGGACAAGGAGTGAACCTATACTCTACCAAAAAGGCAAGTGATGCTTCATACTTTTTGTCCCATTACTTTCACTATGCATTAGTGATTTTCTCTAAGTAAAACTTGCATGGAATTTTGCTAAGTATAAACCTTGCTATAGAAATCCTAGTAGATGAAACCTTAGTAGAAATTCCTAAGTCAAGATACCTACTACTATCAATCTTAGCCTAGCTAATAGAAAACAAGGGTGGAATATATATTCACAGTATGGAAAAATTTCTAAGTCTGAGGACTTGTGTTTTTGTTTAATAAAACAACTAAGTTAATGAAACACCTGGGTGGAATGGTAATTGCTTGGTGGTTTTTGGTTGAGTGGTTCACAAGGCCCATGTCTATGGTTGACCTTGTGTATCTCACTTGTGGATGGCCACCCAGGAACAAAGAGATTTGAGATGTCAAATGTTGAGAAGCTTCAAGTGCAACCACTTGGCAATATGGGCTCTGCCATGATCATATATGTTGTAAGAACTTAGCCATATGGACAGTGGGTGGTAGAGTTTGATAGGTTGGAACGCGTCCATTTTGGTCTAAGGGAAGGCTTCTGAAAGATCTTGTCTTGGGAAACCAAGTCTTGTGGGGAAAGTGCACCACCTCTGCAGAGTGTAAAATCTAAGTACTTAGCCATGTCCCTGGTAAAGGACAATTTGAGCATCAAGACATGGAAGCAATCAAGAATCTCATCATTCAAATTTCTAAGTTAAAATCTTGTGGTTTGAACAAGGGTTATTGAAATCTTCAATCTTTGATTGAGAGATGCCTTGTAAAAGATTTTGTCAAAACAAAAACTTAGTATTTTCAATTGATAAGGAAAAATATATTTTGAGCAATGCAAGCCTCAACCCCACTTAGCCAAATGCATATAGATGATAGACTCCACTATATTACCATAGTATCACTTGCCAATACAATTCAAATGTATTGACCCTTGTGGCTGTAACTTGTATGTTGCAGGTTTGATTGATGTTAGTAAAGTTTGATGATTAGGATTACAAAGTCTACAACCAACATCTGCCTGTGGCACTTTGAAGATGAAGGACCCCATGACTATAGTTATTCCGCTGCAATGTAATTTAATAGCCAAATGAACTATGTATGATGTAATAAAATTATGTTATTCCTGGTTATAAAGTTATGTTATGACCTTTGTTTCTTGATATTACATCTTAACTGTGGATGCTAGCTATTGATCCAGGGACTAGCATTGTAAACAAAGGGGATACCACCTTATATTGTTTAAAGGTTGGGACACTCCCTCTACAACCAAAACCACTGAGGACGGCTGAATCCTGCAAAGAAGTCACAAAACCAAAGAAGTACAATAAATATTTTTGGTGTTTTCGATTTTTTTAGAAACAAACAAACAAAGAAAACCAAACAAAAGCAAACCAAACCAAACAAAGCAAAATCGTTTTGGATTTTTTTCATTTAGAGAAAACCAAAGCAAAGAAACAAACCAAGAGAAACAACGAAAATATGTTTGGTATTTTTGCGTTTTTGAGAAAGAAACAACAAGAACCAAAAAGAAAGCGAAACGATGGATATACGAAGAACCGACCGAACATGATATATAGATGAGTGTGTGATGTCGGTATACCTCCCCCCAAGCTTAGGCTTTTGGCCTAAGTGGGGTTGAATAGCGCGGGTAGTAACCCCATGCTGGTGGGTCATCATAGGAATTATCATAGTCAGGCACCTGCGATGAAGAAGAAGACGCACCCCAATCAAATGAGGGCTGCTTGTATGAAGACTCTCCCAAGTTGGAGGGCTGAACTGAATTGTCTTTGGCATCCTCTTCAACATTCTCCTCTTGCTGGGAGAGTTCCCCCACATAAGTGTCAACCTCCTCCTCCGTAAGTGACCATCCTTGCCTGTTATTAAAGTTAAACAAAGCAGGTGCAGGAAAATAAACTATTTTCTCATTCCTACCCTTTCTTCGACCTTGCTGGGCAAAAGATAGTTCATATGGCAAACTTCTCACATTAGCTCCCAAAGAAACAAAACCATGTTGAATCATGGATTCAATATCAAGCCTCTCTATGGGGAACTGAAAATCTAAATAATGAGGCTCTAAACCATGGAAAGCTAGTAACCTAGAAGCAATGAGACCTCCACAAATTCCACCTTTCTCACGGTTGGTGGTGAGACGGTGAGCTATCAAAGCACCCAAACTATAAGAACTATTCCTATTCAGAGCAGCTGCAACAAAAGCTAGATCAAAAGAAGACAACTTTCTAGCAGTCTTTCTAGCAAGAACACACTTGGTAATGAAATAGGAAAAGTATCTAATAGCTGGGAGCTGGATGTTCCGAATTTTACCACTTTCCTTTGAGAAGTCGAAACCTTGGAAAATCTTAGCATACAAATCAACAAGTGACTTGGTCCTCTCCTTGATCTTCTCACAAGATCCCCACTGAGGTACTCTAATTGCTGCACAGAAATCACCAAAAGGCAGGTCAACAGGTATATTATATATTTTGTAATGGACCATGGGATTAGAAGTAGACCAAGTGAACCGGAAGTCCTGCACAAAAGTCATGGTTAGCTTAACATATTTGATTGGTTCACCTTCAACAAAGTGCTCCAACCCTGCATTTGTAACCAAAGTTTGGAAATCTTGGAGGATCCCCGCAACTCTCAGAAATTCATGGCATGGATATATGGAAGGAAAAACTGGCTCCTCACGATGAACCTTCATTGGCTCATGCACCATCAAGTCATATTGATTCAGTGGATAGAACTCATCTTCTTTGCTGAAATTTTTAGACAACCATCAAACCAAGTGATTTCTAAGTTGATAAATGATGAGCAACTACTATAGGAACTTGCTAGAGGAATACACATGCATCAAAACAAAGTTTCTAAGCATAGAACAAGCATGCCAGATCAAACAACCTGTCACCTATAGCAGCAAAATACTCAAGATACAATCTATCAATCACAAATCTAAATGGACAAGTGGAGGAGGCACGTACCAAGGAGCAAACCCTCCAAAAATCAGCACTTTAGATGGGCTGAACAAGGAGATCGAAAATCGCGAGCAAGAACAACAAGAACTCGAGCTTGAGAAAGTTTTCCGGTGTTTTTCGGGAGAGAGAAAGAAGGTGGCTTTGAGGAGGCAGCCTGGAGGGGCCTAGGTGGGCCAGACCCCCCCCCCTAGGCGCCACCAATGGTAGGCCCACGCCTACCACAGGTGTGGTGGCCTGGGGTGGCTCCCTGGGTCACCTCTGGTACCTCTCTGTCCCTTTTTTCGAGGAAAATTTTATTTTGAATTTTCTGGGATTTTCGGGAAACTTTATTTTTGGCCAATTTTCAGGGTATGAAAATTGATCTTCTCACAGAAACAGTTTTTCATAAGAAGCAAAAGCAAACCAAAAGCCAAACTACAGTAGCTCTAGAAACTCAAACAAGCAAACAACTAGCAAAAATAAAGCTAAAGCAAATACTAGGAAGGAGAAAGGAAAAAGAAAGCAAGTATTGTTGGGGATATGCTATATGGGTATCCTCATAGCATGTCTCTTATCCGACTAACCCGGGTGGCCCATAGTCGGTAGCATGGCCTATGGCCTGCCGGGCGGCCCAGTTAGGTGGATCCATAAGGGAGGCCCATGCCGGATAAAGGAAGGCTACGGTGGAGTTACCAGCGTACCCGGAGCCTTGGAGTGCAAGATACGCAAGACTAGTAATAGACGGTGTAGAACTCTGTAACCTGTCCGGCTAGGACTTTTCCCTGTAATCCTAGGACCTGGCGACTATATAAGTCGGGCCTATGGGAGCCTTTAGGGCATCGTTTTTACACACACCTCGCACAGCGAACCTAATCTCTGTAACTCGGCGTATTGTCGTTATAGTGATTTATAGCAGGAGTAGGATTCTGCCACCGTTGTGGGATCTGAACCTGGGTAAGCTGTGTTACCTCGTACCCGTCAACCGTCCGCCTTACCCCACGTCTCTAAACACGCACTGTGAGGACCCCTCCATGGCGTACTCGTCGGCAATACCACGACAGTTGGTGCCCACCATGGGGCAAGAGGCGCTTCAGGCCTTCAGCGGGCGAGGACCAAGATCTTCGTGGGAATCGGCGAAACCGTAGCCATCGGTCGCGTTCTCTTCTTCGGCAACATTCCGATCGTCCCCCCCGACGAGTTCTGGATCCTGGCGAAGACGAACCCTACGCGGTGTTCGATCGTTCCTATCGGAGACATCCTCATTGGCGAAACCGACTCAGGCACTAGTTCCCTGGGAGTCGGAGGAGCATCAAGACCCGCATGGACCGCCTATGGGCAGGATATGTTCGCGGAAGGATCGATGTCGGATCTCTCCTCGGAGTTTGCCGGCAAAGATCGGAAAAATTCAAGACCCACCCAAACCGCCCCTGTGCAGGATATAAAGGTGGAAGATCACTGCAAATCCGCCGGCTTCGCCCGTGCGTCTGGACAGCAGAGATCCAAGTTCATCGGCGTGGTTACCATCTTCGATCTAGCGCGCTGCGTTCAGAGAGAGGGCGAAAACCCCCGCGACTACCTCGCCAGGTGGCTCCGTATACGGGCCGACCTGGCCAATTACCCCAATGATGATGCCATCTATCACTTTGTGGAAGGACTGGACCACGGCACGCTTCTCCGACATTCTCTAAGATGGCAACAGGCTTCAGGACGCCTCACCTTCGAAGGCATGGTGAACACCGTCAACAACTACGCGGAGGCTGAAGCGGAAGCTCAGACTCGCTTGCGCTCATTGACGGAGCACCTCCGATTCAGCCACCACCACCGCCTTCGGCCGCCATCGTCGCAGCAGCGCCACCACCTCCAGTCATCGTCGAGGCCGTTGCACCTCCACCGCCCGTCATCAAGGAAGTCCTGGCACCCTCCGACTCTATCATTGACGCGCTTTATGCTGATTTTAGTGCAGATTCAGAGGAGATAGACTTCGGTCCAGAAGAGCTAGACTCCGCCATGCAGGAGATGGAGGAGGAGTACTCGCGCGACGAGCAAGCTAATAACACAGTCATGTCTCGAGGGGTGTTCGTCACCATCGGGACAGCGATGGATGAAGACCAGCACGGGCAAGCTCCTCCTACGGCGCTGGATAAGGGGAAGGGGCCACTTATTGCTGCTGACGATGATCGCACAAGAGTCATGCCTCCTCCGCCTAATCCAGTGCAACAGCCGCAGGAACTCGGCACCGGTCCGAGCAACAACAACACCGCAAACTTGCCACCTCCAGCATCTACGTCGGCAGCAGCCCATGTTACTCCAGCTGATAGAGTGATGTACGGCAATCTCCTCGTTGAGCCACTAACTGTTGATCATATCCGGAACGTGACTCAGCTTGACGAGAAGCGCCAGCAGCTACTGGAGGAGGCGCAAGCCATCGCGGAGCAAGGCGCTAAACTAGATCGAGATCTGGTCAACGCGCAGAAGTCCATAGAAAAAGCTAGAGCAATGGAGGCCGAGTACAAGACTCTGCTCTAGTAGCAGAAGGCTAAGAAGGCTCTGGCTCGCGTCATCAACGATCCTGGTGTACGGCGCAACCTAGGATGGGCTCCCTCGAAGCCGGCACAGGCCAAGCCATACGTTGACAGTGAAGGCAAGCAGGTGATTCCCACCCCACTCCTTAACCTCCCTTTCGCCAAGACCCTTCTGGAGAAGGATAGATCGCCTGAGGCAGTGGAACAGGTCTATGACCTAGTGGCCAAGGCGGTAAAGCAGCAGGAAAAGGCCACCTCTCAGAGGCTTTAGTCTGACCTAGCGCTCTGCCGATCTAGCCAGTACAAACCGCCAAGGGACAGATCTCCTCAGGATGTCGGATCGCGGATGGGTTCATCAGAATGAAGACGGAGGGATGCACGCAACAGGAAGGATGCTATCCCCATATCCTCCGACCACGGAGAAAGAGCCCAACCTCGCCGCCCATCGCCATCGCCCTTATCCCCCCGACGTCAGGAAGACTACAAGGCTCACCATCGCACGGATATGCCCCCATCAAAGCAGTGTGGCATCGTCATCCGCAAAAACGCGGAGCAGACCCGTCATGACGGAAAGCACAACGAAGGACATAAGAGCAGGTCGCGCCATGACCCTCCGCATCCAACAAGCAACCGTGACAGGCATGAAGCATCGCAGGAGGGTAACAGCAAGAAGGCTAACCCACCGCCACCTCCGCCTCCGTCGCCGCCAAGCAGTCACCATGGCGGAAGGGGCCCACGTCGTTCGCGCATCCCATCCCCTGTTGACAAAAAGAAGAATAAGCCGGAGCCATATGACGCACGTTCGCGGATCGATAAGATCCACGAGGCCCGGGAAGGACCATACCTGGGACCACGTTGCTTTGGACCTGCAATACGGTCCGCAACTTACCCCAAAGGTGTAACACCCTCAGAATCGACCTTATGCAAGTTTTAGCGAAAACCGCCAAACCCGCATAGAAACGATTCAAAGGTGCCCACCAGGCACTTTCGTGCGGGTGGAAAACGAAGTAATAACATTACACAACAGTCCTCGATGGGACCCATAGAACAGATATATATACAACAGCGACTCAAAGAGTCAAGAATACAGATATAATATATAAAGATCCAAATCACCTTGAAAATGAAAGAGCGTCCAGCTACGGACAAGATGCAAATGGGGCTAAGAGCCCTGAAGAATAACCAATGGCGTCCATAACCCTGCCCAGGCCAAGCCGGAAGGGTAACCCTGCTAACGGCGTCGATCTCAAAACCTGCTTAAACAAAAGGGGTGCCGACAAAGGGCAAAGGAAAAAGAGGAGCGTCAGTACTGAGGCCAGTACACGGCGAGACTAGAATTCGGCGGTCCTCGCCTACATAGGTATGGTGGACTGAAGTGGCAGCGGCAGCATGCACTAAACAACCAATAGAGACTCGACACAACTGTCGGCTATCAGAGAGGGGTAAGAAAGATCTATTCGATATAACACCAAACAAACCCATCCTGGTATTTCCCCCTCGAGACCAAACGAGGAAGTCCACCGAGGAACTCACACAGTTGGCAGTTTTATTTATTCAGTTATCGTTGCAGCAATTACTAGTCAGGTATAGATAATCATCCTGATAAAATAAGCAGTGGGCCGTTTTAGTTAATCATTCCGTTATAGTTGCAACACTTACTAGTCCGATACAATTGGCATGAGATATCCCAAAACCCAGCAGTTGTTGGTACTTTTATTAGCCATTCCGTTGTAGTTGCAATACTTACTAGTCAGGTACAATGGTGGTAAGCGACACCCAAACAAGCAATTGTTGGCAGTTTTATTTAGCCATTCCATTATAGTGAAGCTGCTTACTAGTCATTATAAAGTCAAATTTATAGCACTACTTTAGTTATAGTTGTCTATGATCGAGATACTGTGCTCCAAGTCGTCCATAACCGCGGACACGGCTTTCAGAAAGTTTTAACCCGGCCGGGGTGCACAAATAGCAACACACACACACGATCAACCTCGGAAAAACCAAATCAAAACCCAACGAGGCTTTCACGACAAAGCAATCACAGGATTCAGAAATATTTCAGGGGGCCACCCCATTGAGTAGACCCGCAACGAAGTAAGCTAGATCCGAGACAGACTCAAGCTTTGCGTCAATGGCTGTAAACGACTGGGAACCCCAAAACGGGGCTTGTCGATACCGCGAAAACACTCCGCTTACCAAAACAGTACAGTGTGCTCCTCGCACAATCGTAAATAAAGCAGTAAAGCATGGCATAAGTACAGGATCGTAAATAAAACCTCAAACTAGTTTGTGGCCCCAAGAAATAAGACTGAATCAAGCTCTGGCTAAGGGGGGCCCATAATTCCCCGTATGTGGATAGCGCGATAAATCAAGGAACAGGTATCAAGCACTCGGGATCCTACGGGACACAAGTGGACGGTTAACAACCAAATAACATCTATTGCCCACCTGTGCCTCTGCTTACCTACTTCAATTTTAGTTGTTAAACAATAATTAAAGTGAGCAATAAATAAACCATGATCCTCTCCAACATTAAACATGCGGCAATGCTCCAACAACTGTGGCACTTGACGACACGCAACAGCACTTGAGCAAGCGACTACGACGCGCAAGTCCAACTATCTACCAAACAACAGGTAATAGGAGGTGTCCAAGGTGATATAAGGCTGCAAGGGATATCACGGGTACGGAAACTAGAGCATCGCAACACAGATAGCAATAGATCAACAGGAGGGAATAAATACTATAAAAGTAAGATAGGTAGAAAGGGGGAGATGCTCGCCTGAAAACATTGTCGAAGGTTCATCCGAAGATCGGGTCGACACTCGCATCAACTCAACGGCCTTATCCGCGAAGAAGCAAAACACTAGAATAAACACCGGATGCACTATTTAATACAACGGCAGAAGATCGGCATGATGCATGTATGATGCATGACATGGCAAAGATGCGATGCGATTAGGTCATATTAAGCGGAACCGGGGGTCCTGACAATTAATTAAATGGTTCAAGTTGTTTAACTCCCCGCAATTTAAATGTTGTTTAACAAGGCAAGATATGACAACGGTTCGATGTACAAATTTAAATGAGGCCAATATAAGGCTAGATTTGCCCGCATATGGGCCCCATATTTAATTATAGGGTGAATCGGCATAAGGCCCCCAAACCACATGACAAGTATGCATGCATGACAATTTAATATGCAACAATTTATATAGTTGGCAATTTATAAAAATAGGGGCTCGGATCAGGGTCACACATTAGAGGGTCTCGACGAACTTGGGGTTTCGGGGTTCGGGGTTCGGTCTCAGGGTTCGACGGGATCGGTCTTGGCAGAAACATTCTCGAGCAACGGGTAGATCTTGTCGCATTTGGGTTCTTGGCGAGCTCGGCGTCCGGGAAGGAGAACTTGCCGTCCAGGGTCTCGGTGTCCGGGGTGAAGTACTCGGCGTCCTCGAGGGAGCACTTGTCGTATCCTTGTCGACGACCTTGGCGTTCAGGGGGAAGTTCCCGGTGTTCCGAGGAGAAGATCTTGGCGTTCAGGGTTTCTCCGCGTCCATGATGCGTCCGTGTGGTAGATCTTGGGATACCAGCGTCATCGGGTTCCACCTCGCGCATTGGTCGACGAAGCCCGTAACGATGCAGATCTTGGTTTACGGCTTTGAGGAGTTCTTGTCGGTGTCGTCCTTGGTCACACGGGGCCAAACCCTCAAGGCAACAAACGCTCCGCTGAGGCGATTTGCAGGAGGCTTACACCACAAAGAAGGGGACAACATGAGCGCGCACATGCTGCAAGGGACATCCAGCAGGGTGGTCATCGGCGCCTGCAACGAGGAAGGTGGTCGGCGCCGGTCGGGCCCACGCAGACGGCGACGATGCATCGACAAGGGGGCCGGGCCTCGCGGGTGTTGCGGGGTCGCTGGCGACGAGCGGCGGCCGGAGGAGGCGGGAGGCGCGGCCGGCGGGGAGCTCGACGGCGAGGTCGCGGCCGGAAGCGGGGCCGGAGGAGGCGATGGGGTCGGCTGGAGGAGCTTCTGCGGGGGGGGCGGAGGCGAGCAGGAACGACACGGAGGAGAGGAGGGCTCGGGCCGGAGCTCGGGTCGTGGCTGCGCGGCCCAAGGGCAGCGGGGACAGCGCCGGCGGGCGGATGCGGGAGGCGGTGCTGGGGAGGGGAAGGCGGTGGCCGGAGAGGGGGCGAGCTCGGGCGCGCCGGGGAGGAGGAGGCGGGGCGGCGTCGGGGCGAGGAGGGGGTCGCCGGCCTGGGAGGAGAGGCGACGCAGGGCCTGGGGCGGTGGATGCGGGGCAGGGTAGGGTCGCCGGAGGCGGGCGGCTGGGGAAGGGAGGAGCTCGCGGGGTCGGGGGCGAGCGGGGACGAGCCCGAGGCGGGGCGGCTGCGGAGCGGTCGCGCCCAGGCGGCGGCGGATGCGGGCCGGAGGCGGCGGACGCGGCCGGAGGCGAGGGTGGGGAGTTGGGAGCAGCGTCGGGGGGGGAGAGCGACGGCGAGGTTGGGGACGGCCGCGCGGGGTCGGGGTGAGAGAGGAAGGAGAGAGAGAGGAGCGGGACAGGTGGGGCCAGGGGGTGGGCCAGGTGACGGTTTGTGGACAGAGAGGGAGAGGTCGGTCTGGGGAAGGTGGGATCCGGGGGGAGGGGGTGTGGAGAGTGGGGCTGGCGGTGGGTCGGTGTGTGGTGTTGTGTGTGTGGTGTGTGGCCGGAGGGGCCCAGGGGTGGGTCCGGGTGGCAGGGAGGTGGGAAGGGAGAAGGGAGTGGGTCCAGGGAGGTGGCTGCGGGTGAGGGCCCAGGGGTGAGGGAGAGGGTAAGGAGAGTGGGTAGGATGGGCTAGGGTGAGAGAAGGAGAGAGGGTGGTGCTGGCGTGTGAGTGGAGGGAGTGGGCCATGGGGTGGACAGAGGTGGCAAATGGGGATTGGTGGGGGTTTGGCCCAGGGTGATGTGGCGGCCTGGGATAGGTGGGAGTGATGTGGCTGGTTGGGTGGGTAGAATAGGATTGGTAGAAAAAGGGTTTGGGGTGGACCGTTTATTCTAGGGGTGGTCGTCTGGGTCGAATCGGCCCGTTCGACTGCCCCACTAAAAATAATTAAAAGTTTTATTTATTTAAAACAGGGCCTTTGCAACCCGATAGAAGACAAAACAAAATAATCCGGAAACCCGGGTTTTGCGTTTGAACAAAGACGGGGCGTTTTAGAAAACACAAAATAGGTTTTTCTGCAAATGGTTTTGTGCAAGCAAATGCAAGATGATGGCGATGCTCAAATGCAATGTGGCATGATGACATGAGCATGCGGTCATGAGGATGCAATGCACAAAAACAACGCGATTTTCTAGTAGTGGTTTTTGCGGGATGCCACAATTCGACACCACTAACAATGGATCTCGCCCTCGAGATCCGCCTCATGGTACCGGAAGGAAGGTCGGCGATCTGCGTCTTCTCGCTTCGTGTAGATCCTCGCGACACCACTAACAAGAGATCGTTGTCCGTGATCGTCGGGAGAACACTCCGGGAACAAAAGGTCGAAGGTAGAGGTATCAACAAATAAAGCCACCCCTAACTTCTGTGGACGGTCGCTGGATCCACTGATTCGATGTACAAGAGCGAATGATAAGAGTAGTCGGATGGTGATCAGTCCATCGCGCACCCAAACCATTACTCTGCACACGAATAGGCGAATTATGCAACCAACTCTCGGAATTCAGGCTGAAGATCTCGACAAACGAGGTTCAGAAACAAAGGAGTGATGCAGACTCTGCATCGGATCTGGCGTGGATGATGTCGTCGCGTCGAATAACACCGGAAGGCACGAGAAGGAACAAAGAGAAGCCCACCAGACGAAGGATTCCTCGGATAGCATGCAGACCAGATGTAGCAACACCGTTACCAAAGGAGGAAGCGAAACCATGAAGGTACGACGGATAACCCCACCACGAGAATTCCTGGACTCGAAGAAAAGATAAGAGAGCAGGTTCAAAACACGTCGAGATAAGAGGAGAATAGCAGAGGGGTAAGGAGTAAAATCAGACCTAATCAGAACTATCCAACCGATTTTGCAAAAATAGTTTTGACACTCTACTTCGGCCGTTAGCTAGGTTATCCTACAGGCTGGACTTGTGGGGTATCGCAACCTGGCTCTGATACCACTCTGTAACACCCTCAGAATCGACCATATGCAAGTTTTAGCAAAAACCGCCAAACCCGCATAGAAACGATTCAAAGGTGTCCACCAGGCACTTTCGTGCGGGTGGAAAACGAAGTAATAACATTACACAACAGTCCTCGATGGGACCCACAGAACAGATATATATACAACAGCGACTCAAAGAGTCAAGAATATAGATATAATATATAAAGATCCAAATCACCTTGAAAATGAAAGAGCGTCCAGCTACGGACAAGATGAAAATGGGGCTAAGAGCCCTGAAGAATAACCAATGGCGTCCATAACCCTGCCCAGGCCAAGCCGGAAGGGTAACCCTGCTAACGGCGTCGATCTCAAAACCTGCTTAAACAAAAGGGGTGCCGACAAAGGGCAAAGGAAAAAGAGGAGCGTCAGTACTGAGGCCAGTACACGGCGAGACTAGAATTCGGCGGTCCTCACCTACATAGGTATGGTGGACTGAAGTGGCAGCGGCAGCATGCACTAAACAACCTATAGAGACTCGACACAACTGTCGGCTATCAGAGAGGGGTAAGAAAGATCTATTCGGATCCAATCTGGATATAACACCAAACAAACCCATCCTGGTATTTCCCCCTCGAGACCAAACGAGGAAGTCCACCGAGGAACTCCCACAGTTGGCAGTTTTATTTATTCAGTTATCGTTGCAGCAATTACTAGTCAGGTATAGATAATCATCCTGATAAAATAAGCAGTGGGCCGTTTTAGTTAATCATTCCGTTATAGTTGCAACACTTACTAGTTCGATACAATTGGCATGAGATATCCCAAAACCCAGCAGTTGTTGGTACTTTTATTAGCCATTCCGTTGTAGTTGCAATACTTACTAGTCAGGTACAATGGTGGTAAGCGACACCCAAACAAGCAATTGTTGGCAGTTTTATTTAGCCATTCCATTATAGTGAAGCTGCTTACTAGTCATTATAAAGTCAAATTTATAGCACTACTTTAGTTATAGTTGTCTATGATCGAGATACTGTGCTCCAAGTCGTCCATAACCGCGGACACGGCTTTCAGAAAGTTTTAACCCGGCCGGGGTGCACAAATAGCAACACACACACACGATCAACCTCGGAAAAACCAAATCAAAACCCAACGAGGCTTTCACGACAAAGCAATCACAGGATTCAGAAATATTTCAGGGGGCCACCCCATTGAGTAGACCCGCAACGAAGTAAGCTAGATCCGAGACAGACTCAAGCTTTGCGTCAATGGCTGTAAACGACTGGGAACCCCAAAACGGGGCTTGTCGATACCGCGAAAACACTCCGCTTACCAAAACAGTACAGTGTGCTCCTCGCACAATCGTAAATAAAGCAGTAAAGCATGGCATAAGTACAGGATCGTAAATAAAACCTCAAACTAGTTTGTGGCCCCAAGAAATAAGACTGAATCAAGCTCTGGCTAAGGGGGGCCCATAATTCCCCTTATGTGGATAGCGCGATAAATCAAGGAACAGGTATCAAGCACTCGGGGTCCTACGGGACACAAGTGGACGGTTAACAACCAAATAACATCTATTGCCCACCTGTGCCTCTGCTTACCTACTTCAATTTTAGTTGTTAAATAATAATTAAAGTGAGCAATAAATAAACCATGATCCTCTCCAACATTAAACATGCGGCAATGCTCCAACAACTGTGGCACTTGACGACACGCAACAGCACTTGAGCAAGCAAATACGACGCGCAAGTCCAACTATCTACCAAACAACAGGTAATAGGAGGTGTCCAAGGCGATATAAGGCTGCAAGGGATATCACGGGTATGGAAACTAGAGCATCGCAACACAGATAGCAATAGATCAACAGGAGGGAATAAATACTATAAAAGTAAGATAGGTAGAAAGGGGGAGATGCTCGCCTGAAAACATTGTCGAAGGTTCATCCGAAGATCGGGTCGACACTCGCATCAACTCAACGGCCTTATCCGCGAAGAAGCAAAACACTAGAATAAACACCGGATGCACTATTTAATACAACGGCAGAAGATCGGCATGATGCATGTATGATGCATGACATGGCAAAGATGCGATGCGATTAGGTCATATTAAGCGGAACCGGGGGTCCCGACAATTAATTAAATGGTTCAAGTTGTTTAACTCCCCGCAATTTAAATGTTGTTTAACAAGGCAAGATATGACAACGGTTCGATGTACAAATTTAAATGAGACCAATATAAGGCTAGATTTGCCCGCATATGGGCCCCATATTTAATTATAGGGTGAATCGGCATAAGGCCCCCAAACCACATGACAAGTATGCATGCATGACAATTTAATATGCAACAATTTATATAGTTGGCAATTTATAAAAATAGGGGCTCGGATCAGGGTCACACATTAGAGGGTCTCGACGAACTTGGGGTTTCGGGGTTCGGGGTTCGGTCTCAGGGTTCGACGGGATCGGTCTTGGCAGAAACATTCTCGAGCAACGGGTAGATCTTGTCGCATTCGGGTTCTTGGCGAGCTCGGCGTCCGGGAAGGAGAACTTGCCGTCCAGGGTCTCGGTGTCCGGGGTGAAGTACTCGGCGTCCTCGAGGGAGCACTTGTCGTATCCGTGTCGACGACCTTGGCGTTCAGGGGGAAGTTCCCGGTGTTCCGAGGAGAAGATCTTGGCGTTCAGGGTTTCTCCGCGTCCGTGATGCGTCCGTGTGGTAGATCTTGGGATACCGGCGTCATCGTGTTCCACCTCGCGCATTGGTCGACGAAGCCCGTAACAATGCAGATCTTGGTTTACGGCTTTGAGGAGTTCTTGTCGGTGTCGTCCTTGGTCACACGGGGCCAAACCCTCAGGGCAACAAATGCTCCGCTGAGGCGATTTGCATGAGGCTTACACCACAACGAAGGGGACAACATGAGCGCGCACATGCTGCAAGGGACATCCAGCAGGGTGGTCAGCGGCGCCTGCGACGAGGAAGGTGGTCGGCGCCGGTCGGGCCCACGCAGACGGCGGCGATGCATCGACGAGGGGGCCGGGCCTCGCGGGTGTTGCGGGGTCGCTGGCGACGAGCGGCGGCCGGAGGAGGCGGGAGGCGCGGCCGGCGGGGAGCTCGACGGCGAGGTCGCGGCCGGAAGCGGGGACGGAGGCGGCGGGAGGAGGCGATGGGGTCGGCTGGAGGAGCTTCTGCGGGGGGGCGGAGGCGAGCAGGAACGACGCGGAGGAGAGGAGGGCTCGGGCCGGAGCTCGGGTCGTGGCTGCGCGGCCCAAGGGCAGCGGGGACGGCGCCGGCGGGCGGATGCGGGAGGCGGTGCCGGGAAGGGGAAGGCGGTGGCCGGAGAGGGGGCGATCTCGGGCGCGCCGGGGAGGAGGAGGCGGGGCGGCGTCGGGGCGAGGAGGGGGTCGCCGGCCTGGGAGGAGAGGCGACGCGGGGCCTAGGGCGGTGGATGCGGGGCAGGGTGGGGTCGCCGGAGGCGGGCGGCTGGGGAAGGGAGGAGCTCGCGGGGTCGGGGGCGAGCGAGGACGAGCCTGAGGCGGGGCGGCTGCGGAGCGGTCGCGCCCAGGCGGCGGCGGATGCGGGCCGGAGGCGGCGGACGCGGCCGGAGGCGAGGGTGGGGAGTTGGGAGCGGCGGCGGTGGCGTCGGGGGGGAGAGCGACGGCGAGGTTGGGGACGGCCGCGCGGGGTCGGGGTGAGAGAGGAAGGAGAGAGAGAGGAGCGGGACAGGTGGGGCCGGGGGTGGGCCAGGTGACGTTTTGTGGACAGAGAGGGAGAGGTCGGTCTGGGGAAGGTGGGATCCGGGGGGAGGGGGTGTGGAGAGTGGGGCTGGCGGTGGGTCGGTGTGTGGTGTTGTGTGTGTGGTGTGTGGCCAGCGGGGCCCAGGGGTGGGTCCGGCTGGCAGGGAGGTGGGAAGGGAGAAGGGAGTGGGTCCAGGGAGGTGGCTGCGGGTGAGGGCCCAGGGGTGAGGGAGAGGGTAAGGAGAGTGGGTAGGATGGGCTAGGGTGAGAGAAGGAGAGAGGGTGGTGCTGGCGTGTGAGTGGAGGGAGTGGGCCGTGGGGTGGACAGAGGTGGCAAATGGGGATTGGTGGGGGTTTGGCCCAGGGTGATGTGGCGGCCTGGGATAGGTGGGAGTGATGTGGCTGGTTGGGTGGGTAGAATAGGATTGGTAGAAAAAGGGTTTGGGGTGGACCGTTTATTCTAGGGGTGGTCGTCTGGGTCGAATCGGCCCGTTCGACTGCCCCACTAAAAATAATTAAAAGTTTTATTTATTTAAAACAGGGCCTTTGCAACCCGATAGCAGACAAAACAAAATAATCCGGAGACTCGGGTTTTGCGTTTGAACAAAGACGGGGCGTTTTAGAAAACACAAAATAGGTTTTTCTGCAAATAGTTTTGTGCAAGCAAATGCAAGATGATGGCGATGCTCAAATGCAATGTGGCATGATGACATGAGCATGCGGTCATGAGGATGCAATGCACAAAAACAACGCGATTTTCTAGTAGTGGTTTTTGCGGGATGCCACAAAAGGTTTCCGGATTGACAAGACCATCAAGCCCTATGACGGCACCGCCAAGCCTGCCACATGGTTGCAGGACTACGGCAAGGCGGTGGAGATTGCCGGAGGCAACCCCAACGTCGCCATCAAGTACCTCCCGTTAATGTTGGCAGGCACGGCCCGTCAATGGATCGACGACTTGCCGGAGAAATCTATCTACAACTGGCTGGACATGCAAGAAGCATTCACCAAGAACTTTGAGGGTACATACAAGCGTCCCTGCACGGTGGGCGATCTACAGCGGTGCGTGCAAGAGAAAGACGAGACATCTCGTGCCTACCTCTCCCGCTGGCTGGATATGAAGAATTCCTGTGCAGGAGTGCACGCCCAGACCGCCATGGCCGCCTTCATCGATGGGTTGGAAAGAGGCATGTTGCGCCGACATAAGCTAAAGAGCTTGTAGGACAATCATCAGCTTGACTTGAATCAGATGATTCAGTTAGCTAGTGAGTTCGCAGCTGCCGACGACGATGCTCGTGGCTCTTTGCCGGCAACGGCTGTTCCAACTCAAGCTCGAAGGAACAGGAGTACAAAGCGGAAAACCGCCCCAGAAGAAAAGCAGTCTACTGACATGGTCGCCATGACTTTTGCAGGACGAGGTGAAGGCGTGCAACGTGGTCGAGGAAGGGGAGCAGGCCGTGGGCAGCAGCGAGGAAGTGAAACCAACTCGCCGCTCCGCGTTCCCCAAACCTACGAAGAGTACCGCGATATGTCGTGCCTCGTACACCTCGACGCCAACGGCAAGGCCACCCATACCAATCGACGCTGCAAGTCCGTCAATGACCTCAAGGAAGACCCGGAGTCCGGCTATAAGCGAAGTCGGAAGAACAGACCGCGAGGCAAGGGCAAGGGGAAGAAGAAGGAGGAGGAGTCCAAGGATTCAAGTGACATGGACGAGGACGTTGACCCCAAGCACGCCGCCAAGAGCGACGACAAGGGCAAGAACCCCTTCGCAAAGAACGCCCCAGTCTACCACACTTTCCTTAGCACCCCCACCGTCCGACAATAGAAGACCTCTCTAAGGATCCTGATGACTACTCTCCCCCCAGTTCCCCAATACCTGCGCTGGTCGGAGGTTCCAATCACTTGGGACAGAACGGACCACCCAGACCTTGTGCCCACGGAAAACCAGTACGCCATGGTCATCAACCCATTGATTGACGGCGTGGAGTTCACCAAGTGCATGGTGGATAGTGGAAGCAGCATCAACATCATGTACCTGGATACACTGCAGAAGATGAACTTGACCGAGGCAAACCTAAGGCGGACCAACACCGTGTTCCATGGCGTAGTGCCTGGTCGGGAGGCTCGGTCCCTTGGGTGCATCACACTTCAGGTAGCCTTTGGCGACGTTAATAATTACCGCCAAGAGCGCATGACCTTTGAGGTGGTCCCCTTCAAGAGCGTGTACCACGTCATATTCGGCCGCGACATATTCCACATGTTCATGAACAAGCCATGCTTCGTCTACAACAAGCTCAAGATACCCGGACCGAACGGTGTCATCACCATATCCGGAAACTTTACCAAGGCAAAGGACTGCGAGATCAATGAAGCAGCCGTTGCAGAAGCTGTCCTCTACAGCGAAGAATTCAAGGAGATCCAGAGCAAGGTCAATGACTTAGAGATTCCCGCGTTGAAGAAGCAGATCTCCGACTCCGCTCCTGCGTTCAAGGCCGCCATCGAGACCAAGCCGGTGGAACTTGTGGTAGGAGAGCCTCCAAGACCGTCGCCATTGGGACGAACCTGGATCCCAAATAGGAAAGCGCGCTCGTCGAGTTCCTCCGTGAGAATAGGGACATCTTTGCCTGGCAACCTGCCGACATGAAAGGTGTACCTAGGGAACTTGCCGAGCACAGCTTAAACATAGATCCAAAATGTAAACCAGTGAAACAACCTCTACGACGCTTCGGAGATGAGAAGAGACGCGCCATTGGCAAAGAGATAGCTAGGTTACTTAAGGCTGGTTTTATCCGAGAAGTCCTTCACACCCGATGGGTGGCCAATCCTATACTTGTCCCCAAAAAGGGAACTACTGAATTAAGAATGTGCGTTGATTACACCGGCTTGAACAAAGCATGTCCCAAAGATCCGTTTGCTTTGCCTCGCATTGACCAGGTCATTGACTCGACGGCTGGCTCGGAACTTTTGTGTTTTCTCGATGCATACTCAGGATACCACCAAATCAAAATGAGGAAGTCGGACCAATTGGCCACTTCGTTCACTACCCCTTACGGCACGTTTTGCTATGTCACGATGCCCTTTGGGCTGAAAAACACAAGTGCTACCTACCAGCGGACAATGCAACGTTGCCTTCACGATCAAATTGGTCGGAACGTTCACGCCTATGTGGACGATATAGCGGTGATGTCTAAAAAATCAAACGACTTAATCTCCGACTTAAAAGAAACCTTTGATAATCTCCGGAAATACAACATGATGCTCAACCCTAAGAAGTGCGTCTTCGGGGTTCCAGCCGGCAAACTGTTGGGCTTCATCGTTTCCCAGCGCGGAATCGAGGTCAACCCGGAGAAAATCAAGGCCATCTTAAAAATAAACTGTCCGACATGCCTAAAGGACATCCAACGACTAACAGGTTGTGTTGCAGCAGTTAGCCGGTTTGTCAGCCGACTTGGAGAGAAGGCTCTGCCGCTGTACAAGTTGCTGAAGAAGGCGGACAAATTCACATGGACGGACGAAGCAGATGCAGCATTGAAGCAGCTCAAGGAGATTCTTTCCTCAGCGCCCATCCTTGCAGCACCCGAGCCTGGCGAGCCCCTGTTAATTTACATGGCGGCAACCAACCGGGTTATCAGCATCGTCGTCGTGGTAGAGCGGAAGGAACCAGGCTATGAGCACGGAGTGCAACGACCAATTTACTATGTAAGCGAGGTCTTGACGGAGTCCAAGCAGCGTTACCCGCACTACCAAAAGCTAGCTTATGGAGTATTCCTCGCTTCGCGGAAGCTGAGGCATTACTTTCAGGAGCACCCAATCACAGTAGTGAGCAAGACTCCACTGTTCGACATTATCAACAGCAGCGACGCTACAGGAAGGGTCGCGAAGTGGGGCATTGAACTTGCCGCCTTCGAGATCACCTGCAAAAGACGCGATGCTATCAAGTCACAAGCCTTGACGGATTTTATTGCAGATTGGACGGAGATGCCGGATGCCACTCGGTTTCCGGAACCAGAGTACTGGGTGATGCACTTTGACGGATAAAAGTTGCTCAACAGCTCGGGGGCTGGTGTATTGCTATAGTCACCAAAAGGAGACAAACTACACTACGTTCTGCAGATCCACTTCGAGGCTACAAACAACATGGCAGAGTATGAAGCACTCATTCATGGATTGCGTGTAGCCAAAGATATTGGCATCAAGCGCATAGTTTGTTGTGGAGATTCCGACTTGGTTGCCTAGCAGGTGGCTGGCACCTGGAATGCGCGAAACCCTATGATGGCGGCATATCGCGACGAAGTGGACGAGATAGCCAAGAGCTTCTTGGGCTACGAAGTCAAGTATGTGCCTTGGGAGCAAAACGAGGCGGCTAAACTTGGATCAGGGCGCAAGCAAATTCCGCCAGGAGTTTTCCTAGAGCATCTACGCACACCATCCGTGAAGGGCGCCGACATCGACAACCCGGATAGAGCTAATTCTTTCGTCAACATGGTGACAAAGATCCCTCCGGCTTGGACTAAACCGTTCATGGAATATCTCGAACACGGAACTTTGCCTGACGACGAGGTCGAAAGACGGCAGATAGTACGACGAGCAAAGGGTTATACCATAACCAATGGGCAACTCTACAAAAGGAGCACTACTGGTGTATACCTAAAGTGTGTTTCCTAGCTAGAAGGTATGGAAATCCTACGCGAAATCCATCTCGGAGATTGCGGGCATCACGCCGCTCCTCGATCGTTGGTCGCGAAAGCCTTCCGGCAAGGATTCTACTGGCTGACCGCGAAGGCGGACGCCGACAAGCTGGTTGAGACGTGCACAGGATGCCAGTATTATGCCCGACAACCACATGTTCCTGCTGAAGAATTGCGAACAATACCAATAACTTGGCCATTTGCAGTCTGGGGGATAGACACGGTGGGGCCGTTGCAAACGGCACCGTGTGGGTTTACGCATCTGCTTGTAGCAGTTGACAAATTCACCAAATGGATAGAAGCTAAACCCATTAGAAAGCTTGATGGGGCAGCTGCCCTTAGATTTGTCCGGGATCTAGTGGTGAGATTTGGTCTCCCACATAGCATCATCACCGACAATGGAAGCAACTTGTCACTCGGAGAAGTGGAGGCCTATTGCTGGGACAAAGGCATCCGACTTGACCTTGCATCTGTGGCACACCCACAATCCAATGGTCAAGTTGAGCGAGCCAATGGATTAATTCTGCAGGGAATCAAGCCACGTCTTGAGGCACCGCTACATAGAGCAGCTGGAGCCTGGGCGGAAGAATTGCCATCTGTGCTGTGGAGTTTACGAACTACACCCAACAGATCCACCGGCTACACTCCCTATTTCATGGTATATGGAGCAGAAGCCATCCTACCTTCCGACATCCTCCACGATGCACCAAGAGTTGCCGCCTACGACGAAGATGATGCTGAAGAATCTAGACGCCTAGATGTGGACCTTCTCGAGGAGGAGCGCGTTTTGGCATGCCAAAGATCTGCCATCTACCAGCAGAAGCTACGCAGCTACCATAGTCGCCGCATCCAGCATCGCTCGTTTAAAGAGGGGGATTTGGTGCTCCGACTTAAGCAGAAGAAGTCACACAAATCATCCCCGCCATGGGAAGGACCGTTCATCATAAGCAAGGCGCTGCTCAATGGGTCTTACTACCTTGTCGACAATCGTGAACTCAAGGATAGGCCCAATGAGGATCATAAGCGTAAGCGACGTGGCCCGGATGATGACTACCCGGAGCTTGATCGGCCATGGAACATAGCACAGCTACGTCCTTTCTACACTTAGTATTTTTTTATTTAATTGTGTACCTCTTATATGATCAATGAAATAAAGCTCTTTGTTTCACTCATATTGCTGAGTCTTTTACCTCCTTTAGTGTTCATTTTTGGATCATATAAACCTTTATGCACAAGCTTTGCGATTGCACTTGTGAAAATTCCATCTACGGGCGTTAGCTTAAGTTTTCTGGTCTACACATTCTTTGTTGTTTTTATGTGGATTCTGGAGTAGTGACTTTTGGCACTTATTGTCGGCGATTTTGTGCTAAGGTTATTGACGGTGCCATTGGGTATCATCACCTAAGCGCATGGTTCCGACAACGAGTCTTCCGACTCACGAAAAGTCAAGCATAAGAACCAGAGTAATGGATAAGCCAGCACTTGCTTAAAAAATATATACATACTAGGCATTAATTCTTAAGTAGCAGGATACGACAACCACTGTTTTCTGCCTTAAGATTACATCACCAAGTTTTTTCAATGCACACTCCAGAGGTGAAACAAAAATTACAAAGTGTTTTTCACTCCTTGGGTGCAGGGGACTTGGAGTCCGCATCATCACCAGCCGGAGATTCACCCTCAGCGTCGCACTGTGAGGAGACTCGGAGGATTCGGGGTTGGCGTTATCAAGAAAGTTCCTGGGCACGAAGACGTCGACGTCCACCAACTCGGCAACCCTGGTGTCATAACCCGCGAGTGATGACAGGATGCCTCGTGATCAATCTCCTTGCCGTCATCATCCACGTCGAGGATACCAGATGTCACCGTGTCGATGTCGGCACCTTCATAGTGCGCCTTCACCATGGACAACGCCATCCTTGCGCCAGCCCGTGCACAAGAAGCTTTCCAGCTTGCGACACGCTCGAGGGCTCGGCGCAGAATCTCCGAGTACTTCACCACGGAGTCAGAGGCCTTGATATAAATTTGGAGGGGCTTGGCAATCTCCTTGGCTTGGGTGATGGCGGTATTGATGAAGTTGCCGGCAAGAATCATGCATTCCTTGTCCGAAGGAGGCGAGCGGGTTAAACCCATAGGCGCTGATAATTCCGACAAGGAGCGCATGAGTTCAATAAAATTCTAAAGTATCCAGACTATAGAACTACAAGGCGGAGAACACTTACTGAAGATGCTAGCCTTAGCCTGCCAGACGACGTCCGCCAAAGATTCCTTCTCTTGTTGGAGGAGCTTAAACGCCTCGCTATGGCGAAGGTTTTGCTCATCGGCAGCTTGCTTCTGATCCTTTAGGATCGCAAGCTCCTCCTTCAAGCGATTGATCTCAGCGGAGGCAGAGTCCTGCAGGGATTTCATGGAATCCTCGTGCATTTTCAGCATTTCTTCCCTCTCCTTCTTAAGGATCTTGTTCTCTCTGTCCAGCTGCTGAATGTGCTTGGACTGCTCGACAATATCCTTGGCCTTGGCGACATGCTCTGCAAGTCAGAGAAAACAAAGTACATAGTGAGTACTCGAAGAAGGAAGGCACAAAAGTAAGACGAAAATGCGCAAAAAGAAAAATAGACTCTTGTTTTTTATGATATGTTCCTTCAAGATGGTGGTTTTACCCTTTTCAGCTTCAAGGTCCGCGCGCATCTTCTGGTACTTATCATTGGCCATGCCCCTCCGAGCATTCTCGTTCTGTGGAAACAAATACAAAGTCAAGTCGTTGTTCAGTCTACTTGGAGCCCCTAGTCGGAGATTTTCCATCTAGGTGCTCGGGGGCTACAGCGAGAGTTTTTGAACTTAGCAATATGCTTAGCTTTTCTTTAAGCATCTAGTCGGAGCTAATTCAGTTCTCAACTAGAAGCTTGGGGGCTACAATATAAAGTTTTAACTCAGAAAATGCTTAGCTTTTCTTTAAGCATCTAGTCGGAACTAATTCAATTACAACTAGAAGCTTGGGGGGCTACGACACTTAAATTTATGAACAGTGTCTATGCTACTCTTAAAGCATCTAGTCGGAATAATTCATTCCATCTAAATGCTTGGGGGCTACAGTGAGAGTTTTTCTAACTTAGTCACTCTTAGAGCATATAGATGCAAAACCAATGGTTTTCCATCTACATCCTCGGGGGCTACAGCGGGATACTCATACGAAATGAAAAGGTAAAATAAAACTTACAAGTGCGATGATCTTGAGGCTTGTAGCGCTTTCGGCCAGCAGCTTGCCAAAGGCAACGCTGTTTCCACGCAAGATGTCTGCTTGCCGGAGTAGCTCTTCAAGACCGCACGTCAGAGATGACGGCACTCCTCCAGGAACCATAGTTGTGCTACCCGGCGTAAGCAACAGGTACATAATCTTCGGCAATTCGAAGGGTTTCTGGGGAGCAGAGGCGCCGCCTTCGGCAGAGGTACCAGCTCTCATCACTGCCTTGCCGCTACCGATGGCATCCTTAGCTGGAGCTTCAGCCATTTGAAGAGCAGCGCTCTCCTGCGTCGCATGCTCGCCGACAACTGCGAGTTCGGTAGAGGCGCCAAAATCCACTTCCATAGCGGAAGGGCCTGGTGCCTCTTGGGCTTGGGAGCTTGTCGGAGCGGAGGAGGGCTTGACGGCAGGAGTAGCAGGGGCGATGGTGGGGGAAGAGTCGCGATGCAGCATATCTTTGATATTTTTAGAAGCCCCAAGAGTCTTGGAGGACTTCTTGAGGCTGGTTGTGGCTTTCTTCCTGAAACGTGCAAAATGCGTAAGTACAGGAATAAGATAGATAAACAAGACAATGTCGGAGAATAAGAAGCTTACACTAGGGGGGCGCTTTGGCAAACATCCCGGTGGCTTTCTTCTTTTACGCCTCCAGGGCGGCAGTACTCTTTTTGGAGGCTCCACCCTCCGTCTTCTTTTTCTTGCCTCCGTCGGCAGCGTCAGAGGTGGAGCTCTTCCGCTTTTGCGCCAATGGGACATCATCGTCGGACACGACCGTGACTTCCTTCATCTTGGGATCATAGATTTGGGCGGCCAGGTTTCCCTCCTCTAGATCGCTAAGCTGTTAAGTGAGAAATCATTGTGTTAGACAAGATGGTATTAGCAAGACGGAAAAACTGGAGCAATGTCATACACGGAAAATAAATACCTACCTTTGGGCACTTTCCGTCTACGAACATGTCGTAGGTGAGGGTGAAGCCACGCTTCTTGTCCTTCACCTTGACGATGTCCTTGAGGTGGAACTTGACGGAGTCGCTCGAGAAGTTGTCCTCGGAGATCCGGAGGGTATCCCTTCGGTCGCCGGTGTACTCGTGCATAAGCTTCGTACGGTGCTGCAGAGGTTGGATCCGCCTGATGAACCAGCACATGGCTAGGTCCAAGCCGGTCAGACCCGTCTCTACAAACCATTCGATCCGCCTTATTGCGCGAGAAGCATTGAGGTCGGAGGGAAGGGAGGCATGGGACCGCCATGTGGGGACTTCGGCGGCGGCTCCGTCCACAAAGTCCGGGTACGTTACTTCTCGGCCCGCCAAAGGAATGTCGGGGCCGTAGAAGTACGTCCGCTGCCAATTTTTGCATGACTCGTG
This sequence comes from Avena sativa, assembly GCA_916181665.1. Lineage (NCBI taxonomy): Eukaryota > Viridiplantae > Streptophyta > Magnoliopsida > Poales > Poaceae > Avena > Avena sativa. The sequence continues at coordinate 199,467,605 of OV702283.1, forward strand.
GCCGACGATGTCGGGGAACCGCCGGCCAGGACGGATCTTGAAGCTTATGGTGCCGCATTTTCTAAGCTCCTCCCTACTGTGTCCGGCTTCACGTTTAACGGTGAAGAAGTAGATAAACAAATCTAACCTAGGCCTAATCCCTAGGTAACCCTCACAAAGTGCCGCGAAGTTGCTAAGCACTGGGATACTATTGGAGGAAAGGTTGTGGGGTTGGACCTTGAAGTGATTCAAGATGGACAGGAAGAAGTGGGAGATGGGCAGAGAAACGCCGCGTACCAATTGCGCCTTGAGGTATACTTTCTCTTCGGCTTGGGGAGAAGGGGTCACCTCGCCGGCCGGCACCGCCCGCCAGGCGAGCCCCTCCGTCGTAGGGAGGTAACCCTCAGCGACCATCTCTTGGATGTCGCGGCTGGTGATGTCCGAGCCGCGCCAGTCGCCTTTGTGCGAGTCTGGCTCCTCTTCCAGGGGCTCCAGCGCCGCCAGATTATGGTCGCCGTCGGTGGTTTTTATCACCGCCGATGCGGGGATGACCAGGCCCTCTGGTTGTACGACGACGGAGCTCGCCGGCTTCCCCGTGGCTTCGCTCGACGCCGCCATTGATGGGGATGAGCTGCTGCTAGCCATGGAGGAGGGAGAGGACACAACTGGTGCAGGCAAGAGGCTAGGGTTTCTCGAGGTTTTCGCGGAGAGCTCGAGGAGGCGCGTGGCTGGAGGAAGAAGACGATGACGCATGAGAATGGGGTGAAAAAGTGGCAGGTGTCCCATGGTCGCTATTTATCTTACTCTGCGTCAAGATTCGTGCAGATAATCGGACGATGGCCGCGTAGACGACGTGTTCGTGAACGTGCGTGGTAATTTCGCCACGTCTCCAACCGTCGCCGCCAACAGTTCGTATCGCACGCGCGGGAAAATCGGGTATGATTACATTCTCTGCATGTGTGAGTTATGAGGCGTCGCTGACCTACAGCCTACGTCGTCATAACTGACATGGTAGATGAGCCGTCCCATCGAAGATTCCGACATGGACGGATTTAATCCGACAACGGGAGCGTACGATGGAAGATTCAACATTTCTCCGACTTACTCATAGAAGACGGAGAAAACCTTTGCAGGGTTCTTTGGGAGGACTACAAGATGTTGCTTGACGGTTTGCCGACATCCATCTAGACGGAGCATTCCACGAGAAGAGGCAAGACGGCGCAAGATCTCGGAGTTCTCCGGGGGCTACTGTTGGGGATATGCTATATGGGTATCCTCATAGCATGTCTCTTATCCGACTAACCCGGGTGGCCCATAGTCGGTAGCATGGCCTATGGCCTGCTAGGCGGCCCAGTTAGGTGGATCCAGAAGGGAGGCCCATGCCAGATAAAGGAAGGCTACGGTGGAGTTACCAGCATACCCGGAGCCTTGGAGTGTAAGATACGCAAGACTAGTAATAGACGGTGTAGAACTCTGTAACCTGTCCGGCTAGGACTTTTCCCTGTAATCCTAGGACCTGGCGACTATATAAGTCGGGCCTATGGGAGCCTTTGGGGCATCGTTTTTACACACACCTCGCACAGCGAACCTAATCTCTGTAACTTGGCGTATTGTTGTTATAGTGATTTATAGCAGGAGTAGGATTCCGCCACCGTTGTGGGATCTGAACTTGGGTAAGCTATGTTACCTCGTACCCGTCAACCGTCCGCCTTACCCCACGTCTCTAAACATGCACTGTGAGGACCCCTCCATGGCGTACTCGTCGGCAATACCACGACAAGTATAACCATAGTGGAAACATTATTTTGTTCATTAAAATCCTTTTGTTAACAAGGTTGATCAACTCTTGTTATCAAAACAATCTTATATGAAACAAAACTTTGCATTCCATAAGGTGGTTATGTTACCTCATACTTGATAGCAATGATCCCAATCCTTGTGGAATGGGACAATATATTTCTCCAACCTTGATGCTCTCAATATTTTCAATGGAATTCGGGCAATAGCTTCTAACAACCTTTTTGGGAAAATAGAAAGTGTGCTCTTTGTCATTAATATTGAATGTTACTTTTCCTTGATTGCAATTGATGACAGCACCTGCAGTATTAAGAAAAGGTCTCCCAAGAATAATGGACATATTATCATCTTCAGGCATTTGAAGCACAACAAAATCAGTTAAAACCATGCAATTATGAGCAACTTGAACAGGAACATCCTCACATATACCAACAGGAACTGTAGTTGACTTATTAGCCATTTGCAAAGATATATCAGTTGGTATCAACTTTTCTAGCTGGAGCCTCTTATAGAGAGAAAAAGGCATAACACTAACTCCAGCTCCCAAATCACATAAAGCAGTTCTAACATAACTATTCTTAATGGAGCAAGGAATAGTTGGTATACCTGGATCACCAAGTTTATTTGGAACCTTACCATTGAAGGAGTAATTAGCAAGCAAAGTAGAAATCTCCTCATTAGGAATCTTCCTTTTATTAGAGACAATATCCTTTATATACTTTGAATAAGGAGGCAACTTAATAGCATTAGCCAAAGGAATTTGCAGAAATAAAGTCTTCATCCACTCAGAAAACTTGCTGTAGTGTTCTTCCTCCTTTGACTTGTGTTTCTTACCTGGAAAAGGCATAGGTTTCTGCACCCAAGGTTCTCTCTCTTTACCATGTGTATTAGCAATAAAATCCTCCTTTGTGTACCTAGTGTTCTTAGTGTGCTTCTCAGGTTCTTCCTCACCTTCCTCCTTATCAGGAGACTCATTATTATTACCACTCTCAGTTTTAGCATCAAAGACAGATATACTATTAGGATCTACAGCAGGTTCAAGTGGTTCCTCAACTACTTCATGTTTCTTTTTCTTCCTCTTACAAGGACTACCACTATCTTCACGTTGTTGGGAATCCTGCTCTATTCTTTTAGGGTATCCTTCAGGATATAAAGGATCTTGAGTAGCTGCACCACTCCTAGTTCTAATTCCATAAGCATGTTTATTTCCTGAAGCATTAACTAGCATATCCTTTTGTACCTTAGCTAGTTGATCAAGTTGAGTTTGAACCATTTGAAAGTGTTTACAAAGCATTTTAATATCATTAGAAGTTCTTTCCACAATATCTTTCAACTCATGGATAGCTCTAGAGTTTTCCAATAAATGATTCTGAACTTGTTTATTAAAATTACCTTGTTTAACAATAAATTTGTCAAGTTCCTCTAAGCACTAATCAGGAGGCTTACCATAAGGAATATCACCTTCATTAAATTGGAGAGAGTGTACCTCAATAGTATATGAGTGGGGAATTGGCTTACATAATTCTTCTATAAGAGGTAATTCTTCACATCTTCAGCTCTAATACCTTTCTCCTTTAGACACTTTTTAGCTTCCTTCATCACTTCATCATTTATATGTAATAACTCCCCTCTTCTTTGTTGTTGGTGTTGGAACTGGTTCAGGAACAGTTGGTTCAGGAGTAATAGGCTTAGGTGTATTCAGCTTAGTTGAAGTCCAATCATCATAATTCTTGCTTATCTTGTTCATTAATTCTTCAGCATCTATAGGAGTCCTTTTCCTGAAAACACAATCAGCAAAGCTATCTAGATAGGTCCTAGAATCATCAGTTAGTCCATTATAATAAATATCAAGCAACTCATTCTTAGGTAATGGACATCCACAAGTGTAGGGGATCGCAACAGTCTTCGCGGGTAGTATTACCCAATTTATTGATTCGACACAAGGGGAGCCAAAGAATACTTGCAAGCCTTAACAACTGAGTTGTCAGTTCAGCTGCACCTAGAAATAGTTCTTGCTCACAGAAGTTTATCAGTAGGAACAGTTTGTAGTAGCAAACTGCAACAGCAACAGTGAAACAGTAGCAATAGTAACAGTAATGGTAAACAGTGGGATTCGAGTGCGGTACGCATAGGGATGGATGGACGGGCATTGCATGGACGAGTATAAACATGTAACTTCAAGAACTAGGGCATTGCAGATAAATAATAATAAGCATCCAAGTACTAAACAATCCTAGGCATGTGCTCCAAATATAGTCATACGTGCTCGCAATGAGAACTTGCACAACATCTTCTGTCCAGCCATCCCGTGGCAGCGGGGCCTCTAGGGAACTACTGGCAATTAAGGTGCTCCTTTTAATAGAGCACCGGAGCAAAGAATTAACACTCCGTGAACACATGTGATCCTCACACCACAGCCATACCCTCTGGTTGTCCCAATTATTGTCACTTTGGGGCCTTTGGATCCGGGCAATGATATGTGTACATAACTTGCAGATAATATCATAAACAATACTATCATAATGATTCAATAATAAGTTCAGATCTGAGATCATGGCACTCGGGCCCTAGTGACAAGCATTAAGCACAACAAGTTGCAACAAAGTCAAATACCACTAATAGGGATACTAGGCACTATGCCCCTAACAGATCTTATTCGATTACATGATAAAACTCATCCAATCCCTACCATCCCCAAGCCTACAATGGGGGATTACTCACTCATGGATGAGAGAAACATCGGTGGTTGATGGAGATGCGTTGGTGATGACGATGGGGATGTTCCTCTCCAAATTCCCCGTCCCGGCAGGGTGCCAGAACGGAGTTTCTGGATCCGAATCTTGGTTTTTAGTGGCGGCGGCGGAGCGGAACTCTTTCTGGAAAACTATCGAACCCCCCTCTATTTTTAGGTCAGAAGGCAACTTATAGGCGCGGAGGAAGGCCGAGGAGCTGCCTAGGGTGGCCAGACCTGCCCCAGGCGTGGGGTTAGTGGGCCCGCGCCTGGGGTGGGTCTGGCCCCCCAGGCCTCCCCTCTGTCTCCCCTTCTGGCTCCGTGGATCTTCTAGTGAGAAATAGTTTTTGGCATATTTTCCGGGATTTTTCCTGATAGTTCATTTTCTGCACAAAAACAAGACACCAAGGTAATTCTGCCGAAAACAGCGTTAGTCCGTGTTCGTTGTACTCAAATCACACAAGTTTAGAGAAGAAACAATAGCAAAGTGTTCGAGAAAGTAGATATGTTTCGGACGTATCATTCACGAATAATGCATACATGATCGGGACCCCTCTTCGATCAATAATCAGTGGCGGGACATGGAGATCCGTACTGACTCCCTAACATTCAACGATGACATCTGTGATCGTGTGAACCTTATACGCATGTAAATCAATCCATTTGCCTCGCGATATATTACATGTTCGAGATTCGATCATCGGTATCTCCATACCTAGTTTGATCTCGTTACCGACATGTACTCTTTTCTCGTTCCCGTGATATAACATTATAATGATCAAATCACTTGCTTGCAAGCTAACTAATGTGATATCACCGAGAGGGCCTAGAGTATATCTCTCCATCATCGGGATGGACAAATTCCACTCTTGATCCATGAGCCTCAACATAACATGTCGTGGGAATGTCAACGGCAGATGCTGCAATCGGCAGCGAGTAGTAGAACGAAGGGCAAGGGCGCCCAGCCATCTACGGTGCGAGATGAGGGAGGAGGCACAGGGTTTTACCCAGGTTCGGCCCCCCGGAGGGTAAAGACCTACTCCTGCTAGATTGTATTATGATGGAGGTACAATGGGGCGAGCTCGACGGCTAGGCGGCGAGTCGCTTGGGTGGATGATGGAACGTACGTTTACACGCCCTGTAGGGAGGTTTATATAGACTCACCCTCCCCTAGGGTTTACATATCTCAACCGAATCAGTTAAGGTTTCGGTACTCGTTTAACCTAACTCGACTGGGCCTATCTACTCTCCTGGGCCTTCAACTTCCAGTCGCTTGGATCCATGCCAGGTCTTGATCCAGTCGCCGTCTTACAGGCCCACTCGCCAGATCCTGGGTCAGTCGGAAACGTTCTGCTGGGTATACCCCGGTAGGCATATCCCCATCAGTAGTCCTCGAGGCCGTCGTCGATTGGGCGCAGGTGGTTGCTAGCAGTCGGAGCATACGGGTCCAATGCAGACATCCAGTCGAATCGGTGGCGGGCTCCTGAATAAAGGAAAAAACTAGTCATTCTGGTCGCAGCTTGGCGAACGGGTCGGCGAAATATTTAGTCACTGTTGTAGTGGTCGGGTCGGCGAGCCGAGTGGCTGAAGTTGGACCGTCAAACGCAGTCAAAACTAGCCGTTGGGGTAATCCAACGGTAACTTTTGGCGTAATCACCGCGTAGTAACGGCTCCCTGATTTGGTGGGTTACAACCGCTATATAAAGGGAATGGTAGGCGATCAGAGAACCACCTCCTCGTCATTTCCTCCAATTGCGCGCACCTCCGTTTTCCTCTGCATCACAATCCAGCCGATCCACAATCCTTCGACCCCCACAAACCTTTCCGCCAATGGCCCCCTCCACCGAACCATGGGGCAGGTCCAAGTGTACGAGAGTGCTACTGGCGTCTTTCGAGGAGGCCGGGATCCTGCGCGCCGGCAGGTGGCGCATCCCTGCGGCCGGAGAGGTGACTCCGGACCCGCGCGAGGGAGAATTCGTCTGCTTCACCAGCCACCTGGAACGGGGGCTGGGATTCCCCACATCTCTCTTCTTCCGGCGCTTCTGCGCCTTCTACGGGATCCAGCCATCGGACCTGGGCCCGCACAGCATCGAGCAACTCGCCATTTTCGTGGCGTTCTGCGAGTGCTACCTAGGCTGCAGGCCCTACTTCCCCCTATGGCAAGATCTGTTCCACGGGAGGATCAGTCGCGAAGAAGCAGGCGGCCTAATGCTTGCTGTAGGTCCGGAGTCGTTGCCAAGGATCAGTCGATGAGGTAGTAGGCGTCGTTGCCGAGTACTCGCCCGATGGCGAATGGTCCCTCCCATGGGGGGAGAGCTTGTGCATGCCCTTCTTGTCCTGGATGAGGCGTAGCACCAGGTCGCCTTCTTGGAAGGTGCGAGTTTTCACCCGCCGGCTATGGTAGCGGCGGAGTCCTTGCTGGTAGATGGCAGTGCGAGAGCAAGCTAGGTCGCATGCCTCGTCGAGTTGATCGACTCCATCCTGACGTGCGAGTTCGTTCGCAGCCTCCGTGTAGTGGACGACCCTTGGCGAGTCGTGCTCGAGGTCGGTGGGCATGACTGCCTCGGCGCCGTACACCATGAAGAAGGGGGTGAACCCTGTCGACCTGTTGACCGAGGTGCGGATACCCCAGATGACGGAGGGTAGCTCCTCAACCCAGCACCCTGCGGTGCGCTCGAGTGGTACTTGGAGCCACGGCTTCAGGCCGTGGAGGATGCTCTGGTTGGCCCGTTCCGCCTGGCCGTTGGACTCCGGGTGGGCGACTGACGTGAGGTCGAGCCGGATGTGATGTTCCTCGCAGAACTCGGCCATGGCTCCTTTGGCGAAGTTGGTGCCGTTGTCCGTGATGATGCTGTTTGGGAACCCGTAGAGATATATGAGCTCACGTAGGAATTTGGTGGCGGTCTTCCCGTCGCATTTCCGGACTGGCTTGGCCTCCACCCATTTTGTGAATTTGTCGACCGCGACCAGGAGGTGGGTGAAGCCGGAGGGGGCCTTTTTGAAAGTTCCTACCATGTCCATACCCCACACGGCGAATGGCCAGGTGATGGGGATTGTCTTGAGCGCTGAGCTCGGCACGTGTGTCTGGTTGGCGTACTTCTGGCACCCGGCGCACCGTTGGACAATGTCGACGGCATCGGCGTGTGCGGTGGGCCAGTAGAAGCCGTGCCGCATAGCCTTTGCGACCAGAGAGCGGGCTCCAGCGTGGTGTCCGCAGTTGCCGGAGTGGATGTCGTGGAGGATTTTGCGCCCTTCTGCGGGTTGGACGCAGCGTTGGAACACGACGGTCACGCTGCGCTTATGGAGCTCGCCGTCGATGATGGTGAAGGATTTGCATCGACGTGCAACCATCCGGGCGTCTGTCTCGTCTGCCGGCAAGGTGCCAGCCTCCAGGTAGGCGATGTACGGCTTGGTCCAGTCGTCTGGCTCGGCGATGAGTGCGACCAGGGCTGCCTCTGGCTGCAGCGGTACTCCGATGTCGATCTCCCTTGGGGGAGAGACTGACGGCTTGGTGATCGTGTCGAGGAACACGCCGGCGGGTGGTGCGAGTCGGGCCGACCCGATGCGAGAGAGTGCGTCGGCCTCCTCGTTCTTCCGCCTGTCGATCCACTCGACGGAGTAGCCTGCGAAGTGTCCACCCAGCTTTTCTACTGCTTGGCGGTATGCCGCCATGGTGGGAGAGACGGCGTCGCAAGTGCCAGCGACTTCCCAGCGACGAGGTCAGAGTCTCCGTAGCAACGTAGGCGGTTGACATTCATCTCCTTGGCAGCTCGCATGCCGTGGAGTAGTGCCTTGTACTCGGCCATGTTGTTGGTGCAGGGGGTGAAGTCGAGGCAGAGGACATAGCGGAGCTTGTCGCCCTTCGGGGAAGTCAGCACGATCACTGCTCCTGCGCCGTCCGTGTTCTTGGAGCCGTCGAAGTGCAGGCTCCAGTAGTGGAGGTATGGCAGCTTTTCCGGCTGCTGGGATTCTTCCCAGTCGGCGATGAAGTCCGCGAGAGCCTGCGATTTGATCGCTTTTCGTGGCTCGTACTTGATGTTGTGGACGCCGATTTCGATGGCCCACTTGGCGACTCGCCCGGTCGCCTCACGGTTGCGAATGATGTCCTACAATGGTGCTGAGGAGACGACCGTGATCGGGTGCTCCTGGAAGTAGTGCGGCAGTCGCCGCTGTGCTCTGAAGACTGCGTATACCAGTTTCTGGTATTGCGGGTACCGCTGGCGCGACTCGGTGAGGACCTCGCTGATATAGTACACCGGTCGTTGTATCGGGCGCTCCTTTCCTTCCTCCGGCCGCTCGACGACCATGACGGTGCAGACGACGCGCTCGGAAGCCGCGACGTAGACCAGCATGGGTTCTTTATCGACGGGGGCGGCGAGTAGCGGTGCTGCGAGTAGCACCTTCTTGAGGTTGCGGAGTGCGTCGTCCGCCTCCTTGTCCCACTGGAAGGTGGGGTTCTTTCGCATCAGGCGGTATAGGGGCATCGCCTTTTCGCCCAATCGGGGGATGAAGCGACTAAGAGTCGCGACTCGCCCGGCCAGTTTTTGGACGTCGCGCAGGCACTCGGGTTTGCCGAGTCGAGCGATCGTGTCGATCTTGGTGGGGTTCGCCTCGATCCCGCGCTTGGAGACGACGTACCCCAGTAGTTGCCCTGTTGGTACACCGAAGGTGCATTTGCCTGGGTTGAGCTTTACCTTGTATTTCCGCAGGTTGGCGAATGTTTCCGCCAGGTCGGCGAGTAGATCGCCCTGGCAGCGGACTTCACTACCACGTTGTCGATGTAGACGTGGATATTGCGGCCAATTTGGCTCGCAAGGCATTCCTGCATGCACCGCTGGTAAGTTGCCCCGGCATTCTTGAGGCCGAAGGTCATGGCAGTGTAGCAGAAGGCTCCGAATGGCGTGATGAACGCCGTATTCTCCTCGTCCTCAACCGCCATATTGATCTGGTTATACCCAGAGTAGGCGTCAAGGAAACACAGCGACTCCGAGCCCGCGGTGGAGTCGATTATTTGGTCGATCCGCGGGAGGACGAATTGCTCCTTCGGGCAGGCGCTGTTTAAGTTTGTGTAGTCGATACACATCCTCCAGGTCCCATTTTTCTTCTCGACCAGGACTGGGTTTGCCAGCCACTTGGAGTATTTGATTGGACGGATGAAGCCTGCAGCGAGTAAGCGCTGCACCTCCTCGGCGATGGATCGGCGACGCTCTTCATTGAAGGGCCGCAGCGACTACTTGACAGGTCGCACTTTCGGGTCGGCGTTTAGTTTGTGCTCAGCGAGTTCCCTAGGGACACCAGGCATGTCAGAAGGCTTCCATGCGAAGATGTCCCTGTTCTCACGGAGGAACTCGATGAGCGCGCCTTCCTAGGCTGGGCTAATGCCCGTCCCGATTGTCACCGTCTGGCTGGAGTCGCCTGGGACCAGCTCGATGGTGCGGGTGTGCGTCGTTGCCTCAAAGGCTGAGGTGTTGGCGCCTTCCGAATTGGGCTTCTTGAGTATGGTGGGGTCGTCGTTGTTGACCCCGCTCGCGTACTTGGCGAGCTCGTCGGCGTGGTTGGCCTCTGCCGCAATGACGGTGTCGGCGAGTTCGGCTCCTTTGGCCTCGCACTTGGCGGCCATGTCGGGGTCGCCGTTGATGGTGATGACGCCGCGCGGCCCGGGGAGCTTCATCGCGTTGTACGCGTAGTGGGGCGCTGCCATGAACTTGGCGAACGCCTGGCGCCCTAGGACGCAGTGGTAGGGGCTGTCGAAGGGTACCAGCTCGAAGACGATCTGCTCGGTGCGGAAGTTTGCTGGTGTGCCGAAGGTGACTAGCAGCGTGACCTTGCCGATCGGGTACGCCTTCCAACCGGGGACGATGCCATGGAACATGGTGTAGGTCGTCTCGACCATCGACTGCGGGAGCCGCAGTCGCCTGAAGGTGTCCAGGTACAGGATGTTGATGGAGCTGCCGCCGTCCATCAATGTCTTGGGGAGCCAGTAGTCTCCCACCTTGGGCTTGACCACCAGGGCGACTCAGCCCGGGTACTCGATGCGTGGCGAGTGGCCCTGGCGGCTCCAGGTGATGGGCTGCTCCGACCAGTTGAGGAACTGGGGAACGTCCACCTGGGCCACCGTGTTGACGGCGACAGCGCGGGCGATGACCTTCTTCTCGCGCTTCGTGTTGAAGACTGTGAAGGTGTGGAGCGAGCCGGCCACACTGCCGAATTTTCCGCCGTTTGGCGGGTTGTTGCCGGGGTCCTCCCGCGCTCGCTGTGCCTTCTCAATCTCCTTGAGAGAGTGGCAGTCGGCGGTCGTGTGCGTGGCGGGCTTCCCTTCCCTGCTGTGAAACGCACAAGGATGGTTAAGGAGGTCCGCGGGATCGAACCTTGGTTTTGCCTTGTAATTGCCACCGTCGCGGCGTTGCCCTCCGTCGAGGCGGAAGCTCTTGGGCTCGCGCTGCGCGTGCCCAGCGTTGGCAACAAAGTCGACTCGCCCGTCACTGCGGCGCTTGCCGGTAAGACGAGTGTTGCTGTAGCGTAGGTCGAACCGTCGTCCGTTGTCGGTGTCGTTTGTGCGGCGTTGACCGCCCGACTCGTCGTCGGTTTCCTGGTTTGGGTCTTCCTCCGCGTATCTCTTGGCGATCTCGAGGAGATCCGGTATGTTGTCGAGTGTGCGGGGGTGTCGTTTGAGCTTGGCGACCAGGGGCTCGTAGCGGCACGAGGTCTTGAAGCAGTGGATCGCGGTGTCTGGGTGGATGCCGACCGTGTTGTACCATAGTTATTGCCACCGTTGGACCCAGCTGCGGGTCGACTTGCGGGGTCCCTGGATGCATCGTTCCAGGTCCTCGATGGTGGTGGCGCGGGTGTAGGAGCACTCAAAGTGCCTGACGAAGGCATCGCGCATCTCTTCCCAGGAGTCGATGCTATCCGGGGGAAGAGTGTTGATCCACTGCATGCACGTTCCCTCCATCATCAGGGGGAGGTAATGGGCGGCTAGCAGGTCGGTGTGGCCAGCGATCCCCATCGCCATGAGGTAGGTGTCCAGCCACACGGAGGGGTCGTACGAAGGGTCATACTTCTCTATTTCCTTCAGCGCTTTGAAGTTCGTCGGGTATTTTTCGTCTCGGATCATCGGTCCGAAGCACCGGGGCCCGAGTCGGCTTAGCGACCCCATTGGCTCGCCGTCGCGGCGATTGGTTAGGGTGTGTCACAGGTCGTCGGGCTGGCGTGCGCGCCAGCTTTGGTTGTTGATGATGTGGGTGCGGGCGTCGACGGGCTGACCGTTGGTGGCGACGAAGTTGGTCGCTGGCCTGGGGTCGTTGATGGAGAGTGCCGCATTCGCGGGTCGGTGTTGGAGCTGCAGTGGTTCGGGTGGCGGGCAATTGAGGGTGTTTACCGCCAATGGGCGGCCGCTTGAGGCCGCTCTGCTGCCCGAAGAACGCGAGTACATCCGACCCTGCGAGTCGGCGCCTGCGTTTTGCTGCTCGACCGCCTTTGCGAGCAGGGCCCTGACATACTGGATCTATAGGGCGCCGTCACCGGTGGCCGTGATGTTGTCGGCCGCTGCTCGGCCCGCCACGAGGTTGTCCATCGGGGTGGAGAACAGTGGTAGGCCATTCGCGTCTCGCTCCCGCGAGGAGACCACGATCCGCGGCTGGTCCCTGGGGGGTGCGCGGTTGGGTGGAGGTGGGGCGCCGTTCGCCGTCGACCCTGGTGGGGGCCAGGCGCTTCCTCTGGGTGGCGCGTTCTCGCAGATCGCGCGCTCGGCCACGCGGGCCGGGTCGTTCTCGTCGTCGAAGTTCAGGGCGCGCCCATGGACGGTGGGGTTCAGGCGCGACCTGATTCGCTGCTGGTGGTAGCGTGACAGCTCCTGCGCTGTCACCTGATCGAGGCGAAATTTTTCGCGCTCGGCTTGCTCCTTGCGGACTGCCTCCGCCAGCTTCAGGCGGAGCTCCTCGACCTCCGTTGTCGTGGCGTTAAGAGGGATCAGGGTGGAGAAGGGATCCTCTGGCGGATCGGTGCCAGTCGCCATGTAGGTCGCGGCGTGGCGACCGGTCCCGTCGCGGAGATCGGCGGAGTTTTTTGACCCAGAGTCGAAGTCGAAGATTCCAAGGATGGAGGGATCCTCGAAGTCTCCCACGTTGGAGACCTGGGTGATGGAGCCCGCGGGCGAAGCCGCGGTGATGGATCCGGCATGTGACGTCGGGGTCGCCGAGTCGGCGTCGTCGTTGAGGGCCGCGTCTTCCGCGGCCGCGGTGTTTTCGGCCACGTCGATGTGGGCCGCGTTGTACTCGGAGGCGAGGCGATGGATCGTGCGGACCTGGCTCTCGGAGAGTCGGTCGCGTGGCGGCGACTCGCGGATGCGAGCCGAGTCCTCCGAGACGATGAAGTCGGTGAGGCCGACAAAGAGGCTGATCATGCCGACTGGCAAGATCATGTTGTGCATGACGGGTCGCGCCACCGGGACATAGCTGCTCGGCAAGATCTGGAGCATCTCGCCGATCGCTATCATGTGGCCGGTGGCGACCGACTTGTTGATGGGCAGATTGGATCTCGCCGCAGAACACCGGCCAGACCGGCCAGGCCCCACGGTGGGCGCCACTGTCGTGGGAATGTCCACGGCAGATGCTGCAATCTGCAGCGAGTAGTAGAACGAAGGGCAAGGGCGGCCAGCCATCTGCGGTGCGAGATGAGGGCGGAGACACAGGGTTTTATCCAAGTTTGGCCCCCCGGAGAGTAAAGACCTACTCCTGCTAGATTGTATTATGATGGAGGTACAATGGGGCGAGATCGACGGCTAGGCGGCGAGTCGCTTGGGTGGATGATGGAACGTACGTTTACACGCCCTGTAGGGAGGTTTATATAGACTCACCCTCCCCTAGGGTATACATATCTCAACCGAATCAGTTAAGGTTTCGGTACTCGTTTAACCTAACCCGACTGGGCCTATCTACTCTCCTGGGCCTTCAACTTCCAGTCGCTTGGATCCACGCCAGGTCTTGATCCAGTCGCCGTCTTGCAGGCCCACTCGCCAGATCCTGGGTCAGTCGGAAACGTTCTGCTCGGTATACCCCGGTAGGCATATCCCCATCATAACACCTACATAGCACTAAACCCATCTTTATAGTCACCTTGTTACGGTGTGACATATGATGTTATCAAGATACTCTTCTAGTGTTAGGGATTCATATGATCTCATGGTCTAAGGATTAGGATTACTTTGTATGATGTTATAGCAATATAAACACAAAGACTTTGATCATAATGCTATACTGCGGATGAATGTTCATCACATCATTCCAACAATGTTGTGACCTCGTTATTAACAACATCCAATGTCCATGATCAGGAAACCTTTGATCATCTTGTTAATCAACGAGCTAGTTTATAAGAGAGGCATAACTAGGAACTTTCTATTTGTTTATTAAACACACATGTATTAATGTTTCCGTATTAATACAATTATAGCATGCACAATAAAAATTTATCATAAACAAGGAATAAGATAATAACCATTTTATTATTTCCTCTCGGGCATATTCCCTTCAGTCTCCCACTTGCACTAGAGTCAATAATCTAGTTTGAAAACTTTGCGTATTGAACACCTATGGATTTCTGGTGTTGCACATACGCAATTGCTAGTGGTTACCATAATCTTCGAATCTGACACTTTTCAGGTCCGCTTGTAATTGCATGTCTTTGCGTCTTTACGCATCACTCATTCTCTAATGAGATGGCATTGTATAAATTTGGTCTTTTGGTGAGACCTTTAGTTCCTTGGTGTTAAATCATGTCGATACTATTGTCGTACAATATATCTCTATAGTGTTAGCCCATTGTGAACCACACCTTAGTTTGATAAGAAACTACTTGACACAAATGCCCTCCTTTGTTGTTACTATAGTAGTCATATACTTAGGATTTTGTTTTAGTATCCGTCACAATGTCTTAACTTTAGAATTCATCCAAATCCACCATGGAATCTCCTTTCCATTACATTCTGCCACCCATAGTTTTAAATTGAGATAAACTTAATTTGTATCTTGTGACGGAACTAGTGTCATTTTACAATGAACTATTTGTCTCTTCTACAAATAGAATATATTCTTAATTCTTCCAAAAGATTATAAGAATATCCCTACTATCGTCCAATGATCATCTTATGATTCATTATGGTATATGCTCATAACATTTAGAGCATAGGACATATCTGGATGTGTACATATCACGGTATGATTGATCAAAACATTCTTATGATTGCACTCATCAAGTGTCAAAGCACTTGAATCTTGTTTCAATTATCAAGTGTCTATACACTTGAATCTTGATTCAATTATTTTTCATGTGACAAGAACCTTTTCTCGTTGTTTCCATATTAAACTCATTCAATATCTCATATATGTATGTCTAGCACAACCATATTAGCGTTATAATCTATCCATATAGACATCCATGCCTAATATTTAGGTTTTGCCTAAGTATTTTATCGAAATGAAATTCTTAACCTTTGTCAATAAAAGATACATCATTTCCAATCAACAAGATGTCCTCCTCATAATGTATTAGAAATATGTCTCAGCGCTCCCACTTAATTTCTTGTAAATGCAAGCATCTTCATCGTCTCCGATGAAATTAAACTCCTTTAACATTTGCATCATGGTGAAGATTCTAACTCTGCGATGCTTACTTCAACCATTGAAGTTTGCATGCCCTTTTTAGCATCCTTTGAATTAACAAAACACTTTGGATCATGTCATGTACACGTCCAAAGGTAATCATTCTATTATAAGAACTTTGTTTTGTTTATTCATCTACCATATACCAAAATTATATGTAGTGGTTGTTACATTAATCCGTTCAGACTAAATATCTCTATGAAAGATCAGATCTTGTCATAGTTAACTCCTTAAACATTGTCGTAAAATATTTACTGACATGCGACTATTTCATAGATGTGAAACATCCATGTCTGTTTCTTTATAGATCCAAATACGACAGATAGGTTTTTACACCTTTTCAGAGGGTATTCCAAGTTAAAAACTTGATTTCTCGTGTATGGAACTATCACGGATTTTATGGCTTCAAGCCATTTGACGGAGTCAGGTCCCATCATCGCTTATTTGCATGTAGTTGGTTCATCATTGTCAAACAATAATGATTTACTCTCAAATCTTAGTATATGATTGATTATCCGACCTACTTGGTTCAATATGAACTTAGACCTCCGTGACGGCAACCTTTGAGGCACATGAGCCATGAGCATTATGGCTGCCTCCAGAACATTATCCGGCGCTGCGCAACTCAGCACACATATAGCTAAGGTTCGTTAACCTTATGAAAGTTCTATTGTCCTCTGTAACACCCTCAGAATCGGCCCTATGCAAGTTTCAGTGCTTCCCGCCAAACCCGCATAGAAACGATTCAAAGGTGCCCACCAGGCACTTGCGTGCGGGTGGAAAGCGAAGTAATATCATTACACAATAGTCCTCGATGGAACCCACAAAACATATATATACAACATCGACTCAAAGATTCAAGAATACATATATACAGTACAAAGATCCAGATCACCTTGAAAACAATACAGCGTCCGAGTACGGACAAGATGCAAATTGAGCTAAGAGCTCTGAAGAATAACCAATGGCGTCCATAACCCTGCCCAGGCCAAGCCAGAAGGATAACCCTGCTAACGACGTCGATCTCAAAACCTTCTAAAACAAAAGGGGTGCCGGCAAAGGGCAAAGGAAAAAGAGAGCGGTCAGTATTGAGGCCAGTACACGGCGAGACTAGAATTCGGCGGTCCTCGCCTACATAGGTATGGTGGACTGAGCGGCAGCGCATCATGCACTAAAAAACCTATAGAGACTCAATGCATTTGTCGGCTATCAGAAAGAGATGAGAAAGACCTATTCGGAACCAACCTGTTACTATCACCAATCATACCCATCCTGATATTTCCCCCTCGAGACCAAACGAGGAAGTCAAGCCGAGGAAACTCACACGGTTGGCAATTTTATTCATTCTTTCCATGGTGGTTATCCAACTTACTAGTCATATTAGATAAAAGTCAAATTATAACAGTAAACTTTAGTTATAGTTGTCTATGATCGAGAACTGTGCTCCAAGTCGTCCATAACCGTGGACACGGCTTCTCGAAAAGATTTAACCCTGCAGGGGTGCACCAAAGATTCCACACGCACCTACACCCTTGTTGTCAGATCAGGTAGGTACAAGATCACAAAACATACACCCAACGGTATGTCGACGGGGTTTCGGACACGACGTTTCCCAGACCCAAAGCAAGGACATGGGGGCCACCCCACTAAGCTACCCGTAACGAAGTCGGAAGGTCTCCGAGACGGACCCAGAGGTTTGTGATGACGGATGTAAACGACTGGGAACCTAAAAGTGTGATTGGGCTTGTCGATACCGCGAAAACGTGACACGGGGTTCCAAAATAGTACAAGCGCTCCACGCGCAATAGTAAATAAAGCGGTAAAGCATGGCATAATCATGGCATAAGTACAGGATAGTAATAAAGCCCCAAACTACTTTGTGGCCCCCGGTACAGTACTTTGAAATCAGGTACTAATCGATGGGGGTGCCCACACACCCCACCTGTGGTTAGCGCGCTCGATCTCGGAACAGGTGTCAAGAACTCGGGGTCCTACGGGACACCAGTGAGCGGTTAAAAACCAAATATTGTCTATTACCCACCAGTGCCTCTGCATTTACCTACTTTCAATTTTAGTTATTAAACGGTAATTAAATCCATAATCATCTCCACCATTAAGCATGTGCCAACCACCCAACAACGGCGAAACATCGATGACGCGAAGCAGCACCTGAGCAAGCAACTATGACTCGCAAGGCCGACTATCTACCAAACAACAGGTAATAGGAGGTGTCCATGGCAATATCAGGGCTGCAGGGAATATCACGGGTACGAAAACTAAAGCATCGCAACACAGATAGCAATATATCAACAGGAGGAAGTAAAGACTAAAAATATAAAATAGGTAGAAAGAGAGAGAATGCTCGCCTGAAAACATTGCCGAAGATACACCGGAGAACTTGTCGTATCTCACATATCTCATCGTCCTATCCGGGAAGAAGCAAACCACTAAAATAAAAAAGCGATGCCACAATTATGACTAATGCAGAAGAACCGGCATGATCATGATATAATACATGGCATGGCAAGATGCGATGCAACTTAGCAAATTAAACGGGATCTAAAATCGGAGAATCAATTAGAAGTTATTTTTAACCAACAAATTAAATGTTGTTAACATGGTATCACATGGCGTTGATTAGCTACATCAAGTTTAAATGGAACCGTATCTAAAGATAGAATATATATCCCAAATATTAAGTACATGAGGTAAACAGATGTATGAATGCCATATTCGGATTCTATTTACTTTTCTAGTAATATTCCATATAAATATTTTTCATTTCAAATCACGATTAAAAATATATTTGCAAGTACAATTAATTATAAAAGCAATTTAATTATTTTTTGCATATTTAAATTGTCCAGAACAGTAAACAGAGTTCATATTTGTTTCACTTAAACAATTCTAGAATAAAACATTTTGATTTGAATTATAGATTAGAATATATGATTTAAGTATGATTCTCATAATTCGTTTTTTTAAAAAACAAAAAGGGTTGATTTTATTTAGCCAAGGTGGAAATCGATCAAACAACCTAGGAGTGAAGCAAGCAGAAAACCAGCTAGGCAGATGCTTCGGTTTTGGAGTATACTGGGTGCAACGGCTGAATACTAGATTAAGAGACGTGTGTAGCTAGCCAAGCAAACAAGCACATTGCTGAATCAAAAGCTCTGGTGCAGATCGAGCCAGCTGAACTAAAGGCTATGCTGAAACTCGATGATGGACAGTGAAGTTTGGCAAACATTCAGAGACGATCACTTCGCACTAGGGCTCGAGCTTGGTTACGGTTAGCTGCAGATCAGAGTAGACACCTCCGAGATAAATTATGTGTGATGCAAAAGACTGGGACAAAGCGAGAGGAGTGGGAGGTGACTCGGAAGTTGACAGAAAAGAGAGTTGCGCGCGGACTGACGAACTAGATCGGCGGCGACAGTTTGACAGTGAAATCGGACAAACTTCCGGCGATGATTGGGAGCGGCTCTGGGTACCAAATTGGACCAGGTTTCCTACATTGCGTAGCTGGCACATCCAAATACAACAGTGTGTGGATAAGGTCAGCAAAGAGGCACCGTGAAGGCGACGATTTTGTTCGAAAGTTGCCGGGACAATACAGCGCGTGGCATGGGTGCATATGCAGCGAGCGGCAAGCAGCGACGACAACGATCAAACAGGGCAGAGCTACAGGCGCATGACCGAGGCGGTGCATCATGTTGAAGTGTGCGTGTGTGGGTTTGTGGAAGACCAAGCTGAGGCACGCCAGAAAAACACAGAAGCAGAGCAAGGAATCAGACAAACTCGTCATGGCAGGAAAACACTCGAGCTCTAGCAGACGTGGACCTGCAACTTCGGTGTACGAAATTGAAGGAGCAAAAAAAGGAATGGAACGGCTAGCTCACCGGGGAGTCTTGGGTGTTCTTGGATGAGGCAGAGAAGGTCAGATGGTGACATATTTTTTGAGTACGTGCTCGACCGTCCATGAGGATGATGGCGACATAGGTGATGTTGTAGGGGCTCTCGGCTGGATTCCTTGTGCGAGGACGATCTTGGTGTCGAGGCGGAGCTCTTGGTGGTCTTGGAAGGGGTCGAAGGCAATCATGTCGATGGCACGGCCATGAATCCTTCGGTGGTGGGTGTGAGTTGCTTATAGAGAAGAGAAAAAGGACACATAGAAGAGGGAGGTGGCGGCGGCGGCTCGAGGGGGAAGAACTGGTTTTGAGGGACTGCCTCAAAGGGAAAAAAAATTAAGGATGGAGGCTGTGTGGTGGTGTGGTGCGCTGACGTCGGCCACCAGCAGCTCACGCTCGATGCGTGTCAAGTTCCAGGAAGAAGGCAAGAGGGGAGGGGCAGGTGGGTTTTGTTGGGCTGCTTTGGGCTGTTGCGGCTAGGCCAGGATTCTCTCTATTTTATTTTCTGTTTTTTTATGTTTGTTGTTTGATTATTTTACAAAATCATTTGACTCTTCACTTGTTTTGAATTCTCTGCAGGGATTTTTGAACAAGGGGATTCAGGGCAACCAAAGAGACTAGAGGGAGTTAGCATATGAGACAGAGGGAATGCCCACATACATAATATGTGTATGCGCCAATTTGGGCATTTTATAAGATTAGGATTTTAGTAAAAGAACAAAAGATTCTTTTGAAAAATTTGGACCCTAGCAATTGTCCTTGTTTGTAGAAAACAAAATAGAGAGTATGAAAAGGGAAGAGGTATTGTGATAGCACAACATAAGCAAGACAAATCAATTGCAAGGTTTGATATGATGCTCAAATGCAATGTGGCATGATGACATGAGCATGTTATCTTGATAATGCACAAAACAAAAACACCAAGCGATTTTCTAGTAGTGGTTTTACCCGGGGTGCTACAATTCGACACCACTAACAATGGATCTCGCCCTCGAGATCCCCCTTATGGTATGGGGAAGAAGGCCGACGATATGATCCTTCACGCTTCATGTAGATCTTCGCGACACCACTAACAATGATTCTTTCTCCGTCTTGAAATCAGCGACACCACCAACAAGAGGTCATTGATCATGTTCGTCGAGGGAACACTCCGGACAAACAATAGATGAGTTAAAGGTAAGGCCACCTCTAACTTCCATGGAAGGAGTAAGAATTGCATCGATCCACCATTCAGTGTACAAAAGCGAATGATAAGAGTAGTGGTATGGTCGCGACTCCATCCCACACTCAAAGCATTACTCTGTACACGAACAGGCGGATTATGCAACCAACCCTCAGAATTTAGACTGAAGACCTCAACAAACAAGGTTCCGAAGCAAATAAGTGATGTAGAGTCTTTATCGGATGTGATGGATATGAGGTCATCGCATTGAAAAACACCGGAATATACAAAGAAAAAAATTAGTGAATTTTTGGTCCACTGAAGGTACAGAGAGGGATATTCCTCAGATGGCATGAATATCGGATGTAGAAGCACCGTTACAAGAGGATGGAAGCAAAACCCTGAAGGTATGGCAGAAACCCAACCACGAGAATTCCTAGACTCGGGGAAAAGATAAGAAAGGAGATTCAAATAACGCAAAGGTAAGAGGAGAATAGCAGAGGGGTAAGGAGTAAAAACAGACCTAATCAGATCTATCCAACCGATTTTTCAAAAATAGTTTGACAATCTACAACGTCTGTTAGCTAGGTTATCCTACAGGCTGGAACAGTGGGGTATCATAACTGCTGAGCTCTGATACCACTCTGTAACACCCTCAGAATCGGCCCTATGCAAGTTTCAGCGCTTCCCGCCAAACCCGCATAGAAACGATTCAAAGGTGCCCACCAAGCACTTGCGTGCGGGTGGAAAGCGAAGTAATATCATTACACAAAACATATATATACAACATCGACTCAAAGAGTCAAGAATACATATATACAGTACAAAGATCCAGATCACCTTGAAAATAATACAGCGTCCGAGTACGGACAAGATGCAAATTGAGCTAAGAGCCCTGAAGAATAACCAATG
Source organism: Avena sativa (assembly GCA_916181665.1). Classification (NCBI taxonomy): domain Eukaryota; kingdom Viridiplantae; phylum Streptophyta; class Magnoliopsida; order Poales; family Poaceae; genus Avena; species Avena sativa. The sequence goes on from OV702283.1 coordinate 199,488,752, forward strand.
GCGTCCATAACCCTGCCCAGGCCAAGCCGGAAGGGTAACCCTGCTAACGACGCCGATCTCAAAACCTGCTAAAACAAAAGGGGTGCCAGCAAAGGGCAAAGAAAAAGAGAGCGGTCAGTACTGAGGCCAGTACACGGCAAGACTAGAATTCGGCGGTCCTCGCCTACATAGGTATGGTGGACTGAGCGGCAGCGCAGCATGCACTAAACAACCTATAGAGACTCAATGCATTTGTCAGCTATCAGAGAGAGATGAGAAAGACCTATTCAGAACCAACCTGTTACTACCACCAATCATACCCATCCTGGTATTTCCCCCTCGAGACCAAACGAGGAAGTCAAGCCGAGGAAACTCACACGGTTGACAATTTTATTCATTCTTTCCATGGTGGTTATCCAACTTACTAGTCATATCAGATAAAAGTCAAATTATAACAGTAAACTTTAGTTATAGTTGTCTATGATCGAGAACTGTGTTCCAAGTCATCCATAACCGTGGACACTGCTTCTCGAAAAGATTTAACCCTGCAGGGGTGCACCAAAGTTTCTACACGCACTTACACCCTTGTTGTCAGATCAGGTAGGTACAAGATCACAAAACATACACCCAACGGTATGTCGACGGAGTTTTGGACACAACGTTTCCTAGACCCAAAGCAAGCACATGGGGGCCACCCCACTAAGCTACCCGTAACGAAGTCGGCCGGTCTCCGAGACGGACCCATAGGTTTGTGACGACGGCTATAAACGACTGGGAACCCGAAAGTGTGACGGGGCTTGTCGATACCGCGAAAACGTGGCACGGGGTTCCAAAACAGTACAAGCGCTCCACGCGCAATAGTAAATAAAGCAATAAAGCATGGCATAATCATGGCATAAGTACAGGATAGTAATAAAGCCCCAAACTACTTTGTGGCCCCCGGTACAGTACTTTTAAATCAGGTACTAATCGATGGGGGTGTCCACACACCCCACCTATGGTTAGCGCGCTCGATCTCGGAACAGGTATCAAGAACTCGGGGTCCTACGGGACACCAGTGAGCGGTTAAAAACCAAATATTGTCTATTACCCACCAGTGCCTCTGCATTTACCTACTTTCAATTTTAGTTATTAAACGGTAATTAAATCCATAATCATCTCCACCATTAAGCATGTGTCAACCACCCAACAACGGCGAAACATCGACGCGAAGCAGCACCTGAGCAAGCAACTATGACACGCAAGGCCGACTATCTACCAAACAACAGGTAATAGGAGATGTCCATGGCAATATCGGGGCTGCAGGGAATATCACAGGTACGAAAACTAAAGCATCGCAACACAGATAGAAATATATCAACAGGAGGAAGTAAAGACTAAAAATATAAAATAGGTAGAAAGAGAGAGAATGCTCGCCTGAAAACATTGCCGAAGATACACCGGAGAACTTGTCGGATCTCACATATCTCATCGTCCTATCCGGGAAGAAGCAAAGCACTAAAATAAACAAGTGATGCAACAATTATGACTAATGCAGAAGAACCGGCATGATCATGATATAATACATGGCATGGCAAGATGCGATGCAACTTAGCAAATTAAACGGGATCTAAAACCGGAGAATCAATTAGAAGTTATTTTTCTAACCAACAAATTAAATGTTGTTAACATGGTATCACATGGCATTGATTAGCTACATCAAGTTTAAATGGAACGGTATCTAAAGATAGAATATATATCCCAAATATTAAGTACATGAGGTAAACAGATGTATGAATGCCATCTTCGTATTCTATTTACTTTTCTTGTAATATTCCATATAAATACTTTTCATTTCAAATCACGATTAAAAATATATTTGCAAGTACAATTAATTATAAAAGCAATTTAATTTTTTTTGCATATTTAAATTGTCCAGAACAGTAAACAGAGTTCATATTTGGTTCACTTAAACAATTCTAGAATAAAACATTTTGATTTGAATTATAGATTAGAATATATGATTTAAGTATGATTCTCACAATTCTTTTTTTTAAACAAAAAGGGTTGATTTTGTTTAGCCAAGGTGGAAATCGATCAAACAACCTGGGAGTGAAGCAAGCCGAAAACCAGCTAGGCAGATGCTTCGGTTTTGGAGTATACTGGGTGCAACGGCTGAATACTAGATTAAGAGACGTGTGTAGCTAGCCAAGCAAACAAGCACATTGCTAAATCAAAAGCTCTGGTGCAGATCGAGCCAGCTGAAGTAAAGGCTGCGCTGAAACTCGACGATTGACAGTGAAGTTTGGCAAACATTCAGAGACGATCACTTCGCACTAGGGCTCGAGCTTGGTTACGGTTAGCTGCAGATCAGAGTAGACACCTCCGAGATAAATTGCGTGTGATGCAAAAGACTGGGACAAAGCGAGAGGAGCGGGAGGTGACTCGGAAGTTGACAGAAAAGAGAGTTGCGCGCGGACTGACGAACTAGATCGGCGGCGACAGTTTGACAGTGAAATCGGACAAACTTCCGGCGATGATTGGGAGCGGCTCCGGGTACCAAATTGGATGAGGTTTCCTGCATTGCGAAGCTGGCACATCCAGATACAACAGTGTGTGGATAAGGTCAGCAAAGAGGCACCGTGAAGGCGATGGTTTTGATCGAAAGTTGCTGGGACAATACAGCGTGTGGCATGGGTGCATATGCAGCGAGCGGCAAGCAGCGACGACAACGATCAAACAGGGCAAAGCTACGGGCGCATGACCAAGGCGGTGCATCATGTTGAAGTGTGCGTGTGTGGGTTTGTGGAAGACCAAGCTAAGGCGCGCCAGAAAAACACAGAAGCAGAGCAAGGACTCAGACAAACTCGTCATGGCAGGAAAACACTCGAGCTCTAGCAGACGTGGACCTGCAACTTCGGTGTACGAAATTGAAGGAGGAAAAAAAGGAATGGAACGGCTAGCTCACCGAGGAGTCTTGGGTGTTCTTGGATGAGGCAGAGGAGGTCAGATGGCGACATATTTGTTGAGTACGTGCTCGACCGTCCATGAGGATCATGGCGACATAGGTGATGTTGCAGGGGCTCCTGGCTAGATTCCTTGTGCGAGGACAATCTTGGTGTCGAGGCGGAGCTCTTGGTGGTCTTGGAAGGGGTCGAAGGCAATCATGTCGACGGCATGGCCATGAATCCTTCGGTGGTGGGTGTGAGTAGCTTGTAGAGAAGAGAAAAAGGACACATAGAAGAGGGAGGTGGCGGCGGCGGCTCGAGGGGGAAGAACTAGGTTTTGAGGGACTGCCTCAGAGGGAAAAAATTGAGGATGGAGGCTGTGTGGAGGTGTGGTGCGCTGACGTCGGCCACCAGCAGCTCACGCTCGATGCGTGTCCAGTTCCAGGAAGAAGGCAAGAGGGGAGGGGCAGGTGGGTTTTGCTGGGCTGCTTTGGGCTGTTGCGGCTAGGCCAGGATTCTCTCTATTTTATTTTCTGTTTTTTTATGTTTGTTGTTTGATTGTTTTACAAAATCATTTGACTCTTCACTTGTTTTGAATTCTCTGCAGGGATTTTTAAACAAGGGGATTCAGGGCAACCAAAGAGACTAGAGGGAGTTAGCATATGAGACAGAGGGAATGCCCACATACATAATATGTGTATGCGCCAATTTGGGCATTTTATAAGATTAGGATTTTAGTAAAAGAACAAAAGATTCTTTTGAAAAATTTGGACCCTAGCAATTGTCCTTGTTTGTAGAAAACAAAATAGAGAGTATGAAAAGGGAAGAGGTATTGTGATAGCACAACATAAGCAAGACAAATCAATTGCAAGGTTTGATATGATGCTCAAATGCAATGTGGCATGATGACATGAGCATGTTATCTTGATAATGCACAAAACAAAAACACCAAGCGATTTTCTAGTAGTGGTTTTACCCGGGGTGCTACATCCTCCCACTTAACTTTTGCAAAAAAAATCCTTCTTCAAGAAACTTAACATTTCAAGAAACAAACTCTTTTGTCCTTGGTGTTATGGGAATACCCAATGGTTATTCAAAATAACCTTCAAAGACATGCTCATCTGACTTTGGTTGTAAACATCTTACTTATGCTTAGCATACCAAAATTTAAGAAAGGACAACTTGGGTTTTACCCCAAACTATAACTTATATGGTGTCATTTCAACGGATCAAGATGGAGCTCTTTTCAGTGAAAAAGCGGTAGTCTCTAAAGTTTTAATCTTTTAAAACATAATGGTAGTTTTATAAATAACACCTTTGATCCAACCATGTCAAACAAGGTTTCATTACAAATCTCGAACACTCCATATGGTGTTTTGGGAAATGCAAATATATGGAACGATTCCTCAAATCTTAGGTGTTTTGCTAAACTTGTAACTCAAATATCTTCCTTTATGATCAAATCATAAATTCTTTATTTTCTTGTTACAATGATTTTCCACTTCATCTTGAAAGTCTTTGAACAATATTCAAATGTTTCGCACTTCTTCCTTATTAAGTAAATATATAGATATATTCAATCAAACTTCTGGAGACATCATATGAAGTTGAAAGATTCACCGCACATGGCTACACATAAAGGACTATATATATTAACATGCACAATGTCCAAAAGTTTAGTCGTCCATTCCTCTTTGGCCTATGAATGGAGTTTTAATTATCTCGAGGAAAGTCTCACAAGCGTCATTTGATAAAAATCAAAGACTCCAAAAATCCATCAACATGGAGTTTCTTCATGTTTTTCTTTCCAATATAATTTAAATGGCGATGTCACTTCATAAGTGATCTTTCAATCATTTGTCCTGCAACATTTTAGCATTTGGTTTTATGGACGTGATTTCTCCAACTAGATTTGTAAATCATCCATCTTATATGGAATACGGTAATTATTTGAACAATCTTTGTTCTCATAATACCTGATTTAAATAACAATTATTAAAACAAATCTTGAAGGCAAGCTTTGATGTTAACGAGAAATACAAACAATAGTTTTTTTCATGAACATCATCACATTCATATTCTGTTGCTGGTTACTTAGGCCATTGCAGTTCATGAATTACGTTGTCCTGTATGATATTTCACACCAACCAATTCGGTATCCAATACCCAAGAACCACATTGTTTAACAAGCAAAGAATACAGCCATAACATGTATATCATCTATATACCTAAGCTGGATATTTCCAGTCTTTTCTTTTCTGCCAAATATTTTATAGATTCTCTTTCAGCACTCCCTTTCCTTTTTAAAAGAATCTATCAACATCAATAGTGGCGCCATATACATGACACATCGTCCAAAGCGAGTATAGTAAAATACTAATACCTTTGGACTTGCACTTTGAAGTAGATCACCATCATCAAATGTTTGGCGTTCTTTCAAAAAAACATTATTTAGTAATCTTTTAGTGTAGTAAACATTTTACCTACATCTTCTATTCATCATTATCATGAAAACTTTCATGATCAAGCTAATGTATCTTATAAAGGCGAATCATCAGTATAATGTTACTTTCCAAAACCTTTTTGGATGATTAGGATGTCTAGCATCTCCAACCTTTGCAAATTCTCATCCAATATGAGAACATATATTATACTCTATCATATTACAACCAAAAACATTGTTTTAGATATCATTATATCTGTTACACATGATGGTTTATGAAACAATTCTTTCAGATCCTAGATAACCTTGATATTTAAAACAACTTTTGTATATCAAGAATCATGGAGGCAAACATGATACTTTAGATACTAACACTGGAATTGTTACTCTCGATTTAAAACTAATTATTAAATTTCATGGAGTTTGCTGAAAGTTTGCAATATGACTTTTAAACTTTAAATTGACACTTAAAACAATACGATACCAGTTCGTAAACTAAATTTATAGAATTATATAGTTCTATTATCTCAATTACAACTAAGCATAATGTGGTGAACGAATGTCAATGACTACAAAAAATTATGCAAACATACATTGATTTAATTTATGATAAATTGAGTTCTACTAATCCAAATTAGAAATGAACTCCCACTCAAAAATAACACCCCTCGTGTCTTTTTGGTGATTACGTGAACCAAATCCACTACACCAAGTCCGATCATCACGTGAGTCGGTGTAGCTTCAAAGGCGGGCATCTATATGGGCACCATATCAAACATATGACTCATGCTTAACCTTTCGGTCCATGTTCCGAGTCCATGTCTGTACATGCTAGGCTCTCCAAGTAAGAACCTTAGTATTCGCGTGTGTAAAACTATCTTACACTCGAGATATGATCGTGGATTCAAGTACACCCGATCATCACGTGATGTCTTGAAGATGCGAAACATAGTCGGTGCATATTTAAGGGAGAACACATTTTTATCTTGATATCTAAATGAGGGATCATCTTATAATGCTACTAAAGCGCCAAACAAGCAATATAAGATGCAAACAAACATCATATGCTATAGTGATATGATATGGTTCTTGCACTTGATCACTATCTTGTGCATCGTGGAATGATCTTTATCATTCCTATATGTGTAAGGCCAAGGTCTATGGAACTTACACTTTTTCATATTATAATTTTCAATAGTATCAATCCATACTACAAATTATAACACTACCATAGCATTGTAGTTGCCCGGCAAAACAAAAAACTAGACGCCTCTAATTTATCTTTTGCATGTTTTACGTGGCTGAGGGATTTCAGAGATAGAACCGTTCTTACCTACAAACATGGAACCACAACAATGATAATCAAATTATTGGCAACTCGTTGTAAATCAGATATTGACTATAGTAGGAGAGACAGACACCCGCAAGCCACTTATGCAAAACTAGTTGCATCTCAAATGTGGAACAGGTCTCATGTGCGAGGACATGTAAAGTTTGTTCAGGACGCTTCATCCCACTATGCCACCAATATCCAAAGTACAAGGAAGAAGCAATAACATGACCATCAACGCCCACATACTCATATGTGTACTACCCGTGCAAATCATCTACGCATAGATCTGGATCTGATACCACTGTAGGGTTCGCAGCATAGAAAACAAAAAACAAATCCTACGATGGGAACAACTAAGTACCAAGATCTATCTACTAGATACAAGCAACGGGTGGATATACATCCATAGAATACATACCCTCGAAGACCGAAAAGCTTTAGCAAGGTTGTACTCATGGATGATGTAGTCGAACGCTTGTTGATCTCAAGATCAAGAAGAAGTCCATCCGGTTCAGCAGGTCCAGCACCATCAAGTCCAGCACCGCAAAGCAGTGGTGCATCCGTGATAACACACACGTTCGGGTATCCCAACAACCTCCGCGCCCTCGCTCCGGCGAAGCAGCGGAAGCAACAAATCCTTACATAAAAAGCCACCGGGAACATGTATCTCGCTGATCCGAGACCATAGGGGAATTCTAAAGGGGGGAGAGATCCTTCGCGAGGAGGTGTGAGTGAGACGTGAGAGGAGAGGCTCCTTTTATAGGAGGAGGGGCAGCCCACTAGCCATGGCCGACGGCCAAGGTGGTGCCCCCACCTCTTCCTCCATTCATGTGAGTGGAGCTCCCACTCACACAAATGCCCCTCCATTTCCTCCACTCAAATCCCATTAAGTTTTCACCAAATTTAATGCAATCTCTCATTAAAGAAAACTCCTTTTATTTATTTATTTAGAATTTTGTTAATTACATTAATTAACAAACATTCACATAAAACCCCTTACAAAATTTCAATTTCACATGTAGAACCAGTTTCAACAATTTCACCCGAAACAATTTCGGTGTCTAGTGAAATAAATTCCTGCACTTTCTTTTTCTTTCTCTGGCATATTATTTGCTCCAAATGGTATCGATATACCTTAAGTGTGTCAGCCTACGGTTCCGCGAATAATGCAAACATGTTCGAGACCCCTCTCCGATCAATAATCAGCAGCGGGACCTGGAGATCCGTACTAACTCCCACACATTCAACGATGACTTCTGTGATCGTGTGAACCTTATACGCATGTAACTCAATCCTTTTGTCTCGTGATATATTACATGTCCGAGATTTGATCATCGGTATCTCCATACCTAGTTTGATCTTGTTACCGACATGTACTCTTTTCTTGTTCTCGTGATATAACATTCTAGTGATCAAATCACTTGCTTGTAAGCTAACTAATGTGATATCACCGAGAGGGCCCAAAGTATATCTCTCCGTCATCGGGATGGACAAATTCCACTCTTGATCCATGAGCCTCAACATAACACCTTCGTAGCACTAAACCCATCTTTATAGTCACCCTGTTACGGTGTGACGTTTGATGTTATCAAAGATACTCTTCTAGTGTTAGTGATTGACATGATCTCATGGTTTAAGGATTGGGATTACTTCGTATGATGTTATAGAAATATAAACACAAAGACTTTGATCGCAATGCTACATTTCAGATGAATGTTCATCACATCATTCCAACAATGTTGTGACCTCGTTATTAACAACATCCAATGTCCATGATTAGGAAACCTTTGATCATCTTGTTAATCAATGAGCTAGTTTATAAGAGAGGCATAACTAGGAACTTTCTATTTGTTTATTAAACACACATGTATTAATGTTTCCGTATTAATACAATTATAGCATGCAAAATAAACATTTATCATAAACAAGGAATAAGAAAATAACCATTTTATTATTGCCTCTCGGGCATATTTCCTTCAAGCACTCTATCCTAACTCCGAGGAAGATGAAGAAGGAGAGAAGCAGGATGAGCAGCAGTAGGAGTAGGAGTACAACCCTGCTTCGGAAGGAAAGCAGCATCAGTACCAGGAGGGACCTTGGGACCCATGACCCAATCAGAAGCAACAATAGCAGGGGTTCAGCAATGTCCCCTATGAATATTTTCTGCAGCTCAATCAACACGTTGGGGAGATTGACCAAACTCTTCATGGAGCGAATGAAGATGTTAGTTCCCTAACTAATAGCTTTAGTCACTTCATGACCCACTTCCCCGACTACTACCAGCAGCATTCGTACCCGCCGCCGAACGACGGCAACAACTAAGCATGGCAACAGCCTAAGCTTGGGGGAGGTTTGAGAACCTCCAAACTTTGCATTCATATTTTTATCTCTTCTTTTGATTTATTTACTTCTTCAAAAATTGCATGTTTACTTTCAGTTTGCATTCTTAAACCAAAAACACACAAAAAATTAGTTGTAACCTTTATTTGCAAATTTGTTTCTTTGTTTCTCTCGGAGATTGCTCAATTTCAGGTGACTTTGCAATAGGGAAATATAGAGGGGATTCAACTCAAGTATGAGAACAAAGCAAGCAAGAGGAGGTATCACATTCCTTTCATCACCTCTTCTACAACTTTAAATTGACCCTACAATTATTTACTCGCTTGCACTTGAGGCATTCCCCACTTAGCTTGTTATCCTACAAATTCTATTCCTTTGCCAGTGTCCTACTTTAGCTTTGAAATAATGAGGAATGAACTTGGTTAAAATATTTCCGAAATTTTTACAACAATAAAAAGCATCCAAAAGATGACTTGAGTCCATGTTAAGACCAAAGCATTTGATTTTAGAAACTACTCAACCCCATTGAGCTTAATGTAAATAGACTCAATAGCACCCTTGAATGAAATTGTCTGATAAAATGGATGCTTCGAAGTAGTAGAGATTATGCTACTATTTTTTCTAATAATTACAGTAGGATATTGCTTTACGCGTGTTACTACAACACTATCGTACTCCATGGGGAACTATTAACTTTGCTGGCCAATGAACGATCTAAATATGGGAAACCACTTGATTTCGGCTATTGAGTTATGTAAGCGTCTGTATCTGCAATGCTATGACGGGTAAAATTTTAGTCTCCTCGAGGTTTTACGTTTCAAGTGAAGTTGCAGTACTCATCTGACCCACTATTGCTCAATAGTTATCTATTGGCATGGTCATGAGTGTGCAACACAGTCCCAATTAACATGTTAAAAACAGTGGCATGATTTCTCTATGAAAGAGATGAAGTTTTTGAAAAACAAGGAAAGGAAAAAGGTGCTTTAAGAGTCTTGAAATTTTGACGTGGGAGTAGATGAGTTATTCTTAAATTAAATGTTGTTGGTGCCAACTTGAGTACTCTTAATTTATTAAAGGAACAAGAGCAAAAAGTTTTCATCTCTCAATAACAGAGAAACCAAAAGGATTTGTTTCACTTTTCTAGCTAAACTTTTGACACTCGGTCAGGCATATGATTTATTTGCTAGCAATATATACATGGTTAGGAAGTGAACTCAGTGCAATCTTGTGAATACTTGTATGATCATGTTTAAGATTGCAGGAATTATGAAGAAAAGAATTTGACACCAATTCGAGCTTGTAAGTTCTTTTATTTAAGTCTCGAATCTCCACTATCCTTTCTTATTTCCTTGTCACTCGAGGGAGAGCAACATCTAAGCTTGGGGGAATTGATAGTTGTGAGATTTGACACATTTTTTATGGTTTCTATTGATAGTTTTTGTTTGGATTTGATGGTTTTCGAGCTCTACCTAACGCTAATACTTCGGCAACAAAAAAACTTGGTTTTTAATGTGTGTTTCATGTTCTAAATATCAACAGAGGGTTTTAACATCAGAAACACAATATTCAGATGAAAACAAGAAAGTCTCTTCTTGGAAGCAATCAAGGGGACCATATAGTAGCTTTAACGAGCAACTATACGGCAGGAATATTTTTCCGGCCATATAGTTCCTGCCGCATAGTTGCCATCGCCTTCGTCTTGTTAAAAGGGACAACTTTAATGAATAGACGAGGGTCGAAAACAGAACACACGAGCCGCCATCCCATCCAGAAGGGAGAAAGAAGAGATCCAGAGAAGAAGGGGAAGATGTTCTTCATCTCGCTCCACGATCTTCGACCTCCTAGCCACCAAACCTCCATAGCCATTACTTGTACTTGAGAGAGTGAGAGATCTCCACCTTGCAAGACTAGGGTTTGAGATTGTTCTTCCCATCTTGAATTGTGTTAGATTTATTTCTATTCTTATTATGGATCTCCACGGTAATATCAAGAAGAACTCCCTGATATGTCGAAAACGTATCTATAATTTTTGATGTTCCATGCTTGTTTAGTATCCACTTTGCTTTGCTTTGTCTACACTTTGAGGTATTTTTATACGTTTTCTGGGACTAACCTATTAACAAGATGCCACAGTGCCAGTTGCCTGTTTTTTGTTGTTTTTGGTTCAAGAAAATCCAGAAAATGAATATTCTCGGAATTGGACGGGAAAAAATCCAAAGTCAATATTTCACCGAGGAGAACACAGAGACAGAAGACGAGACGGAGGAGGGCCACAAGGGTCCCATGCCCCATGGTCGTGCGGCCAGGGCTGGCCCATGCCTAGGGGGTTGTGACCGACTCAGGCACCCCCTCGGTCTCCCCCTTCGCCTGTAAGAAGCCCCCGATGCCAAAACCCTAAGTACCCGATCAGATCTGCACGAAACAGTCTGTAGCCACCGCCACCATCGTCCCTAGATCGGGGGGATCTGAAGCTCTTCCCGGCACTCTATCGGAGGGGAGAGGTCATCCTGGAGGCCTTCTTCATTATCATGCCAGCCTCCGGTATGATGCGTGAGTAGTTCCACCTTGGACTATGGGTCCATACAGTAGCTAGATGGTTGTTTATCCTCCTTTGTGCTTCCATGTTTAGATCTTATGAGCTCTGTTCATCATCAAGATCATATATTTGTAATCATGCATGTTGTGTTTGCAGGGGTCCGATGGATATTGAGATTACTATGTCAGATTGATTAATGGTTTTATCTTATTGATTCTATCATGTTTGTGTTGTTTGAGATCTTGCATGCTCTCCGTTTCTAGTATCTATCTTGGCAAAGTAGATGCTAGTGACTCTAAGAGGGAGTATTTATGCTCGATAGTGGTTTCATGCCTCTATTGAATCTAGGGAAGTGACAAAAAACTCTAAGGTTGTAGATGTGATGTTGCTACTAGGGAGAAAACAACGATCTTTTGTTCATGGAACAATTGTATTTTTTACTTTACACACTTTGCTTAAAGCAGTTATCCGTTGCTTGCAACTTAATACTGGAGGGGGTTCGAATGATAACATGAAGGTGGATTACTAGTCATAGATGCAGTTGGATGGCGGTCTATGTATATTGTTGTATTTCTCAATCGAATCTCATAGGATCATGAATGTCTAGTATTGCATTGTTATGCCTTGCTCTGTCCTGTCAATTGCCCCGCTGTAATTTGTTTACCCAGCATGTTATGTTGTTTATCTTAAGGCGAACACCTCTAGTGAACTGTGGACCCCGGTCCAATCTTTACCATTGATACACCTTCCACTGTTACTGTTTACTTTCTGTAAGCCACTATTACCTTCCACATCATACGTTTAATCCTTTGTTTTCAGCAAACCGGTGAGATTGACAACCTCACTGTTCATTGGGGAAAAGTCTTGAGTTTGTATTGTGTAGGTTTAAAAGTTGCTAGCAACACCTTTAACTCGTTTTCTTCCTCCTACTAGTTCGATAACCTTGGTTTCTTACTGAGGGAAAACTTATTGTTGTACTCATCATACCTTCCTCTTGGGGTTTCCCAACGAAGCTCTACAGTGATCTGAGCTGCATCAAGATGTTTTCAGGCGTCGTTGTCGGGGAGTTAAGGACGTCTTCACAAGGGGAGTCCTTCACAACCTTTCTCTTTACTTTGTTTTTGTTTTTCTTAGTTTCTTTTGCCTTGTTTTGTTTACTTCTTTTTTATCAAAAATTACAAAAAAATAGTTTCGTTCGGTTTACTTTCTCTTATCAAAAACACAAAAAATTAGTTCTTACTCTAGTTGCTGCTGTTGTTGGTTTGCTCCACCTTTGCTAAAATGAACTCTGCTGAGAACACCAAGTTGTGTGACTTCACTAGCACAAACAACAATGATTTCCTAAGTACACCTATTGCTCCACCTTCTCCTGATGCTACCTTCTATGAAATTAAGCCTGCTTGGTTGAATCTTGTGGTGAAAGAGCAATTTTATGGTGCTTGTTCTGATGATGCTGCTGCCCACCTCAATAACTTTGTTGAACTTTGTGAGATGCAAAAATATAAGGATGTAGATAGAGATATTATTAAGCTCAAACTGTTTCCTTTCTCCTTGAGAGGAAAAGCTAAAGAATGGTTGCTACCCTTGCCTAGAAATAGTATTGATTCTTGGATTAAGTGCAAAGATGCTTTTATTGGAAGATACTATCCTCCTGCTAAGATTATATCTATGGGAAGTGAAATAATGAAATTTAAACAACTTGATAATTAACATGTTGCTCAGGCTTGGGAAAGAATGAAATCTTTGGTAAAGAATTGTCCCACTCATGGACTAACTTCTTGGATGATTATCCAGACTTTTTATGCAGGGTTAAACTTCTCTTCAAGAAATCTATTGGATTCTGCTGCTGGAGATGTCGTGGTATTGCCGACGAGTACGCCATGGAGGGATCCTCACAGTGTCTGTTTAGAGACGTGGCGTAAGGCGGAAGGTTGGCGGGTATGAGGTAACACAGCTTACCCAGGTTTAGATCCCACAACGGTGGCGGAATCCTACTCCTTCTATAAATCACTATAATGGCAATTGAAGGAAATATGCCCTAGAGGCAATCATAGAGATGATTATATTTCATATGTATCCATGAGTTATTGTAATGTTCCTTGAATATCCATATCAGGCAACTTGTATTGATTGGCAATTATGTGAATTGTTTGTGAAACTCTATACTTGTATGGTTATTTAAGAGCCCTAGTCGGATTTCATGTGAGGACACACGTGAATATTAGACTAGCACATCGATTGGTTGATGACTATGTTTCGCAAGTCATAGACATGGATATGTCAAACCAATGATGTGGACACATGTTATGAACATGGGGTTGGACTGACCCAACTTGAGACTGGCAATTAGTTGCAGCTCTCTCTCTACACATCGTGTACGTTTTGTCCTTAGACCTGAGATTGTCGCATGTACTTGAGATGTGGATCGACCTACTTTGGGGCTATCGGACGCTACTCCGTAACTAGGTAGTTATAAAGGTAGCTTTCGGGTTTGTCCTGAAACATGCTGCAAGGCATGGTCAATCAAGATGGGATTTGCCCATCTCTACTTGAGAGAGATATCTCTGGGCCCTCGAGTGATCGGATCCAGAAATGCATGGCCGTGCTACATAAGGTTAATAGTTAACCTAGTAAAGGGATTCCGAGTTACGATATCAAGAAAGAGAGGTCAGCTTGGAGCTAGACCAAATATCGTGAGGCAAAGGGAAAGACATGTACTAAACCTTGTGATGGTTTGTCCGATATGATCTTTGTATGCGTTTAGGAGTTGGCACGTCTTGCTAGAGGCCGCTACCAACTATTGACAGAGTAAGTGTATTCGTGTCATGTCTACACGTATATGAACCTATAGGGTCACACACTTAAGGGGCTGGAAGCCTAATGAGGATTAGATTTGAATTAGACCAGGCTTAAGCTACTAATGGGCTGCTAATGTAGAAGCCCACTAGGGATGCCTATATAAGAGAGGGTGGGGCGATCTGACCAGAGTTAGACCTTAGACCATTCCAGCTAGCCGCCACTCCTCACGCATGTGTCGCGCGCGTGGACCTAGCAGTCCGGCGTCTGATGCTTCCACCCTGTACGTGTGGATACCTCGTAGGCGCTGCATCTGTAGCGTTTGGACGAGCCGCGCAAGGGGAGCTACTCGTGGGACGAGAATGAGGAGGATTCGTAGATCGTCTGCACTACCTCGACGTGCTTCATCAAGTTCCGCAACTGCGCGTCTAGTGGTAATCCCGTGATCTATGACAACAGTAATCCTGGTTTACGCGGTAGAAAATTTTGATTTGCGCTAGTGTAGCCTACCTGTATCCCTTCAGTGGTATCAGAGCCGATGTTGTTCAGTTATAGGTTCGGGATGTTTGCATATGGTGATATGCAGATTGATATGAATGATGTGATCGTTTGTATTGCGGTGGTTCAGGATTGATCTATGATCTTGCTTTCCATGATCGAGATTCTGATGTTATCGAACGACTTACCCCTACCGGTCGGTTTCCACCATCGGGGTAGACAGTGACACATAAATCCTGTTGAATCACGCGAAGATCAATATGATTGATCGAATCGGAACCTAGATCTAAAATCGATGTACCGTGATCAAAGGAGTTTGATTGAATCGGGACAGGAGTCGGTTTATGGTAAATTTGATTTGCCGATCAAAATTCTTAAAGAAAATTGTGTAGATTCGATCTCTCATTTTTCACAGTTTGAGGGGCGCTGCCCCTTCGAACCCCGCAGGGGGAGACCCCCTAGACCCCTCGTAATCGTATCCCCTTTTGTATCTCGTTAAGGTAACTAGGTGTTGTGATGTCACATGATCCGGTAGAATGCGATTCTATGCATAACTTGTTTTTGCAGGATGTATGTGATCAGTATGGCCCATATGTGTATGTGATGCATGTATGAAATTTTGCATGACCTGCGTGTCGTGAGTAGGGCAACACGGCTGGAGCCATATGTGTTGTCATTTATTGTAATGGCTTGCGTGCCAACTTGTGATGATCCCAATACTATGTAATTTTGATTACTAGCTGTTAGGAGTAATAGCTTGTATTAGTTCTTGGAGGACTCATCACTTGGAGGATGCCTCACATGGAACATGAAGATGGAGATCATCATGGTGGACAGGTTCTATGGCGATGGACATCACCATGAGAAAATGGGCCATACTATGTCACATCTATGTGAATGCTATTCTTATGTGTTTTACTACTATGCATGCTTAGATGATAGAAGTAGAACGATCCTTTAGAAAGTTTAAGTTTAACCATGCCCTCCCAACCAAACCTTGCACCATCCTATGCCCTGTACAATCGTTGGTGGGCCTATGAAATTAGGGTGCCGCGGTTTTCCTTGGCTGGATGGGTTTGTATCGGATACCTACACGCATAAGGGTTGGTGAGCTTGACAAGGTCATCTTAACAGTTAAGGACCTTGGGGCATAAAGGTTGGGCGCCTAGTTTTGACATACAGATGTCACCCAACAACAAGAGTCATATGTGATATGATTAGCAAGTGTTGCTTACCGATTTACCTTGCCTTCTAGCAGTGATGCTAAAGATCACTAGTCGACTTTTTAATTGTGGATCTTGAATCACTTAATATCAATAGAGGGATATTGATTTAAGTGGGAGTATATGCTATTAAATTTTTTAATATGTTTTACTCTTTCATGGTTACATGGCTTAGTATTTTGCATGTTTTTTGTTGTAGATCAATGGCACCGAACACTACATAACCTTTCTCTTTGCGTTCGATTCTTTACAAAGATAAACTTAATGGAACAAACTATTCGGACTGGGTCCGTAACCTGAGAATTGTTCCCAGGTCTGATAAAAAGGAAATGGTTCTGGATACCCCAATCCCCGATGAACCTGCTGATAATGCATCTGCTGCCCTCAAGAATGCCTACAAGGGAGCATGTGATGATTCTCTTGAGGTTAGTTGTCTTATGCTTGCATGCATGGAACCTGAACTCCAAAAGAAGTTTGAGGATCAGGAAGCGTACGATATGATCGTCGCGCTTAAGGACATGTTCCAAGATCAGGCAAGGACTGAGAGGTAAAATGTTGCCAAGTCCTTTGTCGAATGCAAGCTGGCAGAGGGAGCAGCTGTAGGCCCCCATGTGATCAAAATGGTTGGTTACAGTTAGACTTTGGAAAAGCTTGGTTTTCCACTAGGCCAATAGTTGGCTACTGACTTCATTTTGTCGTCTCTTCCATCCAGCTATGGGCAGTTCATTTCGAACTACCATATGCATGGGGTGGATAAGGGCATCAATGAGTTATGCGGGATGCTAAAAACAGCAGGGCATAGCCATGTAATGGTTGTGCAGAACAAGCCTAGCTTCAAGAAAAAAGGTACTTCTTGGAAGAAGAAGGGCAAGGATACGATCCCTAAGCCTGCACCCAAGCAAAAGGCTGGACCTATAGAAGATACTGAGTGCTTCTTTTTCATGAACATGGCCACTAGAAGAGAAATTGCAGCAAGTACCAGGCTTCTTTGAAGAAGAGTGGAAGTAAGAGTACTTCCCACTCAGGTACGCTTGTTGTAAATGTTGTGGACATTCTTCTCGCTGATTCCTAAGTTAACTCTTGGGTATTTGATACCGGATCGGTTGCTCATATTTGCAATTCGATGTAGGGGCTAATAAGGACTAGAGAAGTGCAGAAAGGCGAAGTGGATTTTAGCGTCAGAAATAAATCAAGGGTTGCTGCATTGTTCATCGGCGTCATGCAACTTCACCTTCCGTCAAGATTTATTATGTAGTTGAATAATTGTTATTACATTCCTAGTATGGGTAGAAACATTTTATCACCTTCATGTTTGATGAGGGATGGTTATACATTCGCGAGTGCAAACAATGGTTGTGTAATCTCTAAGAATGATATGTTTATGGCTAATGCTACCATTGTGAATGGGTTATTTATTTTAAATCTTGATGATGCATCTGTTTACAATGTTAGTGCTAAAAGGCTTCGGCCTAATGATTTGAGTCCTACCTATTTATGGCATTGTCGTTTGGGGCATATAAGTGAAAAATGCATGAAGAAGCTCCATGGTTATGGTCTTCTAACTTCGTTTGATTTTGAATCATACGAGACATGTCAAGCTTGTTTACTTGGAAAGATGACCAAGTTGCCTTTTTCGGGATTACCCAAGAGAGCGACAGACTTGTTGGAACTCATACATACTGATGTATGTGGACCAATGAGCACGACAGCCAGAGGAGGATATCACTACTTCATTACTTTTACTGATGATTTCAGTAGATATGGTTATGTCTACTTGATGAGGCATAAGTCTGAAACTTTTGAAAAGTTCAAGGAGTTTCAGAGTGAAGTAGAGAATCAACGTGGCAAGAAAATAAAGGCCTTGCGATCTGATCATGGAGGTGAATATTTGAGTCACGAGTTTAGCGATCATATTAAGAGTTGCGGAATTGTTCCACAACTTACGCCGCCAGGAACGCCTCAAAGGAACGGGGTCTCCGAACGGCGTAATCGAACTTTGTTGGACATGGTTTGATCTATGATGAGCCAGTCGGATTTACCATTATCATTTTGGGGTTACGCTCTAGAAACGGCAGCTTTCACACTTAATAGGGTACCATCTAAATCCGTAGTTAAGACACCATATGAGATGTGGACTAGAAAGAATCCCAATTTGTCTTTTCTAAAGATTTGGGGTTGTGATGCATTTGTCAAGCGACTTCAGTCGGACAAGCTAACACCAAAATCGGATAAGTGCATTTTCGTGGGATATCCGAAGGAAACCTTAGGGTATTACTTCTGCAACCGAGAGGAGGGTAAAGTGTTTGTCGCTCGTAGCGGTGTTTTCCTAGAGAAAAAATTTCTCACAAAGGGAACAAGTGGAAGGTCGGTGCGACTTGAAGAAGTTCAAGATGAGCCAGTTGGGGATGCTTCTACGAGTGATGCTATTGTAGCAGAACAAGTTAAGGAACCCGTGGCAACGGAAGCACCACAACCACGAAGGTCGGCGAGGCTCTGCGAAGCGCGGGAATTATTATTGTTAGACAATGATGAGCCTGCGACCTATGCAGAAGTGATGGTGGACCCAAACTCTGAGAAATGGCTAATCGCCATGAGATCCGAGATAGAGTCCATGGGAGACAATCAAGTTTGGAACTTGGTTGACCTGCCTGATGGTTTTAAAGCCATAGAGTGCAAATGGATCTATAAGAAGAAGATTGATATGGATGGAAATGTTCACATCCATAAAGCTCGACTTGTTGCAAAAGGTTTTCGACAAGTTCAAGGAGTTGACTACGACGAGACTTTCTCGCCCGTAGCGATGCTTAAATCTATACGGATAATTCTAGCCATTGCTGCACATTTCGACTATGAAATATGGCAGATGGATGTCAAGACGGCTTTCCTAAATGGAATCCTAACTGAGGACGTGTATATGATGCAGCCCGAAGATTTTGTCGATCCAAACAATGCTGGAAAGGTATGCAAACTTCTGAAGTCCATTTATGGGCTGAAGCAAGCATCTCAGAGTTGGAACATTCAATTTGATGAAGTTGTAAAGGAGTTTGTCTTCATAAAAAACGAACAAGAACCTTGTGTTTACAAGAAGGAGAGTGGGAGAGCGCTAGTATTTCTAATCTTATATGTAGATGACATATTGCTGATTGGAAATGACATTCCTATGCTCGAGTCTGTCAAGACCTCATTGGAAAATAGTTTTTCGATGAAGGACTTGGGAGAAGCGGCATATATTCTAGGCATCAAGATCTATAGAGATAGATCAAGGAGGCTAATTGGATTAAGCCAGAGTACATACATTGACAAAGTGTTGAAACGGTTTAGCATGGAAGAGGCTAAGAAGAGGTTCTTGCCCATGTCTCACGGCATTAAACTCAGCAAGACTCAGTGTCCTTCGACTACTGATGAGCGTGAGCGCATGAGCAGGGTTCCATATGCTTCGGCTATTGGATCCATCATGTATGCAATGATATGTACTCGCCCAGATGTTTCCTATGCTCTAAGTGTTACGAGAAGATACCAGGCTGATCCAGGTGAAGGTCACTGGACAGCGGTAAAGAACATCCTTAAGTACTTGAAAAGGACTAAGGATGTGGTCCTAGTTTATGGAGGTGAGGATGAACTCAGTTTAAAGGGTTACATAGATGCGAGTTACCTTAATGACTCAGATGATTCGAAATCGCAATCAGGTTATGTGTTTGTCTTGAATGGTGGTGCTGTGAGCTGGAAAAGTTCCAAGCAAGATACGGTGACCTCCTCTTCAACAGAAGCTGAATATATTGCTGCCTCGAAGGCCGTAAAGGAAGCTATTTGGATTAGGAATTTCCTGATTGCTCTCGGTGTGGTTCAGGGCCCGTCTAATCCCTTGGAAGTTTATTGTGACAACAATGGTGCTATTGCACAAGCCAAGGAACCTAGACAGCACCAGAAGAACAAACATATTCGCATGCGTTACCATCAGATTCGTGA
The DNA here is from genome assembly GCA_916181665.1 of Avena sativa. Lineage (NCBI taxonomy): Eukaryota > Viridiplantae > Streptophyta > Magnoliopsida > Poales > Poaceae > Avena > Avena sativa. The sequence goes on from OV702283.1 coordinate 199,508,793, forward strand.
GTTTGTTGAGGATGGTAGTGTCATGATATGCAAAATACATATGGACTCAAATGTTGCTGATCCCTTGACTAAGCCTCTCCCGCAGCCCACACATGAAGCGCACACAAGAGCAATTGGTATTAGATACATTTTAGATTGACTCTAGTGCAAGTGGGAGACTGAAGGAAATATGCCCTAGAGGCAATCATAGAGATGATTATATTTCATATGTATCCATGAGTTATTGTAATGTTCCTTGAATATCCATATCAGGCAACTTGTATTGATTGGCAATTATGTGAATTGTTTGTGAAACTCTATACTTGTATGGTTATTTAAGAGTTGTCCATAGTCGGATTCCATGTGAGGACACACGTGAATATTAGACTAGCACATCGATTGGTTGATGGCTATGTTTCGCAAGTCATAGACATGGAGATGTCAAACCAATGATGTGGACACATGTTATGAACATGGGCTTGGACTGACCCAACTTGAGACTGGCAATTAGTTGCAGCTCTCTCTCTACACATCGTGTACGTTTTGTCCTTCGACCTGAGATTGTCGCATGTACTTGAGATGTGGATCGACCTACTTTGGGGCTATCAGACGCTACTCCGTAACTAGGTAGTTATAAAGGTAGCTTTCGGGTTTGTCCTGAAACATGCTGCAAGGCATGGTCAATCAAGATGGGATTTTCCCCTCTCTACTTGAGAGAGATATCTCTGGGGCCCTCGAGTGATCGGATCCAGAAATGCATGGCCGTGCTACATAAGGTTAATAGTTAACCTAGTAAAGGGATTCCGAGTTACGGTATCGAGAAAGAGAGGTCAGCTTGGAGCTAGACCAAATATCGTGAGGCAAAGGGAAAGACATGTACTAAACCTTGTGATGGTTCGTACGATATGATCTTTGTATGCGTTTAGGAGTTGGCACGTCTTGCTAGAGGTCGCTACCAACTATTGACAGAATAAGTGTATTCGTTTCATGTCTACGCGTATATGAACATATAGGGTCACACACTTAAGGGGCTGAAAGCCTAATGAGGATTAGATCCGAATTAGACCAGGCTTAGGCTACTAATGGGCTGCTAATGTAGAAGCCCACTAGGGATGCCTATATAAGAGAGGGTGGGGCAAGCTGACCAGAGTTAGACCTTAGACCATTCCAGCCACCCGCCACTCCTCACGCTTGTGTCGCGCGCGCGGACCTAGAAGTCCGGCGTCTGATGCTTCCACCCTGTACGTGTGGATACCTCGGAGGCGTTGCATCTGTAGCGTTTGGACGAGCCGCGCAAGGGGAGCTGCTCGTGGGACGAGAACGAGGAGGAGTCGTAGATCGTCTGCACTGCCTCGACGCGCTTCATCAAGTTCCGCAACTGTGCGTCTAGTGGTAATCCCGTGATCTATGACAACAGTAATCCTGGTTTACGCGGTAGAAAATTTTGATTTGCGCTAGTGTAGCCTACCCGTATCCCTTCAGCAATACGCCGAGTTATAGGGATTGGTTCGCTGTGCGAGGTATGAGTTAATTGGTGCCCTAAAGGCTCCTCTAGGTTCGGCTTATATAGTTGCCAGATCCTAGGGTTACAGGCAAAGTCCTAGTCGGACAGGTTACAGAGTCCTACATGGTACACAACTAGTCTAACGTGGCTTGCACTCCAAGGCTCCGGGTACGCTGGTGACTCCTCCGTAGCATTCCTTCATCCGGCATGGGCCTCCCTTCTAGATCCATCTAACTAGGCCGCCCAGCATCCCATAGGCCTTGCTACCGACTATGGGCCACCCGGGTTATCCGAACTAGAGACATGCAATGGTGGTACCCATTTAGCATATCCCCAACAGTAGCCCCCGGAGAACTCCAAGATCTTGCGTCGTCTTGCCTCTTCCAACTGAATGCTCCGTCTAGATGGATGTCGGCAAGTCGTCAAGCAATATCTTATATTCCTCCCAAGAACCATGCAATGCTCTACGTCTTCAACAATTCAGAGAACTGCTGAATCTTCCATCGTACTCTTATCATAGCCGGACTGGATCCGTCCTTGCCAGAATCTTCAGATGGGATGGTTCACCTGCCTATGCCAGTAGAGTGACATGGACCATAGGTCAGCGACGCCTCATAACTCACACATGCAGAGAACGTAAGCATAGCCGTTTTTCCCGCGCAAAGGATAGGAAACACTGGCGGGGGCGGGGGAACATGGCGAAATTTCCGCGCACGCTCACGCACGCGCTGTCCATGCAGCAACCGTTCGATAAACTTGCACGAATCTTGATGCCAAGTACTATAAATTGTAACTGTGGTGACTTTTATCTTTTCACCCCATTCTTCCTCGCATCATCTTCTTCCTCCAGCCAACGTCTCCTCGAGCTCTCCGACCGCACAGAGGAAAAACCCTAGCTTTTCCATCCAATCTCACAACCAACCTTCCTCTGCACCAATGGCTAGCAGCAGCACTACTTCGTCCATGGCGGCGTCGGACGAGGCCACGACCAAGCCGAAAAGCTCCGTCCACGTTCCGCCGGAGGGCGTGGTGGTGCCGTGTACTGCGGTGGTGGAATCCACCGGCGGCGACCATGTTCCAGTGGGGCTGGAACTGCTAGAGGAAGAGGCTGATTCCCACAAGGGGGAATGGCGCGGCTCGGACATCGCCAAGAACGATCTCAAGGAGATGCTCGCCGAGGGGTATCTCCCTATGACGGAGGGTCTAGTCTGGTGGGCGGCACCGACCGGCGAGGTCGTCCCTTCTCCCCTAGCCGGAGAAAAGGTATACCTCAAAGCTCAACTGGTGCGAGGCGTCTCCCTCCCAATCTCCGACTTCTTCATAGAAGTCCTTAGCCACTACCGGGTTCAACCTCAGAACCTGTCTCTGAATAGCATCCTCGCGCTTAGCAACTATGCGGCGCTTTGTGAGGGTTACCTAGGAATCGGGCCTAGGTTAGATTTGTTTATCTACTTCTTCACTGTCAAGAGGGAAACCGGAGTGAGCAAGGATGAACTTAGAAATTGCGGAACCATTAGCTTCAAGATCCGTCCTTGCCGGCGGTTCCTTGACATCGTAGGCCATGAGTCCTGCAAGAACTGGCAGAGGACGTATTTCTACGGCCCAGATATCCCTCTGGCTGGCCGAGAAAAAACGTACCCGGACTTTGTCGATGGAGCTGCCGCTGAAGCCCCGACATGGAGATCCCAAGCCCTCCTCCCTTCCGACGACGAAGCCTCACGCGCCATATGGCGGATCGAGAGGTTCGTAGAGACGGGTCTGACCGGGTTGGGCCTAGCCATGTGCTGGTTCATCAGGCGGATTTAGCCTCTGCAGCACCGCGTGAAGCTTATGCACGAATATTCCAAGGATAGTGTAACACCCTCAGAATCGACCTTATGCAAGTTTTAGTGCTTCCCGCCAAACCCGCATAGAAACGATTCAAAGGTGCCCACCAGGCACTTGCGTGCGGGTGGAAAACGAAGTAATATCATTACACAATAGTCCTCGATGGAACCCACAAAATATATATACAACAGCGACTCAATGAGTCAAGAATACAGATATACAGTACAAATATTCAAATCACCTTGAAAACGATACAGCGTCCGAGTACGGACAAGATGCAAATTGAGCTAAGAGCCCTCAAGAATAACCAATGGCGTCCATAACCCTGCCCAGGCCGAGCCGGAAGGGTAACCCTGCTAACGACGTCGATCTCAAAACCTGCTAAAACAAAAGGGGTGCCGACAAAGGGAAAAGGAAAAGAGAGAGCGGTCAGTACTAAGGCCAGTACACGGCGAGACTAGAATTCGGCGGTCCTCGCCTATATAGGTATGGTGGACTGAGCGGCAGCGCAGCATGCACTAAACAACCTATAGAGACTCGATAGAACTGGCGGCTATCAGATAGGGATAAGAAAGACCTATTCGGATCCAACCTGAAACTACCACCAAGCATACCCATCCTGGTATTTCCCCCTCGAGACCAAACGAGGAAGTCAACCGAGGAACTCACACAGTTGGCAGTTTTATTCATTCAGTTATAGTTGCGGCAATTACTAGTCAGATATAGATAGCATGAGTCATCCTGATATAATAAGCAGTGGGCAGTTTTAGTTAACCATTCCATTGTAGTTGCAATACTTACTAGTCAGATACAATTGTAACAGGTGACAACCCAAATCCAGCAGTTGTTGGCACTTTTATTTAGCCATTCCATTATAGTGAAGCTGATTACTAATCATTATAAAGTCAAATTTATGCCACTACTTTAGTTATAGTTGTCTATGATCGAGATACTGTGCTCCAAGTCGTCCATAACCGTGGACACGGCTTTCAGAAAGTTTTACCCTGTAGGGGGGGCACAAATAGCAACACACGCACGATCAACCTCGGAAAAAAAATAAAACCCAACGAGGCATCACGATAGAGCAATTGCAAGATTCATATAATATTTCAGGGGGACACCCCACCAAGCTACCCGCGACGAAGTTGGCCTGCTCCGAGATGGACCCAGAGGTTTCTGTCGACAGCTGTAAACGACTAGGAACCCGAAAGTGTGACTGGGCTTGTCGATACCGCATAAACGTATCACAATTCCTAAACAGTACAGGCGCTCCACGCGCAATCGTAAATAAAGCAGTAAAGCATGGCATAAGTACATGATAGTAATAAAGCCCCAAACTAGTTTGTGGCCCCAAGAAATAATATATGACTCAAGCTCTAGCTAGGGGGATTCATGGTCCCACATGCGGATAGTGCGAATATTCAAATAATGGGTATCAAGTACTCGGGGTCCTATGGGACACAAGTGGACGGTTAAAAACCAAATAACATCTATTGCCCATCTGTGCCTCTGCATTATTTACCTACTTTCAATTTAAATTATTAAACGATAATTAAAGCCATGCTCATCTCCAACATTAAACATGCGGCATTACTCCAACAACTGTGGTACTTGACGACACGCAACCTCACTTGAGCAAGCGACTACAACACGCAAGTCCATCTGTCTACCAAACAACAGGTAATAGGATGTGTCCAAAGCAATTTTAAGGCTGCAAGGGATATCACGGGTACGAAAACTAGAGCATCGTAACACAGATAGCAATAGAACAACAGGAGGAAATAAAGACTATAAAGTAAAATAAGTAGAAAGGGGGAGGATGCTCGCCTGAAAACATTGCCGAAGGTTCATCCGAAGATCGGGTCGACACTCGCATCAACTCATCGGCCTAGCCCGTGAAGAAGCAAAACACTAGAAGAAACACCGGATGCACTATTTAATACTACGGCAAAAGATCGGGAATGATGCATGTATGATGTATGGCATGGCAAGGATGCGATGCAATTAGGAAATATTAAGTGGAACCAGGGCCCCGACAATTAATTATTAAGTTCATGTTATTTAGATACCCTGCAATTTAAATGTTGTCTTATCAAGGTAAAATATTTCACCGATTCGGTGCACAAATTTAAATGGGACCAATATTAGACTAGATTCACCCGCATATGGTCCCCATATTTAATTTTGAGATGAATCAACTATACAACTCGGACCCGTGAAATATGTATGCAAGCATGTACAATTTGATATGCAACAATTCATATAGATGTTGATTTATAAAATAGGGCTCGGATAAAGGGGTCACACATGGCGGTCCGAAGATCTTGGGTCAATGTGGTTCGGGTTCGGTCTTGCGGGTATCGGTCTTTGGAACGGGGCATCGGGACTTCGGATCCGAGAAGAAGAGCGCGGCGACTTGACGTCCATGTAGAATATCATGGTGTGCCGTGATGGAGGGCTTTGAATCCGGCGTCATCGCCTTCGGGTTCTTTGTTGGCGTACTCGAGGGCTTCGGGTCCGTGAGAAGAACTTGCCGCGCCGGGGTTTGGTCTTCGAAAACCAGGAAGGCGATCTTGGTGTTCCTTGAAGAAGACCTTCGGGTTCGGTGGTTCTCAATGTCGCGTCTTGTCATCCGCGAAGACCTTGTCGATAGGGACAACTTACGATGACGGACTTGGTGGTGAGGACGAGAAAACGCATATGGCGACAACCACATGGTCTTCACATCTGCACCAAACCAACCTTCACTGTATCATCACCACCACATCATCGGATCCAATCCTTTTCAACAACGCTTCAACATGGCTTCACCAATATATCATATCCACCTGAGGAGCGAGCATCCAGTAGAACTCACGCGACGTACTGGAAGTAGGGGGTGCGGGCAGCGCGCTGCGGTACTGTGAGGTTGCACAGAGGCGACACCGAGAAGGCGGGGCAACGAGGAACATGTGGCGGCGGCGGCTCGTGAGCGGAGAGGGCGCTTGGGATGAGGTGTTGCAGGGGTTAGGTGAGGGAGAGTCAACGGGGGCTCAGCCGGCGCGCATGAAACCGACGGTGGACAGCGGCGCTTGGCGAGGAGAACAGACGGCGGCGGGGCAGACCTTGGAGGTGGTGCCTGCAGAGACGAGGAGGAGGTCACAGGGAGGTCTAGGCGGAGGTCACAGGGAGGTCCAGGCGTAGGGAGACGGCGGTGGTCGGGGTTGAGGCTGCGGCCAGCGCTGCTCGTGGCCTGGCGGCGGATGGGAGCAAGGAGAAGCGTCGGGCGATGGGGAGACGAGGGAGAGAGGGTGTGCGGGCAGAGGGAAAACTGGTGGCGGTGGCGGATGCTGGGGAAGGAGGGGAGCGACGTTGGGTAGGGAGCGACCATGCGAGGAAGAAGTCGCGAGGGGGTCGAGCCCGCGGGGTGTGGGGCGTGTGGGGCCAGACGGACGGGCAGTGGGGTTTGACCGTGCCTGGGGAGATGGCGGCGGCAGGTGGAGGGAGTTGGTGTGTGGTGGTTGTGGGGAGTGGCGACTAGGGATTGGCTAGGGTTTTCCACCGGTTGGGCCTTTTGGGCCTGGCAGGTTTAGGACTAGGTTTATATATATATATTTAAAATACTTTCTGTTTCTTTTCTTTTGTATAATAAACATATTTTTAAATAACTTTACACGTTTTAAAATAGCAAAAATATAATTTGAATAAATAAGGAGAGGTAATGCAGAAACCAATATAGGGTTTTATCGAAAAATAGTTCTGAGGCAAGGTATGCAATAATGATGTCATGATGACATAACGATGCAGGCACGATGATGGACAAATACAAACAACAGCGATTTTCTAGTAGTGGTTTTACCCGGGGTGCTACAGATAGGAAGGATAGCCTCCGCATCTCCGAGGACAACTTTTCAAGTGACTCTGTCAAGCTTCGTCTCAAGGACATAGTCAAGGTAAAGGACAGGAAGCGTGGCTTCACCATCACCTACGGCATGTTCGAGGGGGCACGTGCCCAGAGGTACTGTAACACCCTCAGAATCGGCCCTATGCAAGTTTCAGCGATTCCCGCCAAACCCGCATAGAAACGATTCGAAGGTGCCCACCAGGCACTTTCGTGCTGGTTGAAAACGAAGTAATACCATTACACAACAGTCCTCGATGGGACCCACAGAACAGATATATACAACAGCGAATCAAAGAGTCAAGAATATAGATATACGGTACAAGATCCAAATCACCTTGAAAAGATACAGCGTCCGACTACGGGCAAGATGCAAATGGGGCTAAGAGCCCTGAAGAATAACCAATGGCGTCCATAACCCTGCCCAGGCCAAGCCGGAAGGGTAACCCTGCTAACGACGTCGATCTCAAAACCTGCTTAAACAAAAAGGGGTGCCGACAAAGGGCAAAGGAAAAAGAGGAGCGTCAGTACTGAGGCCAGTACACGGCGAGACTAGAATTCGGCGGTCCTCGCCTACATAGGTATGGTGGACTGCAGCGGCAGCGCAGCATGCACTAAACAACCTTTAGAGACTCGATAAAATAGGCGGCTATCGGAGAGGGGTAAGAAAGACCTATCCGGAACCTACCTGATACTAACACCAGACAAGCCCATCCTGGTATTCCCCCTCGAAACCAAACGAGGAAGTCAACCGAGGAACTCACACAGTCGGCAGTTTTATTTATTCGGTTATCGTTGCAGCAATTACTAGTCAAGTATAGATAATCATCCTGATATAATAAGCAGTGGGAAATTTTAGTTAACCATTCTGTGGTAGTTGCGACACTTACTAGTCAAATTCAATTAGCATGAGATAACCCAAAACCCAGCAGTTGTTGGTACTTTTATTTAGCCATTCCGTTGTAGTGAAACTGATTACTAGTCATATCGGATACAGGTCAATTTATAACAGTAAACTTTAGTTTTAGTTGTCTATGATCGAGACCTGTGCTCCAAGTCGTCCATAACCGCGGACACGGCTTCTCGAAAAGATTAAACCCTGCAGGGGTGCACCAAAGTATCCACAAGCACTTCGACCCTTTTTGCCAGATCAGTTAACATACACCCATCGGTATGTCGACGGGGCCTAAGTCACGACGTTCCCAGACCCAAAGCAAGCACGGGGGGGCCACCCCACTAAGTACACCCGCAACAAAGTCGGCCGGTCTCCGAGACGGACTCAGGGTTTGCGACAGTGGCTGTAAACGACAGCAAATCCCAAAACTGGGACTGTCGATACCGCGAAAACACTCCGCTTCCAAAACAGCACAGCGTGCTCCTCACACAATCGTAAATAAAGAAGTAAAGCATGGCATAAGTACATGATAGTAATAAAGCCCCAAACTACTTGTGGCCCCCAGTACAATACTTTGAAATCAGGTACTAATCGATGGGGGGCCCATATCTCCCCACCTGTGGTTAGCGCGCTCGATCTCGGAACAGGTGTCAAGAACTCGGGGTCCTACGGGACACAAGTGGGCGGTCGGAAACCAGATATTATCTATCACCCACCGGTGCCTCTGCTTACCTACTTCAATTTTAGTTGTTAAACAATAATTAAAGTGAACAATAAGTAAAACCATGATCATCTCCAACATTGAACATGCGGCAAGACTCCAACAACTGTGGTACTTGACGACACGCAACAGCACTTGAGCGAGCGACTATGACACGCAAGTCCAACTATCTACCAATCAACAGGTAATAGGATGTGTCCAAGGCAATATATGGCTGCAAGGGATATCACGGGTACGGAAACTAGAGCATCGCAACACAGATAGCAATAGATCAACAGGAGGGAAATAAATACTATAAAAGTAAGATAGGTAGAAAGGGGGAGATGCTCGCCTGAAAATGTTGCCGAAGTTTCAACCGAAGATCGGGGCGAAGCTCACATCAACTCAACGGCCTTATCCGCGAAGAAGCAAAACACTAGAAGAAACACCGGATGCACTATTTAATACTACGGCAAAAGATCGGGGATGATGCATGTATGATGTATGGCATGGCAAAGATGCGATGCAATAGGCAATATTAAGTGGAACCAGGGTCCCGACATTTAATTAATAGGTTCAAGTTGTTTAGCTACCCCGCATTTTAAATGTTGCATTATCAAGACAAAAGATAGCACCGGTTCGCTACACAACTTTAAATGAGGCCAATATAAGACTAGATTTGCCCGCATATGGGCCCCATATTTAATTATAAGATGAATCGGCATAAGGCCCCCAAACCACACAGATATGCATGCAAGTATGGCAATTAATATGCAACAAGTTGTTATTACATTTATAAAAATAGGGTTCGAGAAAAGGGGTCACACATTAGGGGGTCTCGACGATCTTGGGGTTCCGGGGTTTGGGGTCCGGCCTCAGGGTTCAGGGTTCGACGAATTCATTCTCGGCGGAACGGCGTCCGGGAAGGAGGACTTGGTTCGGTGTCGGGGCGCATCGGACCCGCTCTGGTCGGTGTCGATCTTGTCGTCGCCGTGGTCTTCGGGTCCGTGTAGGCGGTCATGGCGTCCAAGGTGGCGAACTTGGCGTTCCGTTTAAACGACCTTGGCGTCCTTGTCGGAGTTCTCGGTGGCGATGTCGGTCTTGGGTTCGGCGCCGGCGGATCCTGGAGATCTTCAGGCTCGGGTCCTGGCGTGGCCCTTGGATCACCGGGATCGGGCTTCGGGATCGCGGTCATCAGATCTGTGGAGGATATCTTGGGGTTCCGACGGCCGTTGTCGTTGTCGGTCTCGAGTGGCCCTAGAGGTGGACGAACTTGGCGGTTCGCGGTGACCTTGACTTGTTAGAGCAACAGCACATGCATCCTGCCAACAGAGTACAGGACGGGGAGACGGCTCGTTGCCAGGCAGCAGCACAACCCGGAAGCAGACACAGAACGGTGGACGACCTCGGGCGGTGGGCTCGCTGCCGTCGGTGGCGGTTGCTCCTCGGGACGGACGGGCGCACGGCGCCGGGCGGACGCTGGCGGGGCGGCAGGGACGCGGCGAGGGGGCTCCCAGGGGCGGTGCGGCTCAGGGGTAACGGGGCCGATGCGGGGAGGCGCGGAGGAGGCCGGAGGCGGGGGAGCTCGGGCTCGGGCAGTGGCGCCGAAGGGCGAGGCAGGGCCGGCGAGGCAGACGCGGCGGCCGGAGAGGGGTCCTACGCGGGGGCGAGCTCGGGGCCTGGAGGCGGTGGCGGGGTCACGCGGCGGCGCCGGCTCCGGGGCGGCGGCCGGAGAAGCTCGGGGGAGGGGCCGGGGTCGGAGGGTGCGGCGGCGCTTGGGCCAGGGGCGACGAGGAGAACGCGGGCGGGCGCGGGGCCGGAGAAGAGGAGGCGGGGCGGCGAGGGGAGCGGCCGGAGGAGGAGCGATGGCGGCGGGGGGGAAGGAAGAGGCGGGAGCGGCGGCGCCGGTGGAGGGAGGTGTCGGGGTCGGGGGAGGAGGCCGCGGGGAGGATGGGGGAGAGAGGAGAAGGGGTTGGAGCGGGTGGCGCGTCGGGTGGGGGGCTGGGCAGGCAGTGGGGCTGGGGTGGTCCCGCGGGTCAGGGGCGTGGGTGCTGGCGCGTGGGGCCCGCGGGTGGGCCGCGGCGTGACCGCGTGGGGAGCGTGTGGGGGCGCGTGGGGGGCGCGTGGCCAGGGGAGGCGGGACCCACAGGGCAGGGAGAGAGGTGGCTGAGTGGGTGGAAGGTTGAGTGGAGAGTGGGGCCGGGGTGGAGCCCGGTTGTCAGTGGGGAGAGAGAGAGAGAGGGTAGATAGGGCTGTGGTGAGAGAAGGAGTGGGGGGAAGAGGGTGGATTGATGAGGTGGCAGGGTGGGTAGGAATTGGGGGAGAGGGTGAGGTGGCGAGCTGTGAGTGGTGGGTAGATTAGGACTAGGTAGGGATAGGAAATAGGGGGGCTGGTTTAGGTGGACCGTTTAATACTGGGGGTGGTCGACTGGGTCGAATCGGCCCGTTCGACTGCCCCACTAAAAATAATTGAATGTTTTATTTATTTCAAACAGACTTTTGCAAACCGATAGCAAACAAAACAAAATAATCCGGTGACCCGGGGTTTGCGTTTGAATAAAGACGGGGCGTTTAGAAAACGCAAATAGGTTTTTCCGCAAATAGTTTTATGCAAGCAAATGCAAGATGATGACGATGCTCAAATGCAATGTGGCATGATGACATGAGCATGCGGTCATGATGATGCAATGCACGAAAACAACGCGATTTTCTAGTAGTGGTTTTGCGGGATGCCACAGGTACTTGTTTATTTTCCGTGTATGACATATACTCTAGTTCTTTCGTCTTGCCTTAACCATTGCATCTAACACTTTGGGATTCACTTAACAGATGAAGAGTCTAGATGAAGGTAGCATGTCTATCCAAGTCTGCGACCCCAAGATGAAGGAAGTCAGCGTCGTGTCCGACGACGATGTCTCGTTGGCGCGAAAGCGGAAGAGCTCCACCTCTGACGCTGCCGACGGAGGGTGGAGCCTCCAAGAGATCCACCGCCTCCCTGGAGGTGAAGAAAATAAGAATGATTGGTATCCCGTTGACCAAAGCACCAACCATTGTGTAAGATTCTTAGCATCTAACATTATCTCTTCCTCGTCTTGTTCCTGTACTTATACTTTTTGCACGTTTCAGGAAGAAGGCCAGTATGAGTTTGAAGAAGACCTCCAAAACATCGGGGGCTTATAAAAACATCAAAGAAATGTTTAGTCAGTCATATCCCACCATTGCCCCTCCAACTCCATGTCTCCAGCCTGCTACCGCACCGACAAGATCTCCAGCAAAGGTAACGTCTGAACCTTCCACCATGGAAGTGGATCCAACCCCTTCTTAGGGAATCCCCGACGTTGTTGCGGAACTTGTTGTTGTCGGCGAGCAGGCGACACAAGAGAGCACATCATCCAAAGTGGCCAAAGCGCTGGCTAAGGATGCCACTGGTAAGGCAATGGTGGGAGGCGGAACTTCTTCCGTAGGCGGAGCCGTTACACCCAGGACGTCATCAGATCTCCCAAAGATCATCTACCCGGTGCTTGCACCGAGTAGCTCAGCTCTGGCTCCTGGGGCAGCGCCGACTTCTCCCACGTGTGGTCTTGAGGAGCTGCTCAAGCAGGCGGAGATTCTCCGTGTAAACGGCATTACTTTTAGCAAGTTATTCGCCGAAAGCACCAGCAACCTCAAGATCATTGCACTTGTAAGTTTTATATGCCTTTTGCATTTCATATGTAGTATCCCACTATATCCCCCTAGGATTTAGATGGAAAACCATAGGTTTTTGGGTCTGAATGCTCTAAGAGTGACTAAGATAGAAACTTCGCACTGTAGCCTCCAAGTATGTAGTTTGAATGAACTATTCCGACTAGATACTTTTAGAGTAGCATACGCAGTGTTTGTAAATTTCAATATTGTAGCCCCCAAGCCTCTAGTTGAAAAAGAATTAGTTCCGACTAGATGCTTAAAGAAAGACTAAGCATATTGCCGAGTTAAAAACTCGTACTGTAGCCCCCAAGCCTCTAGGTGGATACTTATCCGACTAGATGCTCCAAGTAGACTAAGTAACATTGATTTTTTTCGCAGAATGAGAATGCTCGGAGAGGCGTCACCACCGACAAGTTCCACAAGATGTGTGCTGATCTTGAAGCTGAAAAGGGTAAAAGTACCTTCTTAAAAGATCAAATCACCAAGAGCAAGAGTCTGTTTTTCTTTTCAATTTCGCACTCAATCTTGGTCTTGTGCCATTAACTTCTGACTACTCATTGTGCTTTGTCATTTCTCTGACATGCAGAAGCTATTGCCAAGGCGAAGGACATTGTCGAGCAATCCAAGCACATACAACTGCTGGATAGCGAGAACAAAATCCTCAAGCAGGAGAGGGCTGAATCTTTGAAGATGCATGAAGATGCTATGAAGGCCGTGCAGGAGTCCGCCAACACGGAAATCAACCGCCTGAAGGAGGAAATTGCAATCCTCAAGGAGCAGAACAAAGCTACCGCCGAGCAGAATACGCGCAACCTTGACGCTTACAAGTTCCTCCGACAAGAGCGGGATTCCATGGGGGAGACACTCCAGCAAGCTGAGGCTAGCATCTTTGATAAGCAATCTTCGTCTTGTACTTCTGTAAGTCAGGTACTCTGAAATTTTTTGTTGTGTTGAACTCATGTATTCCATTGCTTGGCCAGAAATGCATCTCCTATTGGTTTAACCAATAATCCTCCTCCGCCAAAGGAATGCATGGTTCTTGTCGGCAACTTCATCAGCACCGCCATCACCCAAGCAAAAGAAATCAACAAGCCCTTGAACATCAACATCAAAGCAGTGGACTCCGTCATGAAGTACTCGGAGATCTTGCGCCAAGCCCCCGAGAGGATCGTAAGCTGGAAAGCTTCTTGTACCCGGGCTAGTGCAAGGATGTCGCTGGCAATGGTCAAGGCTCACTATGAGAATGCCTACATCGACACGGTGACCTCTGGCTTGCCCGACGTAGACGATGACGGCCAGAAGATTGATCACGGAGCTATCTGGTCATCGCTCGTTGGGTACGACACCAGGGTAGCCAAGTTGGTGGATGCACACACCTTTGTACCTCTTGAGGTCATTGACGCCGACCAGTCCAACTCCTCCGAGTCCCTCAAGACTATCGACTTTGTTGACCAAGAGGACTTTCCTGCTGCTGATGACATTACTTTGAAATCTCCTGCGCCAGAGGAATGAAAAAACACTTATGTAATATTTGTTTCCTCTGGATGTATGTATGCGGAAAAACTATGGGTTTAACCTTAAGGAGAAAAACAATAGCTATATGTTTCCTGCTACTTAAGTACTAGTTCCAGCATGTATATATTTTTAAGCAAGTGTTGGCTTATCAATTACTCTGGTTTTAATGCTTGACTTTTCCTGAGTCGGAATACCCTTAGTCGGAACTTATGCACTCACGCGATGATGCCCAATGGCACCGCCAAGGACCTAAGCACAAAATCGCCGACTTCGAGTGCCAAAAGTCACTACTCCAGAATCCACATAGAAACAAAAAAGAACGTGTAGACTAGAAAACTTAAGCTAACACCCGTAGGCGGAATTTTCACAAGTGCAAATGCAAAACTTGCGCATAAAGGTTTTATACGATCCAAAAATGAACACTAAATGAGGTAAAAGACTCAATCATATGAGTGAACCAAAGAGCTTTATTTCATTGATCATATAAGAGGTATATGGTAGATAAAAAATATCCTAAGTGTAAAAAGGACGTAGTTGTGCTATGTTCCATGCCCGATCAAGCTCCGGGTAGTCATTATCCGGTCACGTTGCTTACGCTTATGATCCTCGTTTGTTCTATCCTCTAGTTCATGATTGTCAAAGAGGTAGTAAGACCCATTGAGTAGCGCCTTGCTAATGATGAACGGTCCTTCCCATGGCGGGGATAATTTGTGTGACTTCTTCTGCTTAAGTTGGAGCACCAAATCCCCCTCTTTAAATAAGTGATGCCAAACGCGGCGACTATGGTAGCTGCGTAGCTTCTGCTGATAGATGGCGCATATTTTCATGCCAATACACGCTCTTCCTCGAGAAGGTCCACATCTAGGCGTCTAGATTCTTCAGCGTCATCTTCGTCGTGGGCGGCAACTCTTGGTGAATTGTGAAGGATGTCGGAAGGCAGGATGGCTTCTGCTCCATATACCATTAAATAAGGGGTGTAACCGATGGATCTGTTGGGTGTAGTTCGTAAACGCCACAGAACAGATGGCAATTCCTCCACCCAGGCTCCAGCTGCTCTATGTAGTGGTGCCTTTAGACGTGGCTTGATTTCTAGCAGAATTAATCCATTGGCTCTCTCAACTTTCCCATTGGACTATGGATGTGCCACAGATACCAAGTCAAGTCGGATGCCCTTCTCCCAACAATAGGCTCCCACTTCTCCGAGTGACAAGTTGTTGCCGTTATCGGTGATAATGCTATGTGGGAGACCAAACCTCACTCCTAAATCTCAGACAAACCTAAGGGAAGTTGCCCCATCAAGCTTTTTAATGGGTTTAGCTTCTATCCATTTGGTGAATTTATCAACTGCTACTAGCAGATGTGATGGGGGAATACCAATCAGGGTATGCCCACGAAGTGGAGTCGCCAGCTGGATCACCAATCCCAGAGCAACTCGACTCGCCGGATACGATGACTGGCGCATATTGGATCCAGGCGACTGGCGTCCACTGGAGGCCTAAGACGGTGACTCGTATACAAATCCCACAAGCACTTGTAAGTACTAGTTGGCTGCATATATAAAGCCACCCGGGGCACCCCCACGAGTATGTCATATTAGATCTAGTCTCTCCCTCCTCCTACGGCAGCTCTCTTGTAAACCAATCTATGATCATATACTGCATTGATAGAAGGACGTAGCGATCCTCCATCGAGGGGACGTGAACCTGGGTACATCGTGTGTCAATCTTGCTCCCGGATTCTCATATGTCGCTTTGCCTCCTCTACGTAAGCTACTCCCAGTAGCATCTGCCGTGCAATACCATGACAATTGGCGCCCAACGTAGGATAAGCGGTGCTTGGAGGTGATAATCCGGGCGAGATACCTCAAATTCTTCATCAACGAGACTAGAGATTAGGCAGATCTAATCTCACGGATGGTACGACCGATGCAGCCGTTCGTCGAGAAGGCGCCCACGCAGGGTCGGCGCACTACTGGTGGCGATTATGAGCATGCAGATCTTCTCCGAGCTGTGCACTGGTGCAGATCGATCGCTGCAAGTCATCTAGCGAGCGTGCAAATATTCCTGCAGCATGCACTGGCACTTCATGTGGTCTTGATCAGACATCCCAACGGTCTTCCTCTCTTTGATATTAATTAGTCAATTTTATTCAGATCTAACCCCTTGCACAATATTTTTCTGTATGTATATAAACCGTGTGGAGAACTGCACCATGGGGAAAATTAATCGGCAATCCCAAGTCACACGGCGACATAGACCGGATCAAGGCCACCAGGTGATGAAGCAAGAGAATGAAACGCACATGGCCATGCGGTTCATGGGTTCTCTTATTTTAACCTTAATCTCTATCACCGCTTATTCTATTGATTTGTTATTTTCTTAAAACTAGACTAAATTTTTTCGTATGTGGTTTCTCATATACATACAGAAGAGAATCAATCCATGGATATAGGACGATCCTGCGACTGTCTTTGCAGTTTTAATCGCGCACTGCCTTGGCCGAGCTTGACTCCATCCGCCCATCTCCAAAAGTTGGTTCACGGCCACGCTCGGAGACTCGCCGCCATGAACTCGCCATCACGGATTTCTCCACGGTCGGGGACGCGTTCGCCGCGGACTCGCTGACTCATCTCGGCCACGGACTCGCCACGTTCGGCGGCTCGCCCATCCCCGACTCTCTATGCTACCGGCTAAACGCTGCACGCCTCCACCTGGCTAAACGCCAAAGCTTCTCCGACACGCGACTCCGTCGGACCAATGGTCCGATCGAGCTCGCTACCACTACTCGCTGCCGCGCCCGCTCCTTTTTAGCTAAACGCCGTACTCGAGAACTCTCATGTCGCTTACTCGCCCAGTGCGGTCTCGCTTGCCGCAGGATCGCCATCGCGACCTCGCCCTCGCGGCCTCGTCGTCCTCTACTTCGCCATAGCATGATCCCCGTCCGTCGCGTCGACCCCATGTTCACGCGCTGACTTCGCCAAAGCGCGACCATACGTCCGTCGCGTCGACCCCGTGTCTGCCGCGCTGACTTCGCCAAAGCGTGACCATACGTCCGTTATGTCGACCCCGTGTCCGCCGCGCTGACTTCGCCAAACCGCGACCATACATCTGCCGCGTCGACCCGTGTCCGTCGTGTCGACCCGTGTCCGCCGCGTCGACTTCGCCAAAGTGTGAGCATACGTCCTCCACGTCGACCTCGTGTCCGCCGCGTCGACTTCGCCAAAGCGCGATCATACGTCCGTTGCGTCGACCCCGTGTCCTCCGCGTCGACTTTGCTAAAGCGCGACCATATATCCGCTGTGTTGACCCCGTGTCCGCCGCGTCGACTTCGCCATAGCGCGACCTCCGTCTGCCGCGTCGACCTCGTGTCCACCGCGTTGACTTCGCCATGGCGCGACCTCCGTCCGCCGCGTCGACTTCCCCATAGCGCGACCTCCATTCGCCACGTCGACCCCGTGTTCGCCGCGTCAACTTCGCCATAGCACGACCTCTGTCCGCCGCGTCGACTCCGTGTCCGTCGAGTCGACTTCGCCATAACGCGACTATACTTCCGCTGTGTTGACTTGTTGTCCGCCGCATCGACTCTTTCCGGCTATGTCGAATGCGTACGCCGCGCCTACTAAGGGACCTTCAACGTCTGAGTCGCCAGAGAGGGTTGTATGCCACACTGCATGGACTCACCATTGGGCGTCTCTTCCCACAGGAAAAATCAATTCGTCTTTGTCAACCTTTGAAAGAGCGACTCGCAATGGCCAAGTAGTGCGGACGAGGACTCGCAAACCGAGCCTTGGATCGTCCATAAAAACGCTAACCGAGAGCCACCATTGGAGTCGCCTTGCTCGATTGGCCTTTCGGGCCAAGATAAATGTTTGTGCTACGCAAACAGCACCACGTCCTCAACAACCTTAGATAGCGCAACTCGCGCGGCCAAGTACTGTGGATGAGGACTCGCAAACCGAGCCTCGGATCGTCAAGGAAAAACGCCCAGCCGAGAACCGTCTTTGGAGTCGCCATGCGACTGGCCTCCTGGGCCAAGATGAGAGACTCTCTAAAAAATAGCGCAATCAACATCATCGCAGACTCGCCACACTCGGGGACTCTCCCCTCGCGGACCCGCAATCATCGCGGACTCGCCACACTCGGGGACTCTCCCCTCGCAGACTCGCAATCATCACGAACTCGCAATCAACACGGACTCACTATGCTCGGCAAAAATCACTACTATTTTCAGAATGTGTATCTCTAAAGAGCCTCAAGTCGCCTCTACAAGCCAACTCGAACCTCGGGGACTACTCCTAGGCATACTGCGTCTACGCGTGGTTCTACGACCATGGTTCGACACGCTCGTTGACTCGCCACCACGGACTCGCCCTCGCGTACTCACCACGCTCGGGGACTCTCCACCGCGGACTCTCCCTCGCATACTCAACACGCTCGGGGACTCGCCCTCGCGTACTCGCCACGCTCGGGGACTCATCACCGTGGACTCGTCCTCGCGTACTCGACAAGCTCGGGGACTCGCCACCGTGGACTCGCCCTCGCGTACTCACCACGTCGGGGACTCTCCCCTGCGGACTCGCCCCCGTGTACTCTCCACGCTCGGGGACTCACCATCGTGAGATCGCCCTCGCGTACTCGCCAAGCTTGGGGACTTGCCTTGCCCCTCGCGTATTCGCCTGCATCGACTTAGCGACTTCATCATCAACGATTTGGTGGCCTCCACGTCCTCTACGACAGCAAGTTGACAAGGCTCTAGCCAAACTTCTCCAAGGGGTGACTCCATCCAATGGCGACTCGCATGGCGCGTCGACTCGCCCAGGCGAATGAACTACTTTATGAGTTTTTACTTTATTTTAGGAGCTCGCCAACGACTCATCATCGACTCCACCCTAGAATCGCCTGCGCCGATTTGGTTTGAAGTCATCGCCGAGTCCCTGATGCGCTCGGGAACTACTGATGGGGGAATACCAATCAGGGTATACCCACGAAGTGGAGTCGCCAGCTGGATCACCGATCCCAGAGCAACTCGACTCGCCGGATACGACAACTGGCGCATATTGGATCCAGGCGACTTGCGCCGACTAGAGGCCCAAGACGGTGACTCGTATACAAAGCCCACAAGCACTTGTAAACCCTAGCTGGCTGCATATATAAAGCCACCAGGGGCACCCCCCCCCCCACAGGGTATGTCATATTAGATATAGTCTCCCCCTCCGCCTACGGCGGCTCCCGTGTAAACCAATCTATGATCATATACTGCATTGACAGCAGGACGTAGCGATCCTCCATCGAGGGGACGTGAACCTGGGTACATCGTGTGCCAATCTCGCTCTTGGATTATCCTACGTTGTCTTGCATCCTCTACGTAAGCTACCCCCAGTAGCATCTGCCGTGTAATACCACGACAAGATGCATAAACACACAAGGTGCCGTTTGTAATGGATCAACCATGTCTACCCCCAGACTGCAAACGGACAAGTTATTGGTATTGTTCATAGTTCCTGAGCTGGTACATGTGGTTGTCGGGCATAGTACTGGCATCCCATACAGGTCTCAACTAGCTTGTCAACGTCCTCCTTCGAGGTCAGCCAGTAGAATCCTTGCCGGAAGGCTTTTGAGACCAATGATCGAGGAGCGGCGTGATACCCACAATCTCCGAGATGGATCTCACGAAGGATTTCAATACCTTCTTGCTGGGAAACACATTTTAGGTATACACCAGTGGTGCTTCTTTTATAGAGTTGTCCATTGATTATGGTATAGCCCTTTGCTCGACGTACTATTTGCCGACTTTCGACCTCGTCGATGGGCAAAGTTCCGTGTACGAGATATTCCATGAATGGTTTTGTCCAAGCTGGAGGGACCTTTGTTACGGTATGAACAAAAGATTCAACTCTATCCGGGTTCTTGGGGTCTGCTCCCTTCATGGATGGTGTTCGTAGATGCTCCAGAAAAACTCCAGGCGGAATTGGTTTGCGCCCTGATCCAAGCTTTCAGATCAGCCGTCACATTTTCCTTCCTCATGACATACTTGACTTCGTAGCCCTCGAAGCACTTGGCTATCTCGTCTACTACATCTCGACATGTCGCCATCATAGGGTTCCGCGCGTTCCAGGTGCCAGCCACCTGCTGGGAAACCAAGTCAGAATCTCCACAGCAAACTATGCGTTTGATGCCAATATCCTTGGCTACACGAAGTCCGTGAATGGATGCTTCATATTCCTCCATGTTATTTGTAGCCTCAAAGTGGATCTGCAGAATGTATTGTAGCTTTTCCCCTATTGGTGACTGTAGCAGTACACCATCCCCCAAGCCGTTGAGTAGCTTTGATTCGTCAAAGTGCATCACCTAGTATTCTGGCTCTGGTACAGGGGTAGCATCCGGCATCTTCGTCCAATCTGTAATGAAATCTGCCAAGACATGTGATTTGATAGCGTCGTGTCTCTTGTAGGTGATCTTGAAGGCGGCAAGTTCAATGCCCCACTTCACAACCCTTCCTGTAGCATCGCTGTTATTGATGATATCGGACAGTGGAGCTTTTCTCACAATTGTGATAGGGTGCTCCTGGAAATAGTGCATTAGCTTCTGAGAAGCAAGGAACACTCCATAAGCTAGCTTCTGGTAGTGCGGGTAACACTGCTTGGACTCTGTCAAGACCTCACTTACATAGTAAACTGGTCATTGCACTCCATACTCATGCGTTGGTTATTTCCGCTCCACCATGACGATGATGCTGATTACCCGGTTGGTGGCCGCCATGTAGATCAACATAGGATCCATAAGCTCGGGTGCTGCAAGCATAGGTGCAGAGGAGAGTATCTCCTTTAGCTTCTTAAGCGCAGCATCTGCTTTGTCCATCCATGTAAATTTGTCCGCCTTCTTTATCAACTTGTACAGCAGCAGAGCCTTCTCTAAGTCGGCTGACGAACCGGCTTACTGCTGCAATGCAGCCTGTTAGCCGTTGGATGTCCTTTAGGCATGTCGGGCGGTTTATGTTTAGGATTGCCTTGATCTTCTCTGGGTTGACCTCGATTCCACGCTGGGAAACGATGAAGCCCAACAATTTGCCGGCTGGAACCCCGAAGACGCACTTCTTTGGGTTAAGCATCATGTTGTATTTCCGGAGATTATCAAAGGTTTCTTTTAAGTCGGAGATTAAGTCATTTTACTTTTTAGACATCACCGCTATATCGTACACATAGGCATGAACGTTCCGACCAATTTGATCGTGTAGGCAACGCTGCATAGTCCGGTGGTACATAGCACCTACATTTTTCAGCCCAAAGGGCATCGTGGCGTAGCAAAACGTGTCATAAGGTGTGGTGAACAAAGTGGCCAATTGGTCCGACTTCCTCATTTTTATTTGGTGGTATCCTGAGTATGCATCTAGAAAACACAAAAGCTCTGAGCCAGACGTCAACTCAATGACTTGGTCAATGCGAGCCAAAACAAACGGATCTTTCGGGCACGCTTTGTTCAAGCCGGTGTAATCAACGCACATTCTTAATTATTTGGTTCCCTTTTTAGGGACAAGTACAGGATTGGCCACCCATCGGGTGTGAAGGACTTCTCAATAAAACTAGCCTTAAGTAACCTAGCTATCTCTTTGCATATGGCGCGTCTCTTCTCGTCTCCGAAGCGTCGTAGAGGTTGTTTCACCGGTTTGCATTTTAGATCAATATTCAAGTTGTGCTCGGCAAGTTCCCTAGGTACACCTTCCATGTCAGCAGGTTGCCAGGAAAAGATGTTCCTATTCTCACGGAGGAATTCGACGAGCGCGCTTTCCTATTTAGGGTCCAGGTTCGTCCCAATGGCGGTGATCTTGGAGGCATCGCCTACCATAAGTTCCACCGACTTGGTCTCGATGGTGGCATTGAAGGCGGGATCAGAGTCAGAAACCTGCTTCTTCGATGCCGGCATCTCCGAGGCATCGACCTTGCTCTAGATCTCCTAGAACTCTTCGCTGTAGAGGACAACTTCTGCAAAGGCTGATTCTCCAATCTCGCAGTCCCTTGCTTTTGTAAAGCTTCCGGAGACGGTGATGACACTGTTTGGTCCGGGTATATTGAGCTTGTTGTAGACGAAGCATGGCTTGGCCATGAAGGCGTGGAAGATGCCGCGTCCGAATATGACGCGGTACATGCTCTTGAAGGGGACCACTTCAAAGGTCATGCGTTCTTGGCGGTAATTATTAACATCACCAAAAGCGACCGGAAGCGTGATGCACCCTAGGGACCAAGCCTCCCGGCCAGGAACTACGCCATGGAACACGGTGCTGGTCCGCCTTAGGTTGGTCTACGTTCAGTTCATCTTGTGAAGTGTATCCAGGTACAAGATGTTGATGCTGCTTCCACTGTCCACCATGCACTTGGTGAACTCATTGTCGTCACTCAAAGGGTTGATGACCATGGCGTATTGGTTCTCCGTTGGGATGAGGTCTGGGTGGTCCTTCCCGTCCCAAGTAATGGAAACTTCCGACCAGCACAGGTACTGGGGGACTGGTGGTAGGGTGGCCATCAGTATCCTCAGCGAGGTTTTCTGTGCCCGAACAGTTGGAGTGCCAAGGAAACTGTGGTAGACGGGGGCTTTCTTCTCGAAGGGGTTCTTGCCTTTATCAGCGTGCTTGGGGTCAACGTCCTCGTCCATGTCACTTGAATCCTTGGACTCTTCTTCCTTCTTCTTCTTCCCTTTGCCCTTGCCTCGGGGTCTGTTCTTCCGGCTTCTTTTGTAGCCGGACTCTGGGTCCTCCTTGAGGTTGTTCACAAACTTGCAATGGCGATTGGTGTGAGTGGCTTTGCAGTTGGCATCGAGGTGTACAAGGCATGGCATATCACGGTACTCCTCGTACGTTTGGGGAACGCGGGGCGCTGCCGGGGTAGTTTCACTACCTTGCTGCTGCCCACGACCAGCCCCCCGTCCTCGGTCATGCTGTCTGCCATCACCTCTTCCTACAAATGTCATCGCGACCATGTCGGAGGCTAGCTTTTCTTCTAGCAGACTCTTCCACTTGGTGTTATTATTCCTCTTAGCTTGGGTTGGGATGGACATTGCCGGCAAGGAGCCGCGAGCATCGTCGTCGGCAGCCGTGAACTCACTAGCGAGAGAGATCATTTGATTGAGATCTACCATGTGATTGTCCTGCAGGCGCTTCATCTTATGTCGGAGCAATGTACCCTTTTCGAAACCATCAATGTAGGCGGCCATAGCGGTCTGATCGTGCACTCCTGCGCATGAATTTTTCATATCCAGCCAGCGGGAGAGGTAGGCGCGAGATGTCTCGTATTTCTATTGCACGCACCGCTGTAGATCGCCAATAGTGTAGGGGCCCTTATACGTACCCTCAAAGTTTTGGTGAATGCTTCTTGCATGTCCAACCAGTTGCAGCTGGACTTTTCCGACAAGTCATCAATCCATTGGCGGGCCATGCCCGTCAACATTAGTGGGAAGTACTTGACGGCAACGTTGGGGTTACCCCCGGCGATCTCCACCGCGTTGTCGTAATCCTGCAACCACGTAGCTGGTTTGGCGGTGCCGTCATAGGGCTTGATAGTCTTGTCAATCCGTAAACCCTTGGGGTAAGTTGCGGTCTGTATTATAGTTCCAAAGCAACATGGTCCCAGGTACTGTCCTTCCTGGGCCTCGTGAATCTTGTCCAGGCGTCAGCGTGTGTCGTATGGCTCCAGGCTTGTTCTTTTCTTCTTGCCACCAGGGGATGGGCTGTGTGAACGACGCGGGCCTCCTCCGCCATGGTGGCTGCTAGGTGGCGATGGAGGCGGAGGTGGCGGTGGGTTAGCCTTCTTGCTGTTACCCTTCTGCGATGCCTCGCGTCTGTCACGGTTGCTTGTCGGACGTGGAGGGTCAGCAGCCGCGTAGTTATTGACGGTGTCAACCATGCCTTCGAAAGTAAGGTGTCCCGAGGCCTATTGCCGCCTTAGCGTCTGCCGGAGAATTGTACCGCGGTCTAGCCCTTCCACAAAGTGATAAATAGCATCATCATTGGGGTAATGTTCCAGATCGGCCCGTATACGGAGCCACCTAGCTAGGTAATCGCAGGGGTTTTCACCCTCTCTCTGAATGCAACGCGCCAGATTGAAGATAGTCACCACGCCAACAAACTATGATCTGTGCTTTCCAGACGCACGGGCGAAGCCGGCGGATTTGCAGCGATCTTCCACCATTATATCCTGCACAGGGGCGGTTTTGGTGGGCCTTGAATTTTTTCGATCTAAGCTGGCAAAATCCAAAGAGAGATCCGACTTCAATCCTTCCACGAACATATCCTCCCCGTAGGCGGTCCGTGCGGGCCTTGACGATCCTCCGACTTCCAGGGAACTAGTGCCCGAGTCGGTCTCACCGATGAAGAGGTGGATGTCCCCGATTGGGACGATTGAGCAGCGAGTGGGGTTTGTCTTTGCCGGGATCCAGAACTCGTCGGGAGGGATGATCGAAACATTGCTGGAGAAGAGAACACGGCCGATGGCTATGGTTTCGTCGATTCCTGCAAAGATCTTTGACCTCGCCCTTTGTAGAGCCCGGAGCGCCTCTTGCCCCACTGTGGGCACCAACTGTCGTGGTATTGCCGATGAGTACGCCATGAAGGGGTCCTCACAGCGCGTGTTTAGAGACGTGGGGTAAGGCAGAAGGTTGGCGGGTACGAGGTAACACAGCTTATCCAGGTTCAGACCCCATGACGGTGGCAGAATCCTACTCCTGCTATAAATCACTATAATAGCAATACGCCGAGTTACAGGGATTGGTTCGCTATGCGAGGTATGAGTTAATTGGTGCCCTAAAGTCTCCTCTAGGTCCGGCTTATATAGTCGCCAGATCCTAGGGTTATAGGCAAAGTCCTAGCCGGACAGGTTACAGAGTCCTACACGGTACACAACTAGTCTAACATGTCTTGCACGCCAAGGCTACGTGTACGTTGGTGACTCCTTCGTGGCCTTCCTTCATCCAGCATGGACCTTCCTTCTGGATCCATCTAACTGAGCCGCCCAACAGGCCATAGGTCTTGCTACCGACTATGGGCCACCTGGGTTATCCGGATTAGAGACATGCAATGGTGGTACCCATTTAGCATATCCCCAACAGGAGGTACCTTTATAACCATTACTTTGGGTGCTACAACAAAGCTCCTTGATAATATGATGGTTAACTATTCTGAATGGCACACTGAGAGAGCTCCACATGGTAAGAAGGTAAATTCTGTTGAAGAAACCTCCTCTTTGAGTGATAAAATTGATGTTATCATGGCTATGCTTGTTAATGGAAAAGCTCATATAGATCCAAATAATGTTCCTTTAGCCTCTTTGGTTGCTCAAGAAGAGCAAGTTGATGTGAACTTCATTAGAAACAACAATTTCAACAATAATGCCTATAGAAATAATTTTGGTAGTAATAATAATTATAGGCCTTATCCTTCTAATAATGGCAATACTTATGGAAATTCCTACAACAATACTATAAGTGCTCCCTCTGAACTTGAAGTCATGCTCAAAGACTTTATTAGTAAACTAACTACTTTCAACAAGACTGTGTTGGAAAAGCTTTTGAATGTTGAGAAAAAAATTTCATCTTTGTCTGAAACACAGTCCTCTTTGATTAATAAAATGGCTGCTAAACCTGGAACCTTGGAAAGTACCTTTGCTGCTACTCATGCCATACAAGTCACTATTGATGAAAATGTTAGACCGTTAGCTAAACTACATTCTAAGTGGGAAAGAGAAGCTGAAATTGCTAGAAACAATAGTGTTTGCACTATTACCACCACTAATATGGATGCTACCAAACCACAAGAAGTCCCTATTCCTCCTACCACAATGCCTAAACCAAATAAGTCTACTACCTGCGATGCTAAGTTTGATTTTGATCTTGATGGTTGCAATATCTCTGAAGTAATTATGTTCCTACAAAAGCTTGCTAGAATTTCAAATGCTAGTGATATGAATGTGGCTTTCACAAAACACATTACAGATGCTCTCATTAAAATTAAGGAATAAAAATTGAAACACAAAGCTTCTATTCCTAGGAAAGTAGAAGATAGTTGGGAACCCATCATTAATATGCAAGTGAATGACTTTGATCTCAAAGCTTCATGTGACATTGGTTCTAGTGTCTCTATTATGTCTAGAAAGATTTATGAAATGCTTGATTTGCCACCTTTGGAAGATTGCTATTTGGATGTCCCACTTGATGATAATGCTAAAAATAAACTCATGGGGAGTGTTAATGATGTTCTTCTTATGGTTAATAATGCCTATGTCCCAGTTGATTTCTATGTTTTGGATGTTGAATATAATGCTTCTTGTCCTATTACTTTGGAAAGACCTTTTCTTAGAACTGTTGGTGCCATCATTGATATGAAAGAAGGCACCATTAAATATCAATTTCCATTCAAGAAAGGTATTGAACACTTCCCTATGAGGAGAGAGAAGTTACCCTTTGATCCTCCTTTGAAAGCAAAATTTGATGTTAATGCTTCTTCATTTGAAAATACTTGATTCTTGCTTCTTGTGCCTAACTTAAAGGCGTTAAACAAAAGTACTTCTTGGAAGATAACCCAATAGTTTTCTTGAGTCTTGGAAGTTATTACTTCTATAATAACTTCTCCTTGTCCTTTTCGTTTGATTTTTGTGCCAAGAATAACCTCTAATGAGAGGGAAGTAAGATTTGGGGAGTTGTTGTCCCGAAACAGATTTTTGTGCTCTACTGTAAAAATTATTGAACAATTTCTGTAAGTCGGATTGAGCTGTAATTGTCTGAATAAATCCCCCAGGTTGTTATCTAACTTTTGTTAGTTCAAAACCTTTTGATTTGAGCAACAGAAGGTCTTCGAAAAAATCGGGTTTCACCTGTTGGTCTGTTTTGACAGATTTCTGCTATTATTTGCATTTGCCTCTTTATTGATTTCTTTTTGGGTTCTCTTTGGGAAATTGAGCTTTTTAAGGGAATTGCTATAGTAGCTTGTGTTTTTAATGAAAGTTTTGTTGTTTGAAACTAAACCCAAAGGTCTATTATCTTTTGAATGAACTGATGTTGTAAATGAAGATTGTGTGAAGTTTTGTATGAAGGAAAATTTTCAGGTGTAAGGGAAGAATGATGTGATGAGATGAGTAATGGACAAAAGCTTAAGCTTGGGGATGTCACCCCGTGTCACCCCAAGAAATATTCAAGAGCTACAAGCATCAAAGCTTGGGGATGCCCAAATCATCCCCTTCTTCATCAATAAAAATCTCAGGTCTTTCTAGACACTTCGTTTTATTATTTCATGCATTGTTGTTTTGTTGTTGGAGTGTCTTTAGTTTTCGTTTTTGGTTTTTGTTTGCTTAGTTTGCTTGAATAAAGTAGTTGGACCCCCGCTTTCGCTGTGTTGTTTCAAATAAGTTGATTGGTGTTGGAAGGAGTAGGAAGTTCTTGTTTTAGTAATACAAGAAGGAGCTTGCTTTGACAGTGACTTAGACTTTATCATGTCATGCTAGATGTTGTTTTGACCTTATGCTTAGTTATTATTGATGTAGCATGACTTGTTCCAAACAATTAGGATTGCTTAATGTGCCTTGAAAGAATCATGCATTGTTTTAGCATACAAAAGCATAATATTATGGTATTCTCCTTTGAAGCTTTCTTTGGGTTGACTTGGCACATGCTCAACACCATGTTATGAATATGAACCAGTCACCTTAGCCTCATTGATCATTTAGTTTTTGACTTGTGGTACCACTTTATGCTTTGATTAGTTATGTTTTATCGCTCTACATGATTATGGCCATTATTGCTCTCTTAGTTGGTCGCTCCTAGTCTTTTGCTAGCCTCCACTTGTATTGAGTAAGCTCTACTCATGTATCCAACTCTCAATAAACCAAGTTATTCCAAAGTGTCCACTATAAATTCCTATGCATGGTGTGTTACACCATTCCAAGTATATTCTTGTTTTGTCTACCTTCCAATTAAAAAGTCACTTTGTTATGATAAAATTAGTGATTAAATCTGTCACAAACTTGATGGCACACTTTATTTTTCTTTCCCCTAGTAAACTTGAACTATTGTGTCATCTATGTTGTATATGCTTGCACTTATAAGTTGGTATTAGCAGAACCGTGCTGTCACGGGGAACGCTTTCAAAACCTGTAAATATCTACCCAGTTGATATCATGCTCTTTTGTTTATGGATGTCGTAGGTGTGAAATAAAAGGGGAGCTTATAAGTCCATGGAGTTATGTATGTGTGTTAGAGAAACGCCTGGGCCGCTAGCCTAAGCCATGCCTAATCATGGTGGAAACTTGCAGCATCACCATAGTGAGCAATCTATGAAGCATTCTTCTTATATAAAAAAAAGAGATAGAAAAAAGAGATTGAGAAGAAGAAAAAAAGGAGATGAGAAAAGAGGAAAGAGAGAAAAAAACATCATTTTCCCATGGTAAATAAGAAGATTGCTGAGATGCTCATTGTCTGCTTGCCTTGTCATTTTGATATGGGATAGCTCCTGTATCATGGGGCAAGGGATACCCTGTTGGTGGTTCTCTATGATACACATGTACTTACTATGACAAGAACTTACCAGTGACTAAAGTTGAGTAGCATGAGGAGCGGCCCTCGTACTCAGGGGACATGAGATTGCCAACTTATACTTTGTCAAGCATATACTCCATAATTTTGTTCACTTTAACCTTAATCACTTCAAGATGCTTATGATAGGGGCAATGAGAGCTAAAAGTTAACAAGTACCATAATTTTTGTAAGCTCTTTATGAAACTTGAAATCCCTGCTTCCCTTTGAAGGGCTTTTCTTCCGCTTTTATATTAAGTCTCCACCTTCTATCCTTAGGCACCAATTAAGAGAACATAGTTGCCATTCTGTTCTATGTGCATTGTCCCAAAACTTATTGATTGATTCATATTGTTGATATTGCTTGTTCTTGAACTATTTGTATCTAGTCACCCTTATGAACTTTGAAGATGTCCTATGCATTTATGCTACTCCATGAGGGACAAGCTGAATGCCACTATGCTACGTTTTCTATATGTGAAACAAACAAACGTCTTTCAATACATTGTTATTCATGATATTTGTTTGTATCCTTTCATGTTGCAGCATAGTTACTTTATCTTGTTGTTAGAACTTCATCTTTCATGCTCATGTTTAGAGTACTTTGATCCCAGCTTTCAATGCTTGAAAAAGGTTTTATCTTGATTGTGATGGTGCATGTCACCTCAAAAATTATTCTTTTTATCACTTACCTACTCGAGGACGAGAAGGAGTTAAGCTTGGGAATGCTTGATACATCGAAAACATATCTATAATTTTTTATGTTCCATGCTTATTTAGTATCCACTTTGCTTTTTCTACACTTTGAGGTATTTTTATATGTTTTCTAGGACTAACCTATTAACAAGATGCCACAGTGTCAGTTGCCTATTTTCTGTTGTTTTTGGTTCCAGAAAAGCCGGAAAATGAATATTCTCAGAATTGGATGGGACAAAATCCAAAGTCAATATTTCACTGAGGAGAACACGGAGCCAGAGGACGAGAGGGACGAGGGGCCCACACACCCTGGCCGTGCGGCCAGGCCTGGCCCGCGCCTGGGGGGTGCAGCCGCCTCGGGCACCCCCTCGGTCTCCCCCTTCACCTATAAGGAGGCCCCGATGCTAAAACCCTAAGTACCCGATCAGATCTCCACGAAACAGTCAGTAGCCGCCGCCACCATCATCCCTAGATCGGGGGGATCTGAAGCTCTTCCCGGCACCCTGCCAGAGGGGAGAGATAATCCCGGAGGCCTTCTTCATCACCATGCCAGCCTTCGGTATGATGCGTGAGTAGTTCCACCTTGGACTATGGGTCCATATAGTAGCTAGATGGTTGTTTCTTCTCCTTTGTGCTTCCATGTTTAGATCTTGTGAGCTTCGTTCATGATCAAGATCATCTATTTGTAATCATGCATGTTGTGTTTGCGGGGATCCGATGGATATTGAGATTACTATATCAAATTGATTAATGGTTTTATCCTATTGATTCTATCATGTCTGTGTTGTTTGAGATCTTGCATGCTCTCTGTTTCTAGTAGCTATCTTGGCCAATTATATGCTAGTGACTCCAAGAGGGAGTATTTATGCTCGATAGTGGGTTCATGCCTCTATTGAATATGGGGAAGTGACAGAAATCTCTAAGGTTGTAGATGTGATGTTGCTACTAGGGACAAAAAATGATCTTTTGTTCATGGAACAATTTTATTGTTTACTTTACACACTTTGCTTAAAGCAGTTATCCGTTGTTTGCAACTTAATACTAGAGGGGGTTCGGATGATAACCTAAAGGTGGATTACTAGTCATAGATGCAGTTGGATGGCGGTCTATGTATAGTTGTATTGCCCAATCGAATCTCATAGGATCATGAATGTCTAGTATTGCATTGTTATGCCTTGCTCTGTCCTGTCAATTGCCCCGTTGTAATTTGTTTACCTAGCACGTTATGTTGTTTATCTTAAGGGGAACACCTCTAGTGAACTGTGGACCCCGGTCCAACCTTTACCATTGATACACCTTCACTTGTTACTGTTTACTTCCTACAAGCCACTATTACCTTCCACACCATATGTTTAATCCTTTGTTTTCAGCAAACCGATGAGATTGACAACCTCACTGTCCGTTGGGGCAAAGTATTGAGTTTGTGTTGTGCAAGTTTCCAAGTTGCTAGCAACACCTTTGAGTCGTTTCCTTCCTCCTACTGGTTCGATAACCTTGGTTTCTTACTGAGGGAAAATGTATTGATGTACTCATCATACCTTCCTCTTGGGGTTTCCCAACGAAGCTCTACAATGATCTGAGCCGCATCACTCCCTTTATTTAATTATATCGATGATGCTTTCTTCTCTCATATGTGAGTAAGTTCTCTTGGGCGTGGGAGATATAAGGGATTGGTGAAATGTGATGTGCCCATACAATTTCCATTGAGTTTGTGGTTGATTTTAATTACTATATTATGTGTGCTTGACTATCTGTGGAATGCTTGTTGTCAATTTAAGGGCCCAGACAACATGATGCTTTGTTCTACATAGATAGAATCTTGTTCGCTAGCAGACCGGCGACCCCCGAGTGACACGGGGATATCAATGGGAAACTAGTTTGACTCGAGGATCACGAGGAGCCACTATGCTTATTGCATTAGTCTGATCCAAGGAGCTTAATTGCTAAGCAACCTGAAGGATCTTAATCGTCTAGTGACTGACCATGGTTGTGGTAACAGGCTAGTAGGATTATTGAAGTTGGGATGAAATCTACCAAGAGGAGTTCTGGCTAATTATGGGTTGCTCGCCTACACAGATACTTATAAGATTATAATTGTTACACTTATCACTCATCCACCTGGCACATTCACTATCACCATGAACTGAATCTCCCGCACCTATTTTGTCATCTGCAAAAAACAACAAACAAATCGTTCTTTACTTTTATGCTTTTTAATTTCGAAGTTTATATTTTAGTTCTATTTAAATACATTTCTTTAATCCAACTTATATTCTTATTTAAACGAGACTTCACCCATAAGCACTTACCTTTGGGCTCCCTGTGGGATCGACATCTTAACTTCGAAACTAGCTACAAATGATTTGTGCACTTGCTGCCATTAGTCATGCTCCTCCTTGTCGGATGAGGGCGTGCGGCTTCTGGTGAATTTCACCGCAGCCTTTTTCTTTGGCCCGGGGTCGCTTCCCCATGTAATATGGCTCCTACAAGCCCGATAGGTCAGAGTTGCAGTTGCTGCTGTCATCTGAATCGCTTCTCAGTGATGGTGCACTCAGGACACCAATTGGCGGCACCCACGGAGCGGGTACGACTGTCGGGGGCAGTATTCGCTCAGGGAGGCGAAGGGTGCCGATCTGGCCCATGTGGAAGCAAAAATTCTTGAACATCAGTTCGACTCTGTCTCCTATGGAGTCAAAGTTTGGGCGAGTGGACGGTGAAGTAGATGGCGTCGAAGAAGAGGTGATTCTCCATCGTGGATGAGTCAAAGACGGTGACGGATTGGATCATCATGATCCCACGATCAGCGCCCCCAGTTCCCACAGACGACGCCAATTGACAAGGGTTCGACTCATCAGTGCCCATTGTTATGGACTTGGGTTTAGAGAAGATGGGGAGGCTGGAGATCACGGAACGGTTAACAGACTCGTAACAAGAGGACACGAGGTTTACCCAGGTTCAGGACCCTGGAGGGAAAACCCTACTCCTGCTTGTCTGTTCTTGATTGATGGCGATGTCGATGGTTACAGGGGTGCGCAGATGCAATCTGGCGTGAGGTGTGTTCTAGGGTATGAGGTCAGATCCTCCTCGCCGTGCCCTCCTGGCCTTTATATGGGGAGGCCAGGTCTCGGGATAGGTCGATTCGGTCACAGATTAGGGTAAATGTAACATCCCAGCATTAGAGCTTAGAAATAAGCTAAACACAGATGTGTGCATTGTATTCATGCATAGAAAATCCGAATAATTTTCGCGCTTTTGAACAAAAATTGTCAAAGGGATTGGAGCTTCTCTTAACTTGATGGAAATGAAGTAGATCATCAAGTTGACTATGATAAGTTTCAATATGACCTTTGCTAAAACCTTATTTTGGGTAAACATGATTTGATCTAAGGGTAGATCTAATATAATAAAACTAAACCACCAACACATTACTTAATGTTTGATGTTAATTTTTAAGAGATCATATTATATAATTCATTACAACAAACCATGAATACCAAGTTATGAATATAACTTAATTATAGGATGTAACAATCAAAACTTAACTTATCTTAATCTTATATACTTATACCATGAGTATCATGGTAATACCTAACCTTAACTCTTAAGTGAGGTTGAGTAGGAAAGAAACCAAGACAATAACATTCACCATATATCTTTCTTTCCATATCAATTCATATTATCCCTATTGAATCATATTCTAATATCTGTTGTTTATCAAATGTTGAGTAATCAACTATTGACTCACCAATTCTTAACCTATCAATTCTTGATCTACCAACTATTGTCCATATCATAGCATTCACTTAAGGTCTATAAAGAAAGAAGTAAGAAGAGGTAAGTGGTAATTCTAGCTTGAAATATCATCTATATAATAGGAGAGTTTGAAGAGAATTGAACTAATATGAAAATTAATGGAGTTAACTCACTTCTAAATGGATGGAAGAGTTATTTGAAATAAAGATATAGGTGGTAACAAAAAGGATTATAAGGATGATTATTGAAGATAGTCACAAGGAGTAATCCTATTGGATTAAGAAGGTATAGTCTATGAATAATACCATCTACTTAGTAAGAGATACTGAGAAGATAATTATAATACAACTATAATGTTGTATTGATGAAGGCCTTGATTAGCCAACAGGAAACCTAATTCATAAATGTTCAAATGATTATAATGATCATGTTGAAGTCACTAAGAGTGATTGATTATATCATATATAAGAACATTGGTGGATAGAACATGAGTAAAACCTAGTATATATATGTTATCCTAGGTTAGCCATGACAAGTCATCATGATATAATGTGAAGTTTGAGTATAAGATACTGGAGTTAAGTAGATATAAGGTAGTATGATTAAGATGAAGCTAGAGTAGCATGGAGTTATTGGAGTGATATTAGTGATGGATGACAAAAGATGTCTGAATGGAGTTAACAGTAACCATTTGTTTAATTGAAGGTTACCATTAGTAAATTGATATAACCAAGTATGGATAGGAGTAGATTATGAAAAGCTTCAGTGACAAGTTTCTAAGATTCATAAGTGAGATCACAAAGTAATTATGAAGAAAGGGAGTAATCATTCTAGTGAAATTGGAATCATTAGAAATACCCTAGAGATAAGAATCCTCCCTATAAAGAGATCATGTTAAGCTTAGTGTCAAGATCATTGGATTACAAATGGATTTAGAAGGTGGAAGTGTTGGTAATAAAGTTATTTAAAAACAAAGCTCATCATGTTAACCGTGATGATGAATATGAACAAGTAATATATCTAGAAAAGGAATTCCTTAAATAAGAGTACAAACTTATGAATAATGGAAGATAGGAATTCTTGGTAAACACTCAAGTTTCAATCTTTAACCAAACATATTATCCATTTTATCTGTTTTATTTAACATCCTCTTTCCACAATGACTTATAGGAATATTTCCCTAAAGCAAATCACCGAAGTATAAATTGCCACTCCACAACATTAAAATAATAAGTGCCTAGAAACTATAATTATCAACCCTTATTTTTAAGTCATACTAAAAAGAATAACTCTAATACTTTACCTTATATCATGATCTCATTTATGCTCACAAATATAAGGGCAATATGTCTTCAACCATAATGTTCATTCACATTTATAGAACAATAATATAAACCCTAGAATGAACTATTTCTACCAATGGTATGCCTTGATAAAAATCATAGAAATATAGGATAACTACGAAGAATCTATATAAGTGCCCTAATTGTTCCTCGAGAATATGGATTAATTGTTTCCTATTATTAAAATGCCCATTCTTGTGTGCTTGAGCTTAACTAAATTCAAATCATAAAACAAGAAATTTTGAAACAGATTTAATAATAAATTTAAAGTATGTTATGAAAATAAAGATTCATAACAAAAGTACTTACATAAAGAAAAATAAGAAATAAATAACATTATATTAAAAAACTCATAAAAGAACCTTAATACACTTTATTATTGCTGCAACCATTCAGCAAATAAAATCTATAAATAAAAATACATATCAAATAAGCAAATTCAAATCTGAAATCACAACAGAAAATAGAAAAAAAGGATCTGGATCGAGCAGCAGGCCGACCCAACATTTCCTCTGCTTATTCGTCGCTCACAGGCCACAGCCAGCTCTCTTCGCTCGATTCATCGAAGCCCAACACCGGCCCAGACCCACGTACCCCTTTGTCCATTCTATCGTCATCGTCCACCTCTCGTCGCGCCCGAGGCAGCTCGCTGGTGCCAGCGCTGCCGCTCGCCTGCATGGAGATTCGTGCCTCCGACCACCAGAGGGGATAAGGAGGCCACGACAACACCGCTCTGTCTCGTCCTCATCCACTCCCTCTTCCTCTGAAGCTCTCTCTCTCTCGATTTCTTCCTCAGAGCTGAAACCCTAGCTAGCCTCGCCGTCGTGCCGCACCTCCCCACACCTTTCCAAGTAGCCATGGAGACGCCCCGTTCTCCGTAGATCCTCTAGGTGGAGTCCAACATCAAGGGGAGCACTGGGGAGGGAGGATTTTGCCATTCCTTTCCGCGGTAGTTCATCGGAATCCTCGTCGGAGAGCTCGTCTCCGACCACTCCAGTCCTTGCCGACACCACCACTGCAACCAGGGTGAGTCACTGATGCTCAAGCATTGATCCTCTCTTCCTGTCGCGCTCTCTAGCATGCTCGCGCCATAGCGCCGCCGTACGCCGCCGTCAGTCGTCATCATTTCCGTAACTTCGATGACCATATTTGAGCAGCCGCCACTAAATGGTTCAGCATATCACGCTAAATCAAACTAGACTAGTTTCGTTTGTTAGGGCGCCATAGATCGTCACCGACGACCATCAACTGGCAGTGGTGGCTGCGCTGACGTCATCCTAACGCCATGCTCATGTCACCCTTGACCTAGTCCACTAGTTGACCAGTCCATGCCTAGGTGGCATACTAACGTGGCCCTGACACCATTGGTCAGTGACCTAGGGTATCTCTGGCCGTGGTGTAAACATTTATTATCTGTTTAGAAAATAAATAAAATGTTATAACTCCAAATTTAAATATTCCAGAAATTAAATAAAATCATTAAATCTTATTAAATCAATAACTTTTGTTTTATAATTCAGAAAAATATGTGTAATATATGAAAATGTTTAGAAAAACGAAATCTATAACTTAAAACTATTATCAAACATTATTATAATAATTAATTAAATAATTATTACTTAATAAAGATTTTATAAGTAATAAAACATTGATAATTCATATTTTAATACTGGTAAATGATAAAAATATAAATAATATACTAAAATTCCTAGAAAAATAAGAACTAAAGCTTAATCTTATAATCAAATATTATTATTTCACTTAGTTAAGTATTTATCATTTATTAAGTATTTATAAAGTATTAAATCTTATAAAAATCATATCTTAATAATTATAAATCACAAAAAAATGTAATATACCAAAATGATCACAAAAATAATTTTTACATGTTAAAAATATAACATTTCACTTTCAAAGTAAATAAAAAAATTACTACCCTAATAACTAGAATTTAAATCTAAATTCCTTACATATTAATTCATATAAGAGTAAGTAAAGTTTGCTAATATTTCTAAAATTAGTCAATTAAGTCCTACTACTAATATTAGTCTTTAAAAAATATTAGGAAGTCAAAATGGTTCAACACATTTTAAATATAATCTTATTGAATTATCATTCAACTATAAATGTAAAATATCTCTAAGTAATTCTTATTCTAATATTAAACCTTCAAAGAATCATTGTGGCTAAATAAAACTTATTCCTATGTCTCAACCACAAGTTAACAACATACCAAGATACTATAGTGGATTCATAAGTGGCTAAGTAATATTGTTTACTTATTAACAAACCATAACCAAACCTTTATAAGTAGGTAAATGATTCCATTCTAGTATAATAATAAGAAATCACTACTTAAATAAAAGTACTACCACTTTTAATTAAATTTAAAGAAATATTATGAGAAAAACAAAGTACAATTGTCATAAGCATTGAACCTTAAGTTCATCTATATTTTTTTTAAAGTTAACTTTAGTCTACAAGATTTTAAATATAACTAACAACCTTATTATATGTTTTATAGTTAACTTTGGTCTGATATAATTAAGTCATAAAGCATCTCAATTCCAAACTATTCAGTCAAGCACAAATAACATCAATCACATTCCATCAATCATATCCTAAAAGACGTCAAGGTTGCTTAAACATTAACAAAGTAATCTTTTCTTCAAATGTTATTCTTTTTGCTACTTCAAACAACAAGTCTTAAACTAATATTTTCCACACTTAACAACAAAACTCGAGGGCTTTCATCATAATCTACAAATGTTCATTAATCATAAACACATTGTTTGAAACTTCACTTATATACTTCGGATTGTTAACACCTAAGTTTCTCATAAATATCATTGTTATAACATAAAAATTTAAAGATAAAACAATTCTTATATGAGCAACCTTGCATAGCATTCCTCATTTGAATACCCTATGGGTTGTGTGATATTTTAGTTACACATCGTCTCACACAACCTCACCAGCCTTAATAAGAAGCACAAGTGTGAATCTCATCTAAAAGTATAACACATTCTAAAGAAACCTTTCCATTTTCCAAACCTTAGACCAACACTTATTTGGGGATATGAACTTATCCAATTGCATTACATTACTTATGCATAATAGCATCCTGCTTCTTTAATCATTAGTCCTTACCGGACCAATGATGCTGATTCTAGATATTGGATCTTATATTGACTCGAAGACCGTGAGTGCATAATCCTGCAATCACAAAAGGCAAGTTCACACTTGCTCATGTCATTTGATTATTTTCAGTAAAGTATTTTGCAAATGCAGTGTTGTCATCACCTGCATTTCAAAAAGGTCGGAAAACACTATTTTCATAATAATATGATTATAGGTTATTTACCATGAGGTAATAACCTACTATGAAAGTTTCGGTGGTAAAGGAACATATTATCTAGGACTTAACAATCAATGTCGCCAGTGATTCTTGCGCCGTATATCACGCGTTAACCATGAGATTTGGAATGGGACGGAGAAGTCAGTTGTATCTTCTTCCTCTCGCATGTAGCCGGATGTGTAGGTCACGGCTGTTATCCTCGTAGCATGCATATTAATTGGTAATTCGTAGATGATATGCAGCATATGGGTGGGAACCCTCATCGTCCAACGATAGTTCTGGCATCTAACGGTCTGTACAAACCATTGTCGTAATTCAATGGGTGGGCATGGTGTATACCAAGGAGGCATGCGGGGTCGCGAAGGGGGCAGTGATTGGCTTGGATCTTAGTCTGGGCCCCACACCAAGAAAGTGTGGACGAGAATGCAACTGGGATGTGCATAAAAAGCTAAGATCTCTCATGAGAAAAGTAACGCACCTCTGCAGAGTGTAAGAACTGTAACTTGTTACTCCCTGTTCCGGGAAAGAGCTGTGAACGCGGCGGGAAAGGAACTTCATGAAAGTTCTGGTAAACCCGTGAAGGCTGAAGGACATAGCTTTCCAGCATAAAAGCTACCTTTGAAGAAATGTTTACGAAAACTTGCATATCCTACGACCTATGGTCTGCGGTTGTAGATATAGTGCATCAAACACTCCTTTTCTAGTGAACTTGCTGAGTACGCTCGTACTGAACGTATCTTCTTAACCCTTGCTAGATTCTGGAGTCATTAAGATGACCTCTACATCAAGTTATACTCCAGGAGTCATCATCAAAAGCTCAAGTCTTCAATGAAGTCAAGAAAGTCAAAATACACATCAACTCAAGTGGAGATGAAGTTACGGATTAGATAGAAATTTAATCTCTAACCGTAAAACCTACTTCTGTTGAGTGTTGCATTAGCAGCAATACCAGCCAAATAGTTTGGTACTGACTTTATTAACATCTAAGTTGTGAGTTATTTATTGATGATTCTTCGTTGGAAGAAGTTTATTTCTCTCTCTTTAACCTAGATTGTTTTCTGGATCTTATGTAAAGAGTCGAGTTGTAACTTTTAGCTATGTATTGGACCTGTTGTGTTTCTGTTGTACCACTCTGAGGGATGTAATACTAATGAACAGTGTTTCATTGGTGTTATGTCAACGACTATAGTATACTATATCATGCAGTGGTATGCTGGGTCACCGCAGTAACTCCTTTGAAATTCTATCTACACTTAGCCGTGTCTTCCAAGAAGTCGAGTTCTCTCCGGGCATGGGCCATCCGAAGTCTCCTTGGGCTTCATGATTATAGAAGGTCTTGCTTGTGGGCCTCCGCTGGGCTGGACTAGGTAGGCCAATGTCAGGTACCCGTAGGGCATATCTATGTCAGTTGCGCTGCGGAGATTCCAAGCCAGAGATCTATTTCCGCACTCCTGGTAGGGATCAAGGAGCCAGAGGTCGTCATCGTACACCATATGTGTACGGAACCACGAGAGGCCACACTTGGGGCACATTGGATGTCGTGAGCCGGACTGTTGCACGGTGATGGAGTAAGGGGTGTTTTGCGAGGAGCTTCGCGACCTTGAGTTCGGCTACGTGCACGACTACATTAACCATGTTCCCCTCGGAACATTAACCACTTTCGGACTACAAGGGTATGTATCTGAAACCTTCGGTCGTTACTGCATTACTAATGGATAGATATTGGGCATTAGGGCAACCTGTCGTAGGAAATTTTTTGTTTTCTGTACCGGAACCCCATCAGGATCTGGTTGGAAGAACATGTCTTAAAGTGATTCCTGAGTTAATCAATAAACCAGAGTTAAGTTTGTTCTTAAATTAGAAGAAGCAAAGTTACGCACATAGTTGCATGTTATGCACTAGGATCTACATATGGAAATAGAAGTATAGTTTTGGCTAAAGAAGTTCGACTTCTGCTAAGTGTGTTTCAAAGGTTTACATGACAACAGTTAAAGTTATTTTGACTGGTCGACCGTCATTGTAAACAAATAGAAACAAAGTCTCGCTCTATCGCCAAATGAATACTTTAACCCATTATGAGATAATTGGGTGAATATCAAAATTAGTAAGACATTAACGATTTGCAAAACACATTCTGATCTAGTAAAACAGAACAATGACATGACGTTTCCCATGAGCATGCATGATCAATAAACGCATATGTGATATGGTTTATGATTAGTAAAATGCGAGCTAGATTATTTGTACTCTAGTGCAAGTGGGAGACTAAAGGAAATATGTGTTGGAGATATGCCCAAGAGGCAATAATAAAAATAGTTATTATTATATCTTTGTGTGTTATGATAAATGTTTTCATTCATGCTATAATTGTATTAACCGGAAATATTAATACTTGTGTGATTTGTAAACAGAAAAGAGTCCCTAGTAAAGCCTCTTTGTTAAACTAGCTTGTTGGTTAATAGATGATCATGGTTTCCTGATCATGAACATTGAGATGTTATTAACAACAAGATCATATCATTAGGATAATGATGTGATGGACATACTCCTATAGTTAAGCGTAGCATAAGATCAAGTCATCTCAATAGTTCGTTTGCTATAAGCTTTCAGATACATAGTAACCTAAATCCTTCGACCATGAGATCATGTTAATCACCATCACCGGATGGATGCTTTGAATACATCAAACAACACTTCATAACTGGGTGGTTATAAAGGTGGCATTGAGTGTTCGGAAAGTATGTGTCGAGGCACATGGATCAAGAGTGGGATTTGTCCATCCATATGACGGATAGATATACTCTGGGCCCTCTCAGTGGAATGTCATCCAATTATCTTGCAAGCATGTGACTGGCTCACAAGGGATCACATATCACAGGAACGAGTAAAGAGTACTTATCGGTAACGAGGTTGAACTAGGTATGCAGAGATTCCGACGATCAAACCTCGGATAAGTAAAGTATCGCGAGATAAAGGGAAATTAGTATCAAATGTAAATGGTTCATTTGATCATGAACTAATCGTAGAAATATGTGGGAGCCATATGAATTTCTAGATTCCTATATTGGTTATTGATCGGAGAAGAGTCTCGATCATGTATGCATAATTCATGAATCGTAGGGAGACACACTTAAGGATTCGATGTTGTTTAGTAGATATGGAATGTGTTTAACGAGACCGAATTCTGTTCGAAGTCTCGAATTGGATCCAGGACATCACGAGGAGATCCGTAATGGTCTAGAGAATAAGATTCATATAAGGAAAGTCCAATTCTGAAGTTCGGGAATGGTTTCGGTGTTTTCACCGGAATGTTCTAGAAGGGTCTAGAAGGTCCACCGATCCGGAGTGGGAAGGGTACATGGATGAGTCATAACAAAGTGGAATGGTTGCATCATTTCCTAGGTCACTTGGCCGGGCAATAGGAAGAGAGAAATCAAACTCTAGTTTGAAATTCAAACGCCAATTTGAAAAGTTAAATCCCAACATGGTTGCTTAGTGGAGGGAGGGAAGGAATCCTACCTAAGGGAGGATTCCTCCCTCTCCCTTGCCGCCGGCCTAGTAGAGGAGTTGGGGGAGGACTCCCCTCCCCCAAAACCGTCTCTCCCACCTATATAAGGAGGGGTAGGGCGCCCCCTACCCCTCACACAAAAACTCTAGCCGGCCGCCGCCCTCCTCTCTTGTTGTCGCCGCCTAGGGATCCTCCAAGTCGCCGCCTAGGGCTTTCCCTAGCCATTGGCTGTCACCACCTACCCTTGGCCATCTAAACCCTAGATCGTCGAGGCCCTCTTATACTCCACCATACCCGCTCCGGGTTAGGCGAAGCCCTACGGGATTTCCCCTCTACTTCCACCACCATGTTGTCGTGCTGCTGGAATCGCGAGGAGAGATCTACAATCTCCGCTGCCTGCTAGAACAAGGGAGAGGAAGGTCTTCATCGAGTATCGAACGTGTGACCGACTGTGGGAGCGCTGCCGGAACACGACGCCAGTAGGATCGTCTACGCGATCTTGAGATCGGCAAGTGAACGACTACATCACCCACGAGAATCCGATATCATTAACCGCTTTGGAATCTTCGAGGGTTAGTACTCTATCGACTCGTTGCTACAATCTAGTATATATATATATTGGCTTGTGTGTGTTCATGCAATAGATTTTTTTGTTTTCCATGTTACGAACCCCTACAGTGGTATCAGAGTCGTGTCTATGAGTAGATCTATTGCACAAGTAGAACACAATGGTCATTGTGGGTGCTAATGCTTTTGTTGTCGATTGCTTCTTGTGTTTGCATGTTGCAGGATGGTGCGATGAAGCGGCCCTGGCTAACCTTATATGACATCGTTCATGAGACTTACTCCACGCTCAACATGCAACTTGTATTGCATAAGTGGC
Organism: Avena sativa; assembly: GCA_916181665.1. Classification (NCBI taxonomy): domain Eukaryota; kingdom Viridiplantae; phylum Streptophyta; class Magnoliopsida; order Poales; family Poaceae; genus Avena; species Avena sativa. The sequence continues at coordinate 199,550,867 of OV702283.1, forward strand.
TTTGCGGGTGTCTATCTCTCCCACCATAGTGAAGATTCAATGTACAACAGACACTTGACAATATTTGTATCAATGTTGTGGTTCTTGTTTGTAAGTTAGAACGGTTCTTATTCGAAAGCCCCAAACCACGTAAAACATGCAAAGAAAATTAGAGGCGTCTAACTTTGTTTGGTAAGGGTGTGCTGTGATGTGATATGGCCATGATTGTGATTATATATGATGTATGCAATGATCCTTATTGTAAGTTGGCAACCAGCAGGAGCCTTATGTTTTTTTTAATTTCGTTAATACCTGTGTGTCTATTATTCAAAGTAGTTGTAATAGTTTATGCTGGTGGACGACAACCATGGAGCGGTGCCATTGACCTTGACGCCATGCCGGTGATGATGGAGATCATGTTCGTGCTTTAAGATGGAGATCGGAAGCACAAGAAGAAAGGCCATATCATATCACATATTATGAATTGCATGTGATGTTAATCTCTTAATGCATCTTGTATTGCTTAGATCGCGATGGTAGCATTATAAGATGATCCCTCTCACAAAATATCAAGTAATAAAGTGTCCGTCCTTAGTAAGCGTCGTTGCTAAGACTCGTCGTTTCGAAGCACCACGTCGTGTGTGATAGATTCTACGTGTGCATACAACGGGAGCAAGCCAGATTTGCTCATGCGGATACTAAGGTTAATCTTGACGAGCCTAGCATGTACGTACATGGTCTCGGAACACGGAATACCGAAAGGTAAATCATGAGTCATATAGTAGATATGATGAACATGTTGATTGTTCGCATATGAAACTACATCATATCTCGTTATGATCGGACTTGATGTAGTGGATTTGGTTTGTGTAATCACTAAAACAATGTGAGGAATATCGTTTTGAGTGGGAGTTCACCTAGTTAATTTAAGTATTAATTAGAACTCAATTTGTCATAAACTTAGTCTACACTATTGCAAATATGCTGTAGATCATGGCGGCCCCTACCATCAATTTTAATGCGTTCCTAGAGAAAGAAAAGTTGAAAAACAATGGAAGCAACTTCGTGGATTGGTTCCGCAATTTTAGGATTATCCTTAATGCTGGTCAGTTGACCTATGTGCTGGATGCACCGCTAGGTGACCCACCTGCCACTGATGCTACCGATGAGGTGAAAAATGTTTACCTTACTCGGAAGAATCAATACTTCATAGTTTAGTGTGCTATCTTGTATGGTTTGGAATGGGAGCTTCAGAAAAGGTTTGAGAACTTTGACCCACATGATATTGTTTGTGAACTCAAAATGATATTTGAGGCTCACGCGACAGTTGAGAGTTATGGGGATTCTGAAAAGTTCTTTAACTGCAAGATGGAAGAGGGCAGCTCCATCAGTGAGCATATGCTTAAGATGTCTGGGCACGCCAATAAACTCCAAAGCTTGGGGATAGTGATTCCCAATGCATTGGGGATTCATCGTGTCCTCCAATCACTGTCGTTGCCAGAACTCTTCTCTATGTTAAAACCTGCGGAAGTGGAGATCAAGAAAAAGCACCAAGTGTTGATGGTCCATAAGACCACCAACTTCAAGAAGCAAGGCAAGCCTAAGAAAAAGGGTAACTTCAAGAAGGGCGATAAGAAATCTACCGCGGCTGCAAAGAAGACCAAGGTTGGGCCTAAGCCTGATACTGAGTGCTTTTACTACAAGGGAGAAGGTCACTGGAAGCGAAATTGCCCCAAGTACCTGGTAGATCCGAAAAATAGCAACATCAAGAATAAAGGTATATTCGATATACATGTTATTGATGTGTATCTTACTAGTAATTGTAGTAGTGACTGGGTATTTGATACTGGTTCGGTTGCTTATCTTTGTAACTTGAAACAAGTGCTGCAGAATAAACGAGACTAGCAAAAGACGAGGTGACGATGTGCGTTGGAAATGGATCAAAAGTTGATGTGGTTGCGGTCGGCACGCTCCCTCTTCATCTACATCGGGATTAGTTTTATACTTAAATAATTGTTATTTAGTGCATGCGTTGAGCATGAACATTATATCAATATCTTTTTTATTGCGAGACGGTTGATTGTTTAAGTCCGAGAATAATGGTTGTTCGATTCATATGAGTAATATCTTTTATGGTCACACCTTTGATAGATAGTCTATTCTTATTGAATCTCGATAGTAGTGATACACATGTTTATAATATAGATGCTAAATGCTTGAAATTGAATGATAATTCTACATACATGTGGCACTATCGTCTTGGTAACATTGGAGTGAAGCGTGTGAAGAAACTTCATTCTGATGGACTTCTTGAATCACTTGAAAGATGCGAAGAATGTATAATAGGGAAAATGACTAAGACACCATTTTCTGGTATGATGGAGCAACTACGAACTTATTGGAAATCATACATACCGATGTGTGTGGCCCGATGAGTGTGGCATCGCGTGGTGGTTATCGTCATGTTCTTACTTTCACGGATTACTTGAGTCGTTATGGGTATATCTATTTCATGAAACATAAGTCCGAAACTTTTGAGAAATTTAAGGAATTTCAAAGTGAAGTAGAGAATCAACATAACAAGAAGACTAAATTTCTATAATCTAATTGTGGAGGTGAATATATAAGTTACAAGTTTGGTGAGCATTTGAAAAAATATGGAATACTTTCACAATTGACACCGTCGGGCACACCACAATGTAATGGTGTGTCTGAACACCGTAATCGAACTCTCTTAGATATGGTTTGTTCTATGATGTCACTTACAGATTTACCGTTATCGTTTTGGGGTTATGCATTAGAAATAGCCACATTCACTTTAAATAGGGTACCATCTAAATCCGTTGAAACAACACCGTATGAATTATGGTTTGGGAAGAAACCTAAATTGTCATTCCTTAAAGTTTGGGGTTGCGAAGCTTATGTAAAGAAGTTACAGCCCGAAAAAATTGAACCCAAAGCAGAAAAATGCGTCTTCACAGGATACCCAAAGGAAACTATTGGGTATACCTTCTATCATAGATCCGAAGGCAAAATCTTTGTTGCCAAGAATGGATCCTTTCTCGAGAAGGAGTTTCTCTCGAAAGAAGTGACTGGAAGGAAAGTAGAACTCGGCGAGGTTATTGAACCTTCTCTCGGATTTGAGAGTAGCAAAACACCGGAAGAAGTTCCTATGGCGCCTACACCAATAAGAGAGGAGGCTAATGATGGTGATCATGAAACTTGGAACAAAGTTACACGGTACCTCCCAGGTCGACGAGGACTCGTACCACTCCCGTTTGGTATAATCCCGTTATGAGTGTCATGTTGGTGGACAACACCGACGACCCTGTGACATATGAGGAAACGATGATGAGCCCATATTCCATCAAATGGCAAGAGCCATGAAATCCGAGATGGGATCCATGTACGAAAACCAAGTATGGACTTTGGTGGACTTACCGAATGGCCAGAAGGCTGTCGAGAAAAAAATGGATTTTCAAGAAGAAAACAGATGTTGATGGTAATGTAACCGTCTATAAAGCTCGACTTGTCGCGAAAGGGTTCCGAAAAATTCAAGGAGTTGACTACGATGAGACTTTCTCACCAGTAGCGAAGCTAAAGTCTATGGGGATTTTGTTAGCAATCGCCGCATATTATGATTATGAGATATGGCAAATGGATGTCAAAACAAAGTTCCTCAATGGAGACATTGATGAAGAGTTGTATATGGTACAACCCAAAGGTTTTGTCGATCCTAAATATGCTAACAAGGTATGCAAACTTCAAGGATCCATTTATGGATTGCAGCAAGCATCCCGAAGTTGGAATCAACATTTTTATAAGGTAATCAAAAGTTTTGGATTTATAAAACTTATGTAGAAGCTTGTATTTAAAAGAAAGTGAGTGGGAGCTCTATAGCTTTCCTAGTACTGTATGTGGATGACATATTGTTGATTGGGAATGATATAGACCTTCTTAAAAGTGACAAATATTATTTGAATAATAGTTTTTCAATGAAGGATCTTGGCGAAGCTGCTTACATATTAGGCATAAGGATTTAGGCCCCCTTCTTTTCAGCTTCTTGGCCAGCTTCTCCCAGAAGCTACCCTCGACCAGCTTCTCCCGGAATCTCATCTTTAAAATTCGTTCAAACTTCTTAACTAGTAGTTTCAATATCAATTTAAAAGTATAAACGATTTTGGCAAATGAGATTCTGGGAGAAGCTGGTCGAGGGTAGATTCTGAGAGAAGCTGGCCAAAAAGCTAAAAAGAAGGGGGCCTTATAGAGATAGATCGAGACGCTTAATAGCACTTTCACATAGTACATATTTGGACAAAGTTCTAAAGAGGTTTGGAATGGAACATAGCAATAAAGGGTTCTTACCCATGTTCCCCAATACGACCTTGAGTAAAACTCAAAGTACCGCTAGGGCAGAAGATAAAGAGAGGATGAGTAAGACTCCCTATGCCTCAGCCACAGGATCTATCATGTATACCATGCTATGTACTAGACCGGACATTGCATATGCTATAAGTTTTACTAGCAGATATCAAAGTGATCTAGGAGTGGATCGTTGGATAGCGGTCAAAAACATCCTAAAGTACTTGAGAAGGACTAAGGATATGGTTCTTTCTTATGGAGGTGATGAACAACTCGTTGTTAATGGTTACACCGATGCTAGTTGAAACACCGATCCGGATGATTCTAAATCTCAATCTGGATATGTATTTACTTTGAATGGTGCAACGGTGAGCTGGAGGAGTGCAAAGCAAAGCATTGTGGCGAGATCATCAACTGAATCGAAATGCATAGCTGCTTCAGAGGCTTCACAAGAGGCGATATGGATGAAGGAGTTCATTGTGGAGCTTGGTGTAGTTCCCAGTGTGCTGGACCCAATGGCTATCTACTTTGATAACATTGGTGACATAGCTAATGCGCAGGAGCCAAGGTCACACAAGAAGCTAAAGCATATTAAGCTACATTTTCACGCTATTCGAGAGCATGTCCAAGATGGTGACATAAAGATTTGCAAAATAAACACATATCTGAATGTGGTGGATCCGTTGACTAAACCTCTCCTAAGGGCAAAACATGACCAACACCAAACCGCCATGGGTGTTAGGTATATTACCATGTAATCTAGATTATTGACTCTAGTGCAAGTGGGAGACTGTTGGAGATATGCCCAAGAGGCAATAATAAAAGTAGTTATCATTATATCTTTGTGTTTATGATAAGTGTTTACATTCATGCTATAATTGTATTAACCGGAAATATTAATACTTGTGTGATTTGTAAACAAAAAAGAGTCCCTAGTAAAGCCTCTTTGTTAAACTAGCTTGTTGGTTAATAGATGATCATGGTTTCCTGATCAGGAACATTGAGATGTTATTAACAACAAGACCATATCATTAGGAGAATGATGTGATGGACATACTCCTATAGTTAAGCGTAGCATAAGATGAAGTCATCTCAATAGTTCGTTTGCTATAAGCTTTCAGATACATAGTAACCTAAATCCTTCGACCATGAGATCATGTTAATCACCATCACCGGATGAATGCTTTGATGACATCAAACAACACTTCATAACTGGGTGGTTATAAAAGTGGCATTGTGTGTTCGGAAAGTATGTGTTGAGGCACATGGATCAAGAGTAGGATTTGTCCATACATATGACAGTTAGATATACTCTGGGTCCTCTCGGTGGAATGTCATCCAATTAGCTTGCAAGCATGTGACTGGTTCACAAGGGATCACATATCACAGGAGTCAGGAACGAGTAAGGAGTACTTATCAGTAACGAGGTTGAACTAGGTATGCAGAGATACCGACGATCAAACCTCGGATAAGTAAAGTATTGCGAGACAAAGGGAAATTGGTATCGTATGTAAATGGTTCATTCGATCACGAAGTAATCGTAGAAATATGTGGGAGCCATATGAATTTCCATATTCCTCTATTGGTTTTTGATCGGAGAAGAGTCTCGATCATGTCTGCATAATTTACGAACCATAGGGAGACACACTTAAGGATTCGATGTTGTTTAGTAGATATGAAATGTGAGTAAAGAAATCGAATGTTGTTGGGAGTCTTGGATTGGATCGGGACATCACGAGGAGATCCGTAATGGTCCGGAGAATAAGATTCATATAAGGAAAGTCCAATTCCGGAGTTCGGGAATGGTTTCGGTGTTTTCACCGGAATTTTTCTAGAAGGTCTACCAATCCGAAGTGGGAAGGGTACATGGATGTGTCATAACAAAGTGGAATGGTTATATCATGTCCTAGGCCACTTGGCTGGGCAATGGGAAGAGAGAAATCAAACTCTAGTTTGAAAGTCAAACACCGATTTGAAAAGTCAAATCCCAACATGGTCGCCTAGTGGAGGGAGGGAAGGAATCCTACCTAAGGGAGAATTCCTCCCTATCCCTTGCCACCGGCCTAGTAGAGGAGTTGGGTGCGGTGACCCAGCATACCACTGCATGTGTAGTACACTATAGTCGTTGACATGACATCCACAGAACACCGTTCCATAAATATCACATCCCTTAGAGTGGTACAACAGAAACATTGTGGGTCCATATTACAAAAGTACACACATTATTATTATTACAATACTGGAATTTCAAGACTTCCAAAAGATCCAACTTACAAACCAAAATATAAAGTGTTCATTGGAATTTAAAAGTAGCAACTCCGGCTAGGAGTTGAGCTCAACAACTTATTCTATAGAGTTCATGTTGCTCAGCTCCATTGGTTATTATTAACTAGGGTTACTTAGTTGGACTCATTATCATCGACACCATAGCGGATTTCGTAATCCACTCCTTCAACACCTCCGGACAAATCAGGTTCCTCGTAGAACACGTCTTCTTGGCATTCGGCTACATACATTGGCATGTCTTCGGGATCCTCAGAGTCTAAGCAAGGGATCAAAGGAAAGAATGAGTAACAGCGTTACCCAACAAGTTCATTATATGCAAGGTGGGAAGTTTGATGCTCTAACTACCACCTTGGATTATAAATCCTTGGCACTATGCAGTTTTTGTAAATCTTTCTTCAAAGATTGATTTTATTCCGAAAAACTATGACAATCAGCCTTCACAGGTTGACCAAAACTTTCATGGAGTTCCTTTCCTGCCGTGTTCGTAGCTCCTTCCCGGAACAGGGAGTAACAAGTTACAATTCTTACACTCTGCAGAGGTGCGTTACTTTACCCATGAGAGATCAACTCCTTGTTGCACAACCGGGTGTACTTTCCCGTCCACAATTCCATGATGTGGGGCCCAGTAGTTGGTCCAAGCCAATCACTGCCCCTTCGCGACCCCGCATGCCTCCTTGGTGTACACCATGCCCACATAATGAATTACGACAATGGTTTGTACAAACCATTAGATGCCAGAACTATCGTGGGACGATGAGGGTTCCCACCCATATGCTGCATATCCTCTATGAATTACCAATTAATATGCACGCTATGAGGATAACAGCCACGACCTGCACATCTGGCTTCATGCGAGAGGAAGAAGATACAACTGACTTCTTTGTCCCATTCCAAATCTCATGGCTAACGCGTAATATACGACGCTAGAATCACTGATGTCAGGGGTTATTAAGTCCCTACTTGACCATCATTGTTGCAAATAGAACCCTAAGTTCTATTGCTCCATTATATCACCACTTAGGATGATATCTATGATTTCTTTATTTATGAAAATAATATTTTCTTTCTTTTATAGCATATATGATAACACACAATTTGCAAATACTTTGATAAAGACTCTTCAAAGGACATGAGCAAGTGATGAACTTGCCTTGTGATGGCAAGGTAGTGAAGTCTGATGCTTGCACTGGACCTTGAGCTTCTAGCTCTACAAAAACATCATTATTGCCCGGTAAGGACAATATTTAAAGAAGCAAAATGATTATGCAAGTAATGTAATGCATTATTTAATTCTATATGCATTTTCCCTATATAAGATGCCTTTTAATAAAGCATTTATAAATATTTTTTTATATTTATTGCATATATTGAATTATTTTATTTTATTTCCCTTTTTATTTGACTTTTATCGATTTAATAATTCCTTTAGGAATTATTCATTATTCATTAAAATTTACTATTAAATATTTATTTAGTATTTTCAAAAATACTATAATATTAATATATAATGAAAGTGATTTTTATTTATTTTTATCACCTTTCAATAATTTTGTAAAATTCCATAAGGAATATATAAATTACAAAATTCTTATAAAAATTTAAATGTCCAAAATTTTATATCTTATTTCATTTGGATAGAATGGATTATTGTGAATCCAAAAATATTTTATTTATAATTTTTGGACTTTTATTTATTTTCTAGAATTTTATTAAGGTCATGGGCATTTTGGTCTTTTCCAATTAATTAAAACAGTTTTTTAAACAACTTGGGCTGACCTTTTGGGCTTATTGGGCCAGTGTGGCCCATTAGGGTAAGGTCAAAATACCAACCCGAGGGGTTTTGGCCCACCCAGCCCATTCTCTCTGCCTCCCCTCATTCTCACCTTTCCTCTTCCCCGACCCCACGGGCTCTGGCGCCGCCGCTGGCGATGGCCGCCGTTGAGGCTTCCCCTGGCCGCTGCAGTGGTGCAGGGTGAGGTTTGCGACTCCGCTTGTTCGTCTAGTCCAACTCGATTTGACTCCGGGGCTTCCCCGTGGTCAGTTTCACCCCGTTCCCGAAACCCTAGGGTTAGGGGAAAGGTGTTGTCGCCACCGCCACGGTCTCGCCTGCGGTGGTGTGCTGGGCTCGTGTGCTGCTATGGCCGCCGCCGTGGCTGGTGCAGGTTGCAGCGCCCTCTGGGGTGCTCCCTGTGCCGCCGCGGTTCGTCGGCCAATCTGCTTCCTCTTCGATTCGTCAGCGAGGACCTCGGGTAAGTTGCCTCCGTGGTTCTTGTTCATGCTACTACCATGAATCTCTCTATGTGTATCTAGTAGCTTCTCGTGCCTAGTGATTATGCTCTGATTAGGGTTTATCTCCTAACTAGGGTTCTTGTTCTGATTAGGGTTCATACCCCCCTGTTGATCATATCCATGATGCTTTAGATCTAGTGTTGATCATACTTGAGCATGAAGAATGATTGTTTGTTGTGGATCATGATTTGTAGTGGCTTTGATGATGCTAGTGGCTTGTCAGTTTTATTCCTGTGGTAATTCACTATGTCCCCATGCTAGTGTTTCTATGGAATCCCTGATTGGATTATGTTGTTGATCTGAGAATTTACTCTACTGTCAGAATGCTTATACTAACAGTAGTTTCTCTCAGTAGTTGCTTACTGCAATTATAATGGTAGGCTTGTATGAGATTATACACATTGAATATGATCATTACATGTAATGATTTTTATGTGGATGTATAGATGAATTTGATGTTGATTCCTGGCATTTGGCTTCAGGAAAATGACATTTATTGGTTTGTCCCTTTTATATGTGGAAACTAAGCAAAGATTGGTTTTAGCTCATTAAGAACTTGTCCTTGTGATACCATTATGATCTGGCACACAAGTGATTGAGTTTTATATCTGGCTTAGCCTTAACAATACTTGTGATTAATACTGGCAAAATAAAATGAAAACTTTTCTTAACTCTCCTGCCTATGATGTTGGTCTGAGGCTCTAGGATTTTAAATCCTAGTTAGTTGAGCAAATAGTTGGTTTGTAACTTGTAAGATTAGAGGTGCTACTTTCTCTGAGAGATGTGCCCTAATCTGATAAGAACAAATGAAAGATGGTTTAAGTTGCATAAATTAACACTAGACTCTGTGATGCTAGTCTGAGAGATTAATGCTTTTGGCTGAGTTTGATTTCTTATCTTTATACTTGAAATCTCTAGGATAGATTCACCCCACTTGGGTGATTATTGAGAGATTATTTCATAAAGCAACACATGATTTTGTTCAGATACTAGGAATGAATCATGTGATGGTTTTATGAGGCTCGCCACAAAATCTGATGATGGTGTAGTAGGTTGATGATGATGATCTTGATCTGGTTCTGCTGGACTCCTGTGCTTGCTCTTGAGCTAGCCTGCTCCTCTAGCTCCTGGGCTTGACCTTGTTGTCCACCTGATTCATCCCCCTCCTTATGTCACCATCCTGGTGATGTTTGGTTGATCTGGGTTGGTTTGGTTTGGCTGCTGTTCTTGCTGTCTACACTAGCTGTGCTTGTGTGTTGTGTAGTGGAGAGATGCACTGATGTGCTCCTCCACGGCTATGTTGTGGTTTTGTGAGATTGGGCTATGCTTGTGAGGTCGACAGCACACCATGTGCATGCTGGTGTGTGTCCAGCTTGTGTGCCTGCTATGCACTTGTGGATAGGTTCAGAAATTTTGAACTTACTAGTACCAGATTACTTTCACCTGGCTGGTGAATTGGTCCTTCTTGGCTGTCATATGACTTCTGGCTTTGAATTTATGAAAGATGAAATCTTTCATATTGGTGAAACTTGCCCCTTTATAACATTTCTCAATGATGAATTTGTCAAGTGCATTTCACTGACATATCTGAGAGTAATAATACTAACACTAATCTTATTTTGTTTCTATTTAGTCTTTGTTTTGCAGGTACAAAGATAAAGTTGAAGATTTAGTGTAGATTTAGATATAGGATAGTTAGTAGATATTCAAATGTATTTTTCTTATTCTTTTGTAATTTTTATTTTATTATTCTTGTAATCTTTATTTTATTTATTTGTAATAAAGATTATATTATTATTAATAAAGAATATTCTTATTCTTTATTATTTTGTAAATTGTGAATTTTGGAATGACTTCAATAGGTTACATTCTTTGTAACTTGTTTATGTATTAATAATATGCAATGAAGTTCATATTCAATATTGTTTTTGTATAAGATTTAAGTTATAATACTTATCTCTTAATTAATTTAAGATTCAAATCTTATATCTAAATCATTTAAATTATAATTCAAACACTCAAGTTTAAAATTCAAATTCATTTTAAACACATAACTCCTTAAGATCATCTCAAAGTTTATAACAATCACCCTTTAAGACTAATCCTAATCTCAAAGTATGAAAGAAACATTGATCACTTAGGTTTTTTATTTGGCGAAAATTTTACCCACATTTTCACAGATGAATGCATGCAACAATTCATATTCCTAAATCTACCCTTCGTTAGGTCCTAAATACTAGGATGTTACATTGGGGGAGGACTCCCCTCCCCCCAAACCGCCCTTCCCTACCCCTCATAGAAAAACCCTAGCCGTCCGCCACCCTCCTCTCTTGTTGTCGCCGCCTAGAGCTCCTCCAAGTCGCCGCCCAGGGCTTTCCCTAGCCACCGGCTGACACCACCTACCCTTGGCCCTACAAACCCTAGATCCCCGAGGCCCTCTTATACTCCACCATACCCGCTCCAGCTTAGGCGAAGCCCTGCGGGGTTTCCCCTCTACTTCCACCACCACGCCATCGTGCTATTGGAATCGCGAGGAGAGATCTACAACCTCCGCTGCCTGCTGGAACAAGGAAGAGGAAGGTCTTAATTGAGTACCGAACGTGTGACCGACTACGGGAGCGCTGCTGGAACGCGGCACCAGTAGGATCGTCTACGCGATCTTGAGATTGGCAAGTGAATGACTACATCACCCACGAGAATCCGATCTCGTTAACCGCTTTGGAATCTTCGAGGGTTAATACTCTATCGACTCGTTGCTACAATCTAGTAGATATATCTTGGCTTGTGTGTGTTCATGCGATAGAATTTTTTGTTTTCCATGCTACGAACCCCTACGATATGCCCTAGAGACAAATAATAATATGGATTATTATCATATTTCATAAAGTTTATAATTAAGTTTTACATCATGCTATAACTGTATTGATTGGAAACGTCAATGCACATGTGATATACAAACACCCAAGAGTTCCCAGTGAAACTCTAGTCACTGGTTCATTGATCAACATATGATCAAGGTTTCCTGATCATGTTGGTGCCTCAGCCCCAATTGACAATGGAGTCATCTCATTGGAGAATGAGTTGGTGAACTTACCCTATCTAAGCATCATAACATGATCATGTCACGAAGTTCAAGTTATGATGATTAGGAAACACAGTGACTTGTTCCTTAGACCATGAGACCATATTTAATCACTATCATCCGAGAATACTTTGATAGCATCTAATGTCACCTCGGTGAAATGGTGATCATAATGGTGTGTTTGGGTATTCGGAGGGGCATGTAGAGGCGTATGCATCAAGAGCGGAATTTTTCTATCCGCGTGACGGAAGATACTCTAGACCCACTCAGATGAGTTATATACATAAGCCGCGTAGCGTGTGACTAGGTTACGGGGATATCACTTATCAGATCGAGTAAAGAAGTTATTGTCGGTAACGAGGTTGAACCCGACATGGAGATGTCGTTGATTAAGTCTCAGACAATACAAGTATCACAAAAACAAAAGGAATAAGACTCAATGTTTATGGTTCAATCAACATTGTCATCGTGGAATGTATAGGGATCAATATGGGCATCCCGCTCCCGCTATTGATCATTGATGGAGATCATGTATGTGATATTCCCGAGTCGTTGGGAAATACACACACTTAAGGGTACGATGAGCTATAGATCCTCTGTAAGTTGGAATCACAGTAGAAACCGGAATTTTTCCACGGAGAGAGATCCGAAGCTGTTCGTAGAAAGAAGGGAAACCGGAAAAGTTCTGTGAGAGGACCGGAATTGTTTCGAGGAGTCACGACGATGTTCGGAGGAAAGCAAAGGGGAATCAAAAGGTGTTTCTGGTTAAATCGGATTTTTTAATATGTATTTACATATTAATTAATGTAATTAATATTACATATAGTATTCAAAATCGGTATTCCACTAATGAGCTAAACTTTCTAGGGAAAAAGGGACCATGAGGGAAACCCAAGGAGGGGAAGGGCCCATGCACTTAGGGCTGCCCCTCCCTTGGCCGGCGGCTAGGGTTAGGGTTTGGGGACGCCCTAGGGCTTCCCCCTTCCCTTTGATGCCTCCCTTTCCTTCCTTGCCCGCCTTAGGGTTTCCTTGGTGGGGGAGGGGTAAGGGTTCCCCCTTTCCCTATATAAAGGCCCCCTTGGAGGAGAAAGAACACAACACCAACAAAATAAGCTCTCCATAAGTACATGAATGACCCGTGTGAAAAATATATGTCATCTGGGGCCAAAGAAAATCTAATTAAATCTGTTGTGCAAGCTATCCCAGCTTATTCAATGAGTATCTTTAAATTCTCTGTTAGTCTCGTTGAGGAGTTCTCTCAAATAACCAGAAATTTCTGGTTGGGGAGATGAATTGGATAGGAGGAAAACCCACTGGAAATCTTGGGAGAAAATCATCGCTCCTAAGTATTTCGGAGGGCTGGGTTTCAGAGACTACAAATTGTTCAACCAAGCCCTCCTTGCTAGGCAGGCCTAGAGACTGCTAGCATTCCCAAACAGCCTTTGTGCTAGACTTTTAAAATCCAAATATTACCCTTATGCTGAACTTACTGACACAACTTTCATCCAAAATTATTCTCCGAGTTGGCAAGGCGTTTGTCATGGTCTCGAACTCCTCAAAAATGGCATGATTTGGAGGGTCCAATCCGGATCAAAAATCCGCATATGGAGGGATCCTTTGATTCCCAGAGGAAATCTAAAAGCTTCGGCAAAGATTGGGGGCGATAGATACCACTGGGTATCCGACCTTATTGACAACAGCTCCATGACCTGGAAGGAGGATCTGGTCAGGACAATGTTTCCCTGCTATGATGCTGAAGAGATCTTACACATTTGTCTTCCGCACTCCCATGAAGAAGACTTCATTGCCTGGCATTTTGAAAATTCAGGTAGTTTCAGTGTCAGAAGCGCATACAGACTTGCCCTACTCCAAAATTCTATGAATTTCTATACAATACAACAAAGCACCAAACCAAATGGAGACCGGCCAATATGGGACATAATTTGGAAAACAAAATTGCCTCAAAAGGTGACAATTTTCAACCGGAGACTAGCCACAGAAGCACTCGCAGTCCAGAAAAATCGGTGCTCGCGAAACATGACAACTACCCCAAGTTGTACCATATGCGGAAGAGAAGACGAAGATGGATATCATGCTACTACGAAGTGCACAAAATCGGCTGCACTAAGAGAGAGCATGAGAAAAGTCTGGAATCTCCCACCTGAAAAAATCTTAAGAAACGGTGGAAAAGAGTGGACTCTAAACATTTTGAACGCCCTAAATCTGGGGATGCATGAAAAATGATGCTAATTTGGTGGCGGGCATGGCACCTAAGGAACAATTCAATTTTTGATAATGGGAACGCTAGAATAAAACACTCAACTGAATTCTTGAACAACTATAGACAAATGTTGAACAATATTAGAGAAGAAAATCAGATTGAAGACATAAAAGGAAAGAAGCCGATCTTTGAAAACAAGGAGATACAACCATCTACCAAAAATAAGGAAAGAACATCAAATTGGAAACCCCCTCAAGCTGGTTGGCAATGCCTAAACGTGGATGCTAGCTTTGTGAAAGAAACAAACTCTGCCTCCTGAGGCGCTCTTATTCGCAACCATCTGAGACAAATAATTTTGTTAGCCCGGTGTGTTCTTCCAGATTGTGGCAGTGTTGAAACTGCAGAAGCTCTAGCATGTTTGGAAGGTCTAAAACAAGCTTTGAACCTGGTTGATTCTGGTCTAATCATCGAGAGTGACTGCGCAGAACTAATAAAAAGCAACTTCTACTGAAAAAGATGGCTCCAATACGTAAGTGTTGTCTCAAATATTTGTCGTGTGGCTACTCTGCTTCCTGCTTTTGTGTTCAGAAAAATAGCTAGAAAGGACAACAAACCTGCTCACGAACTAGCAAAAATTAATCGTGTGAGTTGTAGTGGTGGTTTGCTTCAAGGTTCAGCACCTCCCTTCGTGTTGGAGCTGGCGTTAAAAGAATGTAACCAAAACTCTATTTCTTATTAATCCAAACCGTCTCTTAAAAAAAAAGAAAGAACACAACACCAATCCCATGAGTTGGGAGCTCTCCTCCTCCTTTGTGTGCCTCCAATATCTCTCTAGTTATTTCCTTGCGCTAGCATGATCCTATGGTAGGACTGTTCGCGCAAGAGACAACGCACCTATAACACGCCGTTGCACTGCGGAGATTCCAAGTCGGAGATCTACTTCTAAACTCCTGGTAGGGATCAAGGAGCCAAATGTCGTCATCGTACACCATATGCGTACGAAACCACGAGGGGCCACACTTGGGGCACCTTGGATGTCGTGAGCCGGGCGTCTGAACGATGATAGAGCAAGGAGTGACTTGCGAGGAGCTTCGCGACATTGAGGTCGGCTACGAGCACGATTATATCAACCACGTTCCCCTTGGAACGTTAACCTCTTTCGGATTATAAGGGTATGCATCCGAAATCGTCGACCGCTACTTCATTACTAATAGATAGATCTTGGGCATTAAGGCAATCCGTCGTAGGATTTTTTTTTGTTTTCTGCACAGGAACCCCAACAGTAAGCACACAAGTTTACCCAGGTTCAGACCCGACTGCGGTGGCCGGATTCTACTCCTGCTAGAATTCACTATATCGCTAGAGCCAGATGTCTACAGAGGATCACAAGAGATGGTATCGTCTGTGTGGGTTGTGTATGTCGATGCCCTAAAGACTCGTCCCTTGGTCGGCTTATATAGTCATCCGGCCTAGGATTTACAAGAGTCCTGTACGGCTATAATACAATGTCGCTTACATAGTACATATTGAAGTACAAGTCAAACTACAAGTCTAAGTCGGGAAGTCTTCCGAGCCTTCGCGTAATCGGACGTGTCTCCGTCTTTTTTTCTGACAGGACTGTTCATGGAGCAAAACCCTCACCCAGAGGTAAACTCCCAGAAATATATCCCAACCATCGCTGCCGCTGTCGCCGTGGAAATGAACGACTGAAACCCTAGCAGTCTTGCTATCCTAGCTACTACTATACACACCAGACGCGGCATCCGTCGACCCCACCCACCGACGGACCGTCAGGGCATCTCCACTCGCCTATCCAGGACGCCGAATTTAGGTCCGGACGACGAAAATCGGCCCAATCGCATATCGAGAAACATGTTTTCGTCCGAATTCAGACGAATTTTGGTCCGGGATTTTCAGGTCGTACCAGGTTCCCGGGTACGTCCTGGGGACGCCGGACGTAGTGAAAATGGGCGTGGGCCAGCACTGTCGGCGAGGCAGTCCAATTCCCACCCACTCCACTCGCCCAGACCGCGGCGAAGAGCTCCCAACGTCTCTGTCCCCATGACTTCGCCGGCGAAGCTCATCCACGCCGAGACATGCCCACGCCTCTAGATACGGTCGCCGTAGTTGTCGTCCACTTCGTCGTCCGTTCCGCCGCCGCTTTCGCCGCCCGAACTATGCCGTAGCTCTGCTTTGTTGCGTGCTCCCACCACCACGTCCGCCAAGTGCTCGGCATTTGGCCGGTTCGGCCATAGACTCCAACAACAAGAAGATACCATGTACTCCGATGACGAGGAAATACTCGCTGTACTGTTGATCCAGCGATGCATCAACAACTGCAGGATGATCTTATTGAGCACCTATGGATACGCAGGGGCAACACGTAGATGCCGAGCATGAACTGGTCGAACTTGGCCGAATTATGTTGTATTTTCACTGTAGGCCGAACTATGTTTACATTTACGCCGAACTATATTTAAAATTTCGCCAAACTTTGGCCTTAAAATGTTCTATATTCATGGTACGCCGAAATTTGGACAAACTTGAGCCAAAGTTGAGCCAAATTTAAGCGGAAACGGACGTCCCGAAAAGTCGGGCTAAGTACGCGAGTGGGAAACTCGGCGTACCCAAGCTAAAAACTTATTTTATCCGATCAAAGTTTAGTCCGAATTTTGGCTAAGTTCTTTTTTTTTGAACACGGAAAGCCCCTCGAAGGGGCTAGAAGCCTTATCATTAAAACAACCAGCGGGTATACAGTAATTTTACAGAAGACCGCATAAAATAGAAAATGTTACATGGGTCCCTGAAATATGCAGAAAGAACCTTTCTAAAGGATGAAGAAATACAATTAGGCCCTTCCTTCTTTTTCCCCACCGTCGAGCCAGAAGCTCAGCTTGTCGTTGCCGAACATCGACTCGGGGACTTCAACACTTGCTTCAATGCCGACAGGAACCACATCAGCAGCTAGCTTCGCAAAGGGCCTCCCAAATAAGATTGAATCGGGGCTGGAGCTTACCAGCATAGTTGGGTCGCTTTGGACCAGCGGAGTAGTTCGCCCAGCGAGTGAAATGCTCTCGTGACGAGGGAGCCGCCGAGGCCGAAAACCGGATCGCCGCACGCGAAAGCTGGGTTTTCTCTCGTCATAGAGAAAAAAAAAACGGCACGTAAAATATGCCCAAGCCCGTAATCCCGATACGACCCGGGACATCTTCAATCGCTTCGACATAAAAGATCTTTCCGGGTCTCTCTCTCCTCGCTTGCCCGCCTACTCTCCTCAGATCCCGATCTTCCTATCGAGCGCCACCGCCGTCGCCTCCCATGTCGAGGCCGCCGCCCTCTTTCACGCCGCAAAACCCTACTTCCGGCCCCAGCCCGGGCGGCCCAGACTCCTATCTCCCCGCCTCCTTCTCCAATCTCCAGATCTCCCGCGCTCCGCCACCCTTTGCCTCCGGCGGGCCACCGGCAGGGAATGGCCCCGCGCCTTCGTCGATCCGAGGTTCGCAGGCACCCTTTCCTGGCGTCCGCCCGTTCCCTGGCAGTCCGTCGCCTCCGCTGCAGCCGGGCCCACCCTCCGCCCGACCAGCGCCATCGCTCCAGCAGTCTCCTCCCTTTGGCGGTCCACCCGCCGTGCTGCCGTTGCAGCCGCCGCAGAGGCCTCCCTTCGCTGGCCCGTTATCCGGGTTGCCGGCTCAGGTGCAACGAGCACCTTTTAGTGCACCACCTGCGGCGTTGTCGCAGCCTCCCCCTCTCGTAGCAACAGCTCAATTGGCACCATTGAGTGCCCCGCCGTATTCAGCAGCTCAGCCACCGCTATTTGGTGGGCCACCTGGGGCAGTGCCTCAGCCGACCTACTCCATGCCGCCGTCTGGGGGTCCACTGGCACCACAATCGCAGAAGGGGCCTTATGGTGGGCCTCCGCAGTTTGTGGGGCAGAGACCAGGATCGCAGCCTCAGGTGTTTGGGGCTCAGACCGCACTTGCATCTCATCCACCAACATTCATGGGGGTTCCAGGGGCCAGTGCACCAGCATTTGGGCCTCCAGGGTGGCAAGGGCATGCTCAACCAGTGAGTGTTTCTTCTTATTAAGTTTCAGAAAGTGTTAAAAGAGGAAGTTTTTTTTGACGACTTATGAATAGATTTCAATTTGTAAATATGGAACAAACGCTTTGTGCAACTGAAGCACTTGAGCTGTTAGTTGCCCATGATTTGTAAGAACTAATAAGTCTAAAAATTTGAAAACTGAGCTTGACTAGGATAGGGAACATGCTCTTCTTTCATCTATGATGTTTCACATGCAGAAATAGGGTCTGGAGTCTGCTATAGAAGCTCCATGTTCTTGTGGTGCATGTAATTTGGCATGCCTAAATGAATGATTATCTTTTTTCAAATCTTTGGGCAACTGCTCAAACCTTTATTTTTAAGGGTGCAATATTGAATTATAATGATTGTTCGACCAGGGTGGCATGCTCTAAGGAAGTTATAGTTTGTTTTGCAAAAGAGTCGTCTAGAAAGTTATTTTTTATGTTTCAACCCCATTTGAAGACAATTGAAACATACATGCGTATTGATATTAATAGTGAAGAATTGACCAATATACGATGTCATACTTAATTATTGACCTAGATGATTGATGATCATGAAAGATATGTATTTCTTTTCCATTAGAATTTTTTATGGGGATACCTCACAGCTTACATAACTAAGTTACTATGATGCATGGAGCCTAATTTCTGCCCTTGAGGTGTTCTGTTTATATGGCTGATCCCTACTAGTTCAATGGCTGATCCCTAATTTCTGCCCTTGAGGTGTTCTGTTTATATGGCTGATCCCTACTAGGTCAATGGTAAGAAATATAATCTTCCATTTGGGTTTGTTTTGTGGATGGGATGCTTGAAAGTTTCCTTTTTATATTGTCAGAGCTTCAACTTTACGCCCTTAAGCTGACCTTGTTCAACTTTTAGGGAGCCCTGCCTGGTGGTATGCAGCCATCTGTGAGAATGCCTGTCATGTCTGGTGGCATGCCGCCCAATGCAGGCCAAGGAATACCATCCACACCCACCATGCCATACTCACCCCATGCTGGAGCCCAGGTGTCTACCCCATCCAAAATTGATCCTAACCAGATTCCACGTCCTATTGCTGAGACATCGGTTGTCATTTTTGAGACCCGGCAAGGTGGCCAAGCAGCTGTTCCGCCGGTATGTGTGTCTGTAACTAGCAACATTGGTTTCTACTTTGCCAACACTGGCTCCAGATGGTTCTCACTAAATATACTGGTCCTATACTTCTATTTCATCTAAAACCATTACTGCTGATTTTAGGCTGCATCAAGTGAATTTATTGTGAAGGACACGGGCAACTGTAGTCCTCGTTTGATGAGGTGCACCATGAACCAGGTTAGATTTGTTCATTATCTGTTCTCTTTGGTCACCATAAATTTTCTTTCTAAGCTGCTTATTTTCCCTATGCTATTAGATACCATGTACAGGCGATCTTGTGACAACATCAGGAATGCCATTGGCTTTAATGGTGCAACCTTTTGCTCTTCCTCATCCCTCCGAGGAGCCTGTCCAGGTACTTCTCAGTCTGTTCACTTAAAGTAACCCAAAGAGACATTAATCTGCACAGCTGATAGTTACACCGGTCTGTGCCCGTATACCCAAAAATATTAGAATGTCATTTGTGTGAAAACATATGTGTTGCCATCAATCTTTAGTCCAACTAATTGCATCGAAGTAAAACCCGCCACTGCAACAACTTGGATGGCATGAAATTTTCGGCGCTTATTTTGGAGAAGGCAGTCAACCCCTGCACTTCTTTGCCTATAAATTAATACAATAATTATCAAGCATTAGTAAGAAAATGCTGCAGAACTTGCAGAAAACATCGTAGATACTTATTATTTCCGTAGCAGCAGTTTTGACCCCTTCCATTTTCTTTACCTGCACAGACAGCTCTGAAGCACTGATTATGAATCTGTTTTGACTAAGAAATTTTATTCATTTTTTCTTTGAACTTGACACTGCTTCTTAATTTAGCTTGTGGACTTTGGAGAGATGGGCCCTATCAGGTGTTCTCGCTGCAAAGCATACATAAATCCTTTCATGAGTTTTGTTGACCAAGGAAAATTTTTCATCTGCAACTTATGTGGTAAGCGACTAAGACTTTCTAGTTTTATATGCAGTTCAGCTTTTCTATCATTTCAAGCTGCCATTGGAAATGACATTCTAATATCTAGTTCAGACTTTCACAAGATATACTAGTACTACACAAATGAAATTATGTTCATATAAAATTAAATTATCATTTGAAAGTCTGATGCTGTCTTATTCTCTTCCTTGAGAAGACGGGACTATTAAAATTCAGCATCCTTGTAATGCTTGCACCAACCCTCTTTTTTTCTCTCTTTCATGATTTTTTTTATCTCTTTTGGTTCATAGCTTTTGTAATTGGTCGCTATAATATATTGTTAAATTATGCACTTCCCATTTAACAAGGTACACCGATCATGCAGGATTTAGCAATGATACTCCAAGGGAGTACTTGTGCAACTTAGGGCCTGATGGTAGGCGGCGTGATGCTAATGACAGGCCTGAGTTATCCAGGGGAACAGTTGAATTCGTTGCCAGCAAGGAATTTCTGGTATGCCCATGCCTTGTTGAGTGTTCTTGTCAGTTGTCACTTCCTCTAAGCAAGATTTGTCAACCATAGCGTATTACTAGTATATCTTGTGCATATATAGATGATTTGTTTGATTATCTAGCATATAAGCAGGATGACATACATGCTTTGCTCCATATCTGCAGAATTTTCATATTATAGTTTCACATAATTCATATTTTAGGTTTTTCATTTGGTATGACAATAGTGATAAAAACTTCATTCATTTCAGGTCCGGGAACCAATGCCGGCTGTGTATTTCTTCCTTGTTGATGTCTCCATGAATGCTGTACATACCGGTGCAACTGCTGCGGCTTGCAGTGCAATATCCCAGGCTCTTTCCGATCTTCCTGTAAGTTTACGTGTTACTTGTGACAATATACCCATTATGTTAGCTTAATGCATTGAATACTTCCTATATTCCATAATATCAAGTTGGTGCTGCTTAATCATTTAGAAGAACCATTATGATTTTTCACCTTGAAATTGAGTCTTCTGGAACCTGTCATCCTTCGCAAACTGAATTAGGCATGGTCACAGTTCTGAGTCATGGTTTCTTTAATTGTGCGATCAGTTGAGGGTGGCGTTTATCTCCTGAGCGTGCCTGCTGTCCACCTCTTCTCTCTCTGTCACTTGGCTCACGAATTTTGTAATCTCACATCTCCTGCTTGATCTCCCTGGTGGAGAAACTGACGGGGATGGTTCTAGTTCTAGGTGGTCGGCTGCAAGCAAGGATGTTGGCATCTGGCAACGGGATTCTGCATCTGGGGGAGAAGGCCATTTCCGTCGGTGTGACTGTTAGAGAACCCTGGATTAGGGTTTCTCCCCTGACTCCGGTGACTGGAGCGCAAGAATCCAGCATCAACCTCTCCTCTTGCTGCCAGAGGGCGCGGATCCGGTGTTGCTCCTCGTCTCTGTGGGTCAGAGATCGTGGGTTTGCTGTGCCCCTCGGCTCTGACCGTCAGGATCATAGCTAGATTCTTCATGTAGAGCGCGCGGATCATAGCTAGACCTGACAGGACGTGCCATTTTGGGCGTTAGGTTCTTCATGTACCATACACTGCTTTGCTCTGTCTTTGCCTCTTCTTCCCAGTGGTGATGAAGCAATCAATTTGATGCTGCATTAGATATTTTGAATCATTTAATTGGCTCTACTTATACACATTTGTTCAGGGATGGTGCATTGATTAATTCTGATGTCCCAATTATTTTGTTTCCTTCTTGTAAAAACATTTCTGAGGAATAAATCATTGCGATGTTTGATGGCCTTTGCATGATTTACAGGTATTTCTTTGTTGACTTTTTAGGTACCAAAACATATCTGATTGCTAATGCTACGTTGTTGATTTGTTTCATTAATAATTCTTCTGTAAATATTAATTCTTGATTAGCCTGTAAGCAAGGAAGTATTTGGGAGATGAAGCAAATCAGCATTTTACCTTGTTGATTGTTTGTTCGTGGTCTGAACTTGCCAAAAAAAGTTTTTTTCATTACCCAATGTGGTTAATGGCACTGTGGATTCTTATGCCTCCGTAAAAAGAGTTCTTGGTAGTGAGATTTATATACCTTTAGCTTTCTGTGATGGAGATAAATTTGTTTGACAGGGGAACCCATTTGGCAAATACTAGTATCTATTATGGCTCTCTTATTAGTACCATATTTTAATTGAGAGCGGCATGGAGAAGTTCGGGACCAGTCACGGAGAGGACGGATAGCACAACATTTGGCCAGTTACTGCACATGCAGAAGTTCGTGTCAGTAGATCCACAAGTCTGCTCTCTCTTGGATTGGTGCATAGTGTGCCGATTTTCTGAACACCAAATTAGTCTGTGCAACACGTATACAACCCCATGCCTGGACTGAATCCCAAGACACATGAGGTGCTTGGATACCGGGCTCACATGCGCCCAGGTGCCATTTGGAATATCTGTGAAAACTGACCTTTTAGTTGGTTATATAGTAAACACCGTGATCACTTGCCTTTTCGATGGTTATATGGTAAAAAATTATGTCCCTTCTGGTTATTTGAAGTTTGAACCTTGTTCTAGACATCACTTCCCTCATAATAATGGTCTTGGAAATGTTAATGCTCATGTTTAGGGATGTGAAAGCCATGCCTTTTGAGTCGCCATATAGTCGCCAAGTCGTTGCGGCGTGGCTGACTCGCGCACGCGACTTGACTCACATAGCGGGTCGCATGACTTTCTGGCTCGCAGGCAACTATAAAACGGCGGGGAATAGTCGCCTGTCATCCCTCTTAGTCTGCCAGATTCTTTTTGGGGGAATATAGGCTCTCCTGCCTCGGGATTTCAGAGAGAAAGGGATGGAAAGGGAGAGAAAGGGCAGAGCTCAGGAGGAGAGGCTCGAGCCGCCGCCGCCGCTCCTCACCTGCGGTGCGGAGGAAGGAGAGGGTTCGAGGGGAGAGTGGAGAGCGAGGCTGCTTGCGGGAGTGAGCCTACGGGCTGGCGGCGCTAGGAGGATTCACGTGATGTGGCGCTAGGTTTAGCGAGCGGGTGAGGGTGGGAGCGGTTACATGGGCCGTGCTGGGCCTAGCTTCCTGGCTGCGATAGATGATAGGCCAACTTTGCTCATATGGTATTAATGGGCTATGCAAATGAGAGAATCAGGTGCTGTATGCCCTTTTTACTGCCATGGCGACTTGGGGCGACTATTCAAGCCAAGTCGCTGAGTCAAGCCAGCAATTCACTAGCTGCAGCCATGGCGACTTGGCTTGACTCGGAGACTCTTGGTGAAAGTAATTTATGTCATAATTGTCAATTCCACTCTGGTTTGCTCTTTGGAATTGAATGCTTCAGTACCAGTAACAATACTTTGTGCTGGCCCAGTTTCGCTAACTAATAATATTTGTAGATACTTGCGAGGAAGAGATCATACTAGATTAACCTACTTACTATGTTGTACTCCTATATTATGCTACAAGCCTAGAGAACATAGCATGACGGATAATTGGGCTGGCCAAACGAGCTGATGAGGGACAGTAGTGAAAATAAAACAAAACTAAATCTAGTACTAGCTTCTACACACTTCTACTATATCCTAGGTAATCTGATCCTTTAGTCATGTATGATGTAGTAGTTTCTAGAGTGCTCTACTGTGAGTTGTAACCATATAGTTTGTGTGTATTCTCCAGAACCTTCTAGCTATGAGTAGAGCTAAGTAGTGGAGGCTCATGATGCCTATAAATAGAGGTCCTCCACCCTAGGTATGGAATCGGACTATGTACCCACTACCTATCAAATAAATGGAACCTTGTGTTCTTGTTTTAGATCTTGGATTAGATCTAGTATGTTGAGAGTTTTGGATTAAACTCTTGACAGCCCCCGCCCCTAGAGCGATATCTAGCCCACGCCTCTAGAGCGATATCTAGCCCAGCACGTTGGAGTGGTTCCTTCAACATTTGTGCTGTCTTTATTATAGCAGCAAGGTGGAGTTGTTCCTCCACAACCTTTGTGCTGCATCAGGTGGTATCAGAGCCTTGCTGATCCATTCCAGTTCTCCGTGTTCTCTTTGAGAGGAAGATGAAGCCAACAACGGAAGGATTGAGAAAGAGAATGGATGCTGCAGAAGGACAACAGATCCAAGCACTGCGTGAAGTTCCAACACATTCAATGTGGCGGGCTTAACTCTTAAGTTTTATCATTCTGTCTCCAGAACAAGCACTCATGAAGATAACTCGAGGACGAGTTCTAAACAACCTGGGGAGGATGATGAGGGACAGTAGTGAAAATAAAACAAAACTAAATCTAGTACTAGCTTCTACACACTTCTACTATATCCTAGGTAATCTGATCCTTTAGTCATGTATGATGTAGTAGTTTCTAGAGTGCTCTACTGTGAGTTGTAACCATATAGTTTGTGTGTATTCTCCAGAACCTTCTAGCTATGAGTAGAGCTAAGTAGTGGAGGCTCATGAGGCCTATAAATAGAGGTCCTCACCCTAGGTATGGAATCGGACTATGTACCCACTACCTATCAAATAAATGGAACCTTGTGTTCTTGTTTTAGATCTTGGATTAGATCTAGTATGTTGAGAGTTTTGGATTAAACTCTTGACAGCCCCCGCCCCTAGAGCGATATCTAGCCCACGCCTCTAGAGCGATATCTAGCCCAGCACGTTGGAGTGGTTCCTTCAACATTTGTGCTGTCTTTATTATAGCAGCAAGGTGGAGTTGTTCCTCCACAACCTTTGTGCTGCATCAGGTGGTATCAGAGCCTTGCTGATCCATTCCAGTTCTCCGTGTTCTCTTTGAGAGGAAGATGAAGCCAACAACGGAAGGATTGAGAAAGAGAATGGATGCTGCAGAAGGACAACAGATCCAAGCACTGCGTGAAGTTCCAACACATTCAATGTGGCGGGCTTAACTCTTAAGTTTTATCATTCTGTCTCCAGAACAAGCACTCATGAAGATAACTCGAGGACGAGTTCTAAACAACCTGGGGAGGATGATGAGGGACAGTAGTGAAAATAAAACAAAACTAAATCTAGTACTAGCTTCTACACACTTCTACTATATCCTAGGTAATCTGATCCTTTAGTCATGTATGATGTAGTAGTTTCTAGAGTGCTCTACTGTGAGTTGTAACCATATAGTTTGTGTGTATTCTCCAGAACCTTCTAGCTATGAGTAGAGCTAAGTAGTGGAGGCTCATGAGGCCTATAAATAGAGGTCCTCACCCTAGGTATGGAATCGGACTATGTACCCACTACCTATCAAATAAATGGAACCTTGTGTTCTTGTTTTAGATCTTGGATTAGATCTAGTATGTTGAGAGTTTTGGATTAAACTCTTGACAGCCCCCGCCCCTAGAGCGATATCTAGCCCACGCCTCTAGAGCGATATCTAGCCCAGCACGTTGGAGTGGTTCCTTCAACATTTGTGCTGTCTTTATTATAGCAGCAAGGTGGAGTTGTTCCTCCACAACCTTTGTGCTGCATCACGAGCCGAAGCCTCAAACTCCAGGAAGCACCACAGAACAGAGAGGAAGTCTAACCCATGCTCTAAGAATCGCAGTCTAAGCATGAGCCACAACCCTATACACATATGAGAGCCTTGGGGGCAAGATGCTGTTAGTTGCAACAGTGGGGCCACCAGGGTCGTATCTGTCGGAACGCCATCGCTGAAGAATATTGACGGCACTGAGATGTTGCTTGGCGCCATACCCTTGTTTTGCTCTGTTCTTTTGCGGCTAGTGCTTGCTTCTTGGTTTCTTGCTTTCGTCCTAGATCTATGCCCTCTCTGCAGCTGTACGAATTTCATAGTTTGGTTTCTTGCTCTAATCTGGATTGATGTGTTTGGCCATTACCGGAATCATTGGCATCCCAAGTGCGCCCTGGATGACCTCTTCTCTTTGTGGGTTTGTGTGACATAGTTGGGCACACCGGGCCTTGTCGAGGGATTGAACCTAGAATCCTCGGCAACCGTACCCCAGAGATTGTGGGAGTATTTATTTGTACCGTAAGATGCTTAGGCCAACAAGTTAGGATAGCCACGACTTTTTACCTAGGTTCAGGCCCTGATCTGACGGGGGAAACCTTACTCCTTCCTCGGATTGTATTGATATGGAGAAACCAAGATGTTTACGAAGGGGGTTCTCGGCGTTGGCGAGTTGAAAGACTAACTCGACGACTATGGATCAATTTAGGGTTTCAGGCTATATGGTGTGTGCTGTCGATGCCGTTGGTGTCAAGAGCTACCCTGTTGCCGTCCTCCCTTTTACCTAGGTGTTCACGTATATGTAGGTCTTCCTGTCTTGTTCAAGTCTTTGTAAGTCTCCTTACATAGCACACTCCAAGTTGGTTCAGGAGTCAGGCGGCTGCACACCACGTAGGTCGATGAAGTCCGTGCTGTGTTATTTTTTGCTATTGTTCTTTACTTTTCTGAACTATGCAGAGAAACAGAACCTATTGATATTGGACCACTTGGAATCACGTTGACATTTGTTTTCACTTTTGTAGGAAGGTCCCCGAACTATGGTTGGAATTGCGACATTTGATTCTGCTATTCACTTCTATAGTCTGAAGCGTGCTCAGCAACAGGTATGTTCCAAAAGAAGTTTTCTAGTAACGTTAAGCAAATGCATCATCCCCTTGGTAATTTAACAGTATTGTTACGTTATCGTAACAGATGATCCTTTTGATCCAGCAAAGAGAGAAGCCAATTGTGTATAATCTGCATTTGATGTTAACATCCCCATCTTGGGTAGTAAAATATTGACAATATCATGCCTTCTATAGCATTTCTTATTTTTCCGTTTCTAATTTTTTGAGTACTAAATTTCTTCAAACCTGGCCCAATCATAGGAGATACAACTAGCGCTTACTAATCGGCAAGGTTAATCATGCAAATCACTCAAGTTTTAATCAGTGACAGAAGAACCAAAAAGCTTTACAAATTTATAATATTATTGCTTTAGCTTGAGGACACTGCAGTGGATACCCCATTACTACTTTAGTGTTCCCAGTTATTTCTGCTTCTGAAGGCAACTTGAGCTTAGAAAAGGAACTTATTTTGATTATGTTGCTGAGTGCTGACAGTTTGCTGGTGCCTAGATGCCAATGTTTTCAAATTGTTCCTTTAACACTTTTGTCCTTTGCAGCCTTTGATGCTTATTGTTCCTGATATACAAGATGTGTATACTCCACTTCAGATGGACTTAATTCTCCCAGTTTCTGAGGTTTGTATTGGCACAAATGACAGTTGCCTTTGGTTATTAGCTGAGCAGTTTTTTGAAATATCACTAGTAGCTTCAACAGAAATAAGATATCTTTCTATACCCGAAAAACCTCTAAATACCTTTTTTTTGAGGCTTTAGTGCCGTGATAGTTTAGAGCAACTACTGGAGAGCATCCCGAGTATGTTTGAGAACAATAAGGTTGCTGATTCAGCATTTGGGGCAGCTATGAAGGTAGTAGTTCTCATAATATTTTTGCTCTTTTACGTTATCATTTTGTTACAATATACTCCCTCCGTTTCAAAATATAAGATGTTTTAGCTTTGTGAAACAAATGTATCTAGACTTGTTTTAGTGTCTAGATTCACTCTAAACATGAGTGAACCTATGTACTAAAATAAGTCTAAATACATTCTCTTCACAAACCTAAAACATCTTATATTTGAAACGGAGGGAGTATGATTGAATTAGATGCTTGTCTAATGTCTGCTTTATGCCAATTTCAACAGTTGCATTGCAAATTCTTAATCTACATTCACTTGTTAATTTGGCTTGAAACATATCACAAATGTTTACATAGTTCCATCCTTTTGTTTACATTGTTCTGTTTTTATGGTGTACATAGGCAAGTTTCCTAGCTATGAAGCCCACTGGTGGAAAGTTGCTTGTATTTCAGTCAGGTATTTTATACCTTCTCTATTTGTGCATCCACTAAAAGATACCAACTGTATCATGCAGACTAAGAAAGTATTGAACCAAGAGATTACTAGAGGAAAATGACCAATGCTGTCCATGGCATCGATGTTTCGGGAATAAGAGATTGATATGTTAATGGCAGTGCCTGTTTAGCAATAAATTCTAAAGAGAGGGTGGGCCCTCTAGTTGGCACCCAGGGGGAAGAAGAGTTATTCTACAGCCATGCTGTTTATTCGCAACCATACTTGATTTTTAGTCACATAATTTTTTTCTTACCTCGGAAGTCGAGAAGAATGTAAGAAAATTTAGACATGATGTTAAAATACACATTTTTTGTGGTCTACGCTGTTACGAACTTACGACTCATAATATTGCATTTCTTATGTCAATTTTTTTGTTGAGGGTCAATATGAGCGTAATTATCTGTATTCCAAACATAATTTCTGTATGTAACAACGTAAGAAAACCTCGGGTGCAAAATAACGTACCATGCACCCTGGGTGCTGGGTATATAACTGCAAAAAAGAAGAAGGAAAATGTGGTCAACATCTTATGCAGGTCTTAACATCATAAATGAGGGAGTACATTGTTGCATATATAACTTACTGTGTTGGTAGTTCCTTGTTGTATAAAAGCTGTCAGTAGCAATTCCTGTTCTGGTGAACTGCTTGTTTGCTTGTAGCTGAGTGAGTGATAATTCTGGCATTTTAAGCATGCCAAAGTACATTAGTCAAGTTACCTGCTTTAGCTTAGATGTCATCATCATATCTGGACCAGAGGAAAAAAAAGTCATTAACAGTGCTTTGCTGGCACTTGCAGTGCTACCATCAGTTGGCACTGGCTCATTATCTGCAAGGGAAGCTGAAGGTAGATTAAATATTTCTGGAGATAAGGTATGATTTTTTTTTGGTTGTTGTTGTTGTTGTGAGTGTCTTGTTCCTTTTATTACTTTCTTCAGTTGACATGTTGTAATATCTTATGTGTGATATCCAGGAAGCACATAAGCTCCTGCAGCCTGTTGATAAGACACTCAAGACGATGGCACTAGAATTTGCTGAGTATCAAGTGAGCAACATTTGTTTCTGCTTGTTTCAGAATTTATTACTTTCAGTATTCAAATAAAATTAACAACGTGGATATTTTACTACTCGTTTTCTCAGGTTTGTGTAGATGTGTTCCTTACCACACAGTCATACACAGACATCGCTTCGATATCAGTTATTCCCAGCTCCACTGGTGGCCGGGTATGCCTCTCTTCAATAGTTATGTTAGATTTTGCTATTTGTAATTCTGTAGGGTTTTAACATGCTGGGAGCTCAAACTATTTTTGGATAAGATTGCCGCTAATTAGAAAGAGCTATTATTCTGTCAAATTCCTGATGTTTTGCAGGCCTAAATAATCTATTGAATTGTGATCAGGTTTTGTTTAGTGAAGGCGTTGTTCATAATTATCTTTGTTCTGTTATCTGCCTTGGGGTCTGAAGGAGCTAGGCTACTAGCTCTCACCCAGGACTCTCTCTTCTAAGCAGATGAGCTTCACACACAACTCTGTGTTGATGTGCTTCACACACATACACACACACAGGTCTTGCACTAGTAGGAAGCTTTATTAGATATCTCAAATAGTACAATCTTACTTTACAAGTGTAGGGCATGTCCTTATATAGGACTTACAAACCGACTCATACTCAAACCGTCCTAAAGCTACAGCTCATTTGCCCTAAAAGACAAAACCCAATTTTCTTACTCTTCTAGCCTTACTTCTACTTGCTGTTACTGACTGCAGCTATCAGCAGCCTGGATCATTTACTTTGCTGGACAAGAAACTTCATGCACCTACCAAAAATTCTTTACCACTACCGACCTACATATGCTTAGAGATTTGACAAGATTACTTCGAACAGTGTCTTGCAATGATGCATGCTACCCTTGTGCAAAAGATTTCTCATTATTTCAAGTTGCAGTATCAGTTCAGCGTTGCACCTTTGCCACTACCGACTGACATATGCATAGAGATTAGACAAGATTACTTCTAACAGGCTCTTGCATTCATGCATGCTAGCCTCGTGCAAAAGATTTCTCATTATTTGAAGTTGCGGTATCAGTTTAGCGTTCCACCTACAATACTTGTTCATTTTAATATCAACTGTAATATACCTGCAGAAAGGGAACATATACCATTTGCCTGCGGTACACTTAGCATTTAGTTCCCTTTATCTTTTTAAAAATGCATAGGTTTCTAAACTCTAGAGCTTCCAATTCCATCTTTTCTGATATTTCTGCTTTTTTCCCCTTAATGCTGTTTAATTGTCTATTTGATCTGAACATCTCCCCTTAATTATGCAGGTTTACTACTATTTTCCATTTTCTGCTCTTTCGGATCCAGCCAAACTCTTCAATGATCTCAGATGGAATATAAGTAGACCCCAAGGATTTGAGGCTGTCATGCGTGTCAGGTGCAGCCAGGTGAGCATATGTCCAACCCTCCCTCCACCTTTTGGCATACAGTAGTCATATAGCACCTTATTTCTTTGTTTCTTTTTCAATGTGTACAAGGGGCTTCAAGTTCAAGATTATTCTGGCAACTTCTGCAAGCGTGTTCCTACTGATATTGATCTGCCTGCGGTCAGTAATTAAGATCGCCCCCATATAATTGTTGTTTGCATGTTGAGGTCTTGCTCATTCTATTGTAAACACATGTACTTCTCCTGTACATGAACAGTTTATAAGTTCTTCATTATGAATATGCACCTTGGCCATAAAATATCAGCTGGTGGAATTCCATAGTAATGCAGTGTTATCTTGTCACATCCAGTACATGCTGGTGTTTACAAAAGTATATATTAAGCATTGGTTAATCTTAGGCAAACTAAGCTTTCTTTTCTGTGGAGAACATGATGTTCATTGGATTATGCCGTTCTCCACTTCTAGGTGGTAGCTAAAATGCTACAAGAAATAACTGACCAGCTGATGTATAATATTACCAGTCATGGCATTTATTGCTAAAATGCTACAATTTTAGATGTGTATATGTAAGCCTAGAGGGTAATAAAACCTTTAATACTATCACTATTTGGTTAAATAGCAAATAATAGTTGCTGACAATAATAAATTTTAATTGGTATATTACTGTATCTATCTTCTGTTTGGCTTTCTTAGTGTTGCTCTATTAAATTCTACTTGTTTATTCTTCTAAACTCTGTTAAATTTATTCTTCTGCTGCAGATTGATTCCGACAAAACCATAATGGTTACCTTTAAGCATGATGACAAGTTTCAGGAGAATTCAGAATGCGCTTTTCAGGTAATGTGCATTACTTATTTGAGAACATCATTTATAGGAACAGTTTCAACAATAGTATGGACTAGAGCCTACTTGTTTCCTGTAGAAGTACCAATGATATGCACATATTGTATTTAAACTATTACGTGTATCATCCAGAAAAAAATAGTGGGTTTTCGAAAACCAGCCTCATGCGTCATGAAACCTGTTGAGTGAACCAGCTATGGCTCATATCATTATTCACTGGCTTGACTTGCCCACTAGGTCATGATAACAGTAAGAGCAGAAATGTGCTTCCTAATTTTTGTGCTTAAGTAGAGTCGCCTATTTCCTTGGGGTTGTCTGGGAGTGTTTATATTTTGCTCTTCACCTGATTGCTCTTGGGCCTACGCATTAGGATCATATTCATTGGTTCATAAATATCCAAAAATCAGTAATAACTAGCAAATGTGCCCGTGCGTTGCACCGGAAAAGCCTACTGTTTTTTCCAAACCTTCCTTTTTTCACTCTCATATTCTGAAAATCAAAACAGAAACAAAAATTCTTTGGACTTAAAAGGACAAAGGGGCCAACTGAACAAGCCTAGCTAGACCAATGTTGGCTCACGTAGTAAGAAACAAATATAGATAGGACGTTTCATTTTGTCAATATTCCCACCCGTCTTGCCGAAACCTTCATGGAGATACTAAATTCCAACACAAGCACCCTTGCCGTCTTACTCTATCTTGTGCATGGCTATAATTAATTTTAGTTAAGTACTTTTTATATGATAGATAATTTTACTACTAAAAAAAGTTATCCCTGTATTACTATAAAACCACGATAAAATTTGTTCAAATAACAGCTTAGATGAACCTAAATGTAAGGTTCAGTGACTGTCGTTCGCAATCTAAATACTTTTAGTGATTTACTACAAATACTACTCCCTCCGTCTCAAAATAGATTTTTCAAATTTATTAAAATTTAGATAAATCTAGACACTATTTAGTATATAAATTTATCCAAAATTTAAAAAATCGAAGGCATCTATTCTAGAACCAAGGGAGTAAAATAACACTGGGGCTTAACAGAGAACATCAAGAGTTTAACCGTAGACAAAATAAATAGGAAGTTTAAAGTAAAAGGCTGCCAAAGAGATAAGGTCCCATCCTGGGTCGAGCCAAGCCAAGCGCAGGAACATCGCGCATGCCGGCCACGCTACGCCCCCTTTCCTTTGGATCCCTGACCAGCTCCACTACTCGTCGACCCCGTTTTCCCTGGCCACCGCCACTCTCCCTAGGCCCCACCCCCGCGTTGCTCCTCCCTCGCTCACAGCGGCCGTCGTTGCCCCTTTCCCCGTCTCCCTTCGTTCCCTCCTCCCTCAAGCTCCTGCGCCAGCGGCCACCGGCCTCTGCGTGCTAGGACGCAGCGCCGAGCGTCGCCTGGCCTCCTCGCCGCCGCAGAGACGCCCCTCTCCTTGCCTCCCTCAAGCTCCCTGCGCCAGCGGCCGCGGGCCTCTGCGTGCTGCTGCCGGCCCGCGCTCAAGCCGCTAGGGCCTTGACGCTCCGCTACCGCCCTCTCCTCCGCCGCTCCTTTTCAATCTCCTTGCTCTGTTCATGCACACCGTTGACCCAACACCTCGACCAAGGACTGCCCACCATCGCCACCATCTACCACCACAACATCCTCTCCCCTCTATCTCGCTCGGACATGAGAGATTTAATTCCCTTTAATCAATCGGTGGTGCTGTATTTGATTTTGAGGCTGATTGCTGATTCCAAGCACCTTACGGACGTATATGAATTGGTCGGATTCGGTATAAAGAGGCGATGTGGGACTATTCAATGCCTCGATGTGTATAGAATCGCCACTTTCGTTCTGCTTTCGGCCGAGATTGCATGCCTAGATTGAGTTGGGCCCGGACTTTCTATCGCTCAGGTTTGGGCAGGTATGAGCTCGGACGTCCGACTCATGGGTATTAATTTGGTGTTAAACTGTTTTTACTTAAGGGTGGCGTTGTGGGTAATATGTGATTTGGTGAAAGGGAAAATCGGTCCAAAAAAGTGTTGGACCGGAAGAAACACTTCGTCCTTTATTATTAGGTATAGATTAGTAATAGCTAGCAACAAATATTAATGACTCCAATGTTGTGGAGTTGGTAAAGCAACCTTTTCCTAGCTTTCACCAAAATGAAATAGAGGGGATCCAGCCTCACTCCACCAAAATGTGTAGTTGTGGGTGTTTGGACTGTGGAGTGGATCTGTCCCCAACACATCCTAAGTATGTGGTGAAACCCAGATGTGATATTATTCTCAAAAGTGTTATTTGTTCTGGACCTCATGTCTGATTGTAGTATATATCTGAGGCAGTCAGCAATTTTAAAAGTGTATTTTTTGTTTCCGTGGTAGTGATGTGAATTCGCTGACAGATTCTTTATGCCGGCCCATATGATGTCTAAAAGCAAAAAGGCAAAACTCAAAATTGATTACGTCCTCAGTCTTGAAGACTTGAACTCAAATTTCTCTATCTGAACCTGTCTTAATGAAGTCATGTTCTATGTATTACTTCCAGCATAGTTGTGTTATCAGTAAATAATAGTCCCTCCGTCCCAATATAAGTGACTTCGATTTGTCTAGATTCGTATGGATCTATACACTAAAACATGTCTAGGTGCATACGAATTTAGACAAATCCAAGTCACTTATTTTGGGACGGAGGGAGTAATACAAAGTTACTACATCAATATTGTTGACATGCGTCTTGTTGCATATTCAGTGCGCACTTCTTTACACCACTGTGTACGGGCAAAGAAGGATACGGGTCATAAATATCTCTCTCCCTTGCACAAGCATGCTCAGCAACCTTTTCCGATATGCTGATCTGGAAACGCAGTTTACGTATATTGTTAAGCAAGGTAAATCAGCTGCTTACTATATTCAATTTAACCTCAATAAACCTACCTATTGAGCAAAAAAATATATTTAGTGAAGCAGTCGTTTTTAATTATTAGTATCATACAAAATATTTTGGTAGACTGATATATTATGTGATACGTAGCTGCAAATGGCATTGCATCAACTCCTCCATCCCAAGTTAGGGACCAAGTAACAAGTACATGCATCAATATTCTCCAGTCCTACCGTAAATATTGTGCATCTGTAAGTTCTTCTGGTCAGTTAATTCTTCCGGAGGCTCTAAAACTCCTGCCTTTGTATACTCTCGGTATGATTTCTTCCATCTAATGTTGCTATCTTTTCTTAATAAGCATATCTGCAACCTCACTAATTGATTTTATTTGATTTATTAGCCTTAATTAAAAGCATAGGACTGCGAAATGATGGGAGAATAGATGATCGATCTTATTGGATCTCTATCGTCTCTTCAATTTCTGTGTTTTTAGCCGTTCCATTGGTGTTTCCTAGGATGATTGCCCTCCATGATCTGGCTTCAAGGGTATATGCTTCTAATAGTTCTGTTGTTTCACGTTTCTTACTAGATATAGTAGGAATTGTCACTGATTTTTTTAGCCACGGACAACTTTTGTACAGGATGATGAATATTCCCTTATTCCAAATCCCCTTACTCTCAATAGTGAGAATATACAGGATGATGGTATTTATTTATTGGAAAATGGCGAGGATGGTTTTATTTATGTTGGAAATGCAGTTAATACTGCCACCATAGAGCAAATATTTGGTCTCTCATCTTTGGCTGGAGTCCCGAATCAGGTCAAGTCTTGTCCCTTATCTGTATGCAAACCATAGCCTAAAATTATTAAACAAATAAATGAGTCAATATGCAAGTATGGTTAATAACTTATAACTGTTTTTCAGTTGGTATTGGAGCAATTTGATAATGAACTGTCCAGGAAAGTAAATGAAGTCGTGAACGAAATAAGGCGACAGAGATGCTCTTACTTGAGGTACCATCTGTTATTTCTCAACTATGCTGTAAGCATTCGCTACTTGAATCCAGCACTTGACTTGTTCAAATTGTCTTGCAGATTGAGGCTATGCCAAAAGGGCGACCCATCTGGTTAGTCTTCTTCTTCCTCCCAGCTCATATATCTTTATATTTTACTCTTAATGCTCGTTTCTGTATCTGCAGGGGATTTCTTCCGTTCACTGTTGGTTGAGGACAAGGCACCCGGTGGCCTTTCCTATGTAGAGTT
The DNA here is from genome assembly GCA_916181665.1 of Avena sativa. Lineage (NCBI taxonomy): Eukaryota > Viridiplantae > Streptophyta > Magnoliopsida > Poales > Poaceae > Avena > Avena sativa. The sequence continues at coordinate 199,586,567 of OV702283.1, forward strand.
CCTCATACATGTTCACCGGCAAATCCAGAGCAAGATGACCTGATGTGACCTGCCTCTTTGTTGTAATATTTTGGTTGGTAATCTATAAGAAATTGATTTTGTCATGTGGATATATAGCAAAAAGGAATGAAGCAGTTAGCAGTTCCTCAAGCACAACCCCGTTGGTGTTTGGAGAGTTGTTGCAGATTTGTCAGGATTCCACTATATATTCTTATACAAACTAAGTTGGTTTTGGTGTAGGCCAATATTTCTGTACAGGGATGAGCCTGGTGAGTAAGTGTCGATGTATTTAGATTGTGAGACCATGTTTATCTGCTCTCTGTGAACGACACCTCTATTATGGTGATAAAAGAAGCCTCCGAGAAGTCTAGCGATCAGGGCTTAGATGTCTAGTAAAGCAAGTTCTCACAATTAACAAGTGAAAAATTGACTGGATTTGCAGCCCTATATTTATTGCAATGTTGATTTGTTCCATTGGCAACTTATTTGACAGCCAAATTACACAGTTTAATTCACTACCAAATATTTATTGGTACATCAAGTCAAATGCACCAAAACATTGGAGCTAATGTAACCGGAGAAATCATTGCATGTTGGATAAGTGGATTTACAACATCTCACAATCAGCACCGAATATGCCTGGTGGGAAAATTCAAATTATTTTGGATTTTTTTGTAAAGAGTGGCATCAGCTATGACTAAGAAATTTTATCATGCCTCGTGACATATGCATAGGGCGTTATAGAACGATAAGAGCAATCTCCACTCGTCCCCCTTTAGCCCTCGCAAACGGGGGCGCCAGCGCAAAAAATCCTGCCAAGCTGCTGTTTTATTAATCATTTCATGGTAGTAGCCTCACTTACTAGTCATGTTAAATCCAAATCATATTTACACTACCATATTAGTAAGTTGTCTATGGTCAAAAAATTGTATTTCAAGTCGTTCATAACCGTGAATACGACTTTTCGAAAACATTTACCTAACAGGAGTGCACAAATAGCAACACATGCACCATCAACCTCTGAAGAAGCAAACGAATGGGAACAACGACGCATCACATGAGAACCAATGAGAACCATTTAAAAAACGAGAGAATGTTTTAGGTGCACCTAAAAGGGCTACCGTACGAGGAATAGCTAAGTCTTGTACGGACCTAGAGGTTGCATGGGCTTATCACATGAGTAGAGACAATAGACAATATATTTCCGTGACAGAGTACCGCACCTGTGCAACAGTAATAAATGCTCATCGAGCAACATTAATAAACATGGCATGCACCATAGGTAACATATAAGTTATGGCCCTGAAACATTCTTCAGAATCAAGTTTAAGCTCAGGATCGCATAAAGGTTCCCATACGTGGACAGCGATAGTCAATTAACATGTTTCAACTACTCGGGGTTATAGGTGGACACAAGTGGGCGGGATAAAAGCCAAATCTTAACTATTGTCCACCAGTGGCTCTTTATTAATTATATCTACTCCCAACATTTAATTAACTAACTGTAAATAGACCATGATTATTTCCACTATTAAGCATGTGACAACCTCCCAACCACTGTAAAACTTGACAACTCGAACCAACACCTGAGCAAACAACTATGACTCACAAGACCAACTATCTACAAACAACGGGTAATAGGAAGTGATCAATGCAATATAGGCTACAAGGAGTATAAATGGTACAAAAACTAAAGCATCACAACAAAAATAGAAATAGAGAGAAGTAAAGCCATAAACAAAAATATGTAGCACGAGGAGAATGCTCGCCTGGAAAAAATTGCTCAAGATTCATCCGAAAAAGCAAAGCACTAAAAGAAACACCGGATGCACTCTTTAATACTACGGCAAAAGATCCATCATAATTATGTTACGATGCATGACATGGAAAGATGCGATGAAACTTAGCAATATTAAGCGGAACCAGAATCCAGACAATTAATATTAGAGGTTCAAGTAATTTAAGTACCCTACAATTTAAATGTTGAATTAATAAGATAATACATGACATAGATGAGCTATTCAATTTTAAATGGAGCCAGAATAAGACAAGAATATCCCACATATACACTCCATATTTAATTATTATGTGATCTACTAAATACCCCCGAACAACAAGATATGTATGCAAGTATGAACGATTTAATATCTAATGTGCTGTATTTTATTTATAAGCATCGGAAAAGGGTCACACATCTGGTTCCAAAGATCTTGGTTTCAAATGGATCGGTCTTCGGATTCAAAAGAGGAAGAAAACGGTCTCGGTCTCCGGCTCCAGGTTTGGGGTGTTCGGTTTTTCGTGAAGGAGATCATGTTGTATGGTGTCCTTCGGTTCCATGTTAGCGTGCTTGTTATCCATGATGAAGAACTCAACGTTCTATGTCAAAGGTCTGTTCTTCGTGATGGAGTTTTTGGGGTTTCCTTCTTCAGGAGCGTTGGAAACACGCTTGATGGAGCCACTCTAGCTTCGTGTGGCAAACTTGGATTCCGACCTCGGTGGTCTTCATGTTTCTGGTGGCTTCTTCTCCGTGTCGGCTACCTTGGGGTCTCGGCTTCATGAGCCCATGGAAAATTTAGATTGGCCGCAGAGAAGATCTTATATGACAGTGGCATGAGGAAGTCTTCGTGACAAACGATATAGAAACAACGCAGGACTCAGCGAGCACAGTGATTTGCGATGGAACAAAAAGGATGCGACTCGCGGGATCAACGTGTGGGGTGAGTGTGTTCGGTGGTGGGTCGTGTGTGTTAGGTGGTGTGTTGCGGCGGCAAGCAGGTGCGTGCGTGTGTTTAGGGTAGGTCGGGTCTAGGGTTAGTGTTTGATCGGGTTGGGGTGGTAGGTAGTTGTCTCTGACATGGATATACCCCACGGGTACATGACGTTGGTATACCTAGTCCAGCCCAATGAAGGCCACGACAAGACACACATCCTATGAAGATTTCGGGTGGCCCAAGACCATGACGTTTTCGACTCCTTGGAGGACAAGTCTAGATTAGATAGAATTTCAAAGGGTACCAACCCTAATTTGTAACGGACTCGACCTAAGCCCGGGACCTGCCTATCTATATAAAGGCCAGGAGGGTACGGCGAGAAGGATCTCTTCCACCATCACATACACACCTCCATGCCAGATTGCATCTGCGCGCCCCTGTAACTTTCGGTTCTGCCGTAATCAAGAGCAGACAAGCAGGAGTAGGATTTTCCCTCTGGGGGCCTGAACCTGGGTAAATCTCGTGTCCCGCATTGCTTGTCTGTTAACCGTTCCGTGACTTCCAGCATCCCCATCTTCTCCAAAACCCAAGTCCATAACAATGGGCATTGACGAAATCAACCCTCGTCAATTGGCGCCGTCTGTGGGAAGCGGGGACACTGATTGTGCGGTCGTGAGGTTCCATCCAGAGCGATCTACAACTCATCAGCAACGGAGAGTCACCTCCTCTTCGGCACCATCGACTTCACCGCCCACTCGCCGGCCACCCTGAGGGATTTCGAGTCCATCGGCGACGGGCTCGAGATGCTGTTCGGGAGCTTCTGCTTCTAGGTGGGGCAGACCGGCACCCTCCGCCTCCCAGAGCGGGTGCCACCACCATCCATCAGGCCCGCTTTGTGGGTCCCACCTATCAGCATGTTACACGCGCCGATGCTGACAGACGAGTCAGATGACAGCAGCAGCTGCAACTCAGATATGTGCGGCCCTCCCTCAGATGAAGGAACCTATGGTTCCGGATCTGAAAGCTGCGGCAGCAGCAATCCAATCCACGTGCACTACCTATGCGCTGTCGTCGTCAACAACATAACGGACCTGTCGCCAGGTTCGAGTGTGCAGCAAACACCCAACCCCCCTCTCAACCCACAAGCTGAGAACGAAGGAAACGGGGGAGATCTGCCTAACATGCCCAACTAACGCGGCGCTCACGCCTACAACAAGATCAACCTCAACGAGGAAGGCTGGTGATAAGTACGCGAAGCCGTGGCAGGCAACATCATCCTACCGGTGAATGCTTCACGGGATCTACTGATGGCCTACCACCTCCTCCTCATCGACGAGCACAACCGGCAGGTGAAGCTGATGGAGGAGCTTGACAAGCGTAAGAAGGCAGCTGCGGAATTCAGCGCGCGGCGAGCTGCGCTCTCCGCCGCTGGCGGCTCCATTTCGCACGACAACAAGTACCGCTCTCGCACGGAGCGCATGGATCCCGACGCGCGATGCAAGGTCACCAAGGCCCTCAACACATCCTTCATGACGATGGACTCGCACGACAACGTCATGCCAAAAACGCCCCAGGCTGCGATCATGGCAGCCACTACCTATCTCGCGTCTCATCCGCCTCCGGCGGGCGACCCGAAGAGCGCCATGCACAAGTCCGCGCTGGCAGGCCTAGGACTTGTTGGAGCTGCGCTCCACAATGAAGCTCTTGCGGAGCTGAGGAAAAAGGCTACAGTCAAGTTCACCCGAAGCCCTATGCCCCCATCCGAGGAGGACGAGCACGACCTGCCCCGGCGCCATAGAGCCCACGACGCTACAACAGCAACTATGATGCTCGCAATGATCTCACCCAGTTTAAGGTCGACAAGGCATGTGCCAAACGCGCGTGCTCAACTGAGTCTGAAGAGGAGGACGGCGGAGAGCTATGCGGAGTCAGATGCTTCAGTAGATCCGTTTGGCGAACGCGGATGCCGAAAAATTTCATGCTTCCTTTGGACAACCCAAAGTTTGACGGCACGCAGGAGCCAAAAGCATTGCTCGATGATCACCTGTCGTCGGTCAAGCTCCATGGCAGGAATAGAAACATCGCCTTACAATGCCTTTAGCTGCAACTAACAGGCGCGTCCAGGGTCTGGCTCAGCAGCCTATCTTTCGGCTCCATCCGAAGCTGGGAAGAGCTGACGTACCCGCAGACCAACAGACGGGTCGAAAAGGCTAACGGCCTCATAGGCAATGGCATCAAGAAGCGCCTGCTATGCCCACTCTAAAGTCTTGCAGGAGCTTGGGCAGATGAGCTACCCTCTGTTCTCTAGAGCCTGCGTACAACGCCAAACAGCTCAACCGGCTACGCCCTTATTCATGGTGCACAGAGCCGAAGCCATACTACCTGCCGAGGTACACCACAAGGCCCCACGGGTCATCGCCTACAGCAAAGCCGAATCATCGGCGGCACTCGAAGGCACCGTCGACACACTGGATGAGGCACGCGACATCGCTGCGGCTCGCTCCGCGGTCTATCAACAGAGCCTCCGCAACTACCACAGCCGCCGGCTGCGCCCAAGGTCCTTCGTCGAAGGAGACCTCGTCCTGCGATTCAAGCAAGAACGGACCAAGAAGCTCGAATCACCCTGGAAGGACCCTACATCGTCACTGAAGTCATCCCAGGTGGAGCCTATCGCCTCATGGACGTCGCGTCAGGAGTCGAATACTCTAACCCCTAGAACGTCGCACAACTGCGACGCTTCTACCCCTAGTTACCCTTTACTTTCAATAAGGCTACTTAGCCAAACAATGTACCTCCTCGTTTGCTATGAATAAAAGCTAAGTTCCTTGGTCCAAATATTTTTCTCTTATATTATTTCTCGCTAAATACACTCGGGGGCTACGCCTCACCTCACGACTTCGTCGACTGAGAATAACGCATACAACCTAAGTAGCTGACCACGTCAGGCTAACGAAAAGGACATGCACATAACAAAGCACCACATGCTAATACGTACAAAACTTTACAAAGGGCATCACGAGTCCACTCAAATAAATACAAATTTTACATTAAATTTTCTTTACAGGATCTACCTATTCTGGAGCATTGCATTCGCCCGCTGATCAAACAAATTTACAATTTCCTCGGCATGCTGCGCCACAGTCGCATAATGAGGGCACATCTCCCATAGGCGGCCATCCGGTCGAAGGGGTGGCCCAGTCGCCACCTCCGCAAGATTGACATCACAGCGATGCAACCGAACAAGAGAAAAGGCAGCCTTCACCCTAGCAATTAGCTAATGCCGCACCAACTCTTTGACGTGGCCCACATTCCGAAATTTTGCAAGAAGACTCCAAAAAGTGGAAGGCGCAGCATCCAAGGGAACACGACGGACCAAATCGCCGCAAGAGAAGACCTCACCTGCCTAAGCACCCGAAGAACCTGGTGTACACTATCTTGCACTATCGCAAGGACGATGGCCCGATCACGGTCCATCCAGAAGAAACCACCGGCTTCTAGGTCATGTTACGTCAGGCAGTTCATCCGAATCGCGACGTGCTCCTTCTCTTCCCTCGGAACGAGATTCACATCTGCACCAAGCACGGAACGAGATGGCATACAAACAGGGTGCACGCGAAAGAGCATCAGTTCACAAAGACTTACATTGAAGTTGCTCACCCATCTGTCGCAACTCCCCAAGCAAGAACTCCTCCCTGGTCGTGGCTCGCTCGGCCTTGGACTTCCACACATCCGCATGGCCTCGAATTCTAAGGATGTCCTTCTCCAAGCTGCGGACACGATCACGCAGAAAAGCCAATTGCGACGCATCATCCAAAAATGGTCGCGACTCAGGAGCAGTCGGAGCGACAACCGGAGCCTCACCTGAAGGACCCTAAAGGCAAATAAGCAAGCATGAACATCACAGGCATTTCTGACAGCAGCTCCAAAGACAAACTTATATACATAAATAAAGCCACCTCGTGGCATAATTGGACTTGTTCATCAGCAATATGTTACAAAACAGCAAAAGAAGAAACTACATCATCTACATTACAAAGGCCTAAGCACCTGCATCCGGGGTGGTCTTGGAGCCAGACTGCCTGCTCTTGACCTCCTGCTGCTGCTTCGCCGCATAATCAGCCAGGAGATCGATGAGCTTAGGCCCATAACGCTTACAGCGAGAAGCAAAGAGGGCAAAAGCTACCTCAGAGCCATCTGTAGCCGTCGGCATCCGGGACGTGATTTGCGGCAAGTCCAGCTCTGCTCTAGACGCCATCGCCATGGCCAGCCCCATGGAAGCACCGATGCCCTTCTTCTTGCGCTTGTACTCCGCCGAGGCTTCCTCTGACAGAGCATCTGCAAGGGCGTCGACGTCATCGAGGGCAACGCCCTTGGGGGTGACCTCCTTGTAAAAGCACGTAAGCACCTTTTTGGCTTTCTCCAAGGAGCCAGCGGCAGCGAAGCAGCGATCCTCGATCGCAGTAGCATCGGCCAAGGCATCCCCGTGCTCCAGCGCACCATGATCAAACAGGATACCAAAAGCATCTAAAAGGACGAAGACAGAAAGACTCGAATGAGAAAGGACAAGCTGTAGTCGAAAAACACAACACTCAGATGAGGCAAGGGAAACTCACCAGAAATAGCCTTGGCCGCAGCCATAAGCTTATTAGCCATTTCCTTCTCGTGGGCGGCTGGTGCGGCCACGGGTTGCTACTCGAGATCTGCAGCCTCCTTCTGCAGACGCTCCTTGGCTTCAGCAGCATCGGCTGACCTTTTCTCCGCCTTGCCGAGGCTCTTTTTGAGAGCGTTTAGCCTTCGGAGCGCATCATTGTTTTCATATGCAACATGAAGAAACACCAGATCAATACAAGAAAAGCCTTGGAGCAGACGAACAAAAACACAGGGTGAAAAGTCATGTACCTTGAAGCTGCTGCAGGTCAGCCTCCAGCGCCAGGTGCTGCTGAATAAGGAGGTTGTCGCCGTGCACAAAGGGCTATAGAAGAAACAAAAACACAAGTCGGTAAATAAAGGGCTTGGGGGCTCCCCCTCAAACCGAAAAAGATCAACAAGTCAAAACAAAAGGGGCCCGGGGGCTCCCCCATGGAGTACGCAAGAAAATACTTACGTGTTTAGGTGTGGACTCCGAAGGTTTGCGAGCTGCCTTCTGAGTTATGATTGCCCGAGATTCTCGCTTAGAGGAGTTCGGGCTAGCACCCTCAGAGACGGACACCACCTGGGGAATAGAAGTTGTTGGCTTCGACTCCGCCATAACTTCTTGAGTGTCCCTGTCAAGGGACTCCTATAAAGAGTTGCTGCAAGCAAAGACCAGATTAGCAACAAGACCTGATGGGGCAAAGGTGTCCGATCTTTCGATGAGATGGCGATAATCGATTTGGTGGAGTTCGGGCTTGACGATCCGACTACACGTGCGAACACGAGCGCCAATGCAATCGCTAGGCCAATCTCCTGGAGGTTACCGATCCTGCGTGAACACGATCAGCCTGACCAACGAGGGTCTTAATTCCTACCTGAAATCGAGAACAAGTAAGAACCAATATTGCAATCAAGATATTGCGGATTAAGAGGAAAGCTTTATTGAAGAGGTGGGATCCTGAATAGGTGCGAAGTACAAGAGGCCTCTGCGACGCTCGAGCCTTGGCGAAGTTGCGACTATGGCTAACTTAATGTCTAAACAAAATCCGAGTCTAGAGGTTCGGCTATGGGGCGTATTTAAGGGCGAAAAGGTGGGGTTTCGGCCAGCCATGGAAGTGGTGGTCGAATCCAACCCTAAAAGTCCTTTTCCCCTCAAATACGGACTCTAAAAAGTAGCTAATTAAAATCCTGCGAAAATTACATGGGCGTGGCCCAAAATAAAGGTGTCGTAGCACCATATTAAGCTATGGACGAATTCGTAAAGTATTGATCTTGAATATTTCGTCCAAGCCTTCTTTCTTCATTATGGTGGCCTCAAAGTTCTGAAATCTTCATCCGTGGCCTTCTCTTGGATCATCACATGCTTGCTGCCATCTCCATGCATGGCCATGCTCCAATGCTTGTCCCTCTCATCCATGCTTGGTCCATCATTCCTAAGAGTAAGAAATATATCTGATTTAGGCAGCATCATATTCTCATGTATGTGAGGAATAGTTCCAAGAAACGAAAGTACCTGATAGTTAAGTTGTTTGGCACGAGATCTTGTGATGGGTCCTTGTATGTGTGTTGCTGTAGGTACAACGGTTGTATCAATAGTAGGGATGTCCACATCATGCTCCCCTTCTTGAATTAAAGTCGTCCTCGACGCAATCTCATCTTCCTCACCAAAGTAAGGCTTCAAATCTGCAATGTTAAATGTAGGACTAACCGTACCAAAGTCTGCAGGCAACTCAAGTTTATATGCATTATCATTGATTTTCTCTAACACCTTAAAGGGACCAGCAGCACGTGGCATTAACTTAGACGTGCGTAAATCAGGAAAACGATCTTTACGCAAATGTAACCAAACAAGATCGCCAACATCAAACACAACATGCTTTCTCCCTTTATCCCCAGCAAGTTTATACTTAGCATTCATGTGTTCAATGTTATCTTTAGTAGTCTTATGCAAGTTTAATATCATTTCAGCGCGTTGTGTAGCATCCAAATTATGTTGCACCGAAGAAGGTAAAGGCAATAAATCAATAGGTGCACGAGGAACAAAACCATACACAATCTCAAATGGGCACATCTTTGTGGTAGAATGCAATGAACGATTATAAGCAAATTCTATATGAGGTAAACACTCTTCCCACAATTTTAAGTTCTTCTTTAAAACAGCCCGTAACATAGTAGACAAAGTTCTATTTACTACTTCAGTTTGACCATCAGTTTGGGGATGACATGTAGTACTAAAGAGCAATTTGGTCCCCAACTTAGCCCATAAACATCTCCAAAAGTGGCTAAGAAATTTAGTATCACGATCAGAGACAATAGTATTTGGCACACCATGCAAACGAACAATTTCACGAAAGAACAAATCAGCAATATGCGCAGCATCATCCGTTTTATGACAAGGAATAAAGTGTGACATCTTAGAAAACCGATCCACAACAACAAAAATACTATCCCTCCCCTTCTGTGTTCGTGGCAATCCCAAAACAAAGTCCATAGAAATATCCTCCCAAGGAACACTAGGAACAGGAAGAGGCATATATAAACCATGTGGATTAAGGCGAGACTTAGCTTTTTGACAAGTAGTGCAGCGTGCCACAAATCTCTCAACATCTCGACGCATACGTGGCCAAAAGAAGTGTGCAACAAGAACATCCTCCGTCTTCTTGACACCAAAGTGTCCCATCAATCCTCCTCCATGCGCCTCCTGTAACAACAAAAGACGAACAGAGCTATCTGGAATGCATAGTTTGTTAGCACGGAACACAAATCCATCATTGAAGACGAACTTGTTCCAAGTTCTACCATCTCTACAATTCTGCAACACATCTTTAAATTCAGCATCATGCACATATTGTTCCTTAATAGTTTCCAATCCAAATATTTTGAAGTCAAATTGAGATAACAAAGCATAACGGCGTGACAAAGCATCAGCAATAACATTAACTTTACCCTTTTTGTGTTTGATAACATAAGGAAAAGACTCAATAAATTCAACCCACTTTGCATGACGACGATTCAACTTAGCTTGACTACGAATATGCTTCAAAGATTCATGATCAGAATGAATAACAAATTCCTTAGGCCATAGATAATGTTGCCAAGTTTCTAATGTCCGAACCAACGCATATAATTCTTTATCATAAGTAGAATAGTTCAGACTAGCCCCACTCAATTTCTCACTAAAATATGCAACAGGTTTTCCCTCTTGTAATAACACCCCTCCCAAACCAATTCCACTAGCATCACATTCAAGCTCAAAAGTCTTAGTAAAATCAGGAAGTTGGAGTAAGGGAGCATGTGTTAGCTTATCTTTCAATATGAAGAAGGCCTATTGTTGTGCATCGCCCCAAACAAAGGGCACATCCTTCTTGGTAAGCTCATTCAGCGGCGCGGCAATTGATCCAAAGTCTTTGACAAAGCGCCTATAAAAACCAGCGAGGCCAAGAAAACTCCTCACTTGTGTGACCGTCTTGGGCTGCGGCCAATTCTCAATAGCTTCAATCTTGGCTGGATCCACTTCAATACCCTGTGATGTAACAACATAGCCAAGAAACGCAACTCGATTGGTGCAAAAGGTGCACTTCTCAAGGTTACCAAACAAACGTGCATCACGTAAAGCATTAAAAACAGCACGTAAATGGTCCAAATGATCCTCTAAAGATTTGCTATAAATCAGAATATCATCAAAGTATACTACCACAAAACGTCCAATGAAAGCACGTAAAACTTTGTTCATTAATCTCATGAAAGTGCTAGGTGCATTAGTTAAACCAAACGGCATTACTAACCACTCATATAAACCGAACTTAGTTTTAAATGCTGTTTTCCATTCATCTCCTAATTTCATACGAATCTGGTGGTAACCACTACACAAATCAACTTTAGAAAACATGGTAGAGCCACTCAATTCATCAAGCATGTCATCTAAACGTGGAATAGGATGACGATATCGAATAGTAATATTATTGATAGCTGTACAATCAGTACACATGCGCGAAGAACCATCTTTCTTAGGTACCAAAATAATAGGAACAGCACAAGGGCTAAGGGACTCACGAATATGATCTCTGTCGAGTAGTTCCTGAATTTGGCATTGTATCTCCTTTGTCTCCTCTGAATTGGTTCTATATGGCGCGCGGTTGGGCAACGTGGCACCAGGAATTAGATCAATTTGGTGCTCAATTCCTCTAATAGGAGGTAGTCCTGGTGGCAGCTCAGCGGGAAAGACGTCCTCATATTCCTGCAAAAGGTTAGCAATAGCGGGTGGCAAAGAAGGAGGCATATCCTCAAATGAAAACATAACCTCTTTGCAGACAATTGCATAACATTGAGTATTGTTTACATCTAGTTCAGCAATATCAATTTTATTTGCAAGCATACATGGACTCTTCAAACGAATTTCAGTAGCATGTGTAGAATCAGATTTAGTGTTCTTTGGTGGTATAAAATCTGCAGCAACAATCTAATTCTAACTTTTATTTTTCTCCTCAGTTTTAGCTCTACTAGCTCTAGCAAGATCATCTTTTAAAATCTGTTCGGGAGTCATAGGTTTTAGACCAATTTTCTTTCCATCATGCATAAGAGAATAGTGATTAGTTTTGCCATTATGAACAGATTCTCTATCAAATTGCCATGGTCTACCAAGTAACAAAGAACAGGCTTGCATAGGTACAACATCACAATCAACAAAATCAGAATATGTACCAATAGTAAAATGCACGCGTACCGTTCTTGTTACCTTGATCTTGCGAGAACTCTCAAACCATTGGATGTAGTATGAATGTGGGCGTTGTCTTGTTGGAAGTGCAAGCTTCTCTACCATGTCAACACTGGCCAGATTATTACAACTCCCTCCATCAATGATGATCCGTATAGCTCTATCCTTGACAACACCACGTGTTTGGAACAGGTTGTGGCGTTGATCTTGCTCAGATTTGCTCAATTGCACACTCAACACACGTTGTGTAATTAAGCTCCTGTATTGATCAGCAGCTTCAGCTCCCATTACCTCTGTCTCTTCATCAGCATCAGAATTGTCTCCATCTCGAGCAGAAATAAGGGCTAGTGTATATTCATCAAAGTCACTTGCAGAATCATACTGACCATCTTCTCGCACCATCATCACACGTTGTGTTGTGCACTGTCTCTCAATATGACCAAAACCCTAGCACTTGCGGCATTGTATATCCTTTGTCTTACCCGTGGAAGCCATAGAAGATGCACTACGAGCAGGAGCATTGGATGATGGTGGAGGAGCAGCTGGAAATCTTGTGGTGGCCTTGGATGTGGTAGTAGCTGGTGTCGAATCACGAGGAGGCGCTGATTGTTGGGATGTCCAAGTGGATGTGCGACCTGCAGAATTATTAGTCCTCCTCCATGGTGTTTGGCGATCCTGCACTTCACGTTCAGCTTTGCAAGCAAAATGAAACAAACGAGTGATAGAATTATATTCCTTATAATCTAAGATGTGCTGAATGTCCTTGTTTAATCCACCAAAGAAACGTGCAAGCATTTGTTCATTAGATTCAACAAGACCACACCAAACCATCCCCGTTTGCAATTCCTGATAATACTCTTCTACAGAATTTTTCCCTTGCTCTAAACGTGTCAGATTCTTTAGTAAATCACGTTGATAAGTAGGAGGTACAAAACGAACACGCATAGCAGTTTTTAAAGCAGTCCAAGTACTAGGAATAGTAGTAGGATTTAAGCGACAATACTCAGACCACCAAAGGAAAGCAAACTTAGTAAATTCACATGTAGCAGCACTAACACGCATATTCTCAGGATATTTTAAGCATGCAAAACGTTGTTCTACCTCCATCTCCCATGTAAGATATGCATCAGGATTATATTTACCCTCAAAAGATGGAATATTTAATTTAAGCTTTGCAACATGATCATCATCACGTACCGGTGGTCGAGCGTTGCGGTAGTAATGTCGGGGACGGCCAGCAGGTACCTTTGGAGGTTGTTCAACCTCCTCGTCAAATAGATCATCATCGTCGGGGTCGTAGTAGTACCCGTCGTCTGTCCCCAATGTCGCAGCAGTAGCCGCGGCGGAAGTCTGAGGAGCGTCAGCCGCAGCGGTAGTCGCCGGGGGTGCGGCGGCAGCCGAACCAGCAGTCCGACCCGTGATCGGAATGCGCCGTGCGCCATGCGTGGGTGCCGGTGCGGGTGGGGGCAATTGGTTCAAAAGCTCCTTGAACCGAACGTCAAGCTTGGCGTTGAAGGATTTCTCGAGTCCATCGATCTTGTCCACGGTGTTGGTGAGCTTGGTGTCAAACTCCCCGAGGCGCGTATCCACGTCTTCAGCGCGACTGACCAAGAGCGCGGAGAAGTGGGCATGTAGTTCTTCGTTCGTCATTGTGGCAGGGTTCCGCGAAGTATCTGTCCTGGTTAGTCCTTAAAAAGCACAGGTATATAGTACGGAAATAGGGTGGAAGTCACCGTAATCCGTCAAGCAATATACGAAGCTCTTACAAGTTCTTACCAAATAGCAGGAAAAGGCGATGTGCAACTGCGAGGATCAGTGGGTCCAGAGATTGAACCAAGCGATTACCAGGAGTCGAGACACTGCACGTGGAGAATATCTGTGGAGCTCTGGGAAGGCTTAGCAAGAGGGTTAGCAATTATCAAAACAGCAATGCAAAAGTTGAAAGAATGCTCAACGACGGTACTGTGCTGGTCCTAGGCTAGACCGTACTAGAGACGCGAGCCTAGATCACCAACGATGTCACGACGCGACACAACAAGCACTGTATGATGATATGGCACCCTGAAAAGCGAACCGAGATGCAGAAAATCACTATGATGGCGAGTGTCTAGAACTGATCTACGGGGTCTAAAAAGAGGTTAGCCCCAAATTTTTTTTTCGAAATTTTTTATTTTGCTCCGGAAAGCGCGCAGGTGCCAAAAAAATATCGCTATAACGGCCGATGGAGAAAAGTGATCCCCAAAGCCGAAAACTAGTATAGCCAGAAATTTTTTTCGGAGGCGGTTCCAGAAAATCAATCGGATTTTTTTTTGCTCTCCTTCTGGACTTACGACCGGACTTGGAGCTCGACACGGACTTTAGCTTAACACGGAAAGAACAAAGGAGAGTAAAAAGAAATAACTAGGAAATAATAACTCTACTCGGACTCGTACCATAGCACGAAACCGATCGGATCTGTGTCGCGGTAGGAAGGCGGTGGCGGAGTATTAGGGTTTATGGTGGCAGGGTATATGGCGGCGGAATATGGTGGCGGAATATGGTGGCGGTGATCGGCGAGTGTGGCGGTGACTATTATGATCAGAACTCGAAACTCTAAGGGACGTGACACTAAGACCAGCAACTCGACGCGACGATGTAGACACAAATTCAACAATGCAAAAACTGAAAAGATAATGCGAGGCGTAGATTGGTTATGGGATGGATCTAAACTTTAACTGTGTTTTTGGCTTTTTCGTGGGTTTATAGGTAAAAACAGATCTAATCTACGAAAACAGTAAAATCTCACCGAGCAACCTGAACTCTGATACCACTTGATGGGGCAAAGGTGTCCGATCTTTCGATGAGATGGCGATAATCGATTTGGTGGAGTTCGGGCTTGACGATCCGACTACACGTGCGAACACGAGCGCCAATGCAATCGCTAGGACAATCTCCTGGAGGTTACCGATCCTGCGTGAACACGATCAGCCTGACCACCGAGGGTCTTAATTCCTACCTGAAATCGAGAACAAGTAAGAACCAATATTGCAATCAAGATATTGCGGATTAAGAGGAAAGCTTTATTGAAGAGGTGGGATCCTGAATAGGTGCGAAGTACAAGAGGCCTCTGCGACGCTCGAGCCTTGGCGAAGTTGCGAATATGGCTAACTTAATGTCTAAACAAAATCCGAGTCTAGAGGTTCGGCTATGGGGCGTATTTAAGGGCGAAAAGGTGGGGTTTCGGCCAGCCATGGAAGTGGTGGTCAAATCCAACCCTAAAAGTCGTTTTCCCCTCAAATACGGACTCTAAAAAGTAGCTAATTAAAATCCTGCGAAAATTACATGGGCCTGGCCCAAAATAAAGGTGTCGCAGCACCATATTAAGCTATGGACGAATTCGTAAAGTATTGATCTTGAATATTTCGTCCAAGCCTTCTTTCTTCATTATGGTGGCCTCAAAGTTCTGAAATCTTCATCCGTGGCCTTCTCTTGGATCATCACATGCTTGCTGCCATCTCCATGCATGGCCATGCTCCAATGCTTGTCCCTCTCATCCATGCTTGGTCCATCATTCCTAAGAGTAAGAAATATATCTGATTTAGGCAGCATCATATTCTCATGTATGTGAGGAATAGTTCCAAGAAACGAAAGTACCTGATAGTTAAGTTGTTTGGCACGAGATATTGTGATGGGTCCTTGTATGTGTGTTGCTGTAGGTACAACGGTTGTATCAATAGTAGGGATGTCCACATCACGACCTACTGTCTTTTTGACTAGCGCTACCTTGCCTAGATCTTGGATCAGAAAATGGGTAAATCGTCTACCTGGTGGTAATAGTACGCGCCACATTGAGCTCTTTTCAAAGAGCGGAGTTGAGACTACATAGACAAACAATACAAAAAGGACTCAGGCGAAGTAACTTACAACTCGATGTCCGATAAGTTGAAGACGGGAGCCGCCTTCTCCTTCTTATTTGCCGGTGGATGCGGAGCCACTGACCGAAGGGGCACGACAGGATGTGCAGATGACGCACCATCATCCTCACCATGCTACTCGAGGAACGACAGACCACTTGGAGTTGGCGGGGTAGACGCATCCAAAGAATCACTCCGGGTGTGCTTTCGGGTCCGCCCTTCGCTCGGCTCGAGGGCGTCCGCAGTAGGAGATTGCGCTGGAGGAAGCTCAGATTTAGAATCCACAACCTCGTTATCCGGCGCAACCACATATTTCGCAGGTAGAGGGGGCATCATCCCAGCTACCTTGAGGTCCTGCAAACCAAAGACAGAAGATTAGTGACACTGCAAGCTGCAAAAACACTCGAAGAAACACAAGACGCAAGCCACAAACTTCCAACCGCGGAACTGCATTTCCAGCCCTGAAGGGGGAAGTCAAGGATTTCCCCGGGAGGTCCTCGTCGGCCTTGTACTTCAGTAGAGGCCGAAGGGCTCTATCAAGATCACCCTTGGACAGCTACTCAGATGAGACCCTCGTCAGGTCGCTGCGGCCAGCATAGAGAAACATTGGATGCGCCCTTGCTTGGAGTGGATGCACCCGACGCTTGAGGAAGGTGCGGATGATGTCCATGCCGTTGACCTCCTTACCGACCACCAGTTGGAGTGCCTCCACGCGACGGTAGAGCTCCTGCACCTGTGCCGTCTCACCCTCCAAGATGTGGTTCTTCCACGACCTCTTCGGGACGATTTTCTGAGCGGAGTCGAAAGGGGCGAGGCCATAATCTTGTCTATTCACTTTGGCGTCGCGGATATAGAACCACTTTTTCCGCCAATACTAGACGGACTCGCAGGAAAAGGAGAAGAAAAGAATAGAAGATCGAATGGAGATGATGCAGCCGCCAAGCGAATAGACTCCGCCGGTGCCGGACTGCCTCTTCATGGAATAGAGCTTTCGGAAGAGGCCAAAGTGCGGCTCGATACCGAGCCAGCACACGCAAAGAGTGATGAAGCAGACAGTGGAGAAGAGAGTTGGGAGACAAATGATGCAATTGAATCCCATAGAAAAAGAGGAGTCCACAAAGAAATTCGTGGTCAGGAAGAGAAAGACCGCGAATGACAAAGGCGTAAAACATCACCCAAAACCCTTCGGGTGGGCGCGGGATTACCTCATCACTAGGAAGGATGGCGTCCTCCTTGTTCCAGGGAATCAAACCAGAATCGGCGCAGCTTGCGCAGGTCCCCATCGCGCATCTATGTGCGCTTCCACCCACTGTCAGTGGCGCGGGCCGTCGTGGTGACCTTCTTGCCACCGACGGTGGCGCTCGAACCAGCTCCGGCAGCGGTCTTCTTTAGCTTGCCCATCTTGTAGTGGCGACGGTGGTGGTGTGCACGCAAGAAGGAAGAGGGAAAAGTGCGAAGAATGTCTAGAACGTAGCAAAGGGACGCGAAGCTCATGAAAATGGAGACAATGGAGATGAGAAAATGACGAAGTGTAAAAGAAAATCACTGTTTACCTATGGTATAAAAGGAGCAAGACGATGCATATGAGCCATTGATCCAGAAGCCCTAGCGCACACCCCAAATCTAACCCTACACGTGTCAGCAAAACATCGAACCGTCACCAGCACGCTGTCCACTATGCATAGAAACCGAGAAGACGCCGTAATTTTCACCACATCTCCGCGTGACTAGTCAACTTCAAATCAGGCGGTGGGACCCACAATCGTCTCGTCGCATCATCTCTGCTGTCGCAGACGGTTGAGATCACCAATCGTTAGCACTGACGTCATCAAGGCAAAGATAGCAACGACTCGAAGTTTTAGACTGATCAATCAAGTACTTACTTGAATCTGCGATTCATGAAACTACTCAGGGGCTACTCCTATCAGGAGCGCTGGCCATGCACCTAAGAAATGACTAAGGTAACTACACCTCGCAATTATCTTCGAGTCCTACGTCGAGTCTGCGACTCCACTATGGGCTCAGGGGCTACTCACATAGGGAGGATCGGTTGAGCATCCGAAAAAATCGTGTCCTTAGGACCTAAGCTAAAAACAATTGAACTAAAGTCGACTCGAACAGACACTCGGGGGCTACTCCCATAGGGAGCGCTGGTCGTGCACCCTATGAATTCTTCGACTGCGATCCTTCGGATCAAATACGACAAAACCTTTTTGGCAACTTTGCCCAAACCAACGCTAAGAGAGAAACATTCTCCTTGGCCACCCGAAACGCCTCCGCGGTGATAAAATTTTGGATGCTGTGTCTGCGACGCAAAGATAAGCCCTACAAATATCATCTGATGGCCTGGTAACGCACCTGACTGCGCTCTGCCAGTAAACTCCTGTCTCAACAGGCACGATGAAAATCCCGACGGACACGTTGGGTACATCACTCGAAAATCACTGGGATTTGACTCCTGTAAGTCCACAATGGCCTGAGTTGAATCACACCAGCAATGGTTCTGAATTCGAGTCTGGGGACTCGAGTTTGACGAAGATCGTGTTGTTTTGTCCTATGACAGTTAACTGGCCCTGATCTGTTGGGTGAGCCAGGCACACACATCAACAATCCCTATGAACTAAAACATTTTCTCCTTAAATAATAGGTTCAACTGCACCCGAAAGATTGAAGATTCCTCAGCCGAATCTACGATTTGACTGAACACTTGGAGGCTACTGACATGTATATACCCCACGGGTACATGACGTTGGTATACCTGGTCCAGCCCAATGAAGGCCCAAGACAAGACACGCATCCCATGACAATTTCGGGTGGCCCAAGCCCATGACGTTTTCGACTCCTTGGAGGACAAGTCTAGATTAGATAGAATTTCAGAGGGTACCAACCCTAATTTGTAACTGACTCGACCTAAGCCCAGGACCTACCTATCTATATAAAGGCCAGGAGGTTTTGACGATAAGGATCTCTTCCACCATCGCATACACACCTCCACGCCAGATTGCATATGTGCACCCCTGTAGCTTTCGGTTCCGCCGTAATCAAGAGCAGACAAGCAGGAGTAGGGTTTTCCCTCCGGAGGCCTGAACCTGGGTAAATCTCGTGTCCCGCATTGCTTGTATGTTAACCGTTCTGCGACTTCTAGCATCCCCATCTTCTCCAAAACCCAAGTCCATAACAATGGGCATTGACGAAATCAACCCTCGTCAGTCTCCCTGGTTAAAAATATTTTATTATTCTTTTTACAAATCCTCTGTGCAAATAGTTTGTAGAGAAACAAAAATATCCAGAAAGATTTGGGGTTTTAATTTGAATGATAGAAGGGAGAATATTGTAGAAAACAAAATAGGGATAAGAAAAATATTTTTATAGGAAAACATATGCATGATGATGTCATGATAATGCAATAAAAGAAAAGAATAATCAATTTCTATTTGGGGATTTATGGGGTGCTACAATTCGATACCACTAACAAGGGATCTTGTCCCAAGATCCGCTCCATGGTACGGGGAAGAAGGGTGATGATCAGATTCTTCTTGCTTTTTATAGATCCTCGCAACACCACTAACAAGGCTTCTTGCTCTATGATGAAATTATCGACACCACCAAAAAAGGTTGTTGCCCACGTTCTTCGAGAGAACACTCCGGAGAACAAAAAGCAAAGGTAGAGGTCTCAACAGATAAGGCATCCTCTAACTTCCGTGAAAGGAGTAAAAATTGCACTGGTCGAGCAAATGAATGTATGAGAGAGAATGGTAAGAGTAGTAGGATGGGGATCAGTCAATCGCGCACCCAAAGCATTACTCTTCACATGATTAGGAGAATTGTGCAACCCAACTCTCGGAATTCAGACTAAAGATCTTGACAAGCGATGTTCAAGAAGCTTCAAAAACAAAGGAGTTATGCAGCCTCTCTATCGAATCTGACGTAGATGATGTCGTCGTGTTGGAAACACCGAAATTTATAAATAAAATATGTGGAAACACCGTTGCAAGGGGAAGGAATCGAAAACGTAAAGGTACGATGGTAATCCAACCAATCATGGATTTGAAGAATGTAAGATAGAAGATTCAAAACATGCAAAGGTAAGAGGAGAATAGCATAGAGATAATGAATAAAAGCAGAGATATTCATATCTATTTGACGAATTTTGCAAGTAGTTTTTATGCTCTATATTGTCCATTAGCTAGGTTATCCTACAGGCTGTACTAGTGGGGTATCGCAACTGCTGATCTCTGATACCACTTGTAACACCCTTGAATCAAGCCTATGTATATTTTAGCGATTTCCGCCAAACCCACATAGAAACATTTCAATGATGCCCACCAAGTGATGGAAATATTCCCTAGAGGCAATAATAAATGTGTTATTATTCATATTTTTGTTTCATAATTAAGTTTATCGTTCTGTGCTATAATTGTATTAGTCCCGGATAATGTGTATTTGGAGGAAAACCCTAATACATGTGTGGGATGGTAAACACCATATAGAGACATCCCTAGTCATGCCTCTGTGACTAGTATGTATGTCAACGATAGTTTTGGTTTCCTAACTATTAGCAAACTGACAATGTGATTATGGTGTTGCCGATGATATATATGATCGGAGTTGTTGGAGAACAACGAAAATGGATAGACCCAAACATGAGATATCGTGAAATGCATCGTCAATATAATTATCGGTTTAATCTCATAAGACATTGTATTGCCTTTACTAGAAATCCTTTGACCACGAGACACATGAGAATTTGGGAAAAATATGGACGTGGCAAGATTCTCCAAACATTGCTCTTAACAGAGTAATTATAAATTTATGCTTGGTCATACCGGATGGTTCGCCAAGCATTCACATGGTGTGCTTGTGGAAACTGATATTACTGACGATGGAATGATATAATCTGGCCCGCTCATGTACTATGATGTTCGTCATCGTCTGGCCGGACACGTGATCAAGTTGTTGAACACAGGAACATCAATAGTACGGGATGAGTAAAGAGTACATGCCAGGAAACGAGAATAACTTAGTGTTTCATCTCGGACAATGTAAAGTATAGACGAATCAATATGATATGTGTCAGACTCAATACTACGGTTCACATGATAAATAACTTTGTGTTATTTGCGGGGTTGCTACTTGTATCAAGACACTTATAGTATGAATTGTCAACGGAATGAGTTCCAGACATGTCCGCAAATATCTGAACCTACAGGGTCACACACTTAAGACGTTTTCGACATTTTAGAATGTGAGTGCGAATGATATAGTTGGATGAAGTAATTCCGAAAGTATTATTTAGAGTGTCTTGGAATATTTCGGAGGAGTCCGGGATATCACCGAGAGTGAACAAAATGGTTCCAAACTTAAAAAGAGGATGCTAGGAATATTTTAGGAAGGTTTCGAATTAATTCGAAGGTGTCGGGTGGTTAAATATTTCTATTAATAATAAATAATAAATTATTATTTATTAATATCCCAGTGGGTCCCATGGGCTGAAGGTCCACACGGGTCCACTAGGCTCGCGCGCGGGCTGGGGAGTGTGTGTGTGTGTGGGGGGGGGGTGGCGAATCGGCCAGGGATCTCCCCTAGGCGAGCGGGTGTAGGAGGAGGGGCGAGGAGGGGACATAGGGGAGGAGTCCTCCCCAGTCTCAAACTTACCCTCCAAATTGGTTTTGGGGAGGACTCCTGTTGGGGATATGCTAAATGGGTATCACCATTGCATGTCTCTAATTCGGCTAATCCGGGTGGCCCACAATTGATAGCAAGGCCCATGTACTGCTGGGCGGCCCAGTTAGACGGATCCAGAAGGGAGGCCCATGCCAGATAAAGGAAGGCTACGGTGTAGTTATGATCCATTCGGAGCCTTGGAGTGCAAGACATGTAAGACTAGTTTGTGTTAGTGTAGAACTTTGTAACCTGTTCGGCTAGGACTTTTCCCTGTAACCCTAGCTTCTGGCGCCCTTATAATCTAGAACTCCAGGAGCATTTAGGGCACAACTCATATCACCTCAAGCAACGAACCAATCCCTGTAATTTGGCGTATTGCCATTATAGTGATTTATAGCAGGAGTAGGATTACACCACCGTTGTGGCATCTGAACCTGGATAAACTGTGTTACCTAGTACCCGCCAACTCACTGCCTTCCCCCACCTCTCTAAACACGCTCCATGAGTATCCCTCCATGGCGTACTCGTCGGGAATACCACGACAACTCTGTATTTGATGCGGACTCCGTATTGGATAAGGAATTCCTCTCTCTCTCTCTCTCATATTGGTGGAAGAAAGGAAAAGGAGGAGTCCTTGTAGGATACGAATCCTAGTCCTACCCTCCTCTATAGAGGAGGGAATCCGCCTATATATTGAGGGGAGAGGGACACATGCAAGACACAAAAATGCATGCCCTATCCCAAGCCACCGCCACCACCTCCGCCGTGCCACTGCCACCATCGCCACCGCCAGCCCGCCGCCGCTGCACCATGCCACCTTTGCCGCTGCCGCTCGTGTCCATCTTGTCCCAGTCCTCTTCCTCTTTCTCGCGTCATCATATTTGTCGCGTGGAGGAGATCTTCACCAATGCCCGCTGTAGCTCCTTCTTCTACCCGTCTAGATCTAATCTTGATGTACGACAGAGTGTTGTCGGATCTTTATTGGCATGTTCCCACTTTGTCCGCGAGTTCTTGATCTCACCTCGACACGGTGTCGTCCTTTTTGGACGTGTGGATACCAGTGGGGGTGCGACACTTGGATCACTAGTTTTTTTGGAGACTTCCATGGGATAATACATATACTCACGCCTCGCTAAGGCTTGTTGCAGGGATCTATGCACAATCAACCTCATCATCAACAAACTTCCACTAGTTAGTTCTATGAGGGTATGTTCCATTACATCACCTTGCATTGGATCTTGGTTATGCACTAGAAATTTTTTGTTTTCTGTAGCGCGTTCCCCAATAGTGGTATCTGAGTGGTCTATGCGTATGCACATGTACGGATAGAGGAACCGTCAAATTCCAACATTGTTAATCTTGTTCTTGCTATCCAACTGTTGGAATTTTGATCTTGGATGTATTGTGTGATTAGCGGCATGAGCCAACTTTATGATCTTTGGATCGATACTGGTTTGTGAAGTGTACTTCGGGTACACAAAGCAACTTTGTCAGGTGACTATTTTTCTGCAATAGTCAAGAGAAGTTTTGCACATTGGGATTTTGTAAATTTGGTGAAGTTCACACGGGGGTCACACATATTGATGAATTCTAGTGAAGGTATTGTACTATTTATAGTGCAATGGGGACACACCCTAAATAAATCAAAAAGCAAGACAATCGATGATGATGCTTACTTACCACGTAGGTAAAGAACGGTTATTTACGTCACCATAGAGCCCGTAAGTTAGCAAAGCGTGTTAGAGGCGTCTAACTTGTTTTTGCAGGGAAGTGATATGGTATAGCAATGTGATGTATGAGATGTGTTATGTTGTAATCTCGTAGGGCATGAGTGTCAGGAGCCGCGATAATTGTCATAATATTATTGTAATAGCCATAGTTGTTTTTTACTTTATTAGATAGAGTAGGAATAATTGTAAAAATTAAGGTTTGGCGATGAAGATCAAGCAACGATGGACCTCAGTGGTATGCATGCGGCGCGTGGAGGAGTACATGACGCCGAAAGACGTTGATGATGGAGATCATTGACGCAAAGTGCTATACCATACCACTATATGAATCACATGTGATGTTAATCCTTTTATGCACTTGATTTGTTGTGTGATAGTCGTAGTAAATAGGGTGATCTATCACTTAAAATTATCAAGTAAATAATGTGTTCCCCTTAGTTAGGCACCACATAACTGGGCTACGAACTGGTGTAGGTCATGTAACATGGGTGCACCTAGCGACATTCATAATGTGGGTGCAAAAATGTTGCACTGCTGGTATACTAAGGTTCACTTGACATACTACCTAGAACATCTAGAGTATGGAACACAAGAATCAAAAGATTAACAAGTCATATGGAGTTGTGATTGGTGTGAGTACCTACCAGTCTTATTCCCTGATACGCGATGTAACATTGGTGTCAGGAAAGTAAGTTCGTGGATCTTGAATCGCTAAGTATCAATCATGAGAGATATTGATTTTAGTGGGATCTACACTATGGATTAAAGTTGTTAATCTTATGTAGTTCATTACTAAAATAATGTCTAAATGCATTTGCAATTGTTTGTAGATCAATGGAACGCAATAACAACATCACTTTAGCTAGCATATTAGAGAAAGATAAATTGCATGAATCTAGTACAAATTTTGTGGATGGTTCCGCAACATAAGAATAGTACTAAAAGGTGCTAAGAAAGACTATGTCTTGGAAGTACCTCTTGGTGATGCTCCTGGTGATAACGCAACTCAGGCTGTGAAATATGTCTTTTAGAAACGTAGTGATGACTACATCATTGTCCAATGTGCTATACTTGCATCCATGGAACCAGATCTTCAAAGGAGGTTTGAAAACTAGGTTCCATATGAAAAAATTATGGAATTTATGGGCATGTTTGAGAAGCAAGCCCGAGCATAAAGATATGAGATATGTTAAGATCTTCTTGATTACAAGATGGCGGAAGGAGGCTCGGTTAGTGCCCATGTAATCAAGTTGCACGGGTACATTCAAAGGTTAGAAGCGCTGGACGTTCTATTTCCTTCTAAACTAGGAACCGACATAATCCTGAAATCATTTTGGGTTTGTCATGAACTTCAACATGCATGGGATGAACAAAACATTGGCCCAACTGTTCGCGATGTTGAGGGTTGCTAAAAAGGACATATAGAAGAACACCAATCATGTAATGATGGTGAGGAAAACCACTCGCTTCAAGAAGAAGAAGTATGGGGGCAACAAGAAGAAGGTGGATGTGCATCACACCTCTAATAAAGGCAAAGTGCCTAAGCCAGGTCCATCCCCAGACGCTGAGTGTTTATTCTGCAAGGAGAAGGCTCATTGGAAGAGGAACTATCCAAAGTACTTAGTAGAGAAAAAGAAGACTAGATCGTCTAGCTTAGGTATATCTGATATACATGTTATTGATGTTTACTTGCAAGGTCCTAAGAGAATAATCTTGGGTATTTGATACCATATCGGTTGCTAATATTTGCAATTCGATACAGGAGCTACGAAACCCTAGAAAGCTTGGCAAGAACGAGGTGATGATGCGCGTCAGGAATGGATCAAGTGTTGTAGTGATTGCCATTGGCACAAGACCTCTACATCTACCGCCAGGATTAATATTAGAACTTAGTAATTGTTAATTTGTGCCTGCATTATGTAAGAATATAAGCTTAGGATATTGTATCTTACAATATGGTTATTCATTTAAATCATAGAATAATAGTTGTTCGATTTATATGAATAATGCCTTCTATGCACACACTCACGTGAGGAGTGGATTTTATATGATTGATATTGACTGTGATACACAAATTCATAATACCGAGGCTAAACATCGAAACACAAATAAATTGAATACCACATATCTATGGTACTGCAGATTGGGTCACATTGGACATAAATGCCTAAATAAGCTCCATAGTGATGAACTTTTGAGTTCACTAGATTTTGAATCTTTTGATACATGTGGATCATGTTTGATGGGAAAGATGGCCAAATCACCATTTAACAGATATGTTGAACAAGCAAGTGACTTACTGGAAATAATACATACCGATGTATGTGGTCCAATGAGTATACTTGCACGCGGAGGATTCCTCTACTTTATAACCTTTACCGACGACTTGAGTCTCTATGGTTATATTTATCTTATGAAGCATAAGTCTGAAACATTTGAAAAGTTCAATGAATTTCAGAACAAAGTAGAGAATCAACGTGGCAAGAAAATAAAGTTTCTGCGGTCGGATCGTGGAGGCGAATATTTGAGTCATGAGTTTAGCGAACATCTTAGAGCTTGTGAAATCGTTTCTCAGCTTACACCTTCGGGAACACCCCAACGTAATGGAGTGTCGAAATATCGTAATCGAACGTTGTTGGACATGGTGAGATCTATGATGTCTTTGACCGATCTCCCTTTGTCATTTTGGGGATATGCTTTAGAGCCTGCGGCTTTTACACTTATTAGATGTAACATCCCAAATTTCATCAAATGCAAAGTCATGTTATTGCATTCATTCATCATGACATTTTGATCTTGCACAATTTTTTTCAAAACAAAACCCTAAATAAAACCATATTTATACCCCTTTTATTATATACATAAGGGGCTTGGTTTCTATTTTATTTTATAACCACAAAATGTTTTTGAGTGGTTAGATGTTTTTGGCACACTTTTTGACACTAGGATCATAGTACAAAAACTTGGTGAAAGTTTGAATTCAAACAGATTTGAAATAGCATTTCAAATTCATTCTAGAAAATCAAAACAGAATTGGAAAAAGACAAACAAAAAAAACAGGCGCACCCATTCTGGCCCAGCAAGCCCCAACAGCGCATCTAGCCCACCCAGGGTTTCCGCTCTCTTCTCTCTTTCTCACCCGCGCGCACCCCCTCTCACTGCCACTGGGCCCGTGCCACATCAGCGTCGTCATCCCTAAACCCCGCGCCGCGACCTGTTCCTCGGCCGTTTCTTCCCCCTTCACCGCCGCGAATTGATTCGATTAATTGGTGATGAATGAGCGCGTGCTCTCCGCCCCTGCTCCGGATACTTAACCCCCACCCCTCGCGTCTATTTCCCCTCACCTAGACAACACTAAGCACCTCCAGGCTCCTCTAATTCTCGCTCGCACCGCCGCAGTACCGAGCAGCTCCGGCGACGCATTCCAGTGAGCTCCGTGTTCGCCTCCGCCTCTCGTTCATGCGAGTGTGTCCCTCTTGCCCTTGCGCATCTTCTCACACCTATGGTTTGTCCTATTTCACCCCAGGTCTCTGTCCCCATTGACGACTGCAAGCACCCGAGGCTCCGCTCATCTCCGGCAAGCAATTAAGGTAAAACCCGAGCACCCCTTGCCCTCTGCTTCACACCAGCGTGTTCACCGTGACCTTGTGCAAATGCTAATGCCCAGCGTTTGCCTTTTGGTGACCTAGGTTGTCACCTTCGTCTCCGCCAGCGAGCACCCGACGCCAGTGAGAACTCTGACGAGATTTTCCGGCCGTGTCAGTGCACCCCAGCCCCGTCCACGACCACCTTGAGCTTCCTCGCATCCACGCGACTCTGATAAGCATCGGCACCACCCCCTGTCCCCCTAGAATCGCTGGCGTGTCACCGGTAGTGCCATCGCCGCCGCAAGGGCCATGCGCGCCGCCAGACTTTGGTTAGTTAGATCTGGCCCTTTGGATCTAGATCTAGCGGTCAGGATTAGATTTAGAGTGAAGGGGTAAGTTTTGATCTGAGCCACAGGATTCACTTTAGATCTAACATCACAGAAACGTGATCTAGGGCGAACAGGTATGCACCAATCAGGAAGCGCCGCGTGTCACTGAATTAGATTTAAAATCTGAATTGTGATCAGTTAGATAAATTAACTTGTAAAATTCATAACTTTTGATCTATTTGTCCAAAAGTTACAAATAATTTATCATTGCATTCAAAAAAATAAAATCTTTGCATCTATGGCCTTGGTTTGGCCATTTGCTTCTGTAAAATTAGGATTTTGAATAGAAACATTTGTAGGCTTAATTTGACTATATAAAATGTTTATAAAATTATTTTAAAGTAATCTTTGGTTTATTTAGACTTTAGAAAGTTTACTTTGTGTTCAGTACTGTTTAGTTTGACTTGTTTAGTGTGGAAAATAATTCCATTGCATTTGCATGCATTGATATATATTTTTGGTTTGAATATTGAATGTGAATTTGGTGTTATGATTTTATGTGTAGATTTTGGTGATTGTGGTGATTGTGATTGTGAGGATTGTTCCTATTCCTGCAACTACCAAGGCAAGTGATGCTTCATATTTTTGTCCTACTATTTTATCTATGCATTAGTGATATTTTGAGTAGGATTTGCATGGATATTTTTCTAAGTATATGCTATGCCATGGGAAATCCTATATATTTATTGCCTTAGTAGAATTATCCTAAGATAGGAGACTTGTTATGTTAGCATGCTTAGCCTAGCTAGTGGAACATAAGGGTGTGTTATTCATGCTACGATATTATGTAAATTCTATGACTATGTTTTTGATTAATAAAACAACATGTGAAGGAATCACCTGGATGGAATGGAAAGATTGGTTTGTGTTGAGTGGTTACACAAGGCCCATGTCTATGGTTTACCTTGTGTATCACACTTGTGGATGGTCATCCAGGAACAAAGAGATTTGATTTATTTAGTGTTGAGAAGCTTCTAGTGCAACCACATGGCATATGGGCTCTGCCTTGACCAAATAGGTTGCAAGAACTTAGCTAGATGGACAGTTGGTGGTAGGGTTGATAGGATGGAACGCGTCCATGGTGGTCTAAGGGAATGCTTCTGAAAATTCTCGTCTCGATGCATGTCGAGTCTTGTGGGGGAAAGTGCACCACCTCTCGAGAGGGTAAAACCTAAGTACTTAGCCGTGTCCCCGGTAACGGACATTTTGAGCCTCAAAGACATTGAAGTGATCAAGGATCTCCTCATCCCAACTTCTCTAAGTTAAAACTTGTGGTTGAACAAGGGTAAAGGTTCACCAATGTCTATTGGTGGTTCCTTGGGTGCTTTTGTCAAACAAAACTTAATGTTTTCAACTAATAAGAAAAACCTTATTTTGAGCAAAGCCAACCTGAACTACACTTAGCGAAATTCATATAGTTATTAGATGCTTCTATACTAAAATGGTATCACTTTCCAATACAATTCCAAATGTATTGACCCTCTGTGGCTGTAACTTATGATGTTGCAAGTTACTCTGATCGAGACTAGGGTTATGAGTCTACACTCAACATGTTTGCCCGTGGCACATGAAGATGAAGGCTTCTATTTATTTACTTTATGTTGCGAACTCTATGTTTTAGCCTTGGGCTAATGAGTTGTAAAGACTATGTTATCTCTAGAATGACGATGTAACAATGACCTTTGTATCTGTGTACTTCATCTTAAACTGTGGATGCTAGCTTTTCGATCCAGGGACTAGCATTGCAATCACAGGGGCATTTACCTTAAAAGGTGTGGTATTACAGATGGTATGCTGTGTTGCCTATAGGATTATGACCCTAAGATGGATTAGACTAAGGAAACCACTAGGAAAACGCAACTCTTTGCAAATTCCACACTTGTCTATTTTATTCTCGTAAACCTCTCCTAATCATCTTTCTCATCTCTATTTGTAGTTGGCCGCCATCAATGAAGCCGTCAAGAAGTGACCACTCATGACCATGACCTTAGAATGTGAGACGGAGTTGCCCAAGGCACTCAAAAACCTCATGGTTATCTTGGGAATACATGGTGAAGTCGTGTACAAAGGATTTCTAGTGATGGATGAAGGAGAATAATATTGGTGGGTATAGCTCCACTTGTACAAAAACAAGGAGGACAACCACAAAAAGTCGGGATTCTGCATGGTCACCAACTCTGAAATGCATATGTCATTCTTTGATTCTGCAAGGAATGCAGCTTGGAATGCTATCAAGGAGCTTGGTGAAAGACTCAAGTGTAGAATGCTCAACACTCAAAATGACCTTAGAGAGGAGAAGAAGTATACCCAAGACTTAGAGACCGCCATAAAACGTCTAAGGGAAGATATCATAGACTTATCATATGAGTGAGGATTGTGACGTATTCCAATAGTTGGACCACCACACTTGTCATTTTCTTGCGTTAATAATTTGATCATACCAACCTATGTGGTATGGCAAGTTCTTGTCTAAGTTATGTTTGAACCTTAGTGCTTGTGATAAAGTATTGGATGACATGACTTGTGTGTTTTATTGTTGAATGTATGCTTTTGGATTTTGTTTCACTACCTTATGTTTTTCTCTTTACTTACGTTATTTCTAATTTTTATCTATCCTATGCAATAGATGCCTAGCTTTGTTATCAACAGCGCCGAGGAGTTCAAGGGAACTTGTTTTGGTTCTCGTATTGTGGAGCTCACTAGTGTGATCAATCTCCCCCTCCCTAACATTAAGGGACTTTAACTTACGAAGTTTGAGAGGAAGGATCTATGGGGATTTAGAGTCGCGCAGCCAGGATGCCAGTCAGAGCCACCCACCGAGGAGATTGCCTTCAAGTTGATGCATGATGACAAGGAGAAGGGACTCGACGTTGCCATGCAGGAGCTACTTGGACGACTTTGTGGATGTCACTCCACCGAGCTCAGGGGCCTCTACTTCCACCCATTTGGGAGACGTGACAAGGAGGGAGAGGCTGTAGTGTACGACGATGCCACTAGGGAGACTATTGAGCCAGTATGTCTCTATCTTCAGGACCTAGAGAGCCTTCTTAGACACCTCGATACTGATAGGACCAACGTCATGCTTAGCAATGACGAGCTACAAGTCCAGTTGAGGTAGAAGGACAAGGCCTTCGCGGAGCAGGATGAGAGCATAAAGGAGATGGAGGCTAGGTTCGAGAAGCAAGACAAGAGGTTCAAGAACCAAGAGAAGAGAGTGCAAGATAGGAACAAGAGGATAAATGAGATGAAGGCCGAGATAGAGCTCAAGGATCTTGAGCTAGAGACACAGCAGAGAGTGATAGAGAGGCTGCGCTCGCAGAAGAGAGCCCTCCGGGCAAAGGTCGATGCTTTGACCACCAGCATGGAGGAGTACAAGACATCAATGGAAACAACTGGACTTACTCTAGTAGACGAGGAGGTCGACATGGTGGAGTAGTGTTGACTACATGGCCACCTATCTATCTATCATCCTTATATTTATCGAGTCGCAATGATCATCCAACATGTGGATGGCTTTGCTAGTGTGTTTACTTTTCCAAAACTTGTTGTTCACATTGTTTAAACTCTACGTTTATCTTGTGCTTGTTTATTTGTGATTTTTGCTATGTGTTGTATTGTGCATGTTAGTATCTATGGGTTATATCTCATTACTTATCCTTATTGAAACCACATATGCCTCCTCGTCGTGCCAATCCCAACACTAACAACAATGGCAATGAGATGCAGCAGCTGATGACAACTCAGACTCAGTTGATGCAAATGATGACCCAGTTTATGGCGAATCAGAATCAGAACCAAAACAACATCAACAATAATAACAACAACAACAATCAAAACAACCCACCAGCCTTTAACATGCTTACACGGTTTCTGAGGTTGAGTCCTGCAAAGTTTTTGGGAACCATTGATCCTATGGTAGCAAATGATTGGCTATGTTCTGTGAACAAGGACTTAGTCACTGTGGGCTGCACTGATGAGGAAAAGGTCAGATTTGCACCACATCTTCTAGAAGGACCAGTAGCTACATGGTGGGATAACTTCCATATCACCACTCCTATTGAAGATGTGACTTAGGCAATATTTGAGGATGGATTCCGCAATGCTCATATCTCTTCAGGAGTGATGAGTTTGAAGAAGAAAGATTTCCACAACCTTAAGCAACGTCACCGCAGTGTGGCGGAATATATTGAGGAGTTCAACAATCTGGCATGCTATGCATCGGATGATGTTGACACTGATGCTAAGAGGAAGGAAAAATTCCTTGAAGGGCTGAATGATGAGATGTGCATGCAGCTATCTGTTGCATATGTTCCAACTTATCAATCACTGTGTGACAAATCCACCATCTTGGAAAGAAATATGAAGCAGGTGGAGAGTAGGAAGAGGAAGCACCACTTTGATAAGCATGGATCGGGATCGTCTCACAAGCGTTTCCATGGTGACGATAGTGGAGGTTCTGGATCCCACAAACACGGGAAATATAAGATCCACCACAACAATAACCGTCACCATGATAACAATAACCACCGAAGTCATGACAATGGTGGATATAAGAACCACAAGAGTGGACACAAGAGCCATCACAGTGGAAATGGCAATGGAATTCAGCCGGCTAAGAGAGACATTGGTCAGGTTGAGTGCTTCAAGTGCAAGAAAACTGGGCACTATGCAAATGAAGGCCCAAAAAAGAAGGCTGATGGAGCCAACAAGCCAAACCCTTTTCAGAAGGGTCAAGTGAACCACATCAATGTGGAAGAAATTTATGAGGAGTCTGATGTTGTGGATGGTAAGTTCAAGCTTAATTCTTTTCTAGCACTTGTCCTTTTTGATACTGGAGCATCGCATTCATTCATATCAAGAGAATTTGTAGACGAAAATAGACTTCCAACTGAAACTATTGGATGTCCTATTAAAGTAAGCTCTCCAGGCGGAGAGATGATAGTGAATTTTGGATGTCATGATATAGTAATAGAGTTTGGAAAGTATAAGTTTCCAGTTAGTTTGATAATCCTAGATTCCTAAGGATTAGATGTAATTTTGGGCATGGATTGGATGACTAAGTATGAGGGAGTATTAGATTGTGCCAATCGTACTGTTACACTCACAACCCCGGATAAGAAATGGATTAGGTTCAGGTCTAACTTTGAATCTAAAGGGAGTAAGCTAAATTCTCTTAAGGGGGTTAGCATAGACAATGTACCAGTGGTGAAGGAGTACCCGGATGTGTTTTCGGAGGAATTACCAGGAATGCCACCAGATAGAGATGTGGAGTTTTAGATTGACTTACTGCCAGGATCTGGACCAATAGCAAAGAGACCCTACAAGATGTCAGTTGATGAGTTGAAAGAACTCAAGAAACAGCTTGGAGAATAGTTGCAGAAATGATTTATCCAACCAAGTTCTTCGTCTTGGGGTGCACCAGTTCTGTTTGTTGAGAAGAAGGACAAAAGTCAAAGACTATGCATAGATTATCGTTCACTCAACGAGGTGACAATAAAGAACAAGTACCCTTTACCTAGAATCGACGATCCCTTTGATCAGCTAGAAGGAGCTTGGGTGTTTTCAAAAATTGATCTCCGATCAGGCTATTTTCAGCTAAAGATTAGAGAGCAAGACATAACTAAGACTGCTTTTACCACCAGGTATGGATTGTATGAGTATACCGTGATGCCATTTGGATTGACAAATGCACCAGCTTATTTCATGAACATGATGAACAAGGTGTTCATGGAGTTTCTTGACAAGTTTTTTGTCGTATTCATCGATGACATTTTGATCTATTCCAAGAGCAAAGAAGAGCATGAAGAACATTTGCGTTTGATTCTTGAGAAACTCAGGGAGCACAAGTTGTATGCCAAGTTCAGTAAGTGTGAATTTTGGTTGAATGAAGTTGGATTTCTTGGACACATTGTGTCTGGAGATGGCATAGCTGTCCATCCCGCAAAGGTGTCAGCTGTAACTGAGTGGGAATCTCCCAAGTCAGTTAAAGAAGTTCGTAGTTTCCTAGACTTGGCAGCATACTATAGAAGGTTCATTGAGAATTTCTCGAAGGTATCTAAGCCCATGACGGAGTTACTTAAGAAAGAGAAAAAGTTTGACTGGACTGAAGGATGTGAAACCAGTTTCCAAGAATTGAAGAAGAGACTAGTGTCAGCACCAGTCTTATGTCTGCTAGATTTAGAGAAGGACTTTCATGTCTATTGTGATGCATCTCACCAATGATTGGGTGGAGTTTTAATGCAAGAAGGAAAAGTTGTGGCTTATGCCTCGAGACAACTCAAAACTCATGAAGCAAATTATCCTACTCATGACTTAGAGTTAGCCTCTGTTGTCCATGCACTCAAAACATGGAGACACTATCTTTTGGGAAAGCGTTGTGAAGTGTTCACTGATCACAAGAGTTTGAAATATATTTTCACTTAGAAGGAACTCAATATGAGACAAAGAAGGTGGCTAGAGCTCATCAAGGACTATGACTTGAGTTTGCAATACCATCCCGGTAAAGTAAATGTTGTAGCGAATGCTTTAAGCCGCAAGGTTTACGTGAATGGCCTCACTAAAGGAGAATTGCTAGATGATTTGTGTGCTCAATTCAAAGAGCTAAGATTGGATATAGTGCCTGAAGGATATCTCAGGTCATTGGAAGTTCAACCAACATTGTTGGACAAGATCAAAGAAGCCCAAAAGATGGACAAGGAAATAGAGGAGATTAAGAGTAAAATTAGTAAAGGGAAGGCTAAAGGATTCCATGAATATGAACAAGGAACTTTATGGTATGGAAAGCGTATCTGCATTCCTCAAGATCCGGAGCTTCGAAAATTGATTCTGCAAGAAGCACACAATTCACCATATTCTATTCATCCGGGTAACACCAAAATGTACATGGATGTGAAAGAAAGATTTTGGTGGAACAATCTCAAGAAAGATATTGCGGAACATATTGCCTTGTGTGATGTGTGTAGTCGAGTAAAGGCCGAACATCAGAAACCGGTAGGACTATTGCAACCACTACCTATACGTGATTGGAAGTGGGATAAGCTTGGTATGGATTTTATCACCGGGTTGGCAAGGACCAGATCTAGATATGATTCTATTTGGGTTGTTGTGGATCGCCTAACTAAAGTGGCTCATTTCATACCCGTGAAGACTACTTATACAAGTGCTAAATTGGATAAGATCTAAATGAATAGGATTGTATGTCTACATGGAGTACCTAAGAGTATTGTGTCTTATAGAGGAACTCAGTTCACTTCGCATTTTTGGCGACAACTACATGAATCATTGGGAACAAGGCTAGAATTCAGCATAGCTTTTCACCCTCAGACTGATGGACAGACAGAAAGGACCAATCATATTTTGGAAGATATGTTGAGGGCATGTGCATTTGACTATGGATCTAGTTGGGATGAAAGTCTACCATACGCAGAATTCTCTTACAATAATAGCTATCAAGTAAGAATAGATATGGCTCCGTTTGAATTACTTTATGGAAGGAAGTGTACTACGCCATTACTATGTAATGGGGTAGGAGAAAGAAATTTATTCAGACCAGAACTGATCAAGGAGTCTGAAGAGAAAGTTAGAATGGTAAAGGACAGATTGAAGATAGCCCAATCCCAACAAAAAGTTATGTAGATCCAAAGCGTAGGGAAGTCACCTATGAGGTAGGTGATAGAGCCTATCTTAGAGTCTCACCTCTTCGTGGTGTGAAGAGATTTGGAGTCAAAGGAAAATTAGCACCTCGATATGTTGGACCATTCAAGATTTTGAGCCGCAAAGGAGAAGTGGCTTATGGGATTGAATTGCCTGAATCACTATCAACAATTCACAATGTGTTTCATGTGAGCCAGTTGAAGAAATGTCATCCGGAAATGGAAGAAAATTCATTGAAGGACACTATACCATTGGAAGAGGTTCAATCGGAGAGTGATCTCACTTGTGAACAGAAACCTATCAAGATTCTTGAGACAACAGAAAGAGTTACTCGTACTAAGATTATCAAATTCTGCAAAGTATAGTGGAATCATCATACTGAGGAAGAAGCAACTTGGGAAAGAGAAGATGACCTTCGGAAATATCACCCTCACCTATTTGCTAGCCAATTCGAATCTCGAGGGCGAGATTCATCTTAAGGGGGTTAGATTTGTAACATCCCAAATTTCATCAAATGCAAAGTCATGTCATTGTATTCATTCATCATGAAATTTTGATCTTGCACAAATTTTTTCAAAACAAAACCCTAAATAAAACCATATTTATACCCCTTTTATTATATACATATGGGGCTTGATTTTTATTTTATTTTATAACCTCAAAATGTTTTTGAGTAGTTAGATGTGTTTGGCACACTTTTTGACACTAGGATCACAGTACAAAAACTTGGTGAAAGTTTGAATTAAAACTTATTTGAAATAGCATTTCAAATTCATTCTAGAAAATCAAAATAGAATTGGAAAAAGACAAAGAAAAAATAAAACAGGCGCACCCATTCTGGCCTAGCAAGCCTTAGCAGGCCATCTAGCCCACCCGGGGTTTTCCCTCTCTTCTCTCTTTCTCACCCGCGCGCGCACCCCCCTCTCACTGCCACTAGGCCCGTGCCACATAAGCGTCGTCGTCCCCAAACCCCGCGCCATGACCTGTTCCTCCGCCGTTTCTTCCTCCCTTCACTGCCGCGAATTGATTCGATTAATTGGTGATGAATGAGCGCGTGATATCCGCACCTGCTCTGGCTACTTAACCCCCACCCCCTCGCGGCCATTTCCCCTCACCTAGCGAGCACTAAGCGCCGCCAGGCTCCTCTAATTCTTGCTCGCACCACCACAGTACCGAGCAGCTTCGGTGACGCATTCCGGTGAGCTTCGTGTTCGCCTCCGCCTCTCGTTCATGAGAGAGTGTCCCTCTTGCCCTTGCGCATCTTCTCACACCTCTGGTTTGTCCTATTTCACCCTAGGTCGCCGTCCCCGTTGATGACTGCAAGTACCCGAGGCGCCGCTCGTCTCCGGCGAGAAATTAAGGTAAAACCCGAGCGCCCCTTTCCCTCTACTTCACACCAGAGCGTTCTCCATGACCTTGTGCACCTGCTAATGCCCAGCGTTTTACTTTTGGTGACCTAGGTTGTCACCTTCGTCTCCGCCAGCGAGCACCCGACACCAGTGAGAACTCCGACGAGATCTTCCGGTCGAATCAATGCACCCCTGCCCCGTCCACGACCACCTTGAGCTTCCTCGCATCCACGCGACTCTGGTAAGCATCGGCACCACCCCCTGTTCCCCCTAGAATCGCTGGCGTGTCATCGGCAGTGCCGTCGCCGCTGCCAGGGCCATGCGCGCCGCCAGACTTTGGTCAGTTAGATCTGGCCCTTTGGATCTAGATCTAGCGGTCAGGATTAGATTTAGAGCGAAAGGGTAATTTTGATTTGAGCCGTAGGATTCACTTTAGATCTAACGACACAGAAACATGATCCAGCGTGAACCGGTACGCACCAATCAGGAAGCGCCGCGTGTCACTGAATTAGATTTAAAATCTAAATTGTGATCAATTAGATGAATTAACTTGTAAAATCCATAACTTTGATATTTTTGTCCAAACATTACAAATAATATATCATTGGATTCAGAAAAATAAAATCTTTGCATCTATGGCCTTGGTTAGGCCATTTGCTTCCGTAAAATTAGGATTTTGAACAGAAACATTTGTAGGCTTAATTTGACTATATAAAATCTTTAGAAAATTATTTTAAAGTAATCTTTGGTTTATTTAGACTTTAGAAAGTTTACTTTGTGTTTAGTACTGTTTAGTTTGACTTGTTTAGTGTGGAAAATCATTCCATTGCATTTGCATGCATTCATATATATTTTTGTTTGAATATTGAATGTGAATTTGGTGTTATGATTTTATGTGTATATTTTGGTGATTTTGGTGATTGTGATTGTGAGGATTGTTCCTATTCCCCCAACTACTAAGGCAAGTGATGCTTCATATTTTTGTCCTACTATTTTATCTATGCATTAGTGATATTTTGAGTAGGATTTGCATGGAGATTTTTCTAAGTATATGCTATGCCATGGGAAATCCTATATATTTATTGCCTTAGTAGAATTATCCTAAGTTAGGAGACTTGTTATGTTAGCATGCTTAGCCTAGCTAGTGGAACATAAGGGTGGGTTATTATGACTATGTTTTTGATTAATAAAACAACATGTGAATGAATCACCTGGGTGGAATGGAAAGATTGGTTTGTGTTGAGTGGTTACACAAGGCCCATGTCTATTGTCGTTGTTATGGAAACGGAAGAGCCTAAGAAGGCTAGATAGAGGTGTGGTAGCAAGCAGGGAAGCATGCGATGGCGTCCACAGGAGGGATTGGGTAAAAGCAAGTGTCAGGGACACAAGAAGTACCTAGGTTCGGAGCCCTCGGGTTGAGGTAAAGCTCCTACTCCTGCCGATCTGACTATCAGGATGAACACAGAGGGCTTCAAGGCTCCTTGAGCTGTATCTGGTCTGGCTAGTGTGTAAGTAGAGTCCAACCCCTTGCTACGGTGCTCTTTCCGCCCCTTATATAGGCCGAGGCGACATGGACAGAGATGCTACCGACTGGCGGGTCCCATAGGCGGGCCCAGCCGACTATTTCGGTACAGTATTCTGCCTCCCTGACATCTGGTACAGTGCCGTGCCCCCCGGCCAGCACAGAGACGGTGGCGGCCGCCCTCGGCCGACACAGAAACAATGGAGGCCGCCCCCGGCCGACACGGGCGGCGACTCCTGTTCCTGGCCAGCACGGGTACGGCTCGGCTCCTCCGGCGCCGGTGCCGCCGGGTCTGTCCTTCTGTCTGCCAGGGCTACATAGTGCTATGCCCTATGTCACCTGTACCCTGCCTGTCTTGAGTGGCCGGCCAGGGTGATCTAGCCGGCTGGCCTTCCTGGGCTGGGTGGTCTAATCCTTTCGGCTACTCTTCTGCTCTTGCTTGTTTTATCCGGCTGGTCTTTCTGCGGGCTGACTCCTGGTCTGTCTTACTCCGGACGGTTGACTTGATCCAGCCGGCTGGCCGTCTTGCCGATGGTTCTTGTCCGGCTGGCTGGTTTGCCAGTCGAGTCTTGGTCTGTTCTTCCTTCTGATCTATCTTGGAGTTTCTGCGACCGGCTGCCCTCAGCCGGCTGACGTGTTGGTGCTTTGTATCTTGTCCGGTTAGCCTATTCGGGGGTGATCCCCCCGACACTAGCCCCCGAGCACGCGTAGATTCCTCCCTTAGGCGAAATGTGCATGGGCTCAAAAGCTAGATTTGAAAATTTTCCCGGTTGAATTTGGCGGTTGAGCTGCCCGACTGCGTCATCACTGACGTCAGCCACACGTGATGATGGTCGTGGGAGGACGTGCGTCATGGGGTCGCGTCGGTTGTATTCTCGGCAACTGGTGCCGGTACCTCACCTCCCGCGCTAGGATCTTCTGTGCATGATGCGTGGCTGCAAAGGATCCGAGGGCCGTTGGAGCCGAGGGGGGCCGCCACATGGTAGGCTGACGGTTTGCCTCCCCGGCCCCTTTAAGTAGAGGCCGAGGCGCCGCGCCGCCCCCACTGGTCACTTGCCCCCGCCGTTCTTGCCTTCGACGCCGCAGCTCTCGCCCTCTTCTGCCTCCGCTCTTCCTCTGTGCCGCCGGTGAGCTCGCGCTGCCTGCTCCGCCAGCGCCGCTAGCCTTTTGCTCGCTGGAGCAACGGGCAACCGTCACTCTTCCGCCGCTCCGCCGTTGTCCTCCCTTGTCCTCCCTTCCTTCTTCCTCATCTCTGTCGTACTCTGTCGCCGACGCCATGGCAGAGAGCAGGGGAGCCTGGTGCGGTTCCTCCGTCACGGAGGCTCAGGTGGAGAAGTACCAGCGGTCGCGCCTCCTGCCGACCGCCGGCGAGGTCGGGGTCCGCCTGGCCCCGGCTGGTGAGATCTCGCCGGCTCCTCAAGCCGGCGAGCGAGTCGTTTTTCTCGCGCATCTTGCGCGCGGCCTGGCCTTTCCGGCCAACGCCTTTTTCTTGTCTTTCCTCGCCCAGTTTGATCTCTGCCTCCACCATCTTGGGCCAAATGCAATCGGCATTTTGGCCCACTTTGTTGCTTTCTGTGAGTGCTATCTCAGGATCCAGCCGGATCTCGGGCTGTGCTGCCGCCTCTTCCTGATCTGCACCCAGGTGCAGTTCGCCAAGGGTCCACTGGTGACCTGCGGCAGCGCCTCGATCTATAGCCGGTCGTAGACTGGCTACCCCAAGTTCAAACTGCACGACACAGTCAAACTGTGGCAGCTCACGTACTTCTATGTACGGAACTTGTGGTAAGAGGACCGGCTGAACCTCCCGGCCTTCCAGGACACCGAGTCCAGCTGGGCGCACTGGGAGGAGAAGATCTTTGGCTCCAAGGCGGAGTCTGACGCGCTCCTCCACCGGATGAGGGGGTTGGTGACAGCTGGTCTAACCGGCGTCGACGTGACGCTGAGCTGGGCTAGCCGGCTGATGATGCCCCTGCAGCAGCGAGCATAGAAGATGTGCTACTACTCCGGGCGACTCGACCCCACCCGGCTCTCCCGCCATGGCCCCTCCTTCGCCAACCTCTACGAGTGGATCTGGATGATCACGAAGGAGAAGATCACTTCCGAATGGAAGTTTGGCGTTGCTCCCTACACGCGCGGGAATCGCGCCCCCGGGTGAGTATACTTGTTCGTTTCTTGCTTCTTCTTTCGTTCTCGCGTTGTCCGGCTGAGCTGCCTTATCCGGTCTGCCTTGCATCTTTTCTGCGCAGATGTTCCCCTACATCATCCGGGAGGAGGGCGACGTGCCCCTCCAGGTCTTCGTGGCCAATCTTTCCGAGCCACGCCGCTGGAACAACAGAGAGGGCTCAGACGGTGAGGAGGGTTTCTTCCCCAGCCAGGGCGACGAAGTGGTGGAGGACCAGCACGGCCTCGAGCCGTAGGAGAGCAACGTCACCGCCGTGCCCGAGCCCGCCCGGAAGTGCACCGGCGAAGGCACCTCCAGCAGCGCCGCCGCAACCAAGGAGCTGGCACCCAAGCGCAGCCGGACGGCGGGAGTTCCTCCGCGCCCTGGCCAGACCACGGGTGGCCGAAGGAGGGCCGCGCCCGTGGTGGAGGGGTAAGTTTTCTGCTCAGTTCTTTCGTGTCATAGTTTTTTCATTTTCTCGCATCTACCTTTTCTCTGGTTTTGATCTTGCTTCTTCTTCGCAGTGCTGTTCTCTCCTTTTGCCACGAGCCCGGCCCGCAGCACGCCTCCCGCCTCGCTGCCTCGGGATCCTACTCCTTCGCCGGCTGCCCCTTCGACGGCTGCCTCGCCGCCCGCGACCGAGAACATGCCCCCGCCAGTGACGACGGTTGTCCCCCAACCGACTCCTGCTACACCCACGTGCACGGCGAGCCGACCGGATGGGGCCTCCAGTCCGGCCGGGGCTCGTCAGCCGGCGCGGGAAGTCCGGGCGCCGGCAAAGATACGGTCATCGTCGAGGATGTGGACTCAGACGACGAGGCGACCTAGCAGTGGCAAGTGGCCATCCGCGATGCCCCGGCTGCTCTAGCCGGCCCGCTGGCGCCTCTGCCAGTGGAGGTAGGGGCTTCTCTGCAAACCCTCGAGGTCAACCTCGAGGTCGGGCTAGCTAAGGTCAAGCAGGTCCGAGCGACACTAGCCGGCGCCAACGAGGAGGCCGTCAAGCAGCTGGCTGCGGCATGCGGGACCGCGTGAAGTAAGTTTCTCTCAGCCTTTCTCTCCTGCGTTTCTTTCCCTTTTTTGTTCTGCTTCAGGCTTTCTTATTTATGTTCTTTTCCTTCTCTGGCAGCCGTCATGGTTTGCACGCAGCGCGAGATTGACTGGCTGAAGCTCTCTAACACACGCCTTAGCCGGGACAATGCCGCCCTCTGGCTCCAAAATAAGGAATGGTGAATCAGCTGGAGGCCACCCTTAAGGAGCAGGAGGAGACCCTCGCCATCAGGGCCAGCGCCTTCGACCTCCTGGACAAGGAGGCCACCCGGCTGAAGGAGCACGCGGAGATGCTTGACAACGAGCTGATGGACATCGGCCTCCTGGCGAAAGGTGAGCTCTTCTGCCGGTGCCGTGTGTTTTGTCCGACTGGCTTTTCCGGGTCACCTTTTGACTTGCCCTTCTGATCACAAGGCTTCTACCCCCAAGTAGATGCCCTTTCCTACGACCGGGTGCAACAGGTTGCGCCAGGTGAGAAGGCGGCCATCAAGGACTTGGTGGGCCAGCTTGGTGAGGACGCCGCCAACTTGCGCAAAGCCGCGGCCAACATCCACGACCTGGTCTTTCCGGGGGAGCTCCTTCCGAAGACCATGGGGTCCCTGGCGATCAAGATAGGTGGCGCGCGGAATGCGATCGACCGGCTACGCGATCTGGCCGCCCGCGTCGGCTCCGAGATGGCGCTGGCCCTTATGCTCTCATGGTACAAGGACGTCCGCCTGGACAAGCTGGTGGACGACTTCCGAGCCGGCGCGGATCTTGAAGCTGTGCGCCGGACCTCCGCTCCGCCGCCATCACGATTGCCCGCTACATCGACATCGACGAGGTCCTCACGGACAGCGAAGGGAGCGTGGGGACCAACGGCGTGGGAGCAGATGGCATGGAGGCGTCTTCCCAGGCTGGTGGAACTGGCGCGGCTCCTCCTCATGGAAAGGGTCTGGCCGCCTGAAGATGAAGACCCTGGGATGCCGGGTGACGCTGTAAAGAACTTTTACTTTTGGTACTTTATGCTTGTGAACAACTTGATATGCGGAGGCTTCGTCCTCCGCCATTTAATTAATCTGTCTGCCTAGGTTGCCTTCGTGCACCCATTATCTTTATGCCTTGTTCGACTGGTTTTTCCGGCTGGTCTTCCCGAGCCGGCGATGTCTTGCCTTTGCCTTGTACTTTCGCAGACCTTTACTTCCGCTCTGCCTTTTCTCGCCCTTGCTTCACCGACTGGCTCTCGCGTGGCCGGACCAGGGAAGCTGCACCGTAGTCCG
The DNA here is from genome assembly GCA_916181665.1 of Avena sativa. NCBI lineage: Eukaryota > Viridiplantae > Streptophyta > Magnoliopsida > Poales > Poaceae > Avena > Avena sativa. The sequence goes on from OV702283.1 coordinate 199,628,878, forward strand.
GCTGCGCGTGCTCTACCATTCTCTTTGACCTTTTTCTCTATTACATTCCTTATCTTACTTCTTCCTTTTCTCTTCTATCTTTCTCTTTCTTTTCTTTCCTCTTTCTAGCTAGGTCTGTCTGACACGTCCGACTAGATGCGCTCAGTCGGCTTGGGTGGGTGGTGCCTTCGCGTTCTGCCTGACTTTGTCCTTCCTACTTGTCCGGCTGACGCACCCTTCACCCTCCAGCCGGATAGTTAGATTGTCGTTCTTATCCGATTAAATTCCCGCAACAATTTTTTCACCACCGCCTTACCGCTTACCACCACCGCCTTACCGCTACCGATTAAATTCCTGCAATAATGGCTGAAGCTCCGGCTAAGGATGCCATCGATAGCGGTAAGGCGGTGGTGGAAGGTGGTACGTCTGTCAAAGGCGGCGCCTCCGCACCCAAGAAGACCATAGAGTTCCCGAAGATAGTCTATCCGGTGCTTACGCCGGGTAGCACTGCTCTGGTTCCTAGTGCGGCGCTGACATCTCCAACATGCGGTCTTGAGGAGCTTCTCCGACAAGCATAAATCTTGCAAGGAAACAGTTTGTCCTTTGGCAAGTTGCTTGCTGAGAGTGCTACAAACCTCAAGATCATTGCGCTTGTAACTTTTATTTTCCTTTTGCATTTCATATGAGTATCCCACTGTAGCCCCCGAGGATTTAGACGGAAAACCATAGGTCTTTGCATCTAAACGCTCTAAGAGTGACAAAGCTAGAAAACTTCTCACTGTAGCCCCCAAGCATATAGTTTGAATGAATTATTCCGACTAGATGCTTTCAGAGTAGCATACGCAGTGTTTGTAAATTTCAATACTGTAGCCCCCAAGCTTCTAGTTGTAACTGAATTAGTTCCGACTAGATGCTTAAAGAGAAGCTAAGCATATGACTGAGTTAAAAACTTTATACTGTAGCCCCCAAGCTTCTAGTTGTAACTGAATTAGTTCCGACTAGAAACTTAAAGAAAGACTAAGCATAGTGCTAAGTTAAAAAACTCTCGCTGTAGCCCCTGAGCTTCTAGGTGGAAACTTTCTGGCTAGATGCTCCAAGTAGACTGAACAATGTTTTAACTTTCTTCTTTCCATAGAATGAGAATGCTCGGAGGGGCGTGGCCAACAACAAGTACCAGAAGATGCGTGCGGATCTGGAAGCTGAAAAGGGTAAAACTGCCTTCTTGAAGGAACAAATCACCAAGAGCAAGCGTCTGTTTTTGCTTTCTTTTTCATATTCCGACTTGGTATTGTGCCAACATTCTCCGAGTACTCACTGTGTACTGTTCTTTCTCTGACTTGCAGAAACCCTCTCCAAGGCTAAGGATATTGTTGAGCAATCCAAGCAAATTCAGCAGCTGGATAACAAAAACAAGATCCTTAAACAGGAGAGAAAGGACATGCTGAAGATGCATGAAGACTCCATGAAAGCCCTGCAAGACTCCGCCAGTGAGGAGATGAACCTCTTGAAGGAGGAAATCGCGATCTTGAAAGAGCAAAAGAAAGTCGCCGATGAGCAGAATCAGCGCCATCTGGATGCGTATAGGATCCTCCGACAAGAACGGGACTCCATGGCGGAGACTCTCCAGCAGGCTGAAATTAGCATCTTCAGTAAGTGATTCTTCGTCTTGGACTTCTGTAAGCTAGATACTCTGATCTTTTTGTGTTATTGAACTCATGTGCTCCTTTTTCGAAAATTTGCAGCTCCTATAGGTTTAACCCGGTCGCCTCCTCCGCCAAAGGAATGCATGGTCCTTGCCGACAACTTTATCAACACCGCCATCAAGCATACCAAGGAGATAGCCAAGCCCCTCCAGATTAACATCAAGGCGGCAGACTCTATGATGAAGTTCTCAGAGATCCTACGCCGTGCTCCCGAGCGTATCTCAAGCTGTAAAGCTTCGTGTGCACGGGCCGGCGCAAGGATGGCGCTGTCAATGGTCAAGGCACACTACAAAGATGCCGACATCGACACGGTGATCTCCGGTATCCCCGACGTAGACGATGAAGGCCAAAAGATAAATCACGAAGCTATCTTGGCGTCGTTCGCGGGTTTTGACACCAGAGTCGCCGAGTTGGTCGACCTTAACGTCTTTGTGCCCATGAAAACCATTGACGGCGGCAATCAAAGCTCCTCCGAGTCCCTCAACACTGCCGACTTCGAGGAAGGTGACTCTCCTGCTGCCGACGATGTCGCGTCCAAGTCGCCTGCGCCAGAGGAATGAAAAACAATATGTAATATTTGTTTCCTCTGTAATTTGTATGCGGAAAAAACAATGTGTTAACTTAAGGCGTAAAACAATGGTTGTTCTTTCCTGCTACTCAAGAACTGGTTCTAGCATGTATATATTTTTTAAGCAAGTGCTGGCTTATCCATAACTCTGGTTTTTATGCTTGACTTTTCGTGAGCCGGAAAACTCGTTGTCGGAACCACGCGCTCAGGCGATGATGCCCAATGGCACCGTCAATAACCTAAACACAAAATCTACGACAATGAGTGTCGAAAGTCACTACTCCAGAATCCACATAAAAACGACACAGAACATGTAGACCAGGAAACTTAAGCTAACGCCCGTAGGCGGAATTTTAACAAGTGCAATCGCAAAGCTTGTGCATAAAGGTTTTATACGATCCAAAAATGAACACTAAAGGAGGTAAAATACTCAGAAATATGAGTGAACCAGAGAGCTTTATTTCATTGATCATATAAGAGGTACACAATAGATAAAAAATGCTAAGTGCAGAAAGGACGTAGCTATGCTATGTTCCAAGGCTGATCAAGCTCCGGGTAGTCATCATCTGGGTCACGTCGCTTATGCTTATGATCCTTGTTGGGTCTATCCTTCAGTTCACGATTTTCAACGAGGTAGGAAGACCCATTGAGCAGCGCCTTGCTTATGATGAACGGTCCTTCCCATGGCGGGGATAATTTGTGTGACTTATTCTGCTTAAGTCGGAGCACCAAATCCCCCTCTTTAAACGAGCGATGCCGGACGCGGCGACTATGGTATCTGCGTAGCTTCTGCTGGTAGATGGTGGATCTTTGGCATGCCAAAACATGCTCCTCCTCGAGAAGGTCCACATCTAGGCGTCTGGATTCTTCAGCGTCATCTTCGTCGTAGGCGGCAACTCTTGGTGCATCGTGAAGGATGTCGGAAGGCAGGATGGCTTTTGCTCCATATACCATGAAGTAAGGGGTGTAGCCGGTGGATCTATTGGGTGTACTTCGTAAACTCCGCAGCACAGATGGCAATTCTTCCGCCTAGGCTCCAACTGCTCTATGCAGCGGTGCCGCAAGATGTGGCTTGATTCCCTGTAGAATTAATCCATTGGCTCGCTCAACCTAACCATTGGATTGTGGGTGTGCCACATATGCAAGGTCAAGTTGGATGCCATTCTCCCAACAATAAGCTTCCACTTCTCCGAGTGACAAGTTGCTGCCGTAGTCGGTGATGATGCTGTGTGGGAGACCAAATCTCACCACTAGATCTCGGACAAACCTAAGGGCAGTTGCCCCATCGATCTTTCTAATGGGTTTAGATTCTATCCATTTGGTGAATTCATCAACTGCTACTAACAGATGCGTAAACCCACATGGTGCCATCTGTAACGGACCAACCATGTCCAGCCCCCAGACTGCAAATAGCCAAGTTATTGGTATTGTTCGCAATTCTTTAGCAGGAACATGTGGTTGTCGGGCATAATACTGGCATCCCATGCATTTCTCAACTAGCTTGTCGGTGTCCGACTTCGTGGTCAGCCAGTAGAATCCTTTCCAGAAAGCTTTAGCAACCAATGATCAGGGAGCAGCTTGATGCCCGCAATCTCCGAGATGGATTTCACGGAGGATTTCAATACCTTCTTGCTGGGAAACACACTTAAGGTATACACTAGTAGTGCTTCTTTTGTAGAGCTGTCCATTGATTATGGTATAGCCCTTTGCTCGATGTACTATTTCTCGTCTTTCGACTTCATCATCGGGCAAAGTTCCGTGTTTGAGATATTCCATGAACGGTTTTGTACAAGCCGGAGGGACCTTTGCCACCATGTGGACGAAAGATTCTACTCTGTCCGGGTTGTCGATGTCTGCTCCCTTCACAGATGGTGTCCGTAGATGCTCTAGGAAAACTCCAGGCGGAATTCACTTGCGCCCTGATCCAAGCTTAGACAGCAGATCAGCCGCCTCGTTTTGTTCCCTAGGTACATACTTGACCTCGTAGCCCAAGAAGCTCTTGGCTATCTCGTCCACTTCGTCTCGATATGCCGCCATCATAGGGTTCCGCGCATTCCAGGTGCCAGCCACCTGCTGGGCAACCAAGTCAGAATCTCCACAGCAAACTATGCGCTTGATGCGAATATCCTTGGCTACGCGTAATCCGTGAATGAGTGCTTCATACTCTGCCATGTTGTTCGTAGCCTCGAAGTGGATCTGCAGAACGTAGTGTAGCTTGTCCCCAGTTGGTGACTGTAGCAGTACACCAGCCCCCGAGCCGTTGAGCAGCTTTGATCCGCCAAAGTGCATCACCCAATATTCTGGCTCCGGCAATGGGGTAGCATATGGCATCTCTGTCCAATCTGCGATAAAATCCGCCAAGGCTTGTGACTTGATAGCGTCGCGTCTCTTGTAGGTGATCTCGAAGGTGGCAAGTTGAATGCCCCACTTTGTGACCCTTCCTGTAGCGTCGCTGTTGTTGATGATGTCGGAAAGTGGAGTCTTGCTCACCACTGTGATGGGGTGCTCCTGGAAATAGTGCCTCAGCTTCCGAGAAGCAAGGAATACTCCATAAGATATCTTTTGGTAGTGCGGGTAACGCTGCTTGGACTCCGTCAATACCTCGCTTACATAGTAAACTGGTCGTTGAACTCCGTGCTCATGGCCTGGTTCCTTCCGCTCTACCACGACGACGATGCTGATTACTCGGTTGGTGGACGCCATGTAAATTAAAATGGGCTCTCCAGGATCGGGCGCTGCAAGGATAGGCGCTGAGGAAAGAATCTCCTTGAGCTGCTTCAATGCTGCATCTGCTTTGTTTGTCCACGTAAATTTGTCCGCCTTCTTCAGCAACTTGTACAACGGCAGAGCCTTCTCTCCAAGTCGGCTGACAAACCGACTAACTGCTGCAACACAACCTGTTAGTCGTTGTATGTCCTTTAGGCATGTCGGACGGTTTATGTTTAAGATGGCCTTGATTTTCTCTGGGTTGACCTCGATTCCGCGCTGGGAAATGATGAAGCCCAACAATTTGCCGGCTGGAACCCCGAAGATGCACTTCTTAGGGTTAAGCATCATGTTGTATTTCCGGATATTATCAAAGGTTTATTTTAAGTCGGAGATTAAGTCATTTGACTTTTTAGAAATCACCGCTATATCGTCCACATAGGCGTGAACGTTCTGACCAATTTGATCGTGCAGGCAACGTTGCATTGTCCGCTGATATGTAGCACCTGTGTTTTTCAGCCCAAAGGGCATTGTGACATAGCAGAACGTGCCGTTGGGTGTAGTGAACGAAGTGGCCAATTGGTCCGACTTCCTCATCTTGATCTGGTGGTATCCTGAGTATGCATCGAGAAAACACAAAAGTTCTGAGCCAGCCGTCGAGTCAATGACTTGTTCAATGTGAGGCAAAGCAAACAGATCTTTGGGACATGCTTTGTTCAAGCCGGTGTAATCAACACACATTCTTAATTCTTTGGTTCCCTTTTTGGGGACAAGTATAGGATTGGCCACCCATTGGGTGTGAAGGACTTCTCGGATAAAACTAGCCTTAAGTAACCTAGCTATCTCTTTGCCTATGGCGCGTCTCTTCTCATCTCCAAAGCGTCGTAGAGCTTGTTTCACTGGTTTACATTTTGGATCAATGTTTAAGCTGGGCTCGGCAAGTTCCCTAGGTACACCTTTCATGTCGGCAGTTTGCCAGGCAAAGATGTCCCTATTCTCACGGAGGAACTCGATGAGCGCACTTTCCTATTTGGGATCCAGGTTCATCCCAATGGCGGTGGTCTTGGAGGCATCGCCTACCACAAGTTCCACCGGCTTGGTCTCGATGGCGGCCTTGAATGCCGGAGCGGAGTCGGAAATCTGTTTCTTCGATACGGGCATCTCCGAGGCATCGACCTTGCTCTGGATCTCCTTGAATTCTTCGCTATAGAGGACAACTTCTTCATAGGCTGCTTCTCCAATCTCGCAGTCCCGTGCCTAGCTTCTGGATACGGTGGAAACACCGTTTGGTCCGGGTATCTTGAGTTTGTTGTAGATGAAGCATCGCTTGGCCATGAAGGTGTGGAATATGTCGCGGCCGAATATGACGTGGTACGCGCTCTTGAAGGGGACCACCTCGAAGGTCATGCGCTCTTGGCGGTAATTATTAACATCACCAAAAGTGACCTAAAGTGTGATGCACCCAAGGGACCGAGCCTCCCAACCAGGAACTACGCCGTGGAAGATGGTGTTGATCCGCCTTAGGTTTGCCTCCGTCAAGTTCATCTTCTGCAGTGTATCCAGGTACATGATGTTGATGCTGCTTCCACTATCCACCATACATTTGGTGAACTCATTGCCGTCAATCAAGGGGTTGATAACCATGGCGTATTGGTTCTCCGTAGGGATGATGTCTGGGTGATCCTTCCTGTCCCAAGTAATTGGAATCTCCGACCAGCACAGGAACTGGGGAACTGGGGGTAGAGTGGCCATCAGTATCCTCATGGAGGTCTTCTGTTGTCGGACGGTGGGGGTGCCAAGGAAAGTGTGGAAAACTGCCGCCTTCTTCTCGAAGGGGTTCTTGCCCTTGCCGTCGCTCTTGGCGGCGTGCTTGGGGTCAACGTCCTCGTACATGTCACTTGAATACTTGGACCCCTCCTTCTTTTTCCCCTTGCCCTTGCCTCGCGGTCTGTTCTTCCGACTTTGCTTGTAGCCGGACTCCGGGTCCTCCTTGAGGTCGTTTACGAATTTGCAACGGCGATTGGTGTGTGTGGCTTTACCGTTGGCGTCGAGGTGTACGAGGCACGGCATATCGCGGTACTCCTCGTAGGTCTGGGGAACGTGGAGCGCTACCGAGGTAGTTTCACTTCCTCGCTGCTGGCCACGACCATCCCCCGTCCTCGGCCACGCTGTCCGCCATCACCTCGTCCTGCAAAGGTCATGGCAACCATGTCAGAGGCTTGCTTTTCTTCTAGCGGATTCTTCCTCTTTGCGCTGTTGTTCCTCTTAGCTTTGGTTGGAATTGCTATTGCCGGCAACGATCCGCGAGCGTCGTCGTCGGCAGCCGCGAACTCACTAGCCAGCTGGATCATCTGATTGAGGTCGAGCTGATGGTTGTCCTGCAGGCGCTTCAATGTATGTCGGAGCAACGTACCTCTTTCCAACCCGTCGATGAAGGCGGACATGGTGGTCTGGGAGTGCACACCTGCGCAGGAATTCTTCATGTCCAGCCAGCGGGAGAGGTAGGCGTGAGATGACTCATCTTTCTTCTACACGCACCGCTGTAAGTCGCCAACAGTACATGGACGCTTGTACGTACCCTCGAAATTCTTGGTGAATGCTTCTTGCATGTACAACCAATTGATATAGATTTCTCCGGCAAGTCATCGATCCATTGTCGGGCCGTGCCCGCCAGCATCAATGGGAGGTACTTGACAGCGACGTTGGGGTTTCCCCTAGCGATGTCCACTACGTTACCGTAGTCCTGCAACCATGTAGCTGGCTTGGTGGTTCCGTCATAGGGTTGATGGTCTTGTCAATCCGGAAGCCTTTGGGGTAAGTTGTGGACCGTATCACAGGTCCAAAGCAACGTGGTCCCATGTATGCTCCATCCCGGGACTCATGGATCTTGTCCAGACGTGATCTTGCGTCGTATGGCTCCTGGCTTCTTTTCTTCCTTTTGCCATCAGGGGATGGGCTGCGTGAACGACACGAGCCTCCTCCGCCATGGTGGCTGCTAGGTGGCGACGAAGGCGGAGGTGGCGGTGGGTTAGATTTCTTGCTGTTACCCTCCTGCAACGCCTCACGCTTGTCGTGGTTGCTTGTCGGACGCGGAGGGTCATGGAGTGACCTACTCTTGTGTCCTTGGTTGCGCTCTCCGTTATGACGGGTCTGCTCCGTGTTGTCGTGGATGACGATGCCGCTCTGCCTTGGCGGCGGCATATCCGTACGACGGTGAGCCTTGGTTTCTTCGCGATGTCGGGGGGAGCGGGGCGGTGGCGATGGGCGACAAGGTTGGGCCTTACCTCCATGGTCGGAGGATATGGGGATAGCATCCTTCCTGTTGCGCGCATCCCCCCGTCTTTGTTCTGACAAACCCGTCTGGGACCCGACATCCTGAGGAGATCTATCCCTTGGCGGATTATGGTGGCTAGACTGGCAGAACGCTGGGTCAGACTCAAGACTCTGGGAGGTGGCCTTTTCCTGCTGTTTTACCGCCTTGGACACAAGGTCATAGACCTGCTCCACTGCTTCTATCCTGCTCCAGAAGGGTCTTGGCGACGGCGAGGTTAAGGAGAGGAGTGGGCATCACCTGCCTGCCTTCACTGTAAATGTATGGCTTGGCCTGTGCCGGCTTCGAGGGGGCCCATCCTAGGTTTCGTCGTACACCAGGATCGTTGATAACGTGGGCCGGAGCTTTCTTAGCCTTCTGCTGCTGGAGCTGAGTCTTGTACTCGGCCTCCATGGCTCTAGCTTTCTCTATTGACTTCTGCGTGTTGGCCAGATCTCGATCTAGCTTTGCGCCTTGCTCCGCGATGGCCTACGCTTCCTCCAGCAGCTGCTGTCGCTTCTCATCAAGCTGGGTTACGTTCCGGATATGAGCTACAGTCAAGGGCTCGACGAGGAGATTGCCGTACATCACTCTATCAGCTGGGGTAACTTGGGCAACAACAGACATGGATGCCGGAGGTGGCGGGTTTACGGTGTTGTTGTTGCTCGGGCCGGTGCCTAGTTCCTGCAGCTATTGCACTGGGTTAGGCGGAGGGGGCATGACCTTTGCACGATCCTTGTCGGCAGCAACAGGTGGTCCCTTCCCCTTGTCCAGCGCTGTAGGCGGAGCTCGTTCGGGTTGGTCTTCTTCCATCACAACCCCAATGGCGACAAACATCTCTCAGGATGTGATGGCCTTGTTAGCTTGCTCGTCGCGCTGATAATCCTCCTCCATCTCCTGCATAGCTGAATCTAGCTCGTCCGGGCTGAGGTCTATTTCCTCCGAGTAAGCGCCGAAGTCGGCGTAGAGTGCGTCGAGCACAGAGTCGGAGGGTGCCGGGGCTTCCTCAACATTGGGTGATGACGGGGCGGCGACGTTGATGATGACTGGAGGTGGTGGTGCTACTGCAGCGATAAGGACTAGAGGCGATGGCGGTGGTGCGGCCACGACCGCTGGAGAAGGTGGTGGTTGCTGAGGCGGGGGTGCGCCGCCAATGAGCGCGGGCACTGCATGGGGTGCCACCTTGGCCTCTGCGTAGCTATTGACGGTGTTCACCATGCTCTTGAAGGTGAGGCGTCCCACGGCCTGCTGCCGCATTAGCGAATGCCGGAGAAGCGTACCCTGGTCCAGTCCTTCCACAAAGTGATACATGGCATCATCATTGGGGTAATGCGCCAGGTCGGCACGTATACGGAGCCACCTGGCAAGGTAATCGCGGGGGTTTTCACCCTCTCTCTGAACGTAACGCGCCAGATCAAAGATGGTTACCACTCCGACGAACTTGGTCCAGACGCACGGACGAAGCCGGCGGACTTGTAGCGATCTTCCACCATTATATCCTGCACATGGGCGGTTTGGGTGGGCCTTGAATTTTTCCGATCTTTGCCGGCAAACTCCGAGGAGAGATCCGACATCGATCCTTCCGCGAACATGTCCTGCCCGTAGGCGGTCCGTGCGGGTCTTGATGCTCCTCCGAATCCCAGGGAACTAGTGACCGAGTCGGTTTCACCGATGAAGAGGTGGATGTCTCCAATAGGAACGATCGAGCACCGCGTAGGGTTTGTCTTCTTCAGGATCCAAAACTCGTCGAGAGGGACGATCGGAACGTTTCCGGAGAAGAGAACGCGACCGATGGCTACGGTTTTGCTGATTCCCGCGAAGATCTTGGTCCTTGCCCGCTGAAGAGCCTGAAGCGCCTCTTGCCCCACGGTGGGCGCCAACTGTCATGGTATTGCCGATGAGTACGCCATGGAGGGGTCCTCACAGTGCATGTTTAGAGATGTGGGGGAAGGCGGATGGTTGTCAGTTACGAGGTAACACAGCTTACCCAGGTTCAGATCCCATGACGGTGGCAGAATCCTACTCCTGCTATAAATCACTATAATGGCAATACGCCGAGTTACAGGGATCGGTTCGCTATGCGAGGTATGAGTTAATTGGTGCCCTAAAGGCTCCCATAGGCCCGACTTATATAGTCTCCAGGTCCTAGGGTTACAGGTAAAGTCCTTGCCGGACAGGTTACAGAGTCCTACACCGCCTACAATTAGTCTAGCGTGTCTTGCACTCCGAGGCTCCGGGTACGTCGGTGACTCCTTCATAGCCTTCCTTTATCCGGCATGGGCCTCCCTTCTGGATCCATCTAACTGGGCCGCCCAGCATGCCATGGGCCATGCTACCAACTATGGGCCACCCGGGTTAGCCAGATAAGAGACATGCTATGAGGATACCCATATAGCATATCCCCAACATATTCGGACCTTATTATAGGATTTTTAGACAGGCTAGGAGGAAACAACAAAAAGCCCGCGTGCCTCACGTGCCACGGGCCGGCCCGTTAGGCCTCCGTGCCATGCCCGGGCCTCGAGGCCAGGCCCCGGTGCCGGCCCGGCATGGCACATGAGCTAGGCGGGCCACAACGGGCTATGCCGGGCCCGTTTAGCACGTGCCCGGCCAACCCGTTGGCTAGATTTGGGTACTGCGGGGGGGTGTAACATCCCAAAAATACTAAACTTGGATCATCAATTTCTAATCATCAAAATTAGGGTTAACAAAAACTTTGTTAAATAAAATTATGAATGCATGCATATGTGTATGCATGGATTTTGAATTCTTTTAAAACCACCTTGTTTGTTTGTTTGTTTCATTGCTTGTAAAATGTGTCTTAGGTGAAATAAACATCATCTAAAACATTTCCCACAATTTTCCTAAAGACAAGTAAATCAAAACACATATATTAAATGAATGGTCACTTTGACCAATTTAACTCTCATGCGTACTTTGGCTGTCTCAAACTTTCAGAACCTAACAGAAACTTTTCTGGATCTTTGCACCCCTTGAATGTACACATAACAAAGTATCAAGGCCCACTTTGTGATCATCTAGAAACTTTCAAATGCATAGTTTAAATGACAATTCAAAATTGAATCTTTATCATATGGGAAGATCCCACTTTTTCAAAAACCACTCAAACAAGCTCAACTTTCAAAACCCCAGCATCTGCAGACTCACCAGCACCAATCTAGCAAACCCACCAAAAATCTTTTCAAAATTCAAAACTTGATTTCATGCGGCCATTTCATCAAACAGGTTACAGACACAAATCAAACAAACATCAAACACTATTGTGAGCAGTGATTCTTGCCTAACTTGTTCCCTAGTTAGCTCACAACCAGCTCAGTAGATCATCTAGGAATATTAGCCAAGCACTAGCACCACTGTGAGCTTGCCATTGCCATCAATGGTGAACAGCCGAGCACACCCTTGCCACCCCATAGTTGACAGCAAGCTAGGAGCAGCAGCAAGCCTAGCCAGCATGTCTGGGAGGCAGCCCACCGTCCACCGCCACTCACTGTCCCAGCCGCGAGCGTTGCCAAGCCCTGGACCACGCGCACGAACCGCGCCCAGACCGCCAGAGACCATGCCGAGCGTGCGCCAGAGCACCACCCTCGACCAGCGCCCACAGACCGCGCGCCGCCCTCACCGCGTGCACACACGAGCGCCACCGACCCAGGAGACCGCCAGACATCCCCGTTTGCCGCCCCGTGCCGCACAGCCACCGCCCGCCGTCGAAGACGCCGCCTCTGCCGCGCAGAGCATCACCCGTTCCAGACCAAGCCGCACCGCCCCATGCCTCGAAACCATGTCGTTGAGCATCGCCAGGAGACACCACACCGTCCCCTAACCTTGCCCATGCCATTAGCCGCCTGTAACATCGCCCCGACGAGCTCACCGTGCGCCCCGACGGTCCCCTCGCTCGACTATAAATAGAGGCCACCCCCGCTCGATTTCTTCACACCATCTCACTCCCCTCTCCTCACTGATCGTGACACACTGTTCTCAGAGGGAGGCGAGCACCACCCCGCCGGAATTTCATCGGAGCCCGCCGCCTCTAGAGAAGAAGGGAGCGATCGATTTCGTCCACCCCAGGAGCTGCCGCGACCACCCCTGAGTTCGCCGTCGTCGACTTCGTCGTTCGCTCGCCTCGCCGACCCTCGCCCGTACCCCGGTGAGCCCCCAGCACCCCTCACTGGCCGCGCTAGGTTTCGTTCTCGCCGGCGCTGTCTCGCGTCGACGATGACTCCCAGCCGTTGGATTAGAACTAGATCGAACGATCCACGTTGCCCCATACCGCTTCGCCCAGCCCCGTGTCACTGACGAGTGGGGACACCCACTTAAGCAGCCCACGGGAGCACTGCGCTTAGCAGGCCGGCCCGTTTACTTTTCCCGCGCAGCCCAGTTATTCAAATTAAACTTTTTCCATTTCAATTCAAACACACTTCTGTACCCAACTTCAAAAATCAACCCATATCGATTCAGTGCACCAAATTGAATGAAACCAATTTTGTTGGAAAGGTCTGTGAATGCTGAATCCAAGCCCGTTGGATTCAAGTCATTTGGATCTATAGATCACCCATGGTAAAAATAACAAGGCAGAAGCTTTTCTGCATTCAAACATTTTTCAAATTTAAACCATAATAGCTTTTGAGTTGATTCCAACTCTCAAAAATCACATTTAACCATACCTTTCAGAATATATAAAGATATATAGGTTTACTTGCAGAAATAATGTTCAAGTAATAAAAGAATGCCCCATAGGCATTACTAGCCACTTTAATTAATTAAAATAAAAGGGTAAAACCTTATTAAATTGTGACACCACTTTAAATCACATTCCCATGGACTACAATATGTGGTGATGACATGTGTCAACATGATCCCATATTTGGTTTGGAGAATATTAAATCTTAAGTAGTTTTTCAATGAGTAGAAATTACTTTTCTAAAAATAAAAGTAATTAAACCAAGCTTTAATCTTGTAATGTTAGACATGATGCTATATCACCTATAGGACCCTCGTGTGTGATGATTGCAAGTAGTTAAGTATTGTTTGGTGATTGTGTACCTCGTATTTATTCATAGACGCTAGTACCGACCAAGGATACGAGGAGGAAGGAGGATACTACGAAGAAGAAGCCGAGGAGAACTTCAACCACTACTCTGCACAAGGCAAGCTAACACGTGCAAGATACTTTACCTATGCAAGCTGATACTATACCAATGCAAGCTACCCTTGCAAGATACCCTACTGATGCAACAAACCACTACTTGTTACTATGCCCACCATATGCCTTAAGCATATGTGATCATACCCATTTGATAAACCAATCCTAGTTTTACTTGCAAGCTTCTTACTTTATTTCTTTATCAAAGCTTACTTAGAGTTTACTTAAGTGAATTATAGACACTAGAAAGATTCTGAAGGTTGCATGACGAGCATAAAATTTGGCCTAAGTTAGAAACCTTGATATCATCCTAAGACATAAGGTTGTACTTAGTTGAAACTCCACTAGTCCACCACCCCTCATTAGTGCCTACCCCCACTTATAGATGCTAGTGCTAAGCATAAAACTTGATCAACTTTTAGATGGGAATACTTGGTGGAAAAATGGTTATGAAAACCTTGGAATGATGGATCATTCTATTGAAATGTTTTGGACATGTGTTTCCGAACACCTGATGATTTTGGTGATGAAAATGTTGAGGCATGAGGCTTAAACTTTATAAAACTGATGGTTGTCTGGATGCGATACCATTCCAATTTTATCGTACAACCACAATACCCGAATATTGGGTAGGGCTTGACTGGAAACTTATATCCCTTAGTATTAGTTACCTCACGGCCAAGGTCTAAGCTGAGGCTACCTTGTGAAGATTGTCCACCTGTGCAGTACCCAAGATGACAGTTGGTCATGGTTGGGAGGCCAAACTCACAGGAGAGGTGCTTATACTAGGGCGTGTAATTGAAAGGTTAGGATTGATTATCCGCATACTGAGTATGGTAAATTCAGGATTTGTTCCTGATGGATGTATCGAATGTTGTGGTGAAAGTGTACAATCTCTGGAGAGTGTCAAACTATTCGAATAGCCGCGTCCGCGATTATGGACAGTTGGAGTGGCCATACTGTTCCCCCGTTAGATTTTTCAAAATGACTTGTGAAATGAATTGAGACTTTGACTTGACCACAACAGAGTTGTGATATGAAATACAAGTTCCCACTTAGGATTTATAAAATGGTGACTAGCTTTGGAACCTAGTAGAGATAAATCTGGCTTTTGCAAAACAACCCTAGAGCCTAGTGTCCTATTATCCAAAAACCCCTTTACCTGTTAGTATTAGTTTGCGAGTACTTAAAGAGTACTCATGGCTTTGTCCCTGGCTATTCCCATGGCCAGACTATGAAGAGGAGTACCTGGAAGATGGACCCCAGGAAGGTTACGACAACTAGGATCATCTCCCATCGTCAGCATTGCCTGTGACCCCGAAGATGGAGCTTCGCCTACGCTACCGTTATTATTACGTATTCCGCTGCTTGAAGTTGTATTACGAACTGGATCATGAGATCCCTATTTGTGTAAGAACTTATGTATCGTTTGTAATGGATGATGTACTATGGTATCCAATTCTGTTATGTCTCGCAAAAATGATAATCCTGGGATTGTGATGTATGGCATAACAGGCATCTAGGATTGAAAAATCTGGGTGTTGACAAGTTGGTATCAGAGCCATCCTGACCATAGGAGACCCTAGTTAGACTGGACGTTTGAACCCCAAAACTTAGTTTCAAAACCAAAGAAAATAAATATTTACAAAAACTTATTGTTATTCTTATCTCTTTAATTCTTTCCTAAAAATTCATGTTCCTCAAAAACTCTTGCAAAATACATAAAATTTTGACACACTTGATCACCCTGATAATCTACTCATCCTCTATTTTTATAGATGGACGTGAAGTACAGCAAGTTTTACCAACTTGGGAATGGAGGAGACCTTATCTTTGAGAGGGATCTGGACCAGCTTTCGGAACTTCTGGAGCGTCCGCACCCCGGGTTCTTCAGAGCTCAGCTCAATGATCAAGGAGGAGAAGACCTGTAGTGGCTAATTGTTGCAAGTATCCGAGGAAAGATTGAACCTCCCACTATGCAGGGAATTCAGTTTACCTTGAGGGAAAACAACTGGCTCGATGGACTTGCCAGAGCAATGAAGGAAGCTCTTTCCCGTCTGTGTGGGCAGAGCATCAATCAGATCAAGGGTACTCGCTTTGAGTTTTGCCCAAGGCGTGATGCAAATGGACAACCACTGGAAGCCCCATACCACCCCGAGCTGAAGACCCAATTGGACCACCTTAGCTTCATGATGTATGATCGTCAGCAGGAGTTGGACAACTGTCGTGACTACCGCAACCACAAGTCTGCCATCATCAAGACGAAGGACCAAACCATCGCCATGCTAGCAAGGGATCGCAAGTCTCGCCGCCGTCAGCTCGACAAGAAGGAGCGCATTATTGCCCGTCTTCGCCACCGCATCTCATCTTTGGAGGAGACCATCCACGAGAGAGACATGCAGTTGGAGGAAAGGGAGAATGCCGGAGAGGATCTTCGTGGAGACCCTTACTCCTATCTCAGCGATGACGACGATTTTCTGGAGGATCAGGCCATGGACTTCTTCACCGATGAGGATGATTTTGCCTTCATCGATGATGATGAAGATGATGAAGCCACAGACTCCGAGGAGTAGTAGCACTTGAGCACTAGCGTAGGGAGTAGTATTCGGTCCCACTGTATCGTAGTTCTCAGAATGGTTCTTAAAACCATCTGTTTTTCCTTGTTGTGGTGTGTTGTACTGTGTGCTATGAATGAATGAATGAAAAAGCAAGTTGCTAGAAAAATCTGAGTCAAACCTTTAAAACTTTTCAAAGTCCCCGAAACCTTAGAAATTTCCCTCTTTTCTCATTATCGATCTAAATCTTCAGATGCCACGTGGAGGAAGTGGTTCCGCCCCGGACCCGATGTTGCAGATCCTGCAACTGTTGACTTCTGACCGCGAAGCTGAAAGAGCGGAACGTCAATCCAACCTAGCCACCCTGCAACAGATAACCCAGCTAGCCCACAACAATCAAGGCCACGGAAATCAAGACCACCATGGATCTAAGCTCAAGAATTTCCAGAACACCAACCCACCTGTTTTCACTAAGTCAGAAGAGCCCCTAGACACCGATGATTGGCTGCAAACCATGGAAAATAACCTAGAAGTCGCCGGAGTGGAAGCCAACGAGAAAGTCCTGTTCGCCACCCATTATCTAGGCGGAGATGCCAGAGCATGGTGGAACAGTGTTCGCGCAATGACCGGAGGCCAGATGATGACCTGGGAGGAATTCAAGGTCAAGTTTAGCAGAACCCATGTGCCTCCAGGTTTGATCAAGAGAATGAGAGACGAGTTCAGAGAGCTGAAGCAATGAAGAATGACTGTAGTGGAATACCGTGACAAATTTTTGTCATTAGCTAGGTATGCCCCGGACGAGATAGACACCGAAGCCAAGAAGAAAGAAAGATTCCTGAATGGTCTGCATGACGAGATGCAGACGGTGTTAGTCAATATCCCCTTTGCGGATATTGAAGCCCTTGTCGACTCTGCCATCCAGATGGAAGGAAAGATCAACCAAGCCAATGAGAACCGCAAGCGTCGTATGATGCATCATCCAGGAACCCATCATACCCCAAAGTACTTCCCCAACCCATCTCCAGGATTTGCCCCAAGAACCAACAGACCCCCGATGAACCGTCCGACCTATCCCAACCGTGGAAACCCTAGACCCGGAGGAAATCACAACAACCCTGGCAACTCTAGCAATTTCACCCGTGCCCCACCCAAGTTCAACACCAACAATGCTACCGCCAACACCAACACTGCCCCGAGGACTAGAAGCAATGCTGTGCCTGTAGCAGCCAAGGACAAGTCGCAAGTGACTTGTTATGACTGTGGAAATAAAGGCCACTATTCTAACGAGTGCCCCAACAAGAAGAATGCTACAGCCCCCAATGCCAATGCCCCAGCTCAACATTAGCGTCGTGTTCAGCCCGGAAGAAGATTTGCCCCAGGTAATTCACTCAACCGCAATGGCCGTCTTTTTCTCATGCATGCTGAAGAAACTCAGGAAGCGCCAGACGTTGTGCTGGGTATGTTTTCTGTTAATTCAGTACTTGCAAGAGTGTTGTTTGATTCTGGTGCATCGCATTCAATTGTCATCGAAGAATTTGCATGCTCTAGTAAAATTCAACCAACCAAATTGAAGCATGTGATGATTGTGCAAATTCCCGGATCAACCACCAAGGCTAGGCAAATTTGCAAAGCCGTCCCTATCCGAATCCATGGCATAGATTTTTATGCTAATCTGATAGTACTTGGAACTAAAGGTTTGGAAGTAGTACTAGGAATGGATTGGATGTCCAAACATAAAGAATTGATTGACTGTGCCAAGAAAGCCATCACCATGACCAGTACAGCCGGAATATCAGTCGAGCATATATCTGAAACCTTACCTCGCCAATTTAAATGCAACAAGAGTATAGCCCAACCTACCATTGACCAAGTCCGGATAGTCTATGAATACCCCGATGTATTTCCAGATGTTTTGCCCGGTATGCCCCCAGATAGGGATATCGAGTTTATCATTGAACTAATCCCCGGAACCGGACCCATAGCCCAGAGACCCTATAGTATGAACCCGTCGGAACTAGAAGAACTGAAGAAGCAACTAGATTCCATGCTAGAAATCAGATTGATTCAACCAAGTGCGTCCCCATGGAGATCACCTATCTTGTTTGTGGACAAGAAGGATGGAGGTAACCGTTCGTGTACGGATTATCGGAAGTTGAATGATGTCACCATCAAGAACAAGTACCCCTTGCCCAAGATAGAAGATTTGTTTGATCAGTTGACCGGTGCCAAAGTGTTTTCTAAGATTGATCTTAGAACTGGCTATCATCAACTCAAAATTCGTGCAGAGGATATTCCAAAGACTGCCTTTACCACCAGACATGGATTGTATGAGTATACCGTCATGTCTTTCGGATTAACCAATGCCCCCGCTTATTTCATGAACCTCATGAATAAGATTTTTATGGACTTCCTGGATAAGTTTGTCGTTGTTTTCATCGATGACATCCTGATTTATTCCAAATCAGAAGAAGAACGTGAGCTACACCTAAGGACCATTCTTGGAACCCTTAGAGAGCATCAGTTGTATGCCAAGTTTAGCAAATGTGAATTCTGGTTACAGGAGGTAGGATTCCTCGGTCACATTGTATCCGCCGGAGGAATTGCCGTTGACCCTGCCAAAGTGAAAGATGTAGAAGATTGGCAAGCCCCAGCCACTCAAACCCAAGTTCGTGCTTTTCTCGGATTGGCGGGATATTACCGCAAATTCGTAGAAGGATTCTCGAGTATCGCCAGACCCATGACCCAATTGCTGAAGAAGGACAAGAAGTTTGAATGGACAGACAAGTGTGAAGCGAGTTTTCAAGAACTCAAAAGGAGATTGATTTCAGCCCCAATCTTGATCATGACGGATATCACGAAGCCCTTCGATGTGTATTGTGACGCATCCAAGATTGGTCTCAGATGTGTGCTAGTGCAAGAAGGCAAAGTTATATCTTATCTATCTCGACAATTGAAGCAACATGAGCAAAACTACCCAACCCATGACCTCGAACTCGCAGCCGTAGTCCTAGCCCTGAAGACATGGAGACATTACCTTATGGGAAATCGTTGTGAGATTTATTCGGATCACAAGAGCCTAAAGTATATATTCACTCAGAAGGAGCTGAATATGAGGCAGAGAAGATGGATTGAGCTAATCAAGGATTATGACCTGGACATTCACTATCACCCTGGTAAAGCCAACATGGTAGCCGATGCCCTTAGCAGATTGCCGTGCCGCTTGAACTCCATGATTTTGAAGGAGCAACCAAGTTTGCACAAGGAGATGGAAGATTTTCGAATGGAATTAGTAAGTGAAGGATTTTTGGCTAGCATAGAACTCCAGCCCACTTTGATCAGTCAGATTAAGGAGGCGCAGAAGGAAAATGCTAGTATCGACGGAATCAAGCGTCGTATCGGTACAGGCAAAGTACCCGAATTCACCGAGGACGAAGGAGTGTTGTGGTACAAAGGACACCTTTGTGTACCAGCAGATTCTGAGTTAAAAGAAGTTATTTTGAAGGAGGCTCATGATACTCTTTATTCTATCCATCCCGGAGGAACTAAGATGTATCAAGATTTGAAAGAGCAATTTTGGTGGCATAAGGTGAAGAGAGAAATCGGAAGCTATATCGCCAAGTGTGATATATGTCAACGAGTCAAGGCAGGACATCAAAGACCTGCTGGATTGTTGCAACCTTTGCAGATTCCGGAATGGAAATGGGATTCTGTAGGAATGGACTTTATCACTAGACTACCTACTTCTAGTAGGGGAAATGACTCTATCTGGGTCATAGTGGACAGATTGTCCAAAGTCGCCCATTTCTTGCCCGTCAAGACCGCATATCAGAGTTCAAAGCTAGCGGAGTTGTACATCGCTAGAATTGTCAGTTTGCATGGAGTCCCCAAGAACATAGTATCGGATCGAGGAACTCAGTTTACCTCGAGATTCTGGAAGAAAGTTCAAGAAGGTTTAGGAACCCGCCTAGATTTCAGTACCGCGTATCACCCTCAGACCGATGGACAAACGGAGCGAGTAAATCAAATACTCGAAGATATGCTGAGAGCATGCATGTTAGAATATGGATCCAAGTGGGAAGACTGTCTGCCGTTCGCAGAATTTTCTTACAACAATAGTTATCAAGCCAGTCTGCAAATGGCCCCATTTGAATTTATGTACGGAAGAAAGTGTCGCACCCCTTTGAACTGGTCGGAAGTAGGAGAGAGTCAGATTTTCGGACCCGACATCCTACGAGAAGCAGAAGAGAAGGTTCACAAGATTCGTGAGCACCTCAAGACCGCCCAATCCCGACAGAAGAGTTACGCCGACAAGAGACATAGAGACCTCGCCTTCAATATAGGAGATTTTGTTTATCTGAAAGTGTCGCCATTGAAGGGAATGCAGCGTTTCCAACTCAAAGGAAAGTTAGCCCCCAGATATATCGAACCTTTCAAAATTCTGAACCGTCGAGGAGAAGTATCGTATCAATTGGAACTACCCGAAGAGATGTCAGCAATACACAATGTGTTCCATATCTCGTTACTTCGCAAGTGTCTCGAAGTCCCCGAGAAGACCGAATTGTTCAAGAATATCGACCATCGAACCATAGAGATAAACGATGACCTAACCTATCCCGAAGTACCCATCCGCATTTTGGAAGAAGCTTTTCGAACTACCCAAACCCGAAGCATCAAGTTTCTCAAGATTCAGTGGAGCAACCACACAGAAGAGGAAGCTACCTGGGAGCGCGAAGATCACATCAGGACGAAGTTTCCCGATCTCTTCAAATCCTAGGTAATCTTTTCGTCCTTTTTCAAATCTCGGGACGAGATTTTGTTTAAGGGGGGAAGGTTTGTAACATCCCAAAAATACTAAACTTGGATCATCAATTTCTAATCATCAAAATTAGGGTTAACAAAAACTTTGTTAAATAAAATTATGAATGCATGCATATGTGTATGCATGGATTTTGAATTCTTTTAAAACCACCTTGTTTGTTTGTTTGTTTCATTGCTTGTAAAATGTGTCTTAGGTGAAATAAACATCATCTAAAACATTTCCCACAATTTTCCTAAAGACAAGTAAATCAAAACACATATATTAAATGAATGGTCACTTTGACCAATTTAACTCTCATGCGTACTTTGGCTGTCTCAAACTTTCAGAACCTAACAGAAACTTTTCTAGATCTTTGCACCCCTTGAATGTACTCATAACAAAGTATCAAGGCCCACTTTGTGATCATCCAGAAACTTTCAAATGCATAGTTTAAATGACAATTCAAAATTGAATCTTTATCATATGGGAAGATCCCACTTTTTCAAAAACCACTCAAACAAGCTCAACTTTCAAAACCCCAGCATCTGCAGACTCACCAGCACCAATCTAGCAAACCCACCAAAAATCTTTTCAAAATTCAAAACTTGATTTCATGCGGCCATTTCATCAAACAGGTTACAGACACAAATCAAACAAACATCAAACACTATTGTGAGCAGTGATTCTTGCCTAACTTGTTCCCTAGTTAGCTCACAACCAGCTCAGTAGATCATCTAGGAAGATTAGCCAAGCACTAGCACCACTGTGAGCTTGCCATTGCCATCAATGGTGAACAGCCGAGCACACCCTTGCCACCCCATAGTTGACAGCAAGCTAGGAGCAGCAGCAAGCCTAGCCAGCATGTCTGGGAGGCAGCCCACCGTCCACCGCCAGTCACTATCCCAGCCGCGAGCGTTGCCAAGCCCTGGACCACGCGCACGAACCGCGCCCAGACCGCCAGAGACCATGCCGAGCGTGCGCCAGAGCACCACCCTCGACCAGCGCCCACAGACCGCGCGCCGCCCTCACCGCGTGCACACACGAGCGCCACTGACCCAGGAGACCGCCAGACATCCCCGTTTGCCGCCCCGTGCCGCACAGCCACCGCCCGCTGTCGAAGACGCCGCCTCTGCCGCGCAGAGCATCACCCGTTCCAGACCAAGCCGCATCGCCCCATGCCTCGAAACCATGTCGTTGAGCATCGCCAGGAGACACCACACCGTCCCCTAACCTTGCCCATGCCATTAGCCGCATGTAACATCGCCCCGACGAGCTCACCGTGCGCCCCGACGGTCCCCTCGCTCGACTATAAATAGAGGCCACCCCCGCTCGATTTCTTCACACCATCTCACTCCCCTCTCCTCACTGATCGTGCCACACCGTTCTCAGAGCAAGGCGAGCAACACCCTGCCAGAATTTCATCGGAGCCCGCCGCCTCTAGAGAAGAAGGGAGCCATCGATTTCGTCCACCCCAGGAGCTGCCGCGACCACCCCTGAGTTCGCCGTTGTGGACTTCGTCGTTCGCCCGCCTCGCTGACCCTCGCCCGTACCCCGGTGAGCCCCCAGCACCCCTCACTGGCCGCGCTAGGTTTCGTTCTCGCCGGCGCTGTCTCGCGTCGACGATGACTCCCAGCCGTTGGATTAGAACTAGATCGAACGATCCACGTTGCCCCATACCGCTTCGCCCAGCCCCGTGTCACTGACGAGTGGGGACACCCACTTAAGCAGCCCACGGGAGCACTGCGCTTAGCAGGCCGACCCGTTTACTTTTCCCGCGCAGCCCAATTATTCAAATTAAACTTTTTCCATTTCAATTCAAACACACTTCTGTACCCAACTTCAAAAATCAACCCATATCGATTCAGTGCACCAAATTGAATGAAACCAATTTTGTTGGAAAGGTCTGTGAATGCTGAATCCAAGCCCGTTGGATTCAAGTCATTTGGATCTATAGATCACCCATGGTAAAAATAACAAGGCAGAAGCTTTTCTGCATTCAAACATTTTTCAAATTTAAACCATAATAGCTTTTGAGTTGATTCCAACTCTCAAAAATCACATTTAACCATACCTTTCAGAATATATAAAGATATATAGGTTTACTTGCAGAAATAATGTTCAAGTAATAAAAGAATGCCCCATAGGAATTACTAGCCACTTTAATTAATTAAAATAAAAGGGTAAAACCTTATTAAATTGTGACACCACTTTAAATCACATTCCCATGGACTACAATATTTGGTGATGACATGTGTCAACATGATCCCATATTTGGTTTGGAGAATATTAAATCTTAAGTAGTTTTTCAATGAGTAGAAATTACTTTTCTAAAAATAAAAGGAATTAAACCAAGCTTTATTCTTGTAATGTTAGACATGATGCTAGATCATCTATAGGACCCTTGTGTGTGATGATTACAAGTAGTTAAGTATTGTTTGGTGATTGTGTACCTCGTATTTATTCATAGACGCTAGTACCGACCAAGGATACAAGGAGGAAGGAGGATACTACGAAGAAGAAGCCGAGGAGAACTTCAACCACTGCTCTGCACAAGGCAAGCTAACACTTGCAAGATACTTTACCTATGCAAGATGATACTATACCAATGCAAGCTATCCTTGCAAGATACCCTACTGATGCAACAAACCACTACTTGTTACTATGCCCACCATATGCCTTAAGCATATGTGATCATACCCATTTGACAAACCAATCCTAGTTATACTTGCAAGCTTCTTACTTTATTTCTTTATCAAAGCTTACTTAGAGTTTACTTAAGTGAATTATAGATACTAGAAAGATTCTGAAGGTTGCATGACGAGCTTAAAATTTGGCCTAAGTTATAAACCTTGATAACATCCTAAGACATAAGGTTGTACTTAGTTGAAACTCCACTAGTCCACCACCCCTCATTAGTGCCTACCCCCACTTATAGATGCTAGTGCTAAGCATAAAACTTGATCAACTTTTAGATGGGAATACTATTGAAATGGTTGGTGGAAAAATGGTTATGAAAACCTTGGAATGATGGATCATTCTATTGAAATGTTTTGGACATGTGTTTCCGAACACCTGATGATTTTGGTGATGAAAATGTTGAGGCATGAGCCTTAACCTTTATAAAACTGATGGTTGTCTGGATGCGATACCATTCCAATTTTATCGTACAACCACAATACCCGAATATTGGGTAGGGCTTGACTGGAAACTTATATCCCTTAGTATTAGTTACCTCACGGCCAAGGTCTGAGCTGAGGCTACCTTGTGAAGAATGTCCACCTGTGCAGTATCCAAGATGAAAGTTGGTCATGGTTGGTAGGCCAAACTCACAGGAGAGGTGCTTATACTAGGGCGTGTAATTGAAAGGTTAGGATTGATTATCCGCATACTGAGTATGGTAAATTCAGGATTTATTCCTGACGGATGTATCGAATGTTGTGGTGAAAGTGTACAATCTCTGCAGAGTGTCAAACTATTTGAATAGCCGCGTCCGTGGTTATGGACAGTTGGAGTGGCCATACTGTTCCCCCGTCTGATTTTTCAAAATGACTTGTGAAATGAATTGAGACTTTGACTTGACCACAACAGAGTTGTGATATGAAATACAAGTTCCCACTTAGGAGTTATAAAATTGTGACTAGCTTTGGAACCTAGTAGAGATAAATCTGGCTTTTGCAAAACAACCCTAGAGCCTAGTGTCCTATTATCCAAAAACCCCTTTACCTGTTAGTATTAGTTTGCGAGTACTTAAAGAGTACTCATGGCTTTGTCCCTGGCTATTCCCATGGCCAGACTATGAAGAGGAGTACCTAGAAGATGGACCCCAGGAAGGTTACAACAACTAGGATCATCTCCCATCGTCAGCATTGCCTGTGACCCCGAAGATGGAGCTTCGCCTACGCTACCGTTATTATTATGTATTCCGCTACTTGAAGTTGTATTAAGAACTGGATCATGAGATCCCTATTTGTGTAAGAACTTATGTATCGTTTGTAATGGATGATGTACTATGGTATCTAATTCTGTTATGTCTCGCAAAAATGGTAATCCTGGGATTGTGATGTATGGCATAACAGGCATCTAGGATTGAAAAATCCGGGTGTTGACAGTGGGGCTGGCTGCGCGCTTGTGTTAGAGGGTGGTTGCGTCGGCAGCTGGGGAGAGGGACTAGGGTAGAGTTTAGGCAGGTTCGGATTAGGGTTTGGGGTAGTAGGTGGCCAGCTGGGCTTTTGGCGTGGCGGGCTACCTCCCCCAGGGATTTTATATAAAAAGTAGGGTTATTTATTTATTTATTTATTTTTTGTTTAATAATAAAACATTTACAAATATGTTTTAGATAAAATAAAGATCTGAGGGGACCGGGGTTTTGATTTGAAATGAAGGCGGGGATATTTAGAAAACAAAGGAAGACTTTCGAAAATAGTTTTATGCAATAGCATGAATGCAGTCATGCGGATGCTCAAATGCAATGTGGCATGATGACATGAGCATGTCATCATGATGATGCACAAAGTTAAAACAACATACGATTTTCTAGTAGTGGTTTTCCTGGGGTGCTACACTGTTGTTGTTGTTAGACAACGATGAACCGGCTACATACAAATAAGCTATGATGGGCAGTGTCTCCGTCAAATGGCAAGAAGCCATGAAATCCTAGATAGAATCCTTGTACTAAAATCAAGTTTGGAACTTGATGGAGCCTCCTAAATACGTAAAGCCTATCGAATGTAAATAGATCTATAAGAAGAAAACAGACGCGAACGGTAACATAATTTTCCATAAAGCATGACTTGTCACAAAGGGGTTTCTAATAATTAAAGGAGTTTACTATGATGAGACTTTCTCTCCCGTAGTGATGCTTAAGTCTGTCCGGATACTTCTAGCAATAGCTGCATATTACGATTACAAAATATGGCAGATGGATGTCAAAACAACGTTCCTGAATGGGAAGCTAACCAAGGATGTGTACATGGTACAACCTGAGGTTTTTTTCGACCCTAAAGATGCTAGAAAGGTGTGCAAACTTCAGCGATCCATATATGGACTGAAGCAAACATCACGGAGTTGGAATCTTCATTTTTATGAAGTGGTATAGAGTTTTGGCTCATCAAGAATGGACAAGAGTCCTGTGCATACGCGAAGGAAAGTGAGAGCGCGATAGCGTTTCTGATACTATATGTGGATGCCATATAGTTGATTGGAAGCGATAAAACATTTCTTAACACTATAAAGGAATCATTGAATAAAAGTTTTTTTGATGAAAGGTTTGGGTGAAGAAGTTTACATATTGGGCATAACTATCTATAGAGATAGATCGTGATGCCTGATAGGGCTTACTCAAGATACATATCTAGACAAAGTTTTGAAGAGGTTCAAAATGGAAGAATCCAAGAAAATATGACTTCCAATTGTACATGGCAAACCACTAAGCAAGAAGCAATGTCCTATGATAGATGCTGAGTGGAATGACATGAGTGAAGTCCCATATGCGTCAGCAATTGGTTCAATCATGTATGCCATGATATGTACAAGACTAGATGTATCATATGCTCTAAGTGTTACGAGCAGATGCCAAAGTGATCCAGGTGTGAATCACTGGATGACTGTGAAGAATCTAGTTAGATACTTGAGAAGGACTAAGGATACGTTTCTCGTATATGGAGGTGACAAAGAGCTCATTGCAAGGGGTTACACCCATGCTAGATTTATCACCGATCCTGATGATTTTAGATCTTAGTCCGGTTATGTGTTCACCTTGAACGGGGGAGCGGTGGGCTGAAAAAGTTCTAAGCAAGATACTATTGCAGATTCTACAACGGAGGTGGAGTACATAGCAGCGTCAGATGCTACAAAGGAGGGTGTATGGATGAAGAAATTTATCTAGAGCTTGGTGTGGTTCCAAGTGCGCTAGAGCCAATGAGATTCAGTGTGACAACAATGGTGCCATCACTCAAGAAAAGGAACGAAGGTCCCACTAGAAGAACAAACATGTACAACATCGATTTCATCTCATACGCCAGTTCGTTCATGATGGTGACATCAAGATGTGCAAAATTCATACATATCTAAATGTGGCAGATCCGTTGACAAACTTACTCACGCTTGTAAATCATGAACAACAACAACAGGATGCCATAGGTGTTAGAATGCTAAATATAAACTAGATTGTTGACTCTAGTGCAAGTGTGTGCCTGATGGAAATATGCCCTAGAGGCAATAATAAATTTATTATTATTCATATTTTGTTTCATAATTAAGTTTATTGTTCTGTGCTATAATTGTATTAGTTCCGAATAATGTGTATTTGGAGGAAAACCCTGATACATGTGTAGTCACGGTGGGCATAAAACCCAACACCCAAATCCCGCACCCGAAAAACCTGGACCCGATCCCGAATTACCCGAAACCCAAAAAGTTGGGTGCAAAATCGGGTTGCAAAAGGCAAAACCCGAATTAATCTCGGGAAATATGGGTTCTAGCCCACAGTACGCAAACAATCCGAACTACTCGAAGTATACATAAAGCCCAGTCACTTGTGTAGCCGAGGTAGCAGCCCAACTATGAATTTCCACTATAAGGCCCAAGAAGCAACAACCCAAGGTTAGGTAGATGGTTGACCTTGTCATGTGAACATAATCCCGCATGTCCTGAAGACCTAAACTCCTCGATTCCCCGCTGCCTGACTCGCAAGACTCCACCACAAATTTGCCGCTCCTCTCCTTGAGTGCATCAGCGCCTTTGTGATTGTCTCCAACTTGTTCGGTAGCTCCTCCGGCCCTCCTGATCTTCCTTCCTCTCCCAAACCTCCATATTCTTCAAATTTTCTAGTCATGCATCTTATGCTCACCCGCGTTTGTTGCCGCCACAGGCTACATCTGCCCGACTCTGGCCTCTCACCATGCTATGGGGATCTCGCACGGGGAGTGCCATAGGGTTGGGATGCCCACGCTGGATGGGAGCGTCTACATCGAGCCGACGAAGGGTAGTGTCCCCGTTTAGTTCGGGTAAATCGGGAAAACCGGAACCCGAACCCAATTTTTTTTACCCGAACAATTGTGTTCCTATTTTTTTGGACAAAATTCAGGTGTTAATTTTGAGAATCCGAATTTCTGGAAACCC
This sequence comes from Avena sativa, assembly GCA_916181665.1. Taxonomy (NCBI): domain Eukaryota; kingdom Viridiplantae; phylum Streptophyta; class Magnoliopsida; order Poales; family Poaceae; genus Avena; species Avena sativa. Next base: position 199,656,777 of record OV702283.1, read on the forward strand.
GAATAACCTGACCCGATTTTTTCGGGTTACCCAAACGCCCACCCTGAATGTGTGGGATGTTAGTCATGCCTCTATGACTAGTATGTATGCCAACGATAGTTTCGGTTTACTAACTATGGTAAAGTGACAATGTGATTGTGGTGTTGCCTGTGACATATATGATCGGAGTTGTTGGAGAACAACGATGATGGATAGACCCAAAAACAAGATACCGTGAAATGCATCGTCAATATAGTTATTGGTTTAATCTCATAAGACATTGTATTGCCTTTACTAGAAATCCTTTGGCCATGAGACACATAAGAACTTGGGAACAATATGGACGTGGCAAGTTTCTCCAAATGTTGCTCTCAATAGAGTAATTATAAAGTTGATGCTTGTTCGTACCGGATGGTGCCAATCATTTACATGGTGTGCTTCTGGGAATTGATACTCCTGACGATGGAGAGATACACTGTAGGCCCGCTCATGTACTATGATGTTCGTCCTCGTCAGGCCGAACACGTGATCAAGTTGTTGCACACAGGAACATCGATAGTATAGGATGAGTAAAACTACAAGAAAAAAGTCCTTTCACAATGGAAGATTTTCATGGTTGAAGGCCCATTTTTCGTGGATGAAGAGTCTTCTACGACGGATGCCCTTCATGGTAAAAGCCCCATCACAACTGAATCTACCATAGTTTTTTTCGATCGTGGTGGATCGCACCCTTCAGCCACGAAAAATCATTCCGTCGTAGATCTGTTCGCCAGCCGCGTTACTGTTGACATCATGCAAACTGCCATGTGGCGAACAATGTTAATGGCCGGTTAACGCTGTTAACTGCCATGGAAACCATGGTAGAAAGCCAGGCCCATCCAAGGCCTAACAATTATTAAGTGGACCGGCCCATTATGAAAGTCCAATAGTAAGTAGGCCCGTTACTGTTTAGAGTAGCACTATTTGAAATGGGCCCACAAGTTGGTCCATCATATATTCAGGCCCATTACTATTTTAGCCCGCTGTTATTTCGGCCTTCTACTGTTCCAGCCTGATATGCATCTGGCCTTTAACTGTTCCTTCCTGCTGTATATCTGGCCATTTACTATTCCGACCTACTCATAATCTAGGCATCTACTGTTCTGGCCTGTTGTGAATCTGGTCCATTACTGTTCTGGCCTGCTGTGAATCTGGACATTTACTTTCCAGCCTACTGACAATCTAGCCATTTACTATTTCGGTCTGCTGATAATCTAGCCTTTCACTGTTATGGCCTGCTGTGTATCTGTCCATTTACTATTCTGGCCTGCTATAAATCTGGCCATTTACTGTTCTGGCCTGCTAGAAATTCAGCCTTTTACTATTCTGGCCTATTGATAATCTATCCTTTTATTGTTCTAGCCTGCTGTGTATCTGGCCATTAAATGTTCCAGCTTACTATAAATCTGTCCTTCTACTGTTCCAGTCTGCTAGAAATCTAGCCTGTTACTTTTCTAGCCTGCTACATTTCTGGCCTTTTACTATTTAGGCCTGCTGAAATTCTAGCCCATTATTGTTTGATACTATTAGTATTCATGCCTATTACTTTTGCAGCCCATTAGGATTTTGGTCCCGTACTGATCGGGCCGTTCACTGCTCTGGCCTTTAACTGTTACTGCCATTACTGTTCATGTTCATGTCCATGCGAAGTTTCATAGATCATTCTGTTCCAGCCTATTACTGTTTTGGCATTTTTTTGGAACCGCCGGCTTATTTTGCAGAATAGCACACAAATGCCAAGACGCCAATTAATACACTGCGAAAAATTAAACTACTTATTACAACAATAAAAGTTTATTACAACACATCATTAAACAAGATATGCATTCTAAAAATTACAGAGTGTTGGTATCATCAATAAGAGATCAGAACATGGCAATTTGCTTCAATGTATCATCTGTCCTCTTCTTCAACATTTCAGCTACAGATCTAAGGGCAGCTGCACCCTTTCTTTCTACAAGCAACACAACCTTCGTATATATATATCTCCTGCAAGAGCTGTACTAGGTGGAGTGGTAAATAAGTTGTTTGCTTCAGAAATATAATGGGAGGATGAATGATAAGAGGGATCAATACTTTCAGTCATGCCTTCTGAGGACTCCTGCTTCATTTTAACTGTATCCTGTATAATAAGGTGAAAGGGGTTAACACAAAGAACAAGGGGGAAAAGTAGTATTATATAAGTTAGAGATCATTTAAGAGCAAGCATACTAGATGTGGGTAAGAAATTTACTAGGCTCGCGTCTAAGAAAATAAAATCTGCTCCACCATTTAGACCAGATAGGGGACCCACTCATCTGAGTAGAAAGAAATAATAAAGGCATGGGTCTTGTACTAGACCCAGGATCCACAAAAACTTGCTAGACTCACCCTCACTAGTGAAAAAGACTATAGATACCACAAATATCCAACGTTGCAAATGCTGGACATCCACTATGTATGAATAAACACCCCAATAAGCCAAAAAGTGCAACTTAAGAGCTACTATCTATATACATAGTGGACCTTGTCCACAAGCCAAAAAGCTTAAGGGTGATGCGTAAACTTTAAGTAAGTATAAACTTACAGTAGCTCGTTCAGGCTAATAGTTTCTCCTTCTCAAGCGGGTTCAACCCCTGGTAAATCTGCTAGTAGTATCTGAGTCCAACAACTAGAACTCTGGTACTTGTACTCCATTTTCCTTTCTCTGCATTAAGTCATAACATTTAAAACCGTGTTAGCTGGTTTAGAAGGACGGAAGCACTTGGAAAACACCAAAAAGATAGCATTAAAAATGACCAGATGTATGATTCAAACAAGCTAGCTGGTTTGGATGGATGAAAGTAGTTGAAAACACCAAAAATATACTATTAAAAATGACAAGATGGACATTTTCTGAATTAAGCATTCATAGATAGAAACACAACAAAACATGAATGGAAATGGCATGGAAGGTTTTCAGGTAGAATGACTTATTAACATAATATGCATATATGCAATATAACTGATTCGTCGCAGGTGTTCTTTGGCAGTCGGAGTATGTGGATCCAATTTGGACGCCCAGTCGAATCGGCGGTGGACTCTCTGAATGAAAGAGGGAACTTGTTATCTTAGTCGCAATAATCGGCGACCAATCGAATTGCAGCACGACGAATGGGTCGGCGAGTAGTCGAATCACACTAGGGCGATCGGGTCGGCGAGTAGTCGAATCGCAGCTAGGGCGATCGGGTCGGCGAGTAGTAGAATCGTAGCTAGGGCGAGTAGTTGAATCACAACTAGGGCAAGTAGTCGGGTCGCTGAAGCTGGAGAGTCGAGTAGACAAAGTTGGACCGTCGGTGTTAGTCAAACTAGTCGTTGGGTAATCCAACGGTAATATCGGCGTAATCACCGCACGATAACGGCTCCCGAAAATGGCGGGTAGCAACCGCTATATAAGGAGAGAGGGACGGGCAAAGAGCGATCACTCCCCACACTTCCTCCAATCTCGCGCATCTCCCAGTCTTCCATTCCTCCGTAGCGACCAGAGCGACTCAGAGCGATCCGCAACCCTAGATCCTCCAATTGATGGCGCCTTCGACCGAACCATGGGGGAGATCCAAGTGCACGAAAGTGCTGCTGAAATCATTCGAGGAGGCATGGATCCTCCACGCCGGGAGATGGCGCATCCCCGCGGCCGGAGAGGTGGCGCCAGATCCGCGTGAGGGAGAATTTATCTGCTTCACCAGCCACCTGGAGAGGGGGCTTGGATTCCCCACCTCCATCTTCTTTCGCCGCTTCTGCGCGTCTTATGGCATCCGGCCGTTAGACCTAGGGCCGCACAGCATCGAACAACTCGCCATCTTCGTGGAGTTTGGCGAGTGCTACCTAGGTTGCCGACCGTACTTCCCCCTGTGGCAAGATCTTTTCCACGGGAGGATCGGATGCGAGGAGAAAGTCGGCCCGATGCTAGCCGCGGGTGGCCTCACCTTCCAGCGAAAATCAAAGGCCTCCTTCTTCGACCTGATGCTGCCGAAGAAGGCGGCGAATGAATGGAAGAAACATTGGTTCTACGTGACCGAGTCGCCGCCAAACGACGAGGTGGTGCTTCCGATGTATTCCGCCGACCGGCCAGAGCTGCGTCAGCTTCAAGTCGCCAAGCTTCCGCACGACCAGCGGATGGTGGTCGACGAAATGCTGCTAACCATCCACAACTTGAAGAAGAAGGGCCTCCGGACCATCTACTTGTATAATTGCTGGCTTGGGTGGCGGCTAGTGCCTCTGGCCAGTCGCGCCCACTGGATGTACGAGTACACGGGAAAGGACGACCCGACGAAGTCTTGCATTGCCGAGTGGAGGCTTAATGATTACACCTTGGCCCTAAAGAAAATCACCAACGCGGAATACCTCGACGCGAAGGCCGGGCTTCCCCATACACCGAGAAGCGCAAGGCTCCGTCAGGAAGTTCTCACTTCCTTGTCCATTTCACAGTCGCAGATATGTAGTCACGGTTTTTGCTAATCACGCTTATCTTTGCAGTTGTTCCAAGTGGTAGAGGGTTGGCTTCCGCCTGCTGATGATGAAAACTCGAACGAGTCCGTTGAGGACGAGAGCGAGTCCTCGTCCGACAAGGGCAAAGTTGGAGGCAACAATGATGACGATGACGACGATGATGACGATGACGACGAGGCCGTGGAGGTCGCCGCGCCCATGGCCCGTAAGACTCATGGGCAGCGACAACGCGAGCTTGAGGCCAGCAAGAGCCTCAAGGCTCATGACGGGGGCAAAGACGATATCCCCGAGCACACTTCACGGTGCGTGGCCACGCCGTCGAAGAAGAAATCGCCTCAGAAGAAGAAGAAGTCGGCCAAGGCAGTGTCACCGCCTCGGTCCGCGAGTAGCTCCGAAGCTACTAGCGTGACCGAAGAGGCTAAGGACAACGTGCCAGTGCGGGCGACTGTGGAAACCGATGCAACCGTGGTGGAGGGCGAAGTGCCATTGGTGTCGCTGCCACCGCCCTTCACCGCAGTCACCAGACTCGGGGCCACTCCATCCACGGGTGCCTCGCCACCAAGAGAAGTGCCTACGGTGATTGCCGCGGATCCTCCTGCTGCGACCTCATACTCAAAGAAGCCCTCGATGTCTTGGGCCCCGAGCGTGTTCGAGATGGGCCTCAGTCGGAAGCTGGGTTGGGATTTGGAGAAGCCGACGAGCATTCGCACCGGCCTTCATTTTATCCCAGTCGCCAAGTGAGTATCTTTTTAGAGTTAGGCAGCTGATTTATTTTTGTCCGGTGAACTCGCTGACATCATCGTGTTGTAGGACTGGTATGAAGAAGATAGGTCACCCCTCGGTGGCCAAGGTCCCATTGGGTGCCCTGGGGATGCAAGTCGATCCCTCGAAGAAGAGGAAGAGCGACGAGGTTGTGGCGCCCGTTGAGGGCGCGAAGAAGGCAAAGGGTGACGAGGTCGTCACAATTTCGGACGAGCCGGTGGTCGCCCCAAGTGAAGCTCCGACTGGAGCAGATGCGGCCACGAAGGCCGTAGTGGACATGGAGTCGCAGCAGGTGGAACCCGCGGTGTCAGCCGAGGCGACATGCCCATCTTTGAGTTCTGCGGGAGTGGCGGTGGCGATGTTCCCTCGATTTGTGGCGAGGGCCTCTACGGCAAGTGCTTCAGCGCCATCGGGCCAGGTGCCCGATATTGTGGGCTCGAAGGTTGAGCAACATCGCGGGCGCACGCCTCTTGTGCTCCCGTTGGTGGACGCGCTCGAGCTCCACACTATGCTAGGTGCATCCATCCAGGAATGTCCAGTCCCCGAGGATCTGGTCACTGAATTTCAGCGATCGGATCCTTACTATTTTTGTTGTCCAGTCCCCAAGTGGCTAGTCGCTGAATTTCAGCGGCTAGGCACTTAGGAATTTCTTCGCTGTACAGTCCCCGAGTGACTAGTCGCTGAATTTCAGCGGCTAGGCACTTAGGAATTTCTTCGCTGATACTATCGTGGTTGTGCAGGGCCTGCAGCGCGAGTCGGCGCACCGATTGGCCGCCAAGGAGCGTCTGTAGAAGGAACTCCACTCTATGCAAGGAACGAACGAGCAGCTTTGAGCGACTGCTGCTAAGAGTTTGATGTGCTTGTTATTAGGGACGTATTTACCTTATGTTGTACTCATAGTTGTGTTGACGCAGAGGGTCAAGCTGCCGCAATGGAGAAGGCTCGCAAGGGTATGGTTGCCGCCAGCGAGTTGACGGCTTCCCAGGCGTCTTTGAGCTCCACAGAGAAGCGCATGGCCGAGCTAGAGCAAGAACTCAAAGCCGTGAAGGCGGAGGCGACCTCGGCAGACGAAAGGTCGAAGGCGGTCGTCGCTGCTGCTGATGAGCGTAAGTTGTCAGATGCGCTCGTTGCCGGGCTACGGAATGATCTCTCGAATCTGCAGGATTTCATCACGGGGCACTGTCGCCCTTTGATCGGTGAGCTCCCTTGAATTGCGTGTGGTTGGTCTTGCGAGTCCCCGAGCACGCGGGCCGCCTTTACTCTTTTGCGTGTTTCTGATTTTGAGCTTCTTCTGCTTTGCAGGGAAGATTCTCGATGACGAGGCCAAAGCGCAGTCGTATGATGCATGGCAGTGTGTCACCATGCTAGTGGATTCGGCCGTTCTGTCAGCAACTTGCATTTGCGCGTGCCTTTAAAAAATTTCACTGACGGAGGTGATCCCCAGCGACCTCATCGAGGTCTGGCGCTACCTGGAGAAGGCCCCGGCGGTTGTTGATTTCATGTCGCGGTCGGCCTTCCGTCGTGGTGCTGCGACTGTGCTGAGCCTTGGGCTCGTGCACTTTCCCGACGACTTCGACCTGGACGACGTCACCAGCGGGTACCCTTCATCGACGGGCGTGGTCGAGATCTCCGAGGTGCTAAAGCTGACCGAGCGGGCTACGGCTTACTCCGACCGGGTTCTGCCAATGGGTGACCTTATCCCATAGAGGAGACGATCGTTGCACCGAACGACCCCGAGCCGGTGAGCCGCGACTTCAATGTGGAGCAGCCGTTCCGAGCGGTCATGGCGGGTGCTCTGACGACGTACCCATCGAACCCATGGGTTGCCTTCATCCGTGTTCACGGGAGTGGTGGTGCATCGTCGTCGAAGTATTTGCCGAGTGGCATTAGTTTTACGAGTTTTGTAACTGCCCTTTTTAGCGAACAAGTATTTGCTGCCATAAGAAATGCATGGATACTTTTGTCAGTGTTGATTTGATTGTGAGTTGTGCGAGTCCCCGAGCGCGTCCGCCCTTTTATGGGGTTTAACTTGTTTTTACGTGTTTGTGTGTTGTTATACCGTTAGTCAGTTTAGGTCAACTCGCCGTGGCTTGAAAAGCCAGTCGCGTGGCAACCCCAAGGGGTGCTCTATACTTAGCCATTTTCTCGGGCGCAAATGGGGTCGGATGGCTGAGTCCCCGAGCGTGGTACTTGGCCGTTCTAGTCACATGCCCAAGGTAGGTGAGGACGAGGCGTGCTGTATTAAGCGCGTCGCTCCACCTGACCCGTTGGATCAGTCGCGTGGCGAGTCCAGGACGCGCTCTCGTACTTGGCATTTTCCCTAGTCGCTCGGGTTTGGACTGGTGTTAGTTCCTGAGCGTGGTACTTAGCCATTCGAGTCGCTGCGCCAAGAATGTGGAGGAGTGGGTCGCTGTTGGGAGCGAATGCGGTCGTCTTGGCTCGGAAAGCCAGTCGAGCGAGGCGACTCCGATGGGGCTCCGGGTTGGCATTTTTCGTGGACGATACAAGGCCCGAAATTTTTCCGTGCCCTCATATCGCACTACTTGGCCGTGCCGGTCGCGTGACCAAGGGTTGACTTCCACGAGTAGCGTAATGCTGTTATTACGAGTGCGAGTGGCACAAGGTATGGAGAGTGGACACAATTTGTACGAATCGATCTTCTTTAGTTCATAGAGGGTAGGGGGTACATGTTTGGAGTTCTAGGAGTAGAACTTCCATAAGAGATTTACATTCCATGGCCGCTTGACGTCGAGTTTTCCGTCGCCTCAGACGTCGATGAGGTAGTAGGCGTCGTTGCCCAAGACTCGCCCGATGGCGAATGGTCCCTCCCAAGGGGGGGGAGCTTGTGCATGCCCTTATTGTCCTGTATCAGTCGCAGGACCAGGTCGCCTTCCTGGAAGGTGCGAGTCCATACTCGCCGGCTGTGGTAGCGGCGAATTCCTTGCTGGTAGATGGCTATGCGGGAGCGAGCTAGGTCGCGTGCTTCGTCGAGCTGGTCAACCCCGTCCTGGCGTGCGAGCTTGTTGTCGGCCTCTGCATAATTGACCACCTAAGGCGAGTCGTGCTCGAGGTCGGTCGGCATGACGACCTCGATGCCGTACACCATGAAGAAGGGGGTGAACCCTATCGACCTGTTGATGGAGGAGCGTATGCCCCAGATAACGGAGGGGAGCTCTTCGACCCATCACCTCGGAGTTCGCTCGAGGGGAACTTGCAATCGCGGCTTTAGGCCGTCGAGGATGCTCTATTTAGCGTGTTCCACCTGGCCATTGGACTCCGGGTGGGCGACTGAGGCGAGGTCGAGTCGTATGTTGTGATCCTCGCAGAATTCGGCCATGTCTCCTTTGGCGAAGTTCATTCCGTTGTCCGTGATGATGCTGTGCGGGAACCCGTAGCGATAGATGAGCTCGTGTAGGAACTTAGTGGCGGTCTTCCCGTCGCACTTGCGGAATGGCTTGGCCTCCACCCACTTTGTGAATTTTTCGACTGTGACTAGGAGGTGGGTGAAGCCTGAGGGGGCCTTCTTGAAGGGGCCCACCATGTCCATGCCCTACACGGCGAATGGCCAGGTGATGGGGATGGTCTTGAGCGCTGAGCTTGGGACGTGAGTGGATGGCGTATTTCTAGCATCCGATGCAGTGTTGGACGATGTCGACCGCGTCAGCGTGTGTGGTGAGCCAATAGAAGCCATGTCGCATGGCCTTGGCAACCAGGGGTCAAGCGCCAGCATGGTGGCTGCAGTCGCCGGCGTGGATGTCTTGGAGGATCTTGCGACCTTCCGCGGGTTGTACGCAGCGTTGGAACACGCCGGTCACCATGTGCTTGTGGATCTCGCCATTGATGATGACGAAGGATTTTCAGCGAAGTACTATCATTCGGGCCTCCGTCTCGTCAATGGGTAGGGTACCTCCCTCCAGGTAAGCGATGTATGGCGTGGTCCAGTCGCTTGGCTCTGCGACCATGGCGACCAGGGCCGGTTCTGGTTGTAGCGGAATCCCGATGTCGATCTCCCTCGGGGGAGAGACGAACGGCTTGGTGATGGTGTCGAGGAAGACACCGACGGGTGGTGCGAGTCGAGCCGACCCAATATGAGAGAGGGCGTCGGCCTCTTCGTTCTTGCGCCGGTCGATCCACTCGACGGAGTAGCTGGCAAAGTGGCCTCCCAGCTGGTCCACTGATTGGCGGTATGCCGCCATGGTGTGGGATACTGCAACGCATGTACCGACGACGAGGTCGGAGTCGCCGTAGCAGCGCAGACGGTTGATGTTCATCTCCTTTGTTGCTCGCATGCCATGGAGGAGCGCCTCGTATTCAGCCATGTTGTTGGTGCAGGTGGTGAAATCAAGGTATAGGACGTAGCGTAGCTTGTCACCCTTTGGAGATGTGAGGACGATCCCTGCGCCGGTGCCGTCTGCGTTCTTGGACCCGTCAAAGTGTAGCGACCAGTAGTGGAGGTACGACAGCTTCTCTGGCTGTTGCGCCTCCTCCCAGTCGGCGAGGAAGTTTGCCAGGGCTTGCGACTTGATTGCCTTGCACGGCTCGTACCTGATGTTGTGGACTCCGTCTCCACAGCCCACTTGGCGACTCGTCGGTCGCCTCGCAGTTGCGGATGATGTCTTGCAACAACGCTGAGGAGACGACCGTGATTGGGTGCTCCTGGAAGTAGTGTGACAGTCGCCGCTAGGCTCAGAAGACCGCATATACCAGTTCCTGATACTGCGGGTAGCGCTGGTGCGGCTCGGTGAGGACTTCGCTGATGTAGTAGACAGGTCGCTGCACCGGGCGTTCCTTGCCCTCTTCTGGTCACTCGACGACCATGACGGCGCTGACGACTCGCTCGGAAGCTGCTACGTAGACAAGCATGGGATCCTTGTCGACGGGGGCGGTGAGTAGCGGGGCCGTGAGTAGCACTTCCTTAAGTGCGTGGAGCGCGTCGTCTGCCTCCTTATCCCACTGGAACGTCGGATTCTTGCACATTAGGCGGTAGAGAGGCATTGCCTTCTCGCCTAGCCGGGGGATGAAGCGAGTGAGAGCCACGACTCGCCCGACCTACTTCTGTACGTCATGCAGGCACTCAGTTTTACCGAGCCAGGCGATCATTTTGATCTTGGTGGGGTTCGCCTCGATCCCTCGTTTGGAGACGATGTACCCCAGCAGTTGTCTAGTAGGTACACCGAAGGTGCACTTTCCTGGGTTTAGTTTGATCTTGTACCTCTGCAGATTTGTGAAGGTTTCGTCTAGGTCAGCGAGTAGATCGCCCTGGCGAGTGGATTTCACCACCATGTCGTTGATGTAGACGTGGATGCTGCGGCCAATTTGGCTCACAAGGTACTCCTGCATGCACCTCTGGTAGGTCGCCCCGGTGTTCTTGAGGCCGAAGGTCATGGCGGTGTAGCAGAATGCTCCGAATGGCGTGATGAACACCGTCTTCTCCTCATCCTCGACTGCCATTTTGATCTGGTTGTAACCAGAGTAGGCGTCAAGGAAACACAACGACTCCAGGCCCGCGGTCGAGTCAATGATTTGATCGATCCGCGGGAGGATGAATTGTTCCTTGGGGCAGGCGCTGTTGAGGTTTGTGTAATCGATAAACATTCTCCAGGTCCCATTCTTCTTTTCAACCAGGACTGGGTTTGCCAGCCACTTGGAGTATTTGATTGGCCGTATGAAGCCTGCAGCGAGTAGGCGCTGCACCTCCTCGGCGATTGCTCAGCGCCTCTATTCATTGAAGGGCCGTAGTGACTGCATGATGGGTCACGCTTTGGGGTCGGTGTTGAGTTTGTGCTCAGCGAGTTTCCTCGGGACACAAGGCATGTCGGATGGCTTCCATGCGAAGATGCCGCGATTCTCACGGAGGAACTCGATGAGCGTGGCTTCCTATGTTGGGCTCATGCCCGTTCCGATCATCACTTTCTGGCTGGAGTCGCCTGGGACCAGCTCTACAGAGCGCGTGTGCATGGTTGCCTCGAAGGCGGTTGAGCCGCCACCCTTCGAGTTGGGATTCTTGAGTATTGTGGGGTCGTCGTTGTTGATCTCGCTCGTGTACTTGGCGAGCTCCTCCGCGTGGTTGGCTTCTGCGGCTATGATGGAGTCGGTGAGCTCGGCGCCCTTGTCCTTGCACTCTACGGCCATGTCAGGGTCGCCGTAGACAGTGATGATGCCGCACGGCCCTGGGAGCTTCATCGCGTTGTACGTGTAGTGGGGCGCCGCCATCAATTTGGCAAACGTCTGCCGCCCCAAGACGCAGTGGTAGGGGCTGTTGAAGGGCACCAGCTCAAAGACGATCCGCTCGGTGCGGAAGTTCGTTGGCATGCCGAAGGTGACTGGCAACGTCACCTTGCCGATCGGGTACGCCTTCCGACTGGGGACGATGTCGTGGAAGGTGGTGTAGGTCGTCTCGATCATCGACTGCGAGATCCGCAGTCGCCTGAATGTGTCCAGGTGGAGAATATTGATGGAGCTTCCGCCGTACATCAGCGTCTTGGGGAGCCAGTAGTCTCCCACTTTGGGCTTGACCACCAAGGCGACTCGCCCCGGATATTCGATCCGTGGCGAGTGGTCCTCGCGGCTCCAAGTGATCCGCTGCTCGGACCAGTTGAGGAAGCGTGGGACGTCGACCTGGGACACCGTGTTGACGGCAACGGTGCGGGCGATGACCTTCTTTTCGCGCTTGGTGCTGAACCCAGTGAAGGTGTGGAGCAATCCCACGTCATTGCCGAATGCCCCACCGTTTGGCGGGTGGTTGTTGGGGTCTTCCCGTGCGCGTCGTGCCTTCTCGATCTCCTTCAGGGAGTGGCAGTCAGCGGTCGTGTGTGTTGGGCTTCCCCTCCCTGCTGTGGAACACACAGGGCTGGTTGAGGAGAGCCACGGGGTCGAACCTCGGCTTCGCCTTGTAGTTGCCGCTGTCGGGGCATTGGCCTCCGTCGCGGCGGAAGCTCTTGGGTTCACGTGGCGTGTAACTGGTGTTGGCGACGAAGTCGACTCGCCCGTCACCGGCGCGCTTGCCGGTGAGGCGAGTGTTGCTGTAGCATAGCTCGGGTCGTCTTCCGTTGTCGTGGCCGCTCGTGCGGCGATTTCCTCCCGACTCATCATCGGTTTCTTGGTTTGGGTCCTCTTCCGCGTACCGCTTGGCGATCTCGAGGAGGTCCGGTATGTTGTCGAGTGTCTTGTACACCCACTTGAACTTGGCGACCAAGGGATCGTAGCGGCACGAGGTCTGGAAGCAGTGTATCGCTGTGTTCAGGTGGATGCCGGCCGCGTTGAACCATAGGTCCTGCCACCGCTGGACCCAGCTGCGAGTTGACTCGCGGGGTACCTGGACGCATCGCTCCAGGTCCTAGATTGTGGTGGCGCGGGTGTAGGAACCCTCGAAGTTCCTGACGAAGGCGTCGCACATGTCCTCCCAGGAGTCGATGCTATCCGCGGGGAGGCTGTTGATCCATTGCCGGCTTGCTCCCTCCATCATCAGGGGGAGGTAGCGAGCGGCGAGTAGGTCGGTGTGGCCTGCGATTCCCATCGCCATGAGGTACGTGTCCAGCCACACGGTCGGGTCATACGAGGGATCGTACTTCTCGATCAACTTCGGCGCTTTGAAGTTCACCGGGTATTTTTCGCCTCGGATCATAGGTCTGAAGCACTGGGGTCCAACTCGGCTAAGCATTCCCCTTGGTTCGCCGTCGTGGCGGTTGGTGAGGGTGTACCTCAAGTCGTCAGGCTGATGTGCGCGCCAGCTCTGGTTGTTGATGATGTGGGTTCGCGCGTTGACTGGCTTCCCATTGGCAGTGACCATGTTGTTCGTCAATCGCGGGTCGTTGGTGGAGAATGACGCGTTCGCGGGTCGTGGCTGGAGCTGCAGGGGCTCGGGAGGTGGGCAGTTGATAGTGTTTGCCATATTTGGATGGCCGCTCGAGGCCGCACTGCTTCCTGATGAGCGGTAGTACATGCACCCCCACGAATCGGCGCTCCCACGAATCGGCGCCTGTGGTTTTCTGCGTCCCCATGAATTGGCGCCTGTGGCATACTGGATCTGCAACGCGCCTTCACCCGTGACCTTGATGCTTTCGACCACGGCTCGACTCGTGATGACATTGTCCATCGGAGTAGAGAATAGCGGGAGGCCGTTCACACCCTGCTCTTGCGGGAAGATCATGATCCTTGGTTGATCCGGGGGTGGTGTGCGACCGGGAGGTGGTGGGGGAGCACTGTTCGCCGTCGTGCCCGGTGGCAGCCAGGCGTTTCCTCCAGGTGGCACGTTCTCGTAGGCCACACGGTCGGCCATGCGGGCCGGGTCGTTCTCGTTGTTGAAGTTCAGGGCGCGGCCCTGAACAGTGGGGTTCAGGCGCGCCCTGATGCGGCGCTGGTGGTAGAGAGAGAGCTCCTGCACCGTCACTTGCTCGAGGAATTTTTTTCGCGCTTAGCCTGTTCCTTGCGGACCGCCTCTTCCAATCATAGGCAGAGTTCCTCGACCTCCATCGCCGTCGCGGTTGGTGGGATTGGAGTGGAGAAAGGGTCTTGCGGAGCGCTCGTGCCACTCTCCATGTAGGTCGCGACAAAGCGACCCGATGCGGCATGGAAGTCGCCGGATTTTTCCGACCCGGAGTCAGAGTCGAAGATCCCAAGGATGGAAGGATCCTCGAAGTCCCCCATGTTGGAGACCTGGGTGGTGGAGCCCACCGGTGACGCGGCGACGATGGATCCAACGACTGACGCCGGGGTCGCCGAGTCGGCATAGTCATTGAGGGTTGTGTCGTCCGCGACCATGCTGGTCTCGGCCACGTTGCTGTTGGCCGAGTCGTACTTGTAGGAGAGGCGGTGGATGGTGTGAACCTGACTCTGAGAGGGACGATCACACTGTGGCGACTCGTGGATGCGAGCCGAGTCCTCTGAGACGATGACATCGGTGAAGCCGACAAAGAGGCTGATCGTGCCAACCGGCATGATCACGCTATGCGTGACGGGGCGTGCCGCCGGGACATAGCTGCTCGGCAAGATCTGGAGGATCTCGCCGATCGCGATCATGCAACCGGTGGCGATCGTCTCGTTGATTGGTAGAATGGATCTCGCCGCAGAACACCGGCCTGAACGGATAGGCCCCACGGTGGGCGCCACTGTCGTGGGAATGGCCACGGCAGATGCTGCAATCGGCAACGAATAGTAGAACAAGGGGCAAGGGCGGCCGGCCATCTGCGGTGCGAGATGAGGGCAGAGAAACAGGGTTTTACCCAGGTTCGGCCCCCGGAGGGTAAATATCTACTCCTGCTAGATTGTATTGATGAGAGAGTACAAGGGCAAGCTCGGCGACTAGGCGGCGAGTCGCAGGGGGTGTATGATGGAATGTATCCTCTATGCGTTACCTAGGGAGGTTTATATAGACTTACCTCACTAGGTTTTATAGATCTACAATGGAATTAGTTAAGGATTCGGAGGGTGTTTGACCTAATCCGACCGTGCCTAGCTATGCTTCTGGGCCTTCAGCTTCCAGTCGCCTGGCCCCTTGTTCGGTCTTGACCCAGTCACCGTCCTGCAGGCCAACTCGCTGGCAGCTTGGGCCAGTAGGAAACGTCCTGCTGGGTATACGCCACTCGGCCTATCCCCATCAAATAGCATCCAGGATATTGAGCAATGTTCTAACCCTTTCGTAGCTTACGAGTACCAAAGAAATAAAAAATGGGCAAGAGAAATTACCGCCGTGCGACGAGGGAGGGTGGGACGCGCATGACGGCGACGGGGGCGTCGGCTAGGAATTTCGAGGTGGATCCGGTGTGTTGGGCGGTAAAGATGTTCCCGAGTGGAAGAGAGAACCGGCGGGGAAGGAGCTCAGATGCGGAAGATAGCGCCGGTGGTGAAGATGCTCCCGTGTAGAAGAGAGCGTCGACGGTGACGGAGCTCTGTTGTGGTAGAGAGGGCTGGCAATGAAGGGGCTGGAGGAAGGTGGAGGTCAGAGGGGGTGCAGGGCAAAGAGGCGATGGGGGGATATAGGTGGGATGATGCAAATTTACCACCTATACACCTCTTGTAGTGGTATTGCACGGCAGATGCTACTGGGGGTAGCTTACGTAGAGGGAGCAAGGCGACGTAGGAGAATCCGGAAGCGAGATTGGCACACGATGTACCCAGGTTCACGTCCCCTCGGTGTAGGATCGCTACGTCCTTCTATCAATCCAGTATATGATCATAGATTGATTTACAAGGGAGCCGCCGTAGGCGGAGGGAGATTAGATCTAATGAGAGATGTGGGAGAAGATGTAATATGACATACCCCGTGGGGGTGCCCCTGGTGGCTTTATATATGCAGCCAATTAGGGTTTACAAGGGTTTTGGTGGGCTACGTATTGTAGTTGCCGTCTTGGGCCTCCAGCCAGCGGGTCGCCTGGGTCCAGTATATGCCAGTCGCCATATTGGGCGAGTCGACCCGCTCAGGGCTAGGTTCCAGTCGGCTCGATCCAGCTGGCGAATCCGCTTTGTGGGTATACCCCAATTGGTATTCCCCCATCAGTAGTCCCCGAGCGCGTTGTTGATTCGACGCGGGCTTGAGGTAGGTCACGGAGAGTCTTGACGATGGGTTGTGGTGATTCGGCGACGAGCTCCTGAACAGAGAAAAGAACCGTGAAGCGGGAGGCGGTCGGCGTAAGCCAGTCGGTGATGGACAGTTGGTGTAAAACGGAGGGAGTCGGTGAAGCCGCCAGTTGCATGAGTATCCGAGCGCAGAGCGTGCCGAGGCCCCGAGCGCGGAGAGTCCCCAACCGGCCACCGGCGAGTGGCGCTGTCTGTAGCGCGCCGAGTCCCCGAGCGCGTTGAGGCGCGAGGGGCGAGTCCGCGGTGGCGAGTCCCCGAGCGTGTTGAGTACGCGGGAGCGAGTGTCCACGGCGGCGAGTCCCTGAGCGCGTTGAGGCGCGAGGGGCGAGTCCCCGAGCGTGTTGAGTACGCGGGGGCGAGTTCGCGGTGGCGAGTCCCCGAGCGTGTCGAGTACGCGAGGGCGAGTCCGCGGTGGCGAGTCCGCGGTCGTGGAACCATGTGTACGCAGCATGCCTAGGAGTAGTCCCCGAGGCTCGAGTTGGCTCGTAGAGGCGACTTGAGGCTCTTTAGAGATGCATATTCTGAATATAGTAGTGGTTGGTGCCGAGCATGGCGAGTGGCGAGGTCGAGCGACCGGCGAGCGCCGC
Source organism: Avena sativa (assembly GCA_916181665.1). Taxonomy (NCBI): domain Eukaryota; kingdom Viridiplantae; phylum Streptophyta; class Magnoliopsida; order Poales; family Poaceae; genus Avena; species Avena sativa. The sequence goes on from OV702283.1 coordinate 199,673,186, forward strand.
TGTCTATAGCGTGCCGAGTGGCGAGGTCGAGTTACCGATGGGCGCCGAGTCCCCGAGCGCGGCGAGGGACGAGGTCGAGCGACCGGCGAGCACCGAGTCCCCGAGCGCGGAGAGGAGCGAGGTCGAGCGACCGGCGAGCGTTGATCCCCGAGCGCGGAGAGTGCCGAGTCCCCGAGCGCGGCGAGTGGCGAGGTCGAGCGACCAGCGAGTGCCGAGTCCCTGAGCGCGGCGAGTGACGAGGTCGAGCGACCGGCGAGCGTCGAGGCCGAGCGACCGACGGGCGCAGAGTCCCCGAGCACGGAGAGTGACGAGTCCCCGAGCGCGGAGAGCGGTTTGCGGCGAGGTCGAGCGACCGGCGAGTGCCGAGTCCCTGAGCGCGGCGATCGGCGAGGCCGAGCGACCGACGGGCGCCGAGTCCCCGAGCGTGGCGAGCGGCGAGAAAGACACCGTTTTGCTGATAAGGAGAAAAGATAAAATTGCATTAAGGTGTACTTGCATAATATATTGAGTAATTGTAAGACGTGCGAATTGTAGATATTGAAGAAAATGCACTTTTGTTATGTGGATCAATGGACAGTATGTAAGGTTTATGCGTGTCTTTTCATGAGTAGGCAGACCTCCAGCATCAAACGCTTGCCGGGTAACAGGGACACGATGCTAGACTGTTGAACCCGGAGACAAGGTCGGCCTTTTGTACCCAGCCTCACTACTTCGTATTGTACCCAGCCTCACTCCAATTAGGGTTTACAAGGGTTTTGGCGGGCTACGTATTGTAGTCACCGTCTTGGGCCTCCAGCCGGTGGGTCGCCTGGGTCCAGTATATGCCAGTCGCCATATTGGGCGAGTCGACCTGCTCAGGGCTAGGTTTCAGTCGGCTCGATCCAGCTGGCGAATCCGCTTCGTGGGTATACCCCGATTGGTATTCCCCCATCACCTCTATTATTGTAGTGCTCCTCTGGTCCTTGTTTCCGAGCCAGGGATAGAACAGGAATTGTGCATCATGAAAAACGGGGCGGGATTTTTGAATAGATGTGCGGGATGTTTCGGAGCTGTGCGGAAATTTTGAGGTTGACACTTCCAACGTACGCTACTGCGACGCAGCCACTCCTCACGTGCTGGTCCTGTCTGGACCCACACGGAAGCGACAACATGCTTACCAGCATTTAAATGAGTTTCCACACATTTGCCGAAATTGATAAGCATTATATTTTGAAAGCTTTCAAACAAGATGGCCAAGTTCATGGACATATCTCTGTCATAGTTTATTATAACGTGTCTATAACTGCACGATACCTGCTTGGTCAGTGTTTAGGGGTTTAGGGTTTACGGTTCTAAGGTTTAGGGGTTTAGGGTTTAGGTTTTGGGGCATTTTCAATAATATTCAGGCTTTAGGCTTATATTTAAGGAATAGAATGGTGTTATCATAATTTAATGAAAGTATATCTCAAACATTGATCTACAAGTGGATGATACCCATGCATGGTCAGTGTCGTTTAGAGGTTTAGGGTTTAAGAGTTTAGGAAATTTTCAATACTGTTCAATCTTTATGCTTACGATGATATCCTGCGTGGCATGATTGTTTAGGGTTTTGGGTTTTAGGGTTTAGGGGTTTAGTATTTTGGGTTTTAGGGTTTAAGGGTTTTAGGTATTTAGGGGTTTAGAGTTTAGGGCTTCAAGAATTTTCAATACAGTTTGAGATTTATACATATATTCATGGAATAGAATGACTTAGCAATAATTTAATAATGAAAGTATCTAAAATTTTGATCTATAAGTGCATGATACGTGGATGGTTAAGGTTATAGGTTGAGGGTTTAGGTTTTTAGTATTGCGGGTTTAGGGTTCTCGTTTTCTAGGGGTAGTTTAGCGTTCAGGGTTATGTCTGTGCTTAGGGTTAGGGGTTAGGGTTTAGGATTTTTAAAGGTACATGGGGCTTAGGGTTTAGGATTTAGGGGGCTAGGGTTTAGGGAATTTTCTATAATGTTTGACATGTCATGAATTAGAATGGTGTTAGCGTAATTTGATGAAGGTATCTCAAATTTTGATCTAAAAGCACATGATGCCTGCTTGGTGAGGGTTTATTAGGGTTAGTAAGGTTTAGGTTTTAGGGCATTTTTAATAATAATGTTCGAGAAAATTCCTTATTTAACACTAATCCTAACTATGATTCCTTATTTGACACTGAATTTTTTTTCACTTCCCTATTTGACACCTAGTGTAAAATTGTTGTCTCATATGACACTATTGCTTGATCTACTGGATCCTCCCGTCAACCTTTTTTCCAGCTGTACCAAAACACCCCTGGGAGAAGCTCGTACACGTCCAGCCATTAGTCCTTGCCGCGTACAAAGCTCGTGCACGTCCAGCCATTAGTCCTTGCCGCGTACGATTGCAGCCTACATGTGTTTCCTTTTTTAAGAAAACTGGCAACGATTGATCTTCTTAGCTTTCTCTAGGACGTGTCAACCACACGATATGGTTACGAAGAATTTTTTTAAATCAAGTTTACGTAGGAATTAAGTAGGATTACAATATTTTGTTTCCGGAAAATAGTTTAATCATGGCAATATGATGTGCGATTCCTTCCCTTCGCACAAGTAATTTCTATCGTGCATGTGCGTGTTTCTTCCACGGTTCCAATAAACTAGAAATTGTCGCAGCATGTCTCCTTTTCTCTCGTGGTATGGGAGAGCACCTAGGTGGAGTAGTAAGAAAATTAAGCTCATGTTTTCAATACTACTATATCGATCGAACGAAGAAGTAGCGGAGTACTCAAATCATGTTAAGTTACGACATCAGCAAAATTTGGCAAAATTCATGCACAACACAAAGAAGCAGCCGTCGCATAGAGCACGAGCCAATCAAGGTAAATAGTCACTATATTGCTCAGGTGTGCAAACTGCAAACAGCAAGGGACGACTGGTAGGGTCGGTGGGAACCTGGTTCACCAAAACTGTACTATCAGTGATGTGAATAAAAAAAAGGACCAGCTCCAGCTACTGTTAAATGCAACTAGGCACACGCGGACCTTCACATATCTTATAGGTACAACATATGGTCCTAGTGAATAGGGTAGCCTTTCCAGCAAATGCACACCCGTCTTGTAGTTTGATTTTGTCACAATATGAACCAAGGGCAAAAGTGTCTTTGAATGTTCTCAATTAACACTGTTAGCTCTCAAAATGCACTAGAGTGTCACCTAAGGCAAAACAGTTTACACTAGGTGTCAAATAAGGAAGTTAAAATAGTTTACTGTCAAATAAGGAATCATATTAGGAACTAGTGTCAAATAATAAAGTCACTCATAATGTTCAAGCTTTATGCTTATATTTGTGGAATGAAATGGTGTTAGCGTAATTTAATGAAAGTATATCTCAAATGTTGATATATAAGTGGATGATATACCTGCTTAATTAGTCAGGGTCGTTTAATTAGGGGTTTAGGGTTTAAGGAATTTTGAATAATGTTCAAGCTTTATGCTTATATTTGTGGAATATAATGTTTTTACTGCAATTTCATGAAAGTACCTCAAATTTGGATCTATAAGTGCATGATATACCTACTTGGTTAGGGTTTAATTATGGGTTGAGGGGTTTAGGGTTTTAGTTTTTAGGGGTCAAGGGTTTAGGTTGGGGGTTGTTTCGGATTTAGGGAATTTAGGAGTTGAGGGTTCAGGTTTTCGGGGTTGTTTTAGGGTTTTAGGAATTTTCAATGAAGTTCAAGCTTTATGCTTATATTCATGGAATAGAGTGAATTACCGACAATTTAATAATAAAAGTATCTCGAATTTTATCTATACGTAGTGCATGATACCTGCTTAGTCAGGGTTAGGGGTTGATGGTTTAGGGTTTTTAGTGTTTAGGGGTATATGGCTTAGTGTTTACGTTTTTGGGAGGGTAGGGTTTAGTGAATTTCAATAATTTTCATTCCATATGCCGATATTCGTGAAATAAAAAGGCGTTAGGGCAATTTAATGAAAGTATCTCAAATTTTGATATATAAATGCATAATATCTAGCCTGCTTTGTCAGGGTTTAGGGTTAAATGGTTTAGGGGTTTAAGGTTTAGGTTTTATGGCATTTTCAATAATGTTTAGGCTTTATGCTTAGATTCGTGGAAATGAATGGCTTTATCACAATTTAATAAAATTATATCTCAACTATTGATCTATAAGTGGATGAGATATATACCGGCTGGTCGGGGTCATTTAGGGGTTTAGGGTTCGGTTTTAGGGCATTTTCAACAATAATGTTCAAGCTTTATGCTTAGATTCGTGGAATGTAATGGCGCATGTCGTCGGATTGTCGACAAGTATGCCATAGGGGGTCCCAACGGTGTTGAGAAGATGGGGTGTGAGATGTCGGATGTTCCAGGAGCGGTGAGCACAAGTTTACCCAGGTTCAGATCTGACTGCGATGATCGGATCCTACTCCTGCTAGCAACCCAGTAATATATCGGCGTAAGCCGGATGTTACAGCAGATTACAAGAGAGGTTCGCCTGTGTGAGTTGTGATCGTAGCTATTGCTATGGTTGTACCCTAAAGGCTCCCATAGGGCTGTTTTATATAGTCACCAGGACTTAGGGTTATAGGAGAGACCTATCCGGCTACGTTACAGAGTCGGTAACTAGATACAACTTGGACTACAAGTAATACTACATGCCTAAGTCGGTAACTTTTCTGGGCCTTGCCGTAGCCGGAACCGGCTCTCCTCTTTCTCTGACTGGGCCGCCCGTGAAGCAAAGCTCTAACCCGTTGGTGGCTATCCTGGTCAGCGAGTCCTGTGGGTATACTCGGAAAGTATATCCCCAACAGTAGCCCCCAGAAGTCTCCAAGATCCAAAGTCGGATAAATCGTCTACCTTGATGGTTTCTTCATTTTGAGAATCTGGAAGGGTTCCTGAAAACTTTATTTAATAGTGTAGGATTCCGAGTCAATTGAGTCGGATATGTTTTGTTCTGATTTTAGTCTTTTCCTTGCTTAGTTTGAAACATGAGCCGGATTTCAAACATCGGCGTGTGGGATGACAACTTTTCAGACCAGGTCCCGTCACTGACAGGAGTCCCGTCAACACGACCGTTGGTGGGTCCGCTCCCTACAGAACAGAGCACTGTTTTAATGCTCACGCGAGAACCGAGGGGACGGAGGAGTCGCGAGGAAGCTACCCCCTCTCTCCTATATGCGTGGAATAAATCGTTCAACTAAAGCACGAATCTTGGCGCAGAGGCAAATAAAAGAGAGAGAAACCCTTCTCTCTCAGATTCATCTCTCCACCGTTCTCACTTATTTCCTCCTCGTATTCCTCGAGCCCTCCGCAGCCACTCTCATCTACACGCCACGAGAAAAATCTCTTTCCCCCACCAATCCTTCATCTTCTCCAAGAGCGATGTCTTTTGCATCTGGCTCCGGAGAGGCGGCAGGTATGTCAGCGGCGAATGATAGGAAGTTGCGGGGCCTCTGGGTCCCAAGCTTCATGGACGACGCCGAGCTCTAGGTCATGGAGGATGAGGGCTACATCATCGCCAGTGCGTGGCGGATCGCATCAGGACACGCCACTTCTACCCCGGGCGACGGCGAGCGGGTGTTGTTCGGCACACACATCGACCGTGGCCTCAGCCTGCCACCGTCAGGCTTATTCATCGAGGTCCTCAAATACTACGGTGTGCAGCTCCATAATCTTCCTCCCAACTCCCTGCTAGAGCTTAGTACTCATGCAGCTTTGTGCGAGGGGTTTCATGGCATTAGGCCAAGTCTCACCCTTTTCCGATATTACTATGGTACCCGGAAGAACTCCATCAGTGCCGGTGTTCCTTACACTACTGGCACTCTTAGCTTAGTCCTTAGGAGAAACCGAGTTTATCCTAGGATTAACGCTAGTGAATCCATCAAACGCTGGGCCAGAACTTTCTTTTACCACAAGTATATTTCGGATCCTGGAAAGGCGGAAGGTCTTCTGGCCTTTGTCGACCATGCCGCTTCCCACCAAAAATCATGGGACGCGGATGCGCCGGAACTATCGGATATCTTGATCCTCTCCAAGAGGCGGATTGAGTTTCTGATGAAGCACAAGGGCCTCCGTGGATCCGACTTGATCCACTGCTAGTTGGATCGCCGAGTCGAGCCTCTATAGCATCATGGAGATCGCCTCATGCACACATTTACTAGCGACAAGAAGGACAGCTTGCGGATCAGCCCACATCGTATTCTGATGAAGGATTACAAGACCCTCATGCAATATTTGATCAAAGAGAGAGTGGAACGAAAAGTTCTGGATGTCTCCATGAAGATGTTCACGTCTACCCGTCCTCTGACTTTGGGAAATATTTCGACTCTGCTTTCGCGTTTTGTCATTCTTTCCTCTAACTCATGTACCTTTCTTTCTTTCCAAAGCACACCTGATATTTAGATTTGCGTGTTTCAGAGCTAGAGCAGTTTTGAAGAGTAAAGTTAAGCCAAACAGCAAGCCAGGAAAGCCACTGCATCAATAGAAGCTTGTTATCTCCCCAGCGATGCCGCCGCCGACTCCAACCAGTACCCGATCATCAGCACCAGAGGCTTCCGCCTCTCCTGATGCCGACAATATCTCGAAAGCCCTGGTCACCGTTGGTGGCCAGGCAACTAACAAGGGTGAACCCATCAAGGGTAATGATCCCATGGTAATATCTACACGTCAGTTGGATGAAGTAGTCGGATCTGCTTCCTCCGGCCTAAAATGGAAGAAGAAGGAGGAGATCCTCAGGCTGGCTCAGTCCAACCTTGAGAAGCAAACCCTCACTCCAGAGGCAGCGAGCCAGGAGATGGAGGACGTGAAGCTGGTCAGCCTCCTGGACCAAATTTTGGTCCGAGACGCGAAGATAGAGTCTGGAGAACTCCAAGCGACGGACGTTCCGTCCCTCTCCCTTGCCTAGAAAGTGTTTCACAACACTAAACTTGGATTTGAGAAGTTGCACCTGGAACACATTGTAAGTTTCCGATTCTTATTTGCAGTGTTTTATTATCATATCCTCTAGCCCCCAAGCATAAAGTCGGATAAACATCGTTGAATCCAAGTTGATGCTTATAGGATGCAAAAGAACGATGTAGTGTAGCCCCCAAGGCTCGTGCTGTATTTTTACTTAGTTAAATTTGCAGCTCGAGTCTTACTAGCCGTCTGACGGTATTCCGTCTCTAAACTTACAGAAAATTGCATCTTCCAACAAGGAATTTCTCAAGAATATATGCAATAAACGCAAGGAAATCAAAGCCCTGCGCCTTGAGAATTCAATGTTAAAAGTTGAAAAAGATGAAGCAGAAGGTAAACTTTTCTGACCTCCTCTTTGTCATTGAGCTATTGTCATAGTCAAACTTGTTCTGTTTGACTGATATTTTTCCATTTGCAGAATTGTTGTGTGAATCCAGAAAGATGGTGGAGCAATCCGAGAACTTCAAGGTCTTGGAAATGGAGAATGCTGAGCTCCGAGAAAAGCTTGAGAAGCTTACTATTTAGTCAGAGAAATCCGTAGCTGCTATCCTGGAGTCAAGCAACCATAAGACCGTGAGGCTTGAGAAGCTGATAGCCCTCCGAGATAAACAATTGGATGATCTCTAGAAGGACTTCGATAGTCAGAGGGATCTAGCCCAGGCCACAGAGAGTGAGCTGAACAGCCTCCGCGAGGAGCATGCTCAGTGGAATCATTCTGTGCTAGGTAAGATTTCCGACTTACTTTATTCAATTGATTTTTCGACTTTCTTTTTGAGTCAAATTTTAACTTTTGGTTCTTTCCCAGCCCCCCGAACCTTTCCAACTCTCCTACCTCCGAACCTTGCTTCGAGCGCATAAAGCTTGTCGGAGATATTTTGTTAGACTTCCGCTAGACTCTTAAAGAGGCTGGCGAGTCGGTCAAACTTTCCGACTTTCATAAGATGTCAGTGCAAGAGGTGAGGGACAAGGCCAAGGAGATTTCGAAGCTTATTTAAGACTGGAAGATGTCCTACGCTCGAACTACTGCACAGACTGCCCTTACCATGGTGATGAGCCACCATAGCGATATGGAAATCTGGCACGTCACCAAGGGTATCGCCGATGAGAACGATGAGGGTAACCCGCTGAACATCAAAGCTATCCAAGATTCCTATGCAGGTAACACTTGTCGTGTGGTGGAGATTACCAACTACACGACGCCATTATTCAAATCCGTCGCTGTGCCTCCCTCGCCTCAAGAGCCAGAAGACAGGCTCGCTGAAGCAGCTTCTGAGTCTGAGGTCCAGGGCGACAATGTTGTCGACTCTAGCGCTCCACACTCTTCATCACCACCACATGATTCTGGAGCATAAACATTTTATAATGCATTATTCTGAACTTGGGCATGTAATGATGGAAACAATATTTTGATTGTGCTGGTCTGTAAGAACTGATGTTTTTACTATCATAGCACTTTGTTTGTATATATTTTATGTGTGTGCTTGAAAATTTCTGAAGAACTTTTTTTATGCTTATACTTGTCGTTTTATCTGGCTCCCTTTTATGAGTCGGCCAACCTTTAGCACGGAAACTTTGCTGAGCAACGGAGCTCAATTGCTAAACCAGTTTAAACTCGGAAACAAAGCCGTCTTCTAGTACCAACAATTCATTACTCGGAATATACCCGCGTCTAAGCAATCATATAAAAAACCAAAGTATAAATAATAAATTGAATTTTTTACCCTAGGGTAACATTTTTTAGATATTCAAAAATCATAACCAGAACGAACATGAGCATAAAGTAATTTCAAGCATTCTGGGATTTCTGAAAATGACATGCTCTTTTTGAAATAAGATGGCAAACAACTTCTCAAAGATAACATATGAGGAAACCAACACTTTATTTCACTTTGAACATGTACATATATGATTACAAGGAAATATAACTAAGAATAGAAGGGATGTAGCTGTGCAATATTCCATGGGAGGTCTATCTCATCCAGGTCTATACTACCGCCAGCTCTCTTTCTTTTCCGAGTATCTAGTCTTTCCTTGACTGGTCTCATATCGGTTAAATAATATGTCCCATTATGCATAACCCTGCCCCAAATTGGGGAAAGTTTGTGCTTTCTTTTTTGCACAAGCCGAAGAACTAAATTGCCCTTCCTGAAAGAACGGTTTTGTACTCTCTGACTATGATACTTGTGCAACTTCTGCTGATAGGCTGTAGATCTCTGCTCAGAAACGACGAGTACTTCTTCGATTATATCAAGATCATACTGTCGAGAAACTTCTGCATCTTCTTTGATATACGCTTTGACTCATGGAGACTGATGAATTACATCACTTGGAAGAACTGCTTCTGCACCATAGAACAAGAAGAAAGGAGTGTATCCGGTTGATCCGTTAGGAGTTGTATGTAAGATCCATATCACAGACGGTAATTCTTTCACCCAAGCCCCCGCGGCACGAGAAAGTGGTGCCTCGAGACGAGGTCAGAGTCTTTGTAAAATAAGACTGTTAGTTCTTTTGACTTGTCCATTAGCTTGTGGATGTGCGACTAATGCAATATCGAGTCGAATCCCTTGTTCTTCACAGAATTTGGCAAGTTCTCCCATGGAAAAATTGCTCCCGTTGTCAGTAACTATACTGTGTGGATATCTGAATCGGATGATCACGTCCTCGACGAACTTTCTGGCTGTGGCTCCATCGCAACTTGTTACAGGTTTAGCCTCAATCCATTTTGTAAATTTATCCATCATCACTAGTAGGTGAGTAAATCCACATTTTGCCGTGCAAAATTGTGAGATCCAAGCATATTGTCTTCCTCCACTTCTTCTTCAACTTCAACCACGATCTCCTCCTCTTGCTTGGGTTCTTGAAGATCATCTTCCACGAGCTTCTTGCCCTTCTCATTTGCGGAGACCATTGTGCTTCTAAACTTGAGAATAGTTCCTGAAAGAAACATATTGAAAATAAAAAAACGACGAGAACACGATATACAGACCTCGGGGGATCTGGGGAATTATATATTATGAAGTTTTACGACATAAGGAAGGTACTAGGCGAAATCGGGACTGAGACGGGCTCCGTGGTGGTCACACCACCCGGTGGCGCGGCGAGGTGGGCCCACTCCACAGGGTGGTGTGGGCAACCCGGGCTCTGTTTCCTTCCCTCTTTCGACTCTTTATCTTCCATATAAAATAAAAATTGCAAAAATATATATTGTAAAGTTTTTCGCGAACCTTTTCTTACCAGAACTGTTACCTATTCGAAAACGGACTCTAAAGATTCTGACTTTGGTCTTTAATAAATTCTTCCGGAGTCACTACTTGAATAATATCAACATCTTCATTATAAGAATCTCCAGAAATATAATGTTTGAGCCTTTGACCATTCACCATCTCCTTACATCATTCTCTCCCAACATTTGAAAATTTCTTTCATAGAAAGCTTCACACAATCTCCACTAGCAACATTAGTGTATGAAAGATAATGAACCTTTGGGTTCAATTTCAACTGAAGTCCATCAAAACATAAGCTACTGTATCAACTCGTTTCAAAACCCCCAAAAGAATTCAAAAGGAAATTGATTTAAGAGGCAAATGCAAGAATGGCAGAAATCTGTCAAAACAGACATGTAGGTAAAGATTATTTTTTTTGAAAGTCTTCTGTTTCTCAAATCAAAAAGTGCAAAACTAACTAAAGTTAAATCATAACTTGGGGCACATGCACAGAAAATTGCATCTTAATCCAACGTACTAGGATTTTTCACGATGTTTTACAGTGAAGCACAAAAAATCTGTTCCGGGGCAACAACTTCCCCACATCTCACTTCCTTCTCATTAGAGGCTAATCTTGACACAAAAACCAAACAAAAAGGATAAGGAGAGTTTATTACAGAGTTAATAACTTCCTAGACTCAAAGAAACAAAAAAAACTAAAAACTAAAAAAAATGGGTTGTCTCTCAAAAGCTCTTTCTTTATAGCCATTATGATGGACATGATAATTTCAATGATGCTCACATAGGAGATATGGATTTGAAGTGAAAGAGCACATAAAGAAGCAAATATTCAACACATTTAAGTCTAACCCACTTCCTATGCAAGGGAATTTTGTAAGAAAACAAATGATTGAAACAAGAGTCTACTAGCATAGGAAGGCAAAAGAAGTGCAACTTCAAAACTTTCAACATAAAGCGGGGAAACTTAATATTATTGAGATGCATAAAATCATGTTTCCCTCTCTCATAATAACTTTCAGTAGCACTATGAATAAAATTAACAATATAACTGTCACAAGAAACATTCTTATCATCAGAATGAGCATACTTAAAATCATCAAAAAGAGGTTTAAGGTCAAAAACTGCATCAATAGAAGCAAGTTGTTTAACTCTCAAATCCTCATTAGGCAGTTCATTTTCATAAGGAGCTTTAGCAAACTTGAAAAATTAAACTCATAATATTCTCCATCAAATTTACTTAAAATTTTCTCCTTCTTGCAATCTATAATAGCTCCACAAGTGTTCAAGAAAGTTCTGCCAAAGATGATAGGACAAGTTTTACTAGCTGTTGAACCAAGCACTAGAAAATTAGCAGGATATTTAATCTTACCACAAAGAACTTCCACATCTCTTACAATGCCAATTGGATAGACGGTCTCTCTATTAGCAAGGTTAATAACCACATCAATGTCTTCAAGTTCACAAGGACCAATTTCATGCATAATTTCTTTGTAAAGTTCATAAGGAATAACACTAGAACTTGCACCAATATCACATAAACCATAATAGCAATGATCACCAATTCTAACATAAAGCATAGGGACACTAGCTTTTCTAGCTTTACTATGATGTGAGTCAATATTAGAGGCATCCTCACAAAAGATAATGTGCCCATCTTCTACATATTCAGTGACAAGGTCTTTAACAATTGCTATTGCAAGTTCAACATTTATTTGTTCGTCAGGTTCTACAGATTTCTTTGTACTTTTGTTCACCATACTAGCTATCATAGAATGTTCCTTTACCTTAGAAGGGAAAGGTATTTTCTCAATATAAGGTTTAGGCAAAATATGATCAATAGTATAAACTTTAGTATTTCTAGCAGGAACACAATTAACAATATCTTTATAAGGTGCATGATACTTGTTCCACTCCTTTTTGGGAATTTCAATGTAAGAGGAAAATGCCTTAAAACAATTTGCAATACTTTGAGAATCAAGACCATAAGAAGTGCTAATATTATGAAATTCATTAGTTCCCATAAAATATTTAATGCATTTATAATCATAATTTATACATAACTTTCTTCCTTTGTCATTCTCCCATGCTTCAGTATTTTCTTGAATACGGTCTAGAAGATCCCATTTAGCTTCTTCTTTCATACGTGTGAATGATCCAGCATAAGAAGCATCTAATAAATCCTTATCATGAAGAGAAAACCTTGCATAAAAGTTATTAATAATAGTATTATTAGGGAGCTCATGAATAGGATATTTAAGCATTAGTAACTTTAATCTCCCACAAGCTTGGGCTGTACTCTCTCCATCACGAGGCCAAAAGTTATATATTTGATTCCGGTCTTTATGAATCCCACTAGGATGATAGAATTTATAATAAAAGAGAGGTACTATTTCCTCCCATTCCATAGTTTGGTCATTCTTCAGCTACACCTTTCAATGATATAGAGAGTAACTTTTTCTTAACTTGTTCCATTTTAATACGTACACACTTGAACAACCCGCATAATTTATGGATAAAAAGAAAAAGATCACCAGGATGGACAGTTTCATCCCCAAAATAATAGTTATCCATAACACGATCAAAAAAAATTGTAGGTATTTTAAAAGGATCTATCTCAGCAGGTGGTGGTTCATCTACTACCTCAACAGTGGTAGTAGTTTTCCCAAATAGGAAACTAAGTGTATTATCCATACTGAAAACAGAGTAACAAACAGGAATAAACACAATACTCACAGTAGAAATTTCCTTTACTAGTTCCACTCTTCAATAGCGCTTCACTCCCCGGCAACGGCGCCGGAAAATAGTCTTCATGACCCACAAGTATAGGCGGTGTATCATAGTACTTTTGATAAATATTAGTGTCAATCCCAACGAGGAGCAGAAAGTGTTGACTAGTGGTTTGGATCAGAAATTCTCTGTAAATACTTAGCAAACAGATTTTTAGGGTTTTTTGATAATGCAAAGAAATAAAGTGCGAGACAATAAAAGAAATTAATAATAATTGTAGCAAGTGGCAAAATCCTTTATTCAGCAAAGGACAAGCCAGTTGTATTACTTATGAGGACCAAACGTTCTCGAGGACACACGGAAATACTGTCAAGTGATTTCGCTTCATATAGTTGATTAACCTTCTTTGGTTGGATAAGTGTTGTGTTGGTGAACCTATGCTAATGTACCAACCTTACTTGGACTAATACATACTTGTGATTAAACCCCTTGCAAGCATCCGCAACTACAAGAAAGTAACTAAGATAAAAACCTAACCACAGTATTAAAATCTGAGATCCTACACTCCCTTGTGCAAAAGTTTCCTAATGGGGGTTCAGGTTTTTGTCACTCCGGCAACCCCACAATTAGTATCTAAATACATAATGCATTCCCCTAGGCCCATAAATGGTGAAGTATCATGTAGTCGACGTTCACATGACACCACTCACAACTAGGAAAAACGCTACCAGTGGCGCACCAAATTGGAATTCTGTGGCGCATATGGGTGTCGCCACTAAATCCTCGCCACTAAAATTTAATTTCTGTGGCGCATATGCCATATGCGCCACAGAATTTTGTCTCAGGATTTCAAAAAAAATACCAGAATACAGCAGAAATACACGGAATACACAGGAAATATACCAGAATACAACAATATATCACAGAAATGCACAAAACTCACAGGAATACCCAGAAACTCACTGAAATTCATACAAAGTGACAAAATACATCAATATAGAGAGTCCAAGTGTTACACACAAGTCATGGGAGAGTACAAGTTCGAAATCACACAATCGCACGAATTCACGATTGACGCAGATTCGACCGCTCCAGACGAGCCCCCGCAGCCTCTATCTCCTGAATGAATTGCAGACGGAATGAGTCTAGCTCCACTCTGCTCAACCTCGGGGACGCTCGCTGGGCATGGGTGGAAGCCAGTAGGTGGACCGCGCTCTTTTGCTCCATGGCCATCAGGCACTGCTCCGAGGTGCTGGTGTCCCTGACCATCAACAACATCGAGTGTTCCGCCGACGGCAAGTCAGCTGACGCAGCCTGACGCATCTCCGCCACGACATCCGATCTCACCGCTAGGGCCTGCAGCAGTCGCCCACCAGAGTCCCTCTGAGTCAGAAGCGGCCAGCCCCGCACCTTATATCTCTCCGAGATCTCCTCTAAGGCAGTTGCTCGCTGATGAAGAGGCCGCCGCATCGCGTGGACCACCTCGAAGGTCATATTCTGGAAAAATCGCCCTGCGGAACCTCTGTCCTCGCCCGGTATCACCTCCGCAGCTTGCATCTCTCCGAGATCTCCTCCAAGGGCACCACTCCACTCCCCCGCACCGAAACAGTAGTCTTGTGATGGGCTGCATGGTGAAACAAGATTTACAAATCATCCTGCCAGTAACAGGATTATTACCAGGCCATGTTTACAAACCCATAATGCATCAGAGCACATCCTGAAGATTATTACCAGGTCCTTTTATTACCAGGCAAATAAAAATAATGGATCCTAAGCACAAGTGTTAACTGAATAAACAAATAACCTAAACTACTAAGAGCATCCTATTAATTCACCATTACAAAGCAATTGCTAGCAATATATATGAGCAGTAAAGAGATCCCCATAAGAAAATGCCATAAGAATACTTCGTTCATTTTTTCCAGGAATAATCATACTTGGAAAACTTTGTTAGTTCACAGTTTTGGGTCTCAAATGCAAATAATGACTGAATCTTGAGTTATCAGAGATTAGCTATGACATCATTGTAAAGGTTTTGGTAGGAGATGCTAAACTAACCTACTAAACACTAAGTATGCACTTAGCAACAAGCGGGCAGATCAATTGCTACAAACATCAATTGCTCATGCTATAAACACTAAGTATGCTACAAACATTGATTGCTCATGTAGAAGTAAAATAAGCCCCAACCAAACACTGCCACCATTTCAAAATATAAAATGTTTTGGTAGGAGATGCTAAACTAACCTACTAAACACTAAGTATGCACTTAGCAACAAGCGAGAAGATCAACGTGAGCTTGCGGCTTAAAGACGGGCCAGAGTATACTATGTAAAATATGGAAAGATTGATGTATAATATGTGCCTCATTCAGAATATACTAATAACAAACATAATTCAAAATAAATAAAAAATTCGGCAGAATCTCCCCTATATTTTGATGCCATATCCCCTACACACATCACTATCCCCTATAATTCAAAATAACAAACAAGAAACTGTCATCAACCTTTTTTGTGTTGTTGTCGGCTTGGATATCCCCATCACTACAATGCTCCATGAATGGCCCATATGGTTAAGAGGGATCACAGTATGCAATGTACAAATGCACTATATTTGTATTTGTGTGTTTCTTAAACATAGACAACAAATCTTGGTCAGATTTTACTTCTGGAAGTATTTTCAGAACATTGTCATAATAGTGAACATGTGCAACTTCTAAATAGCGTGGTGTGTACTGCTCAACAACGATGGATTCCACCAAATCCTTATAATTTGTTAAATCACTATCAATAACCTTTTCAAAATAGAAGCATCTGATGGCATTTCTAGCTCTTTTTGGATCTCCAAACAATCTAATTTTCAGCAAATAACTTGAGTTTGGATCCATCCTATCAACATCATAAACCTATTTTACTAGAAAAGCAGCAGACAACATAGCAATTACAGAGAAATTAGTCAAAATCGCTCACCCTTCCATGCCCAAATTTGCACAGAAATTGGTCGCTGGAGCTGAGCTTCTAGAAGGGTGCTCCGCTGCGCTCGGAAGCCCCGTTCCGTTCCCCTTCGAATCCCAGCTTGGGCCGCGCTCGGCCGCCCCACTCCGGCCGCGCTCGGCCGCCCCTGCTTGGCCGCCCTCTGCCCTGTCTGCTTCCATGTCCGGTGCGCCGCCTTGGTCTGCTGCATCGCCTGGTCTCCCATCCACAGCGCATCCCTTGTCCATGGCCAGAGCCGCCGCTCGGAGCTAGCTGCTGTCGCCGCTCAGAGCAAGCAGCCGCCGCTCGGAGCTAGGGTTCCCAGGAGCGAGGCAGTTTCGCGTGAAGGCAGTCTGGTTAGAGTTTTTTATTTTTTTAAATCTGTTTACCACATTCTGTGGCGCATATGGCTATATGCGCCATAGACAATGAGAATTATGTGGCGCACATGGGGTCCACAGGAATTCTGTGGCGCATATGGCTATATGCGCCACAGAATTCTCACTTTCTGTGGCGCATATAGCTATATGCGCCACAGAATTGCAAGAATTCTGTGGAGCATTTGCTATATGCGCCACAGAATTAATTTTAGTGGAGCATTTTTCTATATGCGCCACAGAATTAAAATCTATCTATAATCGTTTTCCTAGTAGTGACTAGAATAATAGCACCACAACTTAAATATCAAACCATTGAATATTTCTCAACACAATTCCACTACTAACAACATGACTTCTCCCATGTCCTCAAGAACTAAACGAACTACTCACGAGACATCATATGGATCAAGATCATAGATGAAATAATGATATGTAACAATTTGAACATGAACAATAATTCAATGGTTCCACTTAATAGCATCAACTAAAAAAGTAATCAACACCGGGAAAGTTTCCCCTAAGAACTATGCCAGATTCAACCCAATTGTTACAACGGGATGGAGTGGTGGTGATGGTACTAATGGATATGATGGTGAAGATGATGATGATCCCGATGAAGTCTATCTTGATGACGGTGTTGATGGCGACGATCTCCCCTCTCCAGAAAGGAATTTCCCTGGCAGAATTCTGCCTGCCGGAGAGCTCTTTATATCTCTATAGTTTCTGCCCCATAGAGGCGGCAGAATCTTTCGGTGGTCACTCCCCGAGTCTTAGGGTTTCGAGGGGATGTTATAGGTGAAAGGGCGATGCCAAAGGTGGGCCAGGTTGACCACACCACCTGGTGGTGCGGCCTAGGGGGGTGCATGCCAGGGGGTGGTGTGGGCCCCCTGTGGCCCATCTCTCTTCCTCCTTCTGGCCTCCTTCGTATTCTAGAAAAATAGGGATTTCCATATATTTTATGGAATTTTCTAATCTTCGCGAATATTGCATCTGGACACCGCTTTTTGCATTAGAATCCTGACTCCGGCAGTTCATCCTCCAAAAGTCATCCAACATGTAAAATAACATAAGTATCATCTCTTAATATGAAATATATCAATAAATAACAGTAAATTATGATATAAAATAATGATGCAAAATTGACGTACTAGTTGCTAGCGGCCAAGTAATAATAGAAAAATATAGTTGTAAACTAGCACTAGTACGTTAGCTAGTCAAGAATTGAAGGCCGAGAGTTACATCAGCTGATCATCCATTACATTAATTACGTACAAGTATAGAACTTTGGATACTCTACCTCCGATTCAAACAGGTGTGGACGCGCAATAAATTTTGCCGCTCGACTGAGATTTTGAATTTGGCTAGCGTGCAAATAATATTAAGAGAGAAAGAATGGTACTACCTCTGTTTAGGAATAGAAAAAAATGGCCACATCAATTGATCATCAATAACAACCATATTCGTATAGAAAAAATAATGTTGACCCCCCCATTATAATTATTTTTGTTTGGGCTGTAGGTTTTGACGCTGGATTAAGATTTTGAATTTGGCTATAGTCCTACTAACAAAAATTATGAGCGAACCCTAGCATCCAACCCAACAACTTCACAATCCCCATTGCTCAAAGCAGCCTTTTATTCCCGGATAGAGAGGTAGAAAATTGGACACCATGATCTCTGATTGAAATATATTACCATGGGGTGTGTGTGTGGGGGGGGGGGGATTTGCCGCTCGACTACGATTTTTAATGTGACTAGGTCTTTTTTAGGTTCATACTTCATCTTTTCATGAATCCATTCATACGCGAAAGAAAATATGGAGCTCCGATTTAAAAATGCAGTTCCATTTATCACATGACGCTTATGAATATGGTGTGCAACAACGGGTAAGCCATTGTTTTCAAAATATGATCAATGATCTAGGACAGCGGCAGTTGTAACAGAAGATACTACAAGTATCATACTAGTAGATATTAGTGCATCCACACATAACGAGTTTGATCGCACCCACACATATATTATGCAATAGTCCAACCTTGTAGCGTATAAAGCACCAATATTAAGCAGGCTAGTAATCTGCGGATCACACATTCAAGAATCATACTACTTCCATATTGGTACAATCTGTTCACCAATAGTACCTCTGATTCACAATTGATATAAGTCTTTTTAGCAAGATAAAACAACATGCTAAAAAGGGTTATATTCGGAAATAGAGCTAGTACAGTATAAGGTACCGTACAAATTATAGACATGTCGCAACAAGGAAATGACCCAAGTTCATAACAAGTGTAGACTAATGCAGCAACAAAGTACTTTCAGCATTAGGTTCTATTTCACGACAAAGGGACTGACCTAAGCTGTTAGTGTTCAGCCCTAAATATTGAGCATCTTCATTATTTTCTCGTTAATTTATATGTTGTTCTCAAGGTGGGTTATAGCTTGTTCTAGTTCGGCCTACAAATGGTCATTATATACATTTAGGGAAGATGATAAATATCGTTCAGCTTGGAGTTGGACTTGAACTTGAACTTGGATTTTGACGAGATCGCTCCGAACCCAGCATTACACAACAACATGTTCTTGGCTTTAGCATGCGTTATAGTACCTTGGAAAATAAATCCACATATTATTTTGGAGGCTTTACTGAAAAAGCTTTTCCAGGATTTGCCAGCTCCTCTTTCAAGTCAGCCTGGAAAGTTTTCAGTTGATAGACATGTGTAAGAGAAGTGAAGTTACTACAGAAAAACATGCAGATAGGTTTAACATGTGTATGAAGTGATATAACTGGCAATGCTAATAACGCATCTTATACACTTTAATAAAAAGATTGTTTTGTCGAGGATGTTTTTTATGGCATTTACTAACAGGCCTAAAAGTGTGGTTTCCTATGTACACACTGTGAGGTGCAGATATGATAAGTTTGTACAATTCAAAACCGAAACTGATTTTAGTTGCAAATCATGAAGGTAAGTGAAAAAAAGTGAGAAGCAGTCCAAGAAAGGTTGCATATCAACATATATATGTACAAATCACTACAAGTGCAACATCACAAAACACAGAGAAAACTTACAGCAACATTCTTGACAATGACACTGTATCTATTTGTGTGGCATCTCTCGAATTTCTCCAGCAGAGTCAACTATTTTTTGATCCCCGTTAGACTTCTTCTGCATTTGAACGAGCAAAAATAAATTGCATCACATGGTCTAAACGGAGGATGAAAAGATAAGATACATATATATTGCACAACATAAATTACATACTAATACTAGTACAAAACAGTAGGTCCTTACCAATTGGTAGAGGTGCCCAATTATACTGTGGGATCATATACGATTTAGTACTCGTACTTTATTACGGCTAGAAAAGTTCTTTTGAGCGATGGCCTATAAAAAAGGAGACTTGTAAGACACATGCATAAATAGGAATTGACAATACGATCTAGTCTCACAATCTTTTGAAAGCATACCTCATTCTTTTGATCAAGCCAGTGGTGGAGAAGATCACCCCATAGATCGTCAGTCATGTGATCCACAGGAGACGTTCTTATAACATCCTGAAAACACTTTCCAGAGAAGTGTTGCTTCTTTAGCATGTGGCGCTGCTGGCGCAAACATGCGGAGAATATGCTTTTGATAACAACCTTTACATCATCGCTATTCTCATCGAACATGAAAAATCTCTATAGATAACAATGAGTAGCATGTATAACAAATGACAAGCTAAGAAAAAAGGGACAAAGCAATGGATTATATCCAAGAGACAGATGACTTACATGTAACTTCTTCAGTAAATCCTCGAAATGGTCATGGCTATTTCGGTGGTGTCTCCATGAAGGCAAGATGGGAATATCATTCCTCATGAAAACGACTGTGATCAATGTTATATAAGCAGATTCATATGGATCTGGTGGCCGTCTGAATCCTACTATAGATGTGATCGGAAGTCTTGATTTAGTTATTTCAAGCATCTGTTCTATTTTTTTCCTATCGTCGGCCCCCTTGTTAATCTTCGTCGTGGTGCAACTAAAAAAGTTATATCAAAATATCAAGTGGGTGTCACGCTCATTTGCAAGGGAGTATACGTCTCTATCAGTACTAAAGGTCGTTGGGAAATCATTACCAGTTCGTTGCTGAGAACCTGCTGTTGAAACTAGTTCTGCTGTTAATTATTGTTAGGTAACCGGATTGGCTATTGGCGGCTGTGGGATGTGTATTTTTTTATTCGCAGCCGTTAGTGCAATTGTATCCACTGGTGCAGGATTAGGACGAAACTTTTTATACCGGTGTTTTGCATTATTGTCTTTTTGGCCTGGTTGTCACTTTCATCTAGATTAAGTAGAGTCTGGGACCTTGTTCTGACTTTGTTTCCTGCATTGGAAGCAAATAGATTTTGAGATTTATCATGGAATCGTGTGCAAAAGTGCAAATTACTTAGGAGTACTTATAGCAGTTGATAGCTCAAAAAGATGATTCTCATCACAACTCTATTACAGTAAATTACTTTCGCTAGTCTAACCATATGACACCTTGAGTGAGAAGAAATCACACGAAGTCTCAATACAATCGACCAATCTGCAAGCTTGGCTATAATAATAACAACATAACTTGCATGGTGTAAAGTTTTAAAGAAAAAACTAAACATATCGAATCAAACTAATTTTCTTAGATAAAGGTAACTAATACCATAACATACTAATACGCCTTAAAATGTCAGCTAGAGTTGACTAATACCAGCTGACACTTCCCCCTTGCCGTCAATTCGTTCCACCGTTCCCCTCTGTTCCATTCCATGGAGGAGTTGTAACCCGTGGCCACTTCCTATGCAGCATCGAACAGAGCCTGAGCTTGTCAGGGATCCCTCTGTTGTGGCCGTCGACCGGCGTCGCCTTGCTGGCTCTCCCGCTGCCAAAATCATGGAGTTCAAGCGGCACGGCAATCTTCTAAGGGCATCTGCTACCACATTGGCTTTACCGGGGTGATGGTGAATGTCCAGATCGTAATCCTTGATTATCTCAATCCATCTTCTCTATCTCATATTCAGCTCCTTCTGAGTGAATATATACTTCAGGCTCTTGTGATCCGAATAAATCTCACAACGGTTTCCCATCAGGTAGTGCCTCCATGTCTTCAGGGCTAGAACTATGGCTGCGAGTTCGAGGTCATGGGTTGGGTAATTTTGCTCATGTTGTTTCAGTTGTCGAGATAGATAAGATATAACTTTGCCTTCTTGCATTAGCACACATCCGAGACCGATCTTGGATGCGTCACAATACACGTCGAAGGGCTTTGTGATATCCGGCATGATTAAGATTGGGGCTGAAATCAATCTCCTCTTGAGTTCTTGAAAACTTGCTTCACATTTGTCTGTCCATTCAAACTTCTTGTCCTTCTTCAGCAATTGGGTCATGGGTCTGGCGATACTCGAGAATCCTTCTACGAACTTGCGGTGATATCCCGCTAATCCGAGAAATGCACGAACTTGGGTTTGAGTGGTTGGAGCTTGCCAATCTTCTACATCTTTTACTTTTGCAGGGTCAACGGCAATTCCTCCGGCTAATACAATGTGGCCGAGGAATCCTACCTCCTGTAACCAGAATTCACATTTGCTAAACTTGGCATATAACTGATGCTCTCTAAGGGTTCCAAGAATGGTCCTTAGGTGTAGCTCATGTTCTTCTTCCGATTTGGAATAAATCAGAATGTCGTCAATGAAAACAATGACAAACTTATCCAGGAAGTCCATAAAAATCCAAAAGACATGATAGTATACTCGTATAATCCATAACGGGTGGTAAAGCCAGTCTTGGGGATATCCTCTGCGTGAATCTTGAGTTGATGATAGCCTGTTCTAAGATCAATCTTAGAAAACAATTTGGCACCGGTCAACTGATCAAACAAATCTTCTATCTTGGGCAAGGGATACTTGTTCTTGATGGTGACATCATTCAACTTTCGATAATCCGTACACAAACGGTTACCTCCATCCTTCTTGTCCACAAATAAGACAGGTGATCTCCATGGTGACGCACTTGGTTGAATTAATCCAATTTCCAACATGGAATCCAGTTTCTTCTTCAGTTCTGCTAGTTCAGATGGGTTCATACTATAGGGTCTCTGGGCTATGGGTCCTGTTCCGGGGATTAGTTCAATGATAAACTCGATATCCCGATCTGGGGGCATACCGGGCAAAACATCTGGAAATACAGCGGGGTATTCACAGACTATCCGGACTTGGTCAATGGTAGGTTGGGCTATACTCTTGTTGCACTTGAATTGACGAGGTAAGGTTTCAGATATATGCTCGACTGATATTCCGGCTGTACTGGTCATGGTGATGGCTTTCTTGGCACAGTCAATCAATCCTTTATGTTTGGACATCCAATCCATTCCTAGTACTACTTCCAAACCTTTAGTTCCGAGTACTATCAGGTTAGCATAAAAGTCTATGCCATGTACTCGGATAGGGATGGCTTTGCAAATTTGCCTAGCTTTGGTGGTTGAACCGGGAATTTGGACGATCATACATGCTTCAGTTTTGTTGGTTGAATCTTACTAGTGTAGGCAAATTCTTCGGTGACAAATGAATGCGATGCACCCGAATCAAACAACACTCTTGCAAGTACTGAATTAACATAAAACATACCCAGCACGACATCTGGTGCTTCCTGAGCTTCTTCAGCATGCATGAGAAAAAGACGGCCGTTGCGGTTGAGCGAATTCCCTGGGGCAAACCTTCTTCCTGGCTGAACATGACGCTGCTGCTGAGCTGGGGCATTTGCATTGGGGGCTGCGGCATTCTTCTTGTTGGGGCACTCGTTGGAGTAGTGACCCTTATTTCCACAGTCATAACAAGTCACTTGCGACTTGTCCTGTGCTGCAACAGGCACAACATTGCTTCCAGTCCTCGGGGCAGTGTTGGTGTTGGCGGTAGCATTGTTGTTGTTGAACTTGGGTGGTGCACGGTTGAAATTGTTAGAGTTGCCGGGGTTGTTGTGATTTCCTCCAGGCCTCGGGTTTCCACGGTTTGGATAGGTCGAACGGTTCACTGGGGGTCTGTTGGTTCTCGGGGCAAATCTTGGAGATAGGTTGGGGCGGTACTTTGGGGCCTGATGGGTTCCCGTTTGATGCATCATGCGACGCTTGCGATTCTCATTGGCTTGGTTGATCTTTCCTTCCATCTGGATGGCAGAGTCGACCAGGGCTTCAATATCAGCAAAGGGGATATTGACTAACAAAGTCTGCATCTCGTCATGCAGACCATTCAGGAATCTTTCTTTCTTCTTGGTTTCAGTGTCGATCTCATCCGGGGCATACCTAGGTAATGACAAGAATTTGTCACGGTATTCTACTACAGTCATCCACCCTTGCTTCAGTTCTCTGAATTCATCACTCATCCTCTTGATCAAACCTGGTGGCACATGGGTTCTGCTGAACTTGACCTTGAATTCCTCCCAGGTCATCATCTGTCCTCCGGTCATTGCACGAACGCTGTTCCACCATGCTCTGGCATCTCCGGATAGATAGTGGGTGGCGAACAAAACTTTCTCGTTAGTTTCCATTCCGACGAATTCTAGGTTATTATCCATGGTTTGTAGCCAATCGTCTGCATCTAGGGGCTCTTACGACTTAGTGAAAACAGGTGGGTTGGTATTCTGGAAATTCTTGAGCTTAGATCCATGTTTGTCCTGATTTCCTTGGCCTTGATTATTGTGGGCTAGCTGAGCTATCTGCTTAAGGGTGTAGGTTGGCTTGATGTTCGGCTCTTTCAGCTTCGTGGTCAGAAACCAACATTTGCAGGATCTGCAACATCGGGTCCGGGGATGAACCACTTCCTCCGCGTGGCATCTCAACATTCAGATAGATCATGAGAAAAGAGGGAAATTTCTAAGGTTTTCGGAATTTCAAAAGTTTTTAAAGTTTGACTCAGATTTTCTAGCAATTTGCTTTTCATTCATTCATTCATAGCACCCGATACAAAACACACACCACAAAAAAAGAAAAACAGATGGTTTTAAGAACCATTCTGGAAACTACGATACAGTGGGACTGGATACAACTCCCTACGCTAGTGCTCAAGTGCTACTACTCCACGGAGTCAGTGTAATCGTCATCCTCATCATCCTCATTGTCATCGATGAAGGCGAAATCCTCCTCATCGGTGAAGAAGTCCATGGCCTGATCCGCCAGAAAATCATCATCATCACTGAGATAGGATTAGGGGTCTCCACGAAGATCTTCTCCGGCATTCTCCCTTTCCTCCAACTGCATGTCTCTCTCGTGGATGGTCTCCTCCATTCCCCAGCTGATAAAACTTGCTGTACTTCACATCCATCTATAAGAATATAGGATGAGTAAGTTAGTAGAGTGATCAAGTGTGTCAAATTTTAAGCATTTTGCAAGAGTTTTTGAGGAACATGAATTTTCATGAAAGAATCAAGGTGATAAGAATGGGAATAGGTTTTTGTAAATATTTGCTTCCTTTGGTTTTGAAACTAAGTTTTTGATTCAAACGTCCAGTCTAACTAGGGTCTCCTATGGTCAGGATGGCTCTGATACCAACTTGTCAACACCCGGATTTTTAATCCCAAATGCCTGTAATGCCATACATCGCAATCCCAGGATTACCATTTTTGCGAGACATAACAGATTTGGATACCACAGTACATCATCCATTACAAACCATACATAAGGTCTTACACAAATAAGGATCTCATGATCCAGTTCTTAATACAACTCAAGCAGCGGAAATACGTAATAATAACGGTAGCGTAGGCGAAGCTCCACCTTCGGGGTCACAGGCAATGCTGACGATGGGAGATGATCCTAGTTGTCATAACCTGCCTGGGGTCCATCATCCTGGTACTCCTCGTCATAGTCTGGCCACGGGAATAGCCAGGGACAAAGCCATGAGTACTCTTTAAGTACTCGCAAACTAATACTAACAAGTGAAGGGGTTTTTTGTAGTAGGACACTAAGCTCTAGGGTTGTTTTGCAAAAAGCCATATTTACCTCTACTAAGTTTAGAAATGAAGAAAGCTAGTTGAAGTTTTATAACACATAAGTGGGAACTTGTATTTCATATCACAACTCTGTTGTGGTCAAGTCAAAATCTCAATCCATTTCACAAGTCATTTTGAAAACATATGACGGGGGAACAGTATGGCCACTCCAACTGTCCATAACCGCGGACGCGGCTATTCAAATAGTTTGACACTCTGCAGAGATTGTACACTTTCACCACAACATCCGCTACATCCGTAAGTAACAAATCCTGAATTCACCATACTCAATATGCGGATAATCAATCCTAACCTTTCAATTACACGCCCTAGTATAAGCACCTCTCCTGTGAGTTTGGCCTCCCAACCATGACTAAATGTCATCTTGGGTACTGCACAGGTGGACAATCTTCACAAGGTAGCCTCAGCTCAAACCTTGGCCGTGAGGGAACTAATACTAAGGTATATAAGTTTCCAGTCAAGCCCTACCCAATTTTCGGGTATTGTGGTCGTACGATAAAATTGGAATGGTATCGCATCCAGACAACCATCAGTTTTATAAAGGGCTAAGGCTCATGCCTCAACATTTTTATCACCAAAATCATCTGGTGTTCGGAAACACATGTCAAAACATCTCAATAGAATGATCCATCATTCCAAGGTTTTCATAACCATTTTTCCACCAAGTATTCCCATCTAAAGTTGATCAAGTTTTATGCTTAGCACTAGCATCTACAAGTGGGGGTAAGTACTAGTGAGGGGTGGTAAACTAGTGGAGTTTTACTAAGTTCAATCTCATGACTTAGGATGACATAAAGATTATCTAGCTTAGGCCAAGTTTTATGATCTTTATGCAACCTTCAGTTATCTTCCTAGAATCTACAATTCACTTAAGTAAGCTCTAAGTACTAGCTTTGATAAAGAAATAAAGTATAAATCTTGTAAGTAAAACTAGGAATGGTCTTATCAAGTGGGTATGATCACATATGCTTAAGACATATAGTTGGCATGGTAACAATCAAGTATTGACTTGCATAGGTATAGTATATTGCAAGTGTTAACTTGCACAATCAACTAGTAGTATTAGGCTTGCTAAGTTAATAGCTTGCAAGTATTGGCCTGCTAAAGTAGAGTATCTTGCAAGTGTTAGCTTGCATAGGTAAAGTATCTTGCAAGTATTGGCTTGCTAAAGTAGAGTATCTTGCAAGTGTTAGCTTGCATAGGTAAAGTATCTTGCAAGTATTTGCTTGCCTTGTGCAGAGCAGTGGTTGAAGTTCTCCTCGGCTTCTTCTTCGTAGTATCCTCCTTCCTCCTCGTATCCTTGGTTGGTACTAGCGTCTATAAATAAATACGAGGTACACAATCACCAAACAATACTTAACTACTTTGAATCATCACACAAAAGGGTCCTATAGATGATCTAGCATCATCACTAACATTACAAGATTAAAGCTTGGTTTAATTTCTTTTATTTTTAGAAAAGTAATTTCTACTCATTGAAAAACTACTTAAGATTTAATATTCTCCAAACCAAACATGGGATCATGTTGACACATGTCATCACCACACATTTCAGTACATGGGAATGTGATTTAAAGTGGTGTTAGAATTTAATAAGATTTAACCTTTTATTTTAATTAAATAAAGTGACTAGAAATGCCTAAGAGGCATCCTTTTATTACTTGGACATTATTTCTGTAAGTAAACCCATATGTTTTTATATATTCTGAAAGGTATGATCAATTGTGATTTTTGAGAGTTGGAATCAACTCAAAAGCTATTATAGTTTAAATCTGAAAACTGTTTGAATGTAGAAAAGCTTCTGCCTTGTTATTTTTACCAAGGTTGATCTATAGATTCCAATGATTTGAATCCAACGAGCTTGGATTCAGCATTTCCAGACCTTTCTAACAAAATTAGTTTCATTCAATTTGGTTTACTGAATTGAGCGGGGTTAATTTTTTAAACTAGGTACATAACTATGTTTGAATGAAAATGAAAAAAATCCAAATTCAAACGAGTGGGCTGCGCGGGAACTGCTAATGGGCCGGCCTGCTACGCATAGCGCTTACGTGGGCTGGTTAAGTTGCCGTCCCCACGCGTCAGTGAGACGGGGGGTGCGAAGCGGTACGGGGCAACGTGGTGCGTTGGATCTAGTTCTAATCCAATGGCTCTGGTTCATCATCCACGTCGGACGGCACCGGCGAGACAGAAACCTAACGCGGCAGGTGGGGGTCGTCGGGGGCTCACCGGGGCTTAGGCGAGGGTCGGAGAGGCGGGCGAACGACGAAGTCGACGACGGCGAACCTCCTGGTACCGGCAGCTCCTCCTGGGGTGGACGAAATCGTCGGCGCTCTTCTTCTCCAGAGGCGGCCTCCTCCGGCGCAATTCCGGCGATGCGCTGCTCGCCTTGCTTCGAGACTGAGGCGGGGTCGTTCTGGCTGAGAGGGGAGTGGAATGGTGTGAAGAATTCGAGCGGGGGAGGCCTCTATTTATAGTGGCGAGAGGGGACCGACGGGCGCAAGCTGAGCTCGTCATGGTCGATGGCACAGAGGGCTATCGACGTGGGCGACGGTAGGGGCAATGCTGTGCTCCCTGGCGAAGCTCAACGGCGTGGTGGCGAGGCGTGGGGCGGTGCGGATTGGTCGGAACGCTATGGTGCTCTGAGCGTGCCCGACGGGAGTTTTAATGGCGCACAACTCGCGTGGTCTGTGCGGCGGCGAACGGGCGTGTTTGCGGGGTTGCTAGGACGGTGGTGATCACATATGCACGCGGCAAGAGCGGCGCGCAGTCTGTGGGCATCTGTCGAGCGTGGCGCACGGGGCGCGCTCTCGGCATGGTTGCAGAGCATCTTGGCATGGTCTGTGCGTGTGGTCCAGGGGCTGGCATCGCTCGCGGCTGGGACAGGGAGTGGCGGTGGGGTGCTAGCTTGCTCCCAGACAAGGTTGGAGAGGCTAGTGCTGCTTGTAGCTTGCTGTCCACACCGGGGTGACCATGGTGCTCTCGGGTTGTTCACCATTGATGACATTGTCAAGCTTACAGTGGGGCTAGTGATTAGTTAAGTTTGCTAGATGATCTACTGAGGCTAGTGGTGTCCAGAGAGGGAACAAGTTAGGCTCAAAACAGTGCACACTATAGTGATTTGATTTTGTTTGATTTGCATCAGCAAGGTGTTTGATGAAATGGCCGCATAAATTCAAGTTTTGAATTTTGAACAGATTTTTGGTGGGTGTGCTAGGCATGTGCTGGTGAGTCTGTAGATGCTTGGGTTTTGAAAGTTGAGTTGGTTTGAGGGTTTTTTGAAAAAGTGGGATCTTCCCATATGAAATAGATTCAATTTTAAATTGTCATTTAAACTATGCATTTGAATGTTTCTGGATGATCACAAGGTGGGCCTTGATACTTTGTTATGAGTACTATGCTCAAATACAAGGCGGCATGATGACATGACGATGCTCAAATGCAAGGCGGCATGATGACATGAGCATGCGGTCATGATGATGCAATGCACGAAAACCACGCGATTTTCTAGTAGTGGTTTTTGCGGGATGCCACAATTCGACACCACTAACAATGGATCTCGCCCTCGAGATCCGCCTCATGGTACCGGAAGGAAGGTCGGCGATCTGCGTCTTCTTGCTTCGTGTAGATCCTCGCAACACCACTAACAAGAGGTCGTTGTCCGTGATCGTCGAGAGAACACTCCGGGAACAATAGGTCGAAGGTAGAGGTATCAACAAATAAAGCCACCTCTAACTCCGATAGAAAGAGAGAACCGATGCATTCTCATCCACTTCAATGTACACAAGCGAATAGAGTGAGTAGTCGGCATGGGGGCCAATCCATCACGCACCCAAACTATTACTCTGCACAATCAGTGGAAAAGCGTGCAGCCATTCTCGGAATCAGACTGAAGATCTCGACAATCGAGGTTCGGAAACAAAGGAGTGATGCAGACTCTGCATCGGATCTGGCGTAGATGATGTCGTCGCGTCGGAAAACACCGGAAGGCACAAGAAGGAACAAAGAGAAGTCCACCAGACGAAGGATTCCTCGGATAGCATGAAGACCAGATGTAGCAACACCGTTACCAAAGGAGGAAGCGAAAACCTGAAGGTACGATGGAACCCAACCACGAGAAATCCTGGACTCGAAGAGAGAGAAGAGAGCGGATTCAAAACACGCAGAGGTGAGAGGAGAGTAGCAGAGGGGTAAGGAGTAAAATCAGACCTAATCAGAACTATCCAACCGATTTTGCAAAAATAGTTTTGACACTCTACTTCGGCCGTTAGCTAGGTTATCCTACAGGCTGGACTTGTGGGGTATCACAACTGCTGAGCTCTGATACCACTCTGTAACACCCTCAGAATCGGCCCTATGCAAGTTTCAGCGCTTCCCGCCAAAACCCGCATAGAAACGATTCAAAGGTGCCCACCAGGCACTTGCGTGCGGGTGGAAACCGAAGTAATACCATTACACAATAGTCCTTGATGGAACCCACAAAACATATATATACAACAGCGACTCAAAGAGTCAAGAATACAGATTTGCGGTACAAAGATCCAAATCACCTTGAAAATGATACAGCGTCCGACTACGGACAAGATGCAAATGGGGCTAAGAGCCCTGAAGAATAACCAATGGCGTCCATAACCCTGCCCAGGCCAAGCCGGAAGGGTAACCCTGCTAACGACGTCGATCTCAAAACCTGCTTAACAAAAGGGGTGCCGACAAAGGGCAAAGGAAAAAGAGAGAGCGGTCAGTACTGAGGCCAGTACACGGCGACACTAGAATTCGGCGGTCCTCGCCTACATAGGTATGGTGGACTGAGCGGCAGCGCGGCATGCACTAAACGACCTATAGAGACTCGAGATAACTGTCGGCTATCAGAGAGGGATAAGAAAGACCTATTCGGAACCATCCTGATACTACCACCAAACATACCCATCCTGGTATTTCCCCCTCGAGACCAAACGAGGAAGTCAACCGAGGAACTCACACAGTTGGCAGTTTTATTTATTCAGTTATCGTTGCAGCAATTACTAGTCAGGTATAGATGGTCATCCTGATAGAATAAGCAGTGGGCACTTTTAGTTAACCATTCCGTTGTAGTTGCAACACTTACTAGTCAGATACAATTAGCATGAGATATCCCCAAACCCAGCAGTTGTTGGTACTTTTATTTAGCCATTCCGTGATAGTGGAGCTGATTACTAGTCATATCGGATACAAGTCAAATTATAGCAGTAAACTTTAGTTCTAGTTGTCTATGATCGAGAACTGTGCTCCAAGTCGTCCATAACCGCGGACACGGCTTTTCGAAAAGATTTAACCCTGCAGGGGTGCACCAAAGTATCCACACGCACTTCGACCCTTTTTGCCAGATCAGTTAACATACACCCATCGGTATGTCGGCGGGGCCTAAGTCATGACGTTTCCCAGACCCAAGCAAGTACATGGGGGCCACCCCACTAAGCTACCCGCAACGAAGTCGGCCGGTCTCCGAGACGGACTCAGGGTTTGTGTAGACGGCTGTAAATGACTGGGAACCCGAAAAGATGACTGGGCTTGTCGATACAGCAAAAACGTGCCACGGACCTAAACAGTACAGGTGCAGTACCTCGCACAATTTAAATTAAGCAGTAAAGCATGGCATAAGTACATGATAGTAATAAAGCCCCAAACTACTTGTGGCCCCCGGTACAATACTTGGAATCAGGTACTAATCGATGGGGGTGCCCATACACCCCACCTGTGGTTAGCGCGCTCGATCTCGGAACAGGTGTCAAGAACTCGGGGTCCTACGGGACACAAGTGGACGGTTAACAACCAAATAACATCTATTTCCCACCTGTGCCTCTGCATTTACCTACTTTCAATTTTAGTTATTAAACAGTAATTAAAGCCATGATCATCTCCAACATTAAACATGCGGCAATACTCCAACAACTGTGGTACTTGACGACACGCAACAGCACTTGAGTAAGCAACTACGACACGCAGGTCCCACTATCTACCAAACAACAGGTAATAGGATGTGTCCAAGGCAATATGAGGCTGCAAGGGATATCACGGGTACGAAAACTAGAGCATCGCAACACAGATAGCAATAGATCAACAGGGGGGAATAAATACTATAAAAGTAAGATAGGTAGAAAGGGGGAGATGCTCGCCTGAAAACATTGCCGAAGGTTCATCCGAAGAACGGGCGTCACTCGCATCAACTCATCGGCCTAATCCGTGAAGAAGCAAAGCACTAGAAGAAACACCGGATGGACTATTTAATACTACGGTAGAAAATCGGGCATGATGCATGTATGATGTATGACATGGCAGGCATGCGATGCAATTAGGCCATATTAAGCGGAACCGGGGTCCCGACATTTAATTAGACGGTTCAAGTTATTTATCTACCCCGCAAATTAAATGTTGGATTAGCAAGACCAAACATGGCTTCGGTTCGCTATGCCAGTTTAAATGAAGTCCGGAATAAGACAAAGATATCCCGCAAATAGACTCCATATTTAATTATGAGATGAATTGGCATAATGCCCCCAAACCACAGACAAGTATGCATGCATGAGCAATTTAATATGCATCAGTTGATATTGTCACATTATAAAATAATGGGGTCTCGGATAGGGAATCACATTAGGGTTCGGCGAACTTGGGCTCCGAGGGGTTCGGGGTCGGGTCTCAGGGTTCGACGGGGATCGATCTCGCATCCGGGAAGGACTTGGCGGCCTTCGGATCCGGGGCTCGCATCCGGGAAGGAGAACTTGTCGCATCCGTGGTCTTCAGGTCCGTGTAGACGGTCATGGCGTTCCGAGGGGAAGATCTTGGCGTGCCGAGGGTTCGGTCTCGGGGATCGGCCTTCGGATCCGGGTTCCTTGGGTCCGAGAGGAAGATGTCCTCAGGGTCTCGATCATCGGGTCCATTCGGGTCGGTGTCGATCTTGTTGTCGCACTCCGGTGGTCTAGGTTGGGGTTGTTCCGAAGATCTTGCCATGCGTCGCATAGTCGATGTATTTCCCACCCCATCGGTACAACATCGAGTAGATCTTGAAGAGCTCTTTATCACCAACATGACACCTTGATCTCATAGAACATGGTACCAACAAAAGCTTTCGATGTGGTCCTATGAAAGGCAGCTGGCCCACGAGCAGCTCGAGACGGTGTAAACCGCAGAGAGGAGACGGCTTGTTGCTGGCGACGAGGTCGGCGAGGCGGACCGGGGCCAGAGGTGGCGACTGGCGATGTTGGGCGGCCGTAGCGATCCAGAACGGCAGACGCATGACGCGGCCAGGAGGAGACGGCAGGGACCCGACGCGGATGACAGGGAATAGGGAGGCGGCCCGGCAACGAGCGCGCATGGCGTGGCCGGCGCTAGCGGCGGAGGTGGGTGGACAAAGGGGAGCAGCAAGCGGCGCGGTCAGGGAGCTCGGAATCATGCGTGGCGAATCAGGACGGCGGCAAGGCGAAGGAAGGAGGCTCGCGGAGGAGGCCGGTGGCCGAGAGGAAGCAGAGGCGCATCCGCGGGGCTCGCTCGCGGGCGGACGCAGGCGACGCGGGGCGGCGCTCCCGCGCATGGCGGAGGCGGTGGCCGGAACAGAGGGGCCGGCTCGAGGCGGCCGGGAACGCGGCGGTCGGAGCTCGCGTCGGGAGGGGAGGCGGCAGAGGTGGAGGAGGGCGTCCGGTCGAGGTGGACGGCACGGTGGCCCGATGGAGAGGAGGTCGGCCGGCGGTTGGGGGCGGTGATGCAGCCGAGCTTGGCGGCGGGGTCGAGCAGAACAGGGAGAGAGGGGTTGCATGCGGGAGAGAGGAAGGAGGAGGGTGGCGAGGAGAGGAGATCGGGGGCGTCGACCACGAGGCAGAGAGGCGGCGGCGTTCTCGGGAGATGGAGCGGAAGAGGAGCGGGGTCGGGGAGGGTTCGGTGGGGTCGGGTTTTGGGGCCAGGGTGTCGGGGTGGGGGCACGCGGCTGGCTGCGCGCGCGTGTGTGTGTGAGTGCGTGTTGCGGCAGGTGGGGAGAGGGAGGGAGTTGGGGGTGAGGTGGCGTGATGGGAGAGGATGGGGTGAGGAGAGCGAGGTGGCCAGGTGGTTGGCTGGAGGGGAAGGGAGTGGTGAGGTGGAGGGAGGGGATTGGTCAGGGTGAGGTGGAGGGAGGCTGGGTAGAATAGGGTTGGGTAGAATTAGGACTAGATATTTTTAGACTAGGGTCTGGAGGTGGCCGGCCAGGATTTCGGGCCTAGCGGCTGCCTCCCAAAAATAAATTAAATATTTTACTTGTTTAAAACGGGGCGTTTGAGAAAACAAAAACAGGCTTTTCGAAAATAGTTTTATGCACACAAATGCAAGATGACATGACGATGCTCAAATGCAAGGCGGCATGATGACATGAGCATGCGGTCATGATGATGCAATGAACGAAAACCACGCGATTTTCTAGTAGTGGTTTTTGCGGGATGCCACAAAAGATCCTTACATGTTTCTGTTAAGTTCTGAAAGTTAAGGATAGCCAAAGTAGGCATGGGAGTTAAATTGGCCAAAGTGACCATTCACTTAATTTATTTGTTTTGACTTGTTTGTCTTTGGAAAAAGTTTGGGGATTGTTTAGATGATGTCTATTTCACCTAAGAATCATTTTACAAGCAAAGAAACACATAACCATGGCAATTCAAAAGAATCCAAATTTTAATACACACACATATGAATGCTTTCATACTTTTAATTGGAAAAGTTTTTTGTTAACCCTAATTTTGATGATTAGAGTTTGATGATTCAAGTTTAGTATTTTTGGAATGTTACAAAGCTGAACGACCAAGGTCATGGCCATATGTACATCACACTTTATGCCGATGATGATCCCATATACAAGAATTTGCATGCCGCAAAATTTGTCCATATTTTGAATGCAATCGAACATGAAGTAGTATAAAGAGTATGGCTCGATCCGCTGCTCTCTCGAGAAGGAGCCAAACCCGACTGTTGTCCGTTCTTAATTGTAGTGCCATCTATACTAAACGTATGGACCTCGGTGCAATTTTACCTTTTTTTAGATCCTTGATGTAAAATTTACTCCCACCTCCCATGTAAAATTTTAACCTAAAAAATAAGTGGTAAAATCTAAACGAATTTAATCTTAGTTGTCAACAAGTATGGACATTTTTGGATTTCAAGCCAAACGACCGAGGTCATGGACATATGTATATCATACTTTATGTCGATGATGATCCCATATCCAAGAACTGCAGGCCACCAAATTGAGCTATATTTTGAATAAAATCGAAGAGGAAGTATTATGAAGAGTATGGCTCGATCAGGTGCTTTTTCAAGAAGGAGCTGACCTGTCTGTTTTCCTTGCTTAATTTTATGGTACTTCTTTCTATATGTATGGACCTCGATGAAATTTCCCCTTTTTAGGCCCCTAATGTAAAATGTACTCACCCGGTCCACGTGGTATAATCTAAATGAATTTAATCTTAGTTATTTTTTCGATGTTGATCGCATATCCAAGAATTTGCATGTTGCTGAATTTGGCCATATTTTGAAAACAATTGAAGAGGAAGTAGTATGAATAGTATGGCTCTGTGAGGTGCTTTTGCAAGAAGGAGCTGACCCAATTATTTTCCTTGTTTAATTTTATGGTGCTTCGTGCTAGATGTATACGGACCTCGGTGTAATTTTCCCTTTTTAGGGCCCTATGTGGTAAATGTATGGACCTCTATTTAATTTTCCCTTTTATGTCCTTGGTGTAAACTATATTCCCACCGCCCGTGTAAAATTGGGCCATATTTTGAGAACAATCAAAGAGGAAGTAGTAGGAAGAGAATGGCTTGATGAGGTGCTTTCTTGAGAAGGAGTTGACCCGACAATTTTCCTTGCTTAATTTTATGGTGCTTCGTGCTATATGTATATGGACCTCGATGTAATTTTCCCTTTTTAGGGCCCTTTTTGGTAGATGTATGGACCTCGATGTAATTTTTCGTTTTTAGGTCTTTGGTGTAAAATATACTCCCATCGCCCATGTAAAATTTTAACCTAAAAGTAAGTGCTAAATATCTAAACGAATTTAAGCTTAGTTATCAACGAGTATGAACATTTTTTGATTTCAAGCCAAACGACCAAGGTTATTATCATATGTATATCACACTGATGATCCCATATCCAAGAATTTGCATGCCGCCAAATTTGGTCATATTTTGAAAACAATCGAAGGCGAAGTAGTATGAAGAGTATGGCTCGATGAGGTGCTTTCTTGAGAAGAAGTCGACCCGACTATTTTCCTTACTTAATTTTATGGAGCTTCATGCTAGATGTATAGACCTTGATGTAATTTTCCATTTTTTTAGGTCGTTGATGTAAAATGTACTCACCTGATACATGTAAAATTTGAACCTAAAGTAAGTGGTAAAATCTAAACAAATTTAAGCTTAGTTATCAACGGGTATGAACATTTTTGGATTTTAAGCCGAACGACCAAGGTCATGGCCATCCGTACATCATACTTTATATCGATGATGATCATATCCAAGAATTTGCATGCCGCCAAATTTGGTCATATTTTGAAAGCAATTAAACAAGAAGTAGTATGAAGAGTATGACTCGATTCGATGCTATCTCGAGAAGGAGCCAAACCCGACTGTTGTCCTTTATTAATTGTAGTGCCCTCTATGCTAAATGTATGGACCTCGATGCAATTTTACATTTTTTAGATCCTTGATGTAAAAAGTACTCCCACCGCCCATGTTAAATTTTAACCTAAAAGTAAGTGATAAAATATAAACGAATTTAATCTTAGGTGTCAATGAGTATGGATATTTTTGTATTTCAAGCCGAACGATCAAGGTCATGGCCATATGTATATCATAATTTATGTCGATGATGATCCCATATCCAAGACTTGCAGGACACCAAATTGAACCAAATTTTGAATAAAATCAAAGAGGAAGTATTATGAAGAGTATGGCTCGATGAGGTGCTTTTTCGAGAAGGAGCTGGCCCGTCTGTTTTCCTTGCTTAATTATATGGTGCTTCGTTCTAGATGTATGGACCTTGATGCAATTTCTCCCTTTTTAGGTCCTTGATGTAAAATGTACTCACCCGGTCCGTGTAAAATTTAAACCTAAAAGTGATTGGTAAAATCTAAACAAATTTAATCTTAGTTATTTCTTTCGATGTTGATCACATATCCAAGAATTTGCACGCCACCGAATTTGGCCATATTTTGAGAACAATCGAAGAGGAAGTAGTATGAAGAGTATGGCTCAATGAGGTGCTTTCTTGAGAAGGAGCCGACTCGACTATTTTCCTTGGTTAATTTTATGGTTCTTCGTGCTAGATGTATATGGACATCGGTGTAATTTTCCCTTTTAGGGCCCTATGTGGTAAATGTATGGACCTCGATTTAATTTTCCCTTTTTATGTACTTGGTGTAAAATGTACTCCTACCACTCGTGTAAAATTTGGCCATATTTTGAAAACAATCAAAGCGGAAGTAGTAGGAAGAGTATGGCTTGATGAGGTGCTTTCTTGAGAAGGAGCCGACCCGACTATTTTCCTTGCTTAATTTTATGGCGCTTCGTGCTATATGTATATGGACCTTGATGTAATTTTTCCTTTTTAGGTTCTTGGTGTAAAATGTACTCCCATCGCCCATGTAAAATTTTAACCTAAAATTAAGTGCTAAAATCTAAACAAATTTAAGCTTAGTTGTCAACGAGTATAAACATTTTTTGATTTCAAGCCGAACGAGCAAGGTCATTGTCATATGTACATCATACTTTATATCGATGATGATCCCATATCCAAGAATTTGCATGCCGCCAAATTTGCATATATTTAAAAAAAATCGAAGGCGAAGTAGTATGAAGAGTATGGCTCGATGAGGTGGTTTCTCGAGAAGTCGACCCGACTATTTTCCTTACTTAATTTTATGGAGCTTCGTGATAGATGTATAGACCTTGATGTAATTTTCCATTGTTTTAGGTCGTTGATGTAAAATGTACTCACCCTGATACGTCTAAATTGTAACGTAAGTAAGTGGTAAAATCTAAACGAATTTAATCTTAGTTATCAACGAGTATGAACATTTTTGGATTTCAAGCCGAATGACCAAGGTCATGGCCATATGTACATCACACTTTATGTCGATGATGATCCCATATCTAAGAATTTTCATGCCGCCAAATTTGGCCATATTTTAAAAGCAATCGAATAGGAAGTAGTAGGGAGAGTATGGATCGATCTGCTGCTCTCTCGAGAAGGAGCCAAACCCGACTATTGTCCATTTTTAATTGTAGTGCCCTCTATGCTAAATGTATAGACCTCGATGCAATTTTACCTTTTTTAGATCCTTGACGTAAAATGTACTTCCATCAACGATGTAAAATTTTAACCTAAAAGTAAGTGGTAAAATCTAAACGAATAATCTTAGTTGTCAATGAGTATGGACATTTTTAGATTTTGAGCCGAACGACCGAGGTCGTATATCATACTTTATGTCGATGATGATCTTATATCCAAGAATTGCGAGCCACCAAATGGAGCCATATTTTGAATAAAATCAAAGACAAAGTATTATGAAGAGTATGGCTCGATGAGGTGCTTTTTTGAGAAGGAGCTGACCCGTCTGTTTTCCTTGCTTAATTTTATGGTGCTTCATTCTAGATGTATGGATCTCGATGCAATTTTCCCCTTTTTAGGTCCTTAATGTAAAATGTACTTATCCGGTCCGTGTAAAATTTAAACCTAATAGTGAGTAGTAAAATCTAAACGAATTTAATCTTATTTATTTCTTTCAATATTGATCGCATATCCAAGAATTTGCATGCTGCTGAATTTGGCCATATTTTGAAAACAATCGAAGAGGAAGTAGTATGAAGAGTATGGCTCGATGAGGTGCTTTCTTGATAAGGAGCTGACCCGACTATTTTCCTTTGTTAAATTTATGGTGATTCGTGCTAGATGTATATGGACGTTGGTATAATTTCCCCTTTTTAGAGCCCTATGTTGTAAATGTATGGACCTCGATTTAATTTTCTCTTTTTTACATCTTTGGTGTAAAATTTGGAGGAGTTGTAACCCGTGGCCACTCCCTATGCAGCATCGAATAGAGCCTGAGCTCGTCAGGGCTCCTCTGTTGTGGCCGTCGACCGGCATCGCCTTGCCGGCTCTCCCGCTGCTCTCCTCTAGCGCGCCTCCCTTCATTCTGCTATCATCGTCGATCGAGCGAAGCAAGGTCGTGCTGTCGTTGTGCTGCTCGACACGACCAGGTAAAATCTCTCTTTTTTCTCTTGTTTTTCCCTCGATTTGTACTTATGCTGTGATGCTCGATATAACACACTAGATGGATAACTTTTTTTTTCCTTTGTTACGTGGCCACCATCCATGATTTCAGTACAATGTAAAATAAATTCGTATGTTTTTAATGTGACCATCACCTTATATTAATCATAATACCCTTCCTTCAATTTGACTTTTGATGAACTAACTATGACCCTTTTCATCTCGGAAGAGCCTCGGTCGCTCCCTTGCTCCCTTCCTCCCTCCGCGTCGCTCCCGTGGGCGACGGGAGGAAAACCCTAGCCGCCCCGTCCACCACCCTCCCCCTCGTTCCCTCCCGCTCCTCGCCGCCGCCAGAGGGCGCCGTCGGCCGAAGGCTGGGCGGTGCGGGCGGCGGCGGGGCCTCTCCTTCTCCCTCGCGCGGTGGTGTCGGCGCAGGCCGAAGTCGCCGGCGTGGGCGTCGCGCTGTCCAGGGGTGCGGCGGTGCTGCTGCTCCGGTGGTGGCATGGAGACCTGGCGGCGGGGGGCGAGCCGGGACGGTGGCGGCGGTCCGGGTCGCAGCAGAAGCTGCTGGTGCTGCGGTGGCCCGAGCTCGCCTCGACCTGCAGATCTCGGGCGCAGCGGCGGCGGTTTGCAGCTGCGATGGCCCCTCCTCTCCGGCTTGGCGCTGCTGGGGCGGACCGGGGCGGGCAGGACAGTACCAGGCGGAGCTGGCCAGGACGGCGGCGCCCTGCCATCGGCCCAGATCTGGGCCCATTCGGGCCTGATTAGGGCTGGGCGGGCCTGCTGTCCTACAGGGTTTCAGGGGCTCCAGAAGGAGCACACCCCTTGGTCCTGATGGGACTGAGGTGCTGGATTCGGGCCGACGGGCCTAGATCTGGTAACCGCCTGGCAGCTCACCTCTTGAGCTGCGGAATTGACTTGTGTGTCTCGTCATTCCGATCTGTCTAGAGCCTGTCTGTCTGGTCTGCCCGGGTACACCTGTTCCAAGGGTGGTGTTGTTGTGGTCTATTCCACGCTGTGTGTGCGAGGTCGTGGACGCTGGGGCGGCGGCTCCAGAAGGTGGACTGCGCGGGCATGTCTCGCCGGCGGGGCGACGTGGCAGTGGTGGTGGCTCGTCTCTCTGGACCACGAGGGTGGCATGGAGCGGGCATCGGGGACTCCTGGCGGTGGCGGCGCCCAGATCGCGTGTTAGAAGCTCGGCTCGGAGATCGGTGGCCTAAGGAACTAAATATGGCGAGAGTTTTTCCGGGCGAAATCCCAGCGCCTCGGCGCCGATGACGGCGATGCCTGCGGGTATCGTGACCTCTTGAGGGCGTTGTCGTGGCTACCCTTGCCTTTTTTGAGCTCCGGGTGAAAACCCTAGACCCCTGTGGTCTCGACGGCGGCGGCGCTTGCTGTGTCGTTCCCTCCCTGGAGGCGGCGTCGTGGAGCTCGGGTTCCTTAGGCTCGACGTCTTCGGTGGCAAGCTAGTTGTTTCTTAGGCTAATAGTTTTATCTTTGATCTGCTTGTTAGAGGTTTTCCTCACCACCTTGTATCAGTTTGGCTGTGTGGCTTTATTTATAAAGCAGAGCGAAAGTCTATTTCGAGGACCCTTTTCATCTCTCTTTCAGGTAGAAGACGAGGCACGCTACATTGACGGAGCCACCGTGGTTGCAGTTCGTGATAGCATCCATGATCTCAAAGGGTGTCAACCATGGCCAGCAGAGCGACGCGGGCGTTGGTGAGGCTTCTGTTGGTGGATGTGCTGGTGTTGGAGAAAGAATCCTTTGCTTCCTGTTCCGCGGGCTGTTTGGTGGCATGAGTGATGTTGGTGTGTCGGATACTATGATTAATGGTGGCGGATGGAAAGTAGACGAGGAGGAGGGCTGGCGGCGGCAGCAGGAGATGCGCGCAAGCTGATTCTGGGCTTCGGGGATCCTCAACACACCATGACCATGTAGCGTGCGCGCACCTCCCCCATGTCCATTTCTCTGATGGTTTCTTCCCTGTCCCATTTGCTCTGCTCATTTGCTTGATTGCTGATTATTATGTAACCGATCATGGCGCCGGACGCCGCAGTTGATTGCTCCTGCTTTCCAGAAGCAAAAAAGTTGGTCGTTTTTGCTCTGATTAGCTCTTGTCTGTGTGTAGTTTGGTGACCTTTAGCTCGAGTGCCGTAAAAACAATTAGAGGACAGGGTAGTACATGATTTTGGGTTCTGCTGGAGGGAGTGTATAGATGTAGGTGCAATAATTGCCATGAGGCCTCACCCTCTTTCTGCCATGGTATGATTGATTCATTTATGCATCATGAATTCTCTTATCACTGATTAATTACTAGACCAAAAACGCATATATGTCATCAACTAGGACAGTGTGAATCTCGCAAAGGACAAGAAATGTATAGAGCAACATCAGTGAATAGACAGTACGGGACGGGAGTTTGATATGCAAGATAAAAATAAGAAAATAGAAGAGTTTTTTTGTCAGCGTCCCTGCCCCACCTGACAGTAGGAAGGAAGGAACGACGACAGGACGGTCCAGCCACTCCAGACCTCAACGGGCCAGGCGGGTGCCGGGCTGGATGGCTACTGGAGATTGGGCCCAGTGAAGCCCAGCATCATCGGCAAATAGCAGGAAGGGAGTTAATAGCGAGTGGTTAGCGAGAGAGAGGGTTGGCTTGTAATTGATGAACAACGGCAGTGCCGTGGAACTGGCTCGGTGGGTGGTTGGGAGGAACGAGCCACAACCCAAATATTCCTGAGATCTAGTTTGTTGAATTGAATCCGTAGTCGGTAGCTTACAATTGGTAATCAGAGCCTCTCGATCCACTATCCTGGAGATCCCGAACCACCGATACCCCACCCGATTTTTGTCTCGCCGTCGCTCGGAGTTGATGGAGTCCCTGTCATCGGAGTCGCGGGCGCTCTATGACCTCCTCATGATGGATTCGAAGGAGGAGTATGAGCGGCGCTTCCTCGACTACAAGAAGGAGGTGTTGGATGCCTTCAAGCCATTCGTCGACGACACCACCAAGCAGCTCCGCTCCGTCAACATCGCGGTGGCGGAAATCAAGTCCACCGTCAGCGCTGATCTGGATTCGGTCAGGTCGCAGATTGGGGGCGAGATCGACTCCGTCAAACACGCGCTCAGCTCCGACATCGCGCAGCTGATGGCAGTGGTGGAACGTCTGCCCTGTCCTGACTCAGGCGCCGTGGCGGGGCGCAGTTATGTTCCGCTCCTCCGCGATTCAGAAGGTTTACCCGCCGGCCCTACTGGGCGCTGCTGTGAATTCACCAACCGGGGGAAATCATGTGTTGAACACATGACTCCTCCGGTCGGAGGTATGTACTCCGGCCGCGATCCCCTTAATTCTTCTTCCAGTCATGCTCGGCCTTCGCACGGTACTGATTCTGGACATGGACCGCGTGTCGAACTGCCGCAATTCGATGGGTCCAACCCGAAATTGTGGCAACATCGGTGCGAGGAATATTTTCAGCGTTGGCGGACTCCTCTGGCGATGTGGGCTTCCTATGCATTAGATCAGTTCGTGGGTGCAGCAGCAACTTGGCTGGAATCATACCTTCCGCAGAATCAGCGTCCCGCTTGGCCAGATTTTGTAGCTGCAGTTCAGGCTCGTTTCTGTCGTAATCAGCATCAGATTCTGGTACGTCGCCTTCTACATATCACTCAGGAAACCACGGTTGAGGATTATGTCACCCGGTTTTCACAGCTAATGGACCAGCTTACTGCCTATGAGCCTAATCCCGATCCGGTTCATTACACTACCAAGTTCCTTGATGGGTTGATTCCTAGTGTTCGTATTTTGGTAGCCCTTCAGCAGCCGAAGACATTGGACAATGCGTATTCTCTAGCACTGTTATATGAAGAGCTCGGGGAAGATTGCAGTTCAGTGCCTGTGACTGATCCGTCGTATGTTCCCTCTCGTCGGTTTTCTCCAGCGACACCACCACCTCCTCCGCCATCTAGGTGGGTGTCGAAAACAGTGGAGGAAAAGCGAGCTGCTGAGGTTCAAAGAGGGTCTGCTGAGGATAAATGGCAAAACCTGAAGGCTTATCGCCGTTCGAAGGGACTCTGTTTTGTGTGTGGTGAACGTTGGGGCCGCGATCATCAGTGCAAGAATGCAATCCAGTTGCATGTTGTGCAGGAGATGATCGAGTTTATGCAGACATCTGGGGATTCTGAGAGTGAACATTCTGAAAATGAACCTCCACAGTCCTGATCCTCACTTGATGATGCTCTCAGCTGCAGCTTTGAACTCCTCTGTGTCAACACCGAGGTCCATGCAGTTACTGGTGACAGTCCAAGGACAACAACTCTTGTTCCTTGTGGATTCTGGCAGTTCGTCCTGTTTCATTGATTTGAAAAGGGCCAGTCAGTTATCAGGGATGAAACCTTTGGAACCACCTGTCAGTGTTCAAGTGGCTGGTGGGGCTGTCCTGCAATGTTCAGACTATTTTCCTGAGCTGGAGTGGTCTGCGAATGATGCGGTTTTCACTGATTCTTTCAGAGTTTTGGCTTTGGGGGGCTACGATGGCATTGTGGGGTTAGATTGGCTAGCAAAGTACAGCCCCATGACAACACATTGGGCGCAAGGCTGGATTTCCTTTCTTCAGCATGGTCAGACTGTTGTTCTCCATGGTGAAGGCCCTCAATTTTGTACACACGCCTTGGTTGAGTTGTAGTTATTGGAAGACCAACATGTTAGCTGTAGTACACCTGTTCTTCCTGAGGTACAGAGGTTGCTGGACCAATTTGTTTCTGTTTTTCAAGCACCCAGTGGGCTACCTCCCCGGTGACAGTATGATCACCACATTCCACTTATTCCAGGCGCTAGACCTGTTTCTATTCGCCCCTATAGGGTTGCCCCTCACCTCAAGGATGAATTAGAGAAACAGATTCAGGACTTGTTGCAGCAGGGTGTTATTGTTAAGAGTCAGAGTGCTTTCAGTTCTCCAGTTATTCTTGTCAAAAAATTTGATACAGTGCAGGAGCAGATATCTCAAACCTGGCGTTTGGTTGTTGACTATAGACACCTG
Organism: Avena sativa; assembly: GCA_916181665.1. Classification (NCBI taxonomy): domain Eukaryota; kingdom Viridiplantae; phylum Streptophyta; class Magnoliopsida; order Poales; family Poaceae; genus Avena; species Avena sativa. The sequence goes on from OV702283.1 coordinate 199,716,777, forward strand.
AATGCTCTGACAGTGAAGGGCAAGTATCCTCTGCCTGTCATTGATGAATTGCTAGATGAGTTGTGTGGTGCCCAATGGTTTTCCAAGCTGGATTTAAAGGCCGGCAATCATCAAATTCGTTTAGCTCCTGGCGAGGAGCACAAGACATCCTTCCAGACCCATCATGGCCATTTTGAATTCAAAGTCATGGCATTTGGCTTATCTGGCGCTCCTGCTACCTTTCAGCATGCAATGAATGCTTCCTTGGCCCCTGTACTCAGAAAGTGTGCCTTGGTTTTCTTTGACGATATCCTCATCTACAGCAAGACTTACCAGGAACATTTGGAGCATTTGTCCACTGTTTTGAAGATTTTGCAGAATGACAAATGGCAAGTGAAGTTGTCAAAATGTGCCTTTGCTCAGCAGCGTGTAGCTTATTTGGGTCATGTAATCTCATCTGCAGGAGTAGCGACTGATGATTCTAAGATTCAGACTATCAAAGATTGGCCCACACCCACTACATTGAAGGAACTGAGGGGATTTTTGGGACTATCTGGTTATTATCGTAAGTTTATCAAACATTATGCTGTTCTCAGCCAACCATTGTCAGCCTTACTGAAGAAAGGTGCGTTGTTTATTTGGACGGATGCTACTGAGACAGCGTTTCAGACCCTTAAGCATGCACTCATGACGGCCCCAGTTCTCTCTCTGCCGGATTTTCGTTTACCATTTGTGATAGAGACTGACGCCTGTGATGTTGGCATTGGGGCCGTTTTATCTCAAAAAGGGCATCCGGTCGCTTATGTCAGCCGTGCTTTGGGCCCTCGCAATCGTGGCTTATCAGTTTATGAGAAGGAGTATCTTGCCATTCTCTTAGCAGTTCAGCAGTGGCGCTCTTATTTGCAGTTGGGGGAGTTTATTATCAAGACAGATCATAAAAGTCTGACGCATCTCACCGACCAACGTCTGCACACTGAGTGGCAGCAGAAAGTGTTAACCAAGATGATGGGCCTCCAGTATAAAGTTATGTATAAAAAAGGCGTTAACAACGCTGCTGCTGATTCCCTTTCCAGGAAACCTCCGGCTAGTTCGCAGGTGCTGGCTGTCAGCACTCTTCAGCCTGCCTGGCTATCGGTAGTGCAAGCAAGTTATCTGTCAGACGAGTTTGCTCAGAGTTTGTTGCAGAAATTGGCTGTGGCTCCTCAGTTCGACGAGCGTTACACATTGAGTCAGGGTATTCTCAGGTATCGGGGGCGTATTTGGGTAGGCCCTGATGTTTCCTTGCAGTTACAAATTATAGCAGCTTTTCATGACAGCCCGCAAGGTGGCCATTCTGGTTTCCCTGTCACTTATCGCCGTGTCAATTCCCTCTTTAAGTGGCCAGGTATGAAACAGTTAATTCGTGATACAGTACGCAACTGCCATGTGTGCCAACAGGCCAAGCCGGAAAGGGTGCATCCTCCAGGCCTGCTTCAGCCATTGCCCATTCCTTCTCAACCGTGGGAGGTTGCCACAATGGATTTTATAGACGGCCTGCCCCAGTCTCGTCATTTCGACTGTCTATTGGTGGTTGTGGATAAGTTAACCAAGTACGCCCCCTTCATTCCACTCAAGCACCCGTACACTGCTGCCAAGGTTGCGGAAGTCTTTGTGGATAATATTTACAAGTTGCATGGGTTGCTTCTGTCGTTAATCTCGGATCGTGACCCAGTGTTTACTAGTCACTTCTGGCAATCAGTTTTTCGTGCCACGGGCACGCAGTTGAAGATGAGTACCACTAATCATCCGGAGACTGATGGTCAGACAGAACGTGTAAATCAATCCATTGAATGTTACCTTCGTTGTTTCATCAGCGCTCACCCCACACAATGGACCAAGTGGATTTCTCTCTGCGAATTTTGGTACAACACAAATTGGCATTCGTCGATTGGTAAGTCTCCTTTCGAGCTCCTGTATGGGCGACGGCCGAGGTACTTTGGCATTTCTGCTTCAGATCAGATTGCGGCACCTGACACCCAAGCTTGGCTGGACGAGAGAACCCTCAACATTGCTTCCGTCCGTCAGCATCTTCTTCGGATGCAGCAGCGTATGAAGTCTCAAGCTGATAAGGATCGTACAGAACGTGAATTCGCTGTGGGTGATAAGGTTTTCTTGCGGTTACAGCCATATATTCAGAGCTCAGTGGTCCGCCGGCCAAATCAGAAGCTGGCGTTCAAGTTTTTCGGTCCGTTCACTGTGCTGGAGAGAATTGGACCAGTTGCTTACAGGATTGATCTCCCAGCTACCAGCAGGGTCCATCCTGTTTTTCACGTATCCCAACTTAAGCCATGTGTTGGCTCGGGTCATCAGGTATCTTCCAGATTGCCTCAACCCGATTCATTCTTCAAAATTCCCCTGCGTGTGTTGCAGACCCGGGTGCGCCAGCAAGGGTTGAGGACGGTGGTGCAGGTGCTCGTCCACTGGAGTGATTCGCCGGTTGAGGAGGCCACTTGGGAGGATCAGGTTTCTCTGCAGCAGCAGTTTCCTCACGCGCCTGCTTGGGGACAAGCAGGTACTCAAGAAGGGGGGATTGTCAGCGTCCCTGCCCGACCTGACAGTAGGAAGGAAGGAACGACGACAGGACGGTCCAGCCACTCCAGACCTCAACGGGCCAGGCGGGTGCCGGGCTGGATGGCTACTGGAGATTGGGCCCAGTGAAGCCCAGCATCATCGGCAAATAGCAGGAAGGGAGTTAATAGCGAGTGGTTAGCGAGAGAGAGGGTTGGCTTGTAATTGATGAACAACGGCAGTGCCGTGGAACTGGCTCGGTGGGTGGTTGGGAGGAACGAGCCACAACCCAAATATTCCTGAGATCTAGTTTGTTGAATTGAATCCGTAGTCGGTAGCTTACATTTTTGTAGGTAGGCGAATTTATTTTCTGATCTTTGTTTAACCGTTATGAACAATATATTTTGCAGCCTCACAGATGTGAACATCATGCAACCTTCTCGAGATGCTGATTTTGGGGCGCTTGTGCAGTATGCTGGATTCAGGATAAAAGATCTTGCTAATTTTAGTACAAGTATGTGGCTCCGTTCTCGGACAAATAGTATGTTACTAACTTGTCTCTTACATTTGTTTTTTGTTGGTCCAGTGATATTGATGCTGTGTAATTTTATCTCGGTGAAAATAGTTTGGTCTTACACTGATTACAAAAAAATTACTCTCAATTATTTACTAATCTTCAGATACTTTCTTCAATCTGAAGCCAAATTCTCGCACATTTACCAGTGACCCCCTTTAGTTTGGGAATTACGGAAAGGTATGCAGGCCATGTACTGACAATTCCTGAATGGACACCCATCTATTCAGTGATATTCCATCTACATTGGAAATTGATGCAAATTCTTTTACCCCAAATTGCAGTCAATTTCTCTGACTGATCTAGCTGTTATGGCGGCAGCAGCAGCTGCTGCAATAACAACAGTTAATCCTCCGGCACAACAATATTTAATAGCATTAAGAACTGGGGAACTCAGTAACAACGAGTTCTTAATGCTACTATATGACCTGCTAAGAACTGCAGTTTCCTTGCGAAAGAAAAGACACTTTGCAAATTGCTCATTTTGTCCTGCTAATACTTACCGAACTCGGTGGCATGTCTTGACATGAAGTTTTTTTGAGCGCCACATCCCATATGTGTGCAACATTTTGTCCATTAGAGTTACCATTCCTTTTTTTATTTATCTCAGTTACCACTCATTTTGGTGATTTGTAGTTCTTCTAATCTGCACCTCTTTGGTGCTTATGGTCATTTTATTTTAACTAACTAACTATTGTTTTCAGTTAAAAAAACTAACTATTGTTTTGAAGATATTCAGACTGACTATATGAAGTGAAAACAAGCTGAGAAAACCAAATGCATGCATGAGATAAATTCTTACTTGGATGAAATGACCTGTGTCCGTTCTTTAAGAACACGACATTTCATAAAAAGCTAATTGCAATAGAGAGATACACAATAATATCTAGGTCATTTTATCGATGCTAAAATATTAAATGCAATCAGCATGGTGATGGGAAAGTTTTTGTGCAATGCTCAGTGGATTTCCCTATCTGGTTATATTTATTCTCTTTCTGGGCTAGTCACAAAGTCAAAAAGAAGGTGGATTTGGGCTGCACTGCAGCCTTCAACATACTAGAAGTTTTTTCTCAAAAAAAACATACCGAAAGTTTGGACACACCAAAAGACTCAAATCTCTCTAGTTTGGAAGCCACCTCATGTAGGTCTTATAAAGGTCAACACCGATGCTTCCTTCGTTTTTGAATCTGGGATTGCTAATGCTGGACAGACTTGTCGCCGCCCAGGATCACCTGGGAAACATCATCTTCTCTATGTCTTGTCCGATGAGAAAATTGTACCGGGCTAAAGAAGCAGAAGTTGACGCTATGTTACAGGGCATCTGTCTCAGCTCGAACTTTGGCTGCAGAACATTGTTATGGGATTTAACTGCCATACAGCGATCAGTTCCAGGCCGTGTTTCCTCTCCGCCTCGTGTATGATTGTTGCCTAGATTAAATGCCCATTAGTTGGCCACCTTGGCGAGAATCTTGGTCAGTCAGAATTCCGAGCAGTGTGTGTTTAAGATTTATAATCGATTTTAATACTCAGGTATCTAGGTGGAAGTATATAAGAACCTACTAACCCTAAAAAAATATAGGGTTCGCAGCATAGAAAACAAAAAATTTCCTACGATGGAAACAACTATGTACCAAGATCTATCTACTAGATACAAACAACGGGCGAATGTATATTCGTAGAGAACATACCCTTGAAGACCGACAAATCTTAACGAGTTAAACTCATGGTTGATATAGACGATCTCTTGCCGATCTCAAGATCGAGAGGAAGTCCTAGCGCCGCAAATCAACAGCGCATCCATGCTCGCACACACGTCCGAGGCACCGAGCAACCTCTGTCTCCTCGCTCCAGTGATGCAGCGGAAGCACAAATATTTATTGCCGAATAGCCACCGGAAACATGTATCTCGCTAGTCCGAGATCATGGGGGATAAATTCTAGAGGGGGGCAGAGATCCTTCACGAGGAGGTGTGAGTGAGAGAGAGGGAGATGGGTGAATTTTATAGGAGGAGGGGGGCACCCAAGGGGGTGGCCCCGGCCATTGGGGCTGCCCCCGCCCCTCCTTTATTCATGTGGGTGGACACTCCACTCACAAAAACCTCTTCATTTCTCTCCACTCAAAATCCCACTCAAACATGTAATTAAATTTCCACCAAATTTAATGCAAACTCTTATTAAATAAAACTCTTTTATTTATTCAGAACTTTGTCAATTACTTTAATGACAAACATTCACATATAATCCCTTGCTAGAATTCTATTTCACATGCATAACCACTTTATGCAATTTCATCCGAAAACCTGTTTCGGTATCTAGTGAAATAAATTCCGGCGCTTGTTATTCTTTCCGGCATGAAACTTTTGCTCCAATTGGATGTCGGTGTCTCTTAAGTGTGTCATCCTATGGTTCGTGAATAATGCGGACATGATCGAGACCCCTCTCGGATCAATAATCAGAGGAGGGATCTGGAGACCCATACTGACTCCCACACATTCAACGATGACTTTCTTGTGATCGTCGGAACCTTTTACGCTAGTATCTTAATCCCTTTGTTTCGCGATATATTACATGTCCGAGATTCGATCATCGGTATCTCCATACCTAGTTTGATCTCGTTACTGACATTCACTCTTTTCTTGTTCCCGTGATATAACATTCTAGTGATCAAATCACTTGCTTGCGAGCTAACCAATGTGATATCACCAAGAGACCCCATAGTATATCTATCCGTCATCGGGATGAACAAATTCCGCTATCGATCCATGGGCCTCAACAAAACACTTTATTAGTTCTGAACCCATATTTATAATCACCCTGTTACGGTGTGACGTTTGATGTTATCAAGAAACTCTTCCGGTGTTAGTGATTGACATGATCTCATGGTCTAAGGATTAGGATCATTTCGTAAGTTGTTATAGCAATATAAACTCAATGACTTTGATCGTAATGCTATACTTCGGATGAATGTTCATCACACCATTACACTAACGTTGTGATCCCGTTATTAACAACATCCAATGTCCATGATCAGAAAACCTTGATCATCTTGTTAATAAACGAGCTACTTTATGAGAGAGGCATAACTAGGAACTTTCTGTTTGTTTATTAAACACACATGTATTAATGTTTCTGTATTAATACAATTATAGCATGCAAAATAAACATCTATCATATACTTGGAATACACATAATAAACACTTTATTATTGCATCTCAGGGCATATTCCCTTCAGTCTCCCACTTGCACTAGAGACAATAATCTAGTTACATAGTGATGAATCTAACACCCATGGAGTTCTGCTGTTGATCATGTTTTGCTCTACGGAGAGTTTTAGTCAACGGATCTGCTACATTGAGATCCGTGTGTACTTTACAAATCTTTATATCTCCATCCTTGACATGCTCGCGGATGGAGGGAAACCGGCGCTTAATATGCTTGGAATTCTTGTGAGACCTTGGTTCTTTGGCATTGGCAATGGCACCATTGTTGTCACAATAGATCACCATTGGGTCCAACGCGCTTGCAACCACACCTAGTTCGGATATGAACTCCTTCATCCAAAATGCTTCCTGAGCCGCTTCCGAAGCAGCAACATATTCGGCCTCCGTTGTTGATCCCGCCACCACAGGTTGTTTGGAACTCCTCAAACTAACCGCTCCGCCATTCATGAGAAATACGTATCTATATTGAGACTTAGAGTCATCCGGCTCGGTGCCAAAGCTTGCATCGACATAACACTTAGCGACGAGCTCTTCTTTACCTCCGTATACAAGAAACATATCCTTAGTTCTTCGTAAGTACTTAAGGATATTCTTGACTGCTATCCAGTGTTCCAAACCTGGATCTGATTGGTACCTACTAGTCAAACTAATAGCATGTGCCACATCCGGTCTTGTACATAGCATGGGGTACATTATAGAGCCTATGGCTAAAGCATAGGGGACTTTGTCCATTATCTCTCTTTCTTCCGCCGTAGCCGGACTTTGAGTCTTACTCAATGTCTTGCCTTGCAACATAGGTAAGAACCCCTTCTGACTTCCGTTCATTTTAAACTTCTTTAAAATCTTATCAAGGTATGTACTTTGCGATAGCCCTATTAGGCGCCTAGATCTATCTCTATAGATCTTTATGCCTAATATGTATGACGCTTCACCTAGGTCCTTCATTGAAAATTTGTTGTTTAGATAACTTTTAACACTGTTTAAAAGATCTATATCATTTCCGATCAATAATATGTCATCCACATATAATATCAGAAATGCGACATTGCTCCCACTCACTTTCTTGAAATACAAGCTTATCCATAAGTTTGGAAAAATCCAAACTCTTTGATCACCTCATCAAAGCGGAGATTCCAACTTCGTGATGCTTGCTTCAATCCATAGATGGATCGCTAAAGCTTGCACACCTTGTTAGCATCCTTAGGATCGACAAAACCCTTTGGTTGTATCATATACAACTCTTCTTCAATATTACCATTGAGAAACGCGATTTTGACATCCATCTGCCATATCTCATAATCGAAATATGCAACATTTGCTAACATGATCCTAACTAACTTTAGCATCGCTACAGGAGAGAATGTCTCATCGTAGTCAACTCCTTGAATTTGTCGAAACCCCTTTGCGACAAGTCGAGCTTTATAGACAGTCACATTACCATCAGCATCAGTTTTCCTTTTGAAAATCCATTTGTTCTCCACGGCCTTTCGGTCGTGAGGTAATTCCACCAAGTTCCAAACTTGATTTTGAAAATCCATTTTCCTTCTTGAAGTTTCCCTTTTTCTTAGACTTGCCATGCTTCTTGAATTTGGTGGTCTTATCAACCAACAACACTTGGTGCTCTTTCTTGATCTCCACTTCTGCAGACTTTAACATGGAGAAGAGTTCTGGCAACGACTTGTCCATGTTTTGCATATTGTAGTTCATCACAAAGTTCTTGTAACTTGGTGGTAGTGATTGGAGGACACGGTGAATCCCCAAAGCATTAGGAATCACTATACCCAAGCTTTGGAGTTTACTTGCGTGCCCAGACATCTTAAGCACGTGCTCACTGACGGAGCTGCCCTCTTCCATCTTGTAGTTAAAGAACTTTTCAGAAGCCTCATAACTCTCAACTGCCGCGCGAGCCTCAAATATCATTTTGAGTTCACGGACAATATCATGTGGGTCATGGTTCTCAAACCTTTTCTGAAGCTTCAATTCCAAACCATACAAGATAGCACATTGAACTGTGGAGTACTGATTCTTCCGAGTGAGGAAAACATTCTTTACCTCATCGGTAGCATTAGCTGCAGGCGGGTCACCCAGCGATGCATCCAGCACACAGGTCAAATCACCAGCATTGAGGACAATCCTCAAATTGCGGAACCAATCCGCGAAGTTGCTTCCATTGTTTTTCAACTTTTCTTTCTCTAGAAACGCATTAAAATTGATGGTAGGGGCCGCCATTGATCTACAACATATTTGCAATAGTTTAGACTAAGTTTATGACAAATTGAGTTCTAATTAATAGTTAAATTAATCTAGGTGAACTCCCACTCAAAACAATATCCCTAAAATTGTTTTAGTGATCACACGAACCAAATCCACCACATCAAAACCGATCATCACGAGAGTTGATGTAGCTTCAATGGCAAACAATCAACATGTTCATCATATCTTCTATATGACTCATGCTTTACCTTTCGGAGATCCGTGTTCCGAGACCATGTCTAAACATGCTAGGCTCGTCAAGATCAAACCTTAGCTTCCGCATGAGCAAATCTGGCTTGCTCACGTTGTATACACTCGCAGAATCTAACACACCTAATCATCACGTGGTGCTACGAAACAACGAGCTTTAGCAACGGTGCTTACTAAGGATGAACACTTTAAAACTTGAAATTTTGTGCTTGAGGGATCATCTTATAATGCTACCGTCGTAAACCAAGCAATACAAGATGCATAAAGGATTAACATCACATGCAATTCATAATATGTGATATGATATGGCCTTTCATCTTGTGCTTCCGATCTCCATCTTCAAGCACGAACATGATCTCCATCATCACCGGTATGGCGTCAAGGTCAATGGCGCCGTTTCATGATTGTCTTCCACCAGCTTCAACTATTACAACTACTTTGAATAGACACGCAGGTCTTAACGGAATTTAAAAGACAACCATATGGCTCCTGCCGGTTGCCAACTTACAATAAGGAACATTGCATACATCATATATAATCACAATCATGGCCATATCACATCACAGCACACCCCTGCAAAACAAAGTTAGACGCCTCTAATTTTCTTTGCATATTTTACGTGGTTTGGGGCTTTCAATAAGTGTCGTTCTAACTTACGAACAAGAACCACAACGTTGATGCTTGAACTATCAAGTGCCCGTTGTAAATTGAATCTATACTATGATGGGAGAGACAGACACCCGCAAAGCCACTTATGCAATACAAGTTGCATGTTGAGCGTGGAGCAAGTCTCATGAACGATCTCATGTAAGGTTAGCCCAGGCCACTTGATACCATCATACCGCAAGATGAAAAGTACACAAAAAGCAATTCATAATAAAAGCACCACCGCCCACAATGACCATTGTGTTCTACTCGTGCAACAGATCTATAAAAAGACACGGCTCTGATACCACTGTAGGGGTTCGTAGCATGGAAAACACAAATTTTCTACCGCATGCACACAAACAAGCCAAGATCTATCTACTAGATTGTAGCAACGAGTCGATAGAAGCACTCACCCTCGAAGATTCCAAAGCGGTTAACGAGAGCAGATTCTCGTGGGTGATGTAGTCGTACACTTGCCGATCTCAATATCGTGTAGACGATCCTTCCGGCGCTGCGTTCCGGCAGTGCTTCCGCAGTCGGTCACACGTTCGGTACTCGATGAAGACCTTCCTCTCCCTTATTCCAGCAGGCAGCGGAGGTTGTAGTTCTCAACTCGTGATTCCGGCAGCACGGCGGCGTGGTGTCGGAAGTAGAGGGAAGATCCCGCAGGGCTTCGCCTAAGCCGGATGTGAGTTATGGTGGATTAGGGTTTCCCGGAGATCTAGGGTTTAGAAATCCGTGAGGAGGAGGAGGTGTCGGCGGCGGCTGGGCGGCGCGGCGGCGGCTTGGCTCGAGGAGGGCTAGGGCTTGTGTTGTGTTGGGGCAGCCCTCCCCCTCTATTTATGAGAGGGAGGGGAAGCCTTGGGAGGGTTGGGTTTGAATCCAAACCCAAACCCAAGTTGGATTGAGAGAAGGACTTGTTTCTTCTCCCACAATCCATTGTTCTAGTTTGACTTTTCAAACTTCCCGTTTGACTTTCAATTTAGAGCTTTATTTCTCTCTTGCAAATGCCAACACCAAGTGACCTAGGATATGATCCAATCATTCCACTTATCCATGACACATTCATGGACCATTCCCCTTCCGGTCCGATGAACCTTCTAGACCATTCTAGAACCTCTTCGATGAAATCATCAGAAACTTTCCCGAACTCCGAAATAGGAATTTCTTTATATGAATCTTATTCTCCGGACCATTCCGGATCTCCTCGTGATATCTCGGATCCCATCCGAGACTCCGAACAACATTCGGTATCCCTACTAACATTCCATATCTACTAAACAACATCGAATCCTTAAGTATGTCTCCCTACGGTTCGTGAATTACGCGGACATGACCGAGACACTTCTCCGATCAATAACCAATAGAGGAATCTAGAAATTCATTTGGCTCCCACATATTTCAACGATTACTTTGCGATCGAATGAACCACTTACATACTATACCAATTTCCCTTTGTCTCACGATAGTTTACTTATCCAAGGTTTTGATCGCCGGTATCTCTGCATACCTAGTTCAACCTCGTTACCGATAAGTACTCTTTTCTCATTCCCGCGATATGTGATCCCTTGTGAGCCAGTCACATGCTTGCAAGCTAATTGGATGACATTCCACCGAGAGGGCCTAGAGTATATCTATCTGTTATATGGATGGACAAATCCCACTCTTGATCCATGTGCCTCAACCCATACTTTCCGAACACTCAATGCCACCTTTATAGCCACCCAGTTACGGTGTGGTGTTTGATGTCATCAAAGTATCCTTCCGGTGATGGTGATTAGCATGATCTCATGGTCGAAGGAATTAGGTTACTATGTATCAGAAAGCTTATAGCAAACGAACTATTGAAAATGACTTGATCTTTATGCTACGCTTATCTATAGGAGTATGCCCATCATACCATTCTCCTAATGATATGATCTTGTTATTAATAACATCTCAATGTTCATGATCGAGAAACCACGATCATCTATTAATCAACAAGCTAGTATTACAAAGAGGCTTTACCAGGGACTCTGTAGCACCCCGGGTAAAACCACTACTAGAAAATCGCCTGCATTTATATTTGTGAATCATCATCATATCTGCATGCATGTTTTAACTAAAACTATTTTGGAAAGCCCCTCTTTGTTTCTAGATATTCCCCATCTTCATTTCAAATATAAAACCCCGGTGTTTCTGGATGTCTCTATTTGTCAAAACCCTATTTGTAAATGTTTTTATTTTAAAAGAAATAAAATAAATAAATAAATATAAAATATTTTTTCGGGGAGGCAGCCGCAGGCCAGGCCCGAAAGCCCAGCCCGTAGCCACCTACTACCCGACCAAACCCTAGCTATCCTACATAACCCTAATCTATACCTGCTCTATCCAATTCCCCACCCCACACTTCCCAGCAGCCGCCGCCACGCCCCAGGGCCACCTGCCCGATTGCACCCAATCCCCATACGAGCTGCCTACGACCCACCCTCTCTTTCTCTCGATCAAACCAACCCGCTGGCACGCACGTCGCATTGGCCGGGCCCACCCCGACTCGTGTCCTCTCCACGCGACCAACTCCCCATTCCCGATGCTCCCCACCTCGTGCCGCCTCCCCTCGATCTCCTCCGCCGCCAGGCCGCGAGCCTGAGCCACCCAGGCAGCCTCAGCGCGTCGCCACACCGCCCTGCTCGTCTCCTCCTCATCCCGCGTCGCCACCTACCCCAGGCCGCACGCGGGGCTCGCCTTCCCCGACCCCGTCTTCCCCTGCAGGACCCCTCCGCCAGGAGCAAGGCTCCTCCCTGACCTCTTCCCCCGCCTCTGGCCGCAGTCGTGCCGTCCTCCTCCACCTCGTTGTGTCCCTGCCCTCCTCCCGCGAGCTCTCCCTCCTCCCTGGCCTCGCCCAGTTCGCCGGCCCCGCAGCCCTTCGCCGTCGTCGACCGCCACCTCTTCGCGCTGGCCCCTGCAAGCCCTCGACCAGGCCACCACCTCCCTCTTCCGGCCCTCTCCCTGCTGCAGGCGCTTGCCCCGCCGCCTCCTCTCCGCTCTGCGGGCTCCACGCCCAGCATTCCTACCCCGCCTCCGCGCGAGCAGCGCCTCTGTGGCCGTCTTCCGCCGTCCCTCCTCCCAGCGGCGCCTCGGGTCGGTCTCCCCTGCAAGGCTCGCCAGCGCAACCCGCCTCCTCGACGCGCTCGGGCACCCCTGTCCCCGTCGCCTCCTCCTCTGGATCGAGCTCCGCCCTTGCGAGATCCCTGCCGTGCAGCCAGCGTGGCCAACATCCTAGGAAGCTTTGTGCTACACCCCCTATGACCCGCGGGTGGAGGCCACAGGGACATCCCTATAGTATGCAGGTAGTCTGTGTTCTGCGGGACCTTGCATGTCTCCTTGGTGTACACCATGCCCACATAATGAATTACGACAATGGTTTGTACAAACCGTTAGATGCCAGAACTATCGTGGGACGATGAGGGTTCCCACCCATATGCTGCATATCCTCTACGAATTACCAATTAATATGCACGCTACGAGGATAACAGCCACGACCTGCACATCTGGCTTCATGCGAGAGGAAGAAGATAAAGCTGACTTCTCTGTCCCATTCCAAATCTCATGGCTAACGCATAATATACGGCGCTAGAATCACTGATGTCAGGGGTTATTAAGTCCCTACTTGATCATCATTGTTGCAAATAGAACCCTAAGTTCTATTTCTCCATTATATCACCACTTAGAATGATATCTATGATTTCTTTATTTGTGAAAATAATATTTTCTTTCTTTTATAATATATATGATAACACACAATTTGCAAATACTTTGATAAAGACTCTTCAAAGGACATGAGCAAGTGATGAACTTGCCTTGTGATGGAAAGGTAGTGAAGTCTGATGCTTGCACTAGACCTTGAGCTTCTATGTCTACAAAAATATCATTATTGCCCAGTAAGGACAATATTTAAAGAAGCAAAATGATTATGCAATAATGTAATGCATCATTTAACTTGATATGCATTCACTCAATTATTATAAAGAGTTCTTTTTTAATAATAAAGGACATATATTGAATTATTTTATTTTATTTCCCTTTTATTTGACTTTTATTGATTTAATAATTCTTTTAGGAATTATCACTTAAACATCAAAAAAAATTATTAAATATTATTTAGTATTTTTCAAAAATACTACAATATTAATATATAATGAAAGTTATTTTTATTTATTTTTATCATCTTTCAATAATTTTGTAAACTTCCATAAGGAATATATAAATTACAAAATTCTTAATAAAATTTAAATGTTTAACATTTTACATCTTAATTTATTTGGATAGTGTGGATTATTGTGAATCCAAAAATGTTTTATTTATAATTTTTGGACTTTTATTTTATTTTCTAGTATTTAATTAAGTTCAGGGGTATTTTGGTCTTTTTCTATTTATTAGAACATGCCTTAAAAGATTTCTGGGTTGGCTTAATCTTATTGGGCCCTAGTGGCCCATTAGACATAGTCAAAATCGCCACCCCGAAAGGGTCTGGCCCAACTCAGCCCACTCCTCTGCTGCCTCTCTCCCTCGAGCTCATTCCTCTCCTCCTCTGACCTTGACCCCGTGGTCGGTGATGTCGCCGCCGGCGATTCCCGCCGTCATGGGCCGTTCTGGTCGCTGCCGTGGTGTAGTAGGAGGTTATCGACTAGGCCCATCCTTTCTATCCAACTGGATTTGAGTATGGGGCTCTCGTCCGACGGATCGATGTTTTCCCGAACCCTAGGGTTTGGGGGTTGGCGTGGATTTTGATGCTGCCACCGCCGTCATGCGTCGTGGTGATTCGCCTCTCCTCTATGTGTTGGAGATATGCCCTAGAGGCAATAATAAATATAGTTATTATTATATCTTTGTGTTTATGATAAATGTTTACATTCATGCTATAATAGTATTAACAAGGAAACATTAATACTTGTGTGATTTGTAAACTTAATTTGTAGTCCCTAGTAAAGCCTCTATATAATACTAGCTTGTTGGTTAATAGATGATTGTGGTTTCCCTATCATGAACATTGAGATGTTATTAACAACAAGATCATATCGTTAGGAGAATGATATGGTGGACATACTCCTATAGATAAGCGTAGCATAAAGATCAAGTCATTTTAATAGTTCAATTGCTATATGCTTTCTGATACATAGTAATCTAATTCCTTCGACCATGAGGTCATGCATATCACCTTTACCGGATGGATACTTTGATGACATCAAACACCACACCGTAACTGGGTGGCTATAAAGGTGGCATTGAGTGTTCAGAAAGTATTGGTTGAAACACATGGATCAAGAGTGGGATTTGTCCATCCATATGACGGATAGATATACTCTGGGCCCTCTCGGTGAAATGTCATCCAATTAGCTTGCAAGCATGTGACTGCCTCACAAGGGATCACATATCACGGGAACGAGAAAAGAGTACTTATCGGTAACGAGGTTGAACTAGGTATGCAGAGATACCGACGATCATAACCTCGGATAAGTAAACTGTCGTGAGACAAAGGGAAATTGATATCGTATGTAAATGGTTCATTCGATCGCAAAGTAATCGTAGAAATATGTGGGAGCCATATGAATTTCCAGATTCCTCTATTGGTTATTGATCGGAGAAGTGTCTCGATCATGTCCGCATAATTCACGAACCGTAGGGAGACACACTTAAGGATTCGACGTTGTTTGAGTAGTTATGGAATGATGAGAAAGAGTCCGAATGTTGTTCGGAGTCTCGAATGGGATTCGGGATATCACGAGGAGATCCGGAATGGTCCGGAGAATAAGATTCATATAAGGAAAGTCCCGTTTCGGAGTTGGAGAATGGTTCCGGTGTTTTCATCGGGAATGTTCTAGAAGGTTCCGGAATGTCCGGCACTCCGGGGGGAAGGGCACATGAATGTGTTATATCAAGTTGGTATGATTGCATCATGTATTCGGTGTCATCGCTGATCAAAATAGAGGGTTTATTCAAATCCTAGTTTGAAAAGTCAAACGGCTAGTTTGAAAGTCAAACGGCAGTTTTTGGAAAGAGGAGGAGGAGCGGGAAACCGAGTTGGGGAGGAGTTCCCTCCTCCAACCGCTGGCCCACCTCCAAGACGAGTTGGGGAGGGAGTCCTCTCCCTCCCCTTGGCCGGCCGGCCCCTCCACCTATATAAGGAGGGGCAGGGCTCCCTCCTAGAGACACACAAGATCCTCTCCTCTAAACCCTAGCCACCGGCGCCGCCACCTCCACTGCCGCCGCCGCCGACCTAGGTCAAGCCGCCGCCGCCTAGCAACCCTAGCCGCCGGCCAAGCTTCCTCCTCGGCGTGTCTAAACCCTAGATCGTCGAGAAACTCTCTCATACACCACCATACTCGCTCCGGCTTAAGGCGAAGCCCTGCGAGATCTCCCCTCTACTTCCGGTACCACGCGGTTGTGCTGCCGGAATCGCGAGGAGAGTGCTACAACCTCCGCTGCCTACTGGGACAAGGGAGAGGAAGGTCTTCGTCGAGTACCGAACGTGTGACCGACTGCGGGAGCGCTGCCGGAACGCAGCGCCAGAAGGATCGTCTACGCGATCTTGAGATCGGGAAGAGTACGACTACATCACCCACGAGAATCCGCTCTCGTTAAACACTTTGGAATCTTCGAGGGCGAGTTATTCCATCGACTCGTTGCTACAATCTAGTAGATAGATCTTGGCTTGTTTGTTTGTATGCGATAGAAAATTTTTGTTTTCCATGCTACGAAACCCTACACTATGCGTGTTCATGGTCGCCGCCGTGGCGTCGTATGGGTTGCAGCGCCCCTCCTGGGGTGCTCCCCATGCCGCCATGGTCGTCGGCCACCTCTGCTTCCTCTTCTAGTCTTCAACGAGGACCATTGGTGAGTTCTGTTCCTTCCCCTAGTGCTCTCTACGCTCGCTGATCCTATGCTAGATGTTGGCAGTGACCTCTCTGGTTACTGTCTTGTCCTGATTAAGATGATTTATTCCATTTAGGGTTCTTATCCTGTGGTTAATCATATACTGGATGAATTAGATCATGTGTGTATGGTCTGTAAGCATGCTAAATGGTTATTAGCCCGAGGCTTGTTGCTTGAGATGAATTATAATGGTTCTGGTGGCTTATTAGATGATTTTATGCTTGGTTTGCATATGATTCAGATGGTATAGTTGCTTTGGAACCAATGCTTGGTAAAGTCAGTGGCTTGATAACTTTCCACTGTCATTTCTTGGTTTATGATCATGATTATGGTGTGATGAAACTACTGTCTTAGTGCTGTTGGCTTGAGAATTAATGATCTCAAACAGTGAAGATTAACATAGGAATATCCTAATATGATTCTTGTATTAACAGGAAAATGATTAGTAATTTAACTGATTAAATCTATGATGACTGAATGTTTATCTTGATTCATGTAGAATTGTTCTTGTGACACCATCTTGGTATGGCACACAAGATTGATTCCAATCCATTGATTGGATTGATTTAAGCTTAAGACAAGCTTGGCTTTAAAAGATAAATGAAAATGTTCTTTTCTGAAATCCCTAAGACCAATGATGTTGGTCTGAGGCTTAGGGGTTTAGGCCTTATCTAGTGGATTCATATAGATAGACCTGGTAGTGGTACCAGCTATTATTTCTTGAATCAAATCTTGGAGAAAAATGATAGTAGGCTTGATCATTATATGGATCCAAAAGATTAGCTTCTAAGGTGCTACCCTTATCTTAGGGATGTGCCTAGAATTTAAATCTTAGCTATATTTGTGCTTGAATTGAAATATATAGCTTGACAACCAAATCAATGATGTTGTTCTGAATCTTGGTTGGATCCTTGTACTTTGTTGTTTGCTTTTAAAGTTTAAAATCTCAATGATGGATTCACCCCACTTGGGTGTTTTCTGAGAGTTTGTTTCATAAAAAACACATGCTTCTGTCTAGATAATATGATTAGATCATGTGAAGGTTTTATGATACTCACCACAAAAACTAATGATTAAGATGTTAGTTGATGAGGTTGATCTTGATTTGTTGAGATCCTGTGCTTGACCTGGAGCTAGCCTGCTCCTCCTAGATCCTGTACTTGATCTTGCTGTCCACCTGATCCTTTCCCCCTCCTTATGTCACCATCCTGGTGATGAGATCTTGGCTTTGGTTGGTTTGGTTGCTGGCTGTTGTGCTTGGTTTAGCTGCTGGCTGTTCTTGTGTGTGAGCAGTGAAGAGATGCACTAGTGCCTCTCCACGGCTGTGCTGATGGTTTTGTGTGTTGGAGCTGTGCTGTGAAGCTGATAGCACATCACATGCAATTAGGTGTGTGTCCTACTTGTGTGCTTGCTGTGCACTTGTGGATATGCTTTGGACTTGAGAGTTACTTTGATCTGATTACTTTTACCTAGCTGGTGAAACTTACCCCTCCTTGCTGTCAATTTGACCCTTTGGCTTAAAATTTATGAAAGATAGATTCTTTCGTATTGGTGAAACTTGCCCCTTTTATAAATTTCTCAATGATGAAACTTGTTCAGTGCACCTCACTGACATGTCCGAGAGTAAAACAATTCTAACCCTAACTTTTATTATTGTTTTGTTAGTGTTTGTCTTGCAGGTACAGATTTGAAGATGAAGATTTTAGTTTAGGTTTTTCTTTATAGGATAGTTAATGTAATCTTCTTTATTCTTTTGTAATTTTTATTTTATTATTTTGTAATCTTCATTTTATTCTTTTGTAATAAGGATTATATGATTTTCAATAAAGAAATATTCTTATTCTTTATTCATTTGTTATTGTGAAGTTTGGAGATGATTTCAATAAGTTACATTTTTGTAACTTGTTTATGAATTGAAAATATGAAATAAGTTTTCCATATTCTTAATTGTTTTCTTTTGAATAAAATTTGAGTTATAATAATTACTCTTAATTAAATCAAGATTCAAACCTTATTCCTAATTCATTTGAATTATAATTCAAACACTCAAGTTTAAAATTCAAATTCACTTTCCAAAACACATAATTCCACAAAGATCATATCAAAGTCTATAGCAATCATCCTTTAAGACTAAACCTAATCTCAAAGTATGAAAGAAACCTTGATCACTTTAGGTTTTTATTTGGCGAAAATTTTATCCACATTTTCACAGATGAATGCATGCAACATTCCAAATTCCGAAATCTACCCTTCGTTAGTTCCTAAATGCTGGGATGTTACATGTATCTTGTTACTATATACTATTATGATCACACGTTATTTCACACACACTCACAGGCCTTAATATGAAGCACAAGTGTGAAACTTATCTAAAAAGAACAACACATTCCAAAGAAACCAATATCCAAACCCTAGAATGACGTTATTCCCGGGATTCGAGTTTATGAAATTGCATTTCATTGCTTATGCATAATAGCATCTTGCTTCTTTAAACATTAGTCCTTACCGGACTAATGATGTTGTTTTTAGATATTGGATCTTATATTGTCTCGAAGACCGTGAGTGCATAATCTTGCAATCACAAAAGGCAAGTTCACACTTGCTCATGTCCTTTGGTTATTTTCTATAAAGTATTTTGCAAATCCAGTGTTGTCATCACCTGCATATGAAAAAGTTCAAAAAACACTATTTTTATAATAATGTGATTATAGGTTATTTACCATGAGGTAATAACCTACTATAAAAGTTCCGGTGGTAAAGGAACATATTATCTAGGACTTAACAACCAATGTTGCTAGTGATTCTTGCGCCATATATCACGCGTTAACCATGAGATATGGAATGGGACAGAGAAGTCAGCTGTATCTTCTTCCTCTCGCATGTAGCCGGATGTGCAGGTCGTGGCTGTTACCCTCGTAGCGTGCATATTAATTGGTAATTCGTAGAGGATATGCAGCATATGGGTGGGAGGCCTCAACGCCCCACGATAGTTCTGGCATCTGACGGTCTGTACTAACCATTGCTGTAATTCAATGTAGGGGTTCGTAGCATGGAAAACAAAAATTTTCTATCGCATACAAACAAACAAGCCAAGATCTATCTACTAGATTGCAGCAACGAGTCGATGGAGTAACTCACCCTCGAAGATTCCAAAGCGGTTAACGAGAGCAGATTCTCGTGGGTGATGTAGTCGTACTCTTTCCGATCTCAAGATCGCGTAGACGATCCTTCCGACGCTGCGTTCCGGCAGCGCTTCCGCAGTCGGTCACACGTTCGGTACTCGACGAAGACCTTCCTCTCCCTTGTTCCAGCAGGCAGCGGAGGTTGTAGCACTCTCCTCGCGATTCCGGCAGCACAACGGCGTGGTACCGGAAGTAGAGGGGAGATCTCGCAGGGCTTCGCCTTAAGCCGGAGCGAGTATGGTGGAGTATGAGAGAGAGCTATTAGTGGTCTAGAGATTAGACACACCAATTAGAAGGCTCTAAACCGCAGGCTAAAGCAATTAGAAGCTCTAAACCAAAACGGCTCTAAACCGGAGATTAGAGGATAGGAACTTGTGTGTCTAGAGGAGGAGGCCCTGCCCCTCCTTTTATAGGTGGGAGGGGCGGCCAAGGGGAGGGGAGTCCCTCCCCAAGTCGGCCTTGGTTGGCGCGCCGGCTTGGAGGGACTCCTCCCCCAAGTCGGTTCCAACCACCTCTTGCTTGTTTCCCACAGTTTCCTGTTTTAGCCGTTTGACTTTCAAACTGGTCGTTTGACTTTTCTGTTTGGGATTCAATTTAATCCTTTATTTGGAACAGCGAGAACACTTAGTACATGATGCAATCATTCCAATATGCAATGACACATTCATGTACCCTCCCCCCCCCCCCCCGGAGTGCCGGACAATCCGGAACCTTCTAGAACATTCCCGATGAAAACACCGGAATCATTTCCGAACTCCGAAACGGGACTTTACTTATATAAATCTTATTCTCCGGACCATTCCGGATCACCTCGTGATATCCCGGATCCCATCCGAGACTCCGAACAACATTCGGTCTCTTTCTCATAATACCATAACTACTCAAACAACGTCGAATCCTTAAGTGTGTCTCCCTACGGTTCGTGAATTATGCGGACATGATCGAGACACTTCTCTGAACAATAACCAATAGAGGAATCTGGAAATTCATATGGCTCCCACATATTTCTACGATTACTTTGCGATCGAATGAACCACTTACATACGATACCAATTTCCCTTTGTCTCACGATAGTTTACTTATCCGAGGTTATGATCGTCGGTATCTCTGCATACCTAGTTCAACCTCGTTACTGATAAGTACTCTTTTCTCGTTCCCGTGATATGTGATCCCTTGTGAACCAGTCACATGCTTGCAAGCTAATTGGATGACATTCCACCGAGAGGGCCCAGAGTATATATATCCGTCATATGGATGGACAAATCCCACTCTTGATCCATGTGTTTCAACCAATACTTTCCGAACACTCAATGCCACCTTTATAGCCACCCAGTTACGGTGTGGTGTTTGATGTCATCAAAGCATCCATCCGGTAAAGGTGATATGCATGATCTCATGGTCGAAGGAATCAGGTTACTATGTATCAGAAAGCATATAGCAATTGAACTATTTAAATGACTTGATCTTTATACTATGCTTATCTATAGGAGTATGTCCATCACATCATTCTCCTAATGATATGATCCTGTTGTTAATAACATCTCTATGTTCATGATCAGGAAACCATGATCATATATTAACCAACAAGCTAGTTTAACAAGAGGCTTTACTAGGGACTCTTATTTTAGTTTACAAATCACACAAGTATTAATGTTTCCGGTTAATACAATTATAGCATGGTATGTAAACATTTATCATAAGTGTGAAGATATGATAATAACCACTTTATTATTGCCTCTTGGGCATATCTCCAACAGTCTCCCACTTGCACTAGAGTCAATAATCTAGTTTCAAACCTTTGTGTATTCAACACCTATGGTTTCCGGTGTTGTATGTACACGATTGCTAGTGGTCAACTGATCTCCGGATCTGACACTTCCAGGTCCGTGTGTAATTGCATGTCTTTGCGTCTCTACGCATCACTCATTCTCTAATGAAATGGCTTTGTATAAATTTGGTCTTTCGGTGTGACCTTTAGCTCTTTGGGGTTAAAGCATGTTCATAATATTGT
This sequence comes from Avena sativa, assembly GCA_916181665.1. NCBI lineage: Eukaryota > Viridiplantae > Streptophyta > Magnoliopsida > Poales > Poaceae > Avena > Avena sativa. The sequence goes on from OV702283.1 coordinate 199,738,313, forward strand.
CGCACAATATATCTTCATAGTATTATCCCACTGTGAACTACACCTAGTTTGATAACAAACTACTTGACACAAATGCCCTCTTTTGCTGCTAAAATAGCAGTCATATACTTAGCCTTTTGTTGTAGTATCTGTCACAATGTCTTAACTTTGGAACTCATCCAAATCCATTATGGAACTCACTTTCCATTATATTGTGCCACCCTTAGTTTAGATTGAGATAAACTTAATTTGTACTTTTGTGACAAAACTAGTATCAATGTAGTACTTTTACAATGAACTAACCATCTATTTGTCACTTCTACAAATATTATACTCTTAGTTCTTCCAAAAGATCATAAGAATATCCTTACTATTGTCCAATGATCATCTTACGAATCATTCTGGTATATGCTCACAACATTTAGAGCATAGGACATATCTGGATTTGTACATATCACAGTATGATTGATATAAATACTCTTTGTGATTTCATACATCAAGTATCAATCTATACTTGATTATTTGTTTCACTTTACCAAATGTCAATACACTTGAATATATCATCAACATTGAACTCTTTCAATCCTTTCCGTGCGACAAGAACCTTTCTTGTAGTTTCTATATTGAACTCATTCAATATCTCGTCTATGTACTTCTGGCACAACCATATTAGCGTCTATTGATGCCAAATATTTAGGTTTTGCCTAAGTCTTTCATCGGGATGAAATTCTTAATATGTGTTAATAAAAGATACATTATTTCCAATCAACAATATGTCTTCCACATAATGTATTAGAAACATGTCTTAGCGCTCCCACTTAATTTCTTGCAAAGGCAAGCATCTCCATCGTCTCTGATGAACTTTTAAACTCCTTTAACAGTTTCATCACAGTGAAGATTCCAACTCCGCGATGCTCACTTTAACCATTGAAGTTTGCATATACTTTTAGCATCCTTTTGAATTAACAAAACCCTATGGACCGTGTTATGCACATGTCCTAGGTAACGATTCTATTAGAAGAACTTGTTTTGTTTATTCAACTACCATATAACAAATTATATGTAGTGGTTGCTACATTAATCCGTCTAGACTAAATATCACTATGAAAGATCAAATCTTGTCATAGTCAACCTTTGAACATTTTGTGAACTCTTTCCCAACATGTCGACTATTTCATAGATGTAAAACATCCATGTCTATTTCTTTATAGATCCAGACACAACTGTAAGGTCTTACACCTTTCTCGAGGGTCCTTCAAGTTCAAAACTTGATTTCTGGTGTATGGAACTATCACGGATTTTATGGCTTCAAGCCATTTGACGGAGTCAGGGCCCATCATCGCTTCTTTGCATGTAGTCGGTTCATTATTCTCAAATAATGATTCAACCCTCAAATCTTGGTATTTGATTGTTTACCCGATCTACTTGTTTCAATAGGAATTTAGATCTCCGTGACCACAACCTTTGAGGCACGTGAGCCATGAGCATTGTTGCTGCCTCCGGAACACTTTTCGGTGCTGCGCAACTTTGCACATATAGCTAAGGTTCTTTTAACCTTATCAAAGTTCTATTGTCCTCCCACTTTACTTTTCACGAAAAATTCCTTCTAAAAGAAACTTGACGTTCTAAGTGACAAACACTTTTTTCTCCGGTGTTATGGAGGAATATTTAACAAAGACAGGTTCATCCGACTTTGGTTGCAAACATCTTTCTTATGCATAGCATACCAATGTTTAAGAAAGGACAACTTGGGTTTTATCCCGAACCATAACATATGGTGTCATTTCAACGGATTATGATGGAGCTCTTTTCAGTGGAAAAACGGTAATCTCTAAAGCTTTTAATCTTTAAAATATAATGGCAGTTTTATGAATTATACCTTTGATCTTACCATGTCAAACAAGGTTTAATTACATATCTCGAATCCTCCATACTCTTATGGTGTTTCGGGAAATGCAAATCCACGGAACGATTCCTTAAATCTTAGGTATTATGCTAAACTCTGTAACTCAAATATCTTCCTTTATGATCTTATCATAAACTATTTATATTCTTGTTACAATGATTTTGCACTTCATCTCGAAAGTCTTTGAACTTTTCCAAATATTTCACACTTCATCCTTATTAAGTAAATATTCATATATTCACTCAAATTTTCGGAGAAGGCATATGAAGTTGAAATCCACCGCTCTTGACTGCACATAATGGACTTCGTACAACAATATGTACAAATTTCAATAAGCTAGTCTTTCGTTCCCTTTTGGCCTATGAACGAAGTTTCAATTATCTCTAGGAAAGTTTCACAAGCGTCATTTGATCAAAAATCAGAAGACTCCAAAATTCCATCCACATGGAGTTTCTTCATGTTTTCTTTCCATTATAATTTAAACGGCGATGTCACTTCCTAAGTGATCTTTCAATCAATTTGTCTTTCGACATTTTTAGCACTAGTTTTATGGATGTGATTTCTCCAACGAGATTTGTGAATCATCCATCTTTTATGGATTACAGCAATTATTTGAACAACCCTTTTGTTCTCATAATACCTGATAAAAAAAATCTTGAAGGCAAGCTTTGATGTTTAACGAGCAACACAATAACCCTTTATTTGTTCTCGATGAACATCATCACATATTCTTTTGCTAGTTACTTAGGCCATTGTAGTTCATGAATTGTGTTGTTTCGTATGACGATTCACACCAACAAATTCAGTATCAAATACTTGAGAACCACATTGTTTAATAAGAAAAGAATATAGCCATAACATGTATATCATCTATATACTTAAACTGAACAATTCTAGTCTTTTCTTTTCTGCCATATATTTATGAGATTCTCTTTCAATATTTCCTTTTCTGTTTGAAAGAATCTATCAATATCAACTTTGGAGTCATACATATGACATATAGTCCAAAGCGTGTATAATTAAATACCAATGTCTTTGGACTTGCACTTTGAAGTAGATCACCATCATCAAATATTTGGTGTTCTTTCAAATTCCTTTCTTTAGTAATCTCTTGGTGTAGTAAACATTTTACCTACATCAAATATTCACCCTTATCATGGAATTGTCCATGATCAAGCTACTGTTAGCTTGTAACGATGAATTTATGAGTATAATGTTGCTATCCAAAACCTTTTGGAGGATTAGGACAACAAGTGTCTCCAACCTTTTGCAAATTCTCATCAAATATGAGAACATGACTTTAGCCATATTATACTCTATCATGTTGCAACCAAAACTTCGTTTCAGATATCACAATATCTTCCACACATCATGGTTTCTGAAACAACTCTTTCAGATCCTAGATAACCTTGATATTAAGACAATCCTTTGAATATCAAGAATCATGGAAACAAACATGATACTAACACTTGGAATTGTTACTCTTGATTTAATACTAATTATTAAACTTCATGGAGTAACCGGAACTTACTGAAAGTTTGCAATAGGACTTTTAAACTTTAGATTAACACTTCAAAACAATACGATACCAGTTCGTAAAGTAACTAACCAGAATTCTATAGTTCTATCATCTCAATTATAACTAAGCGCAAGGTGGTAAACGGATGCCAATGACTACAACAACTATGCAATTTCACTTTGATTTAGTTTATGATAAATTGAGTTCTAATTAATAATTAAATTAATCTAGGTGAACTCCCACTCAAAACAATATCCCTCACATTGTTTTAGTGATCACACAAACCAAATCCACCACATCAAAACCGATCATCACGAGAGTTGATATAGCTTCAATGGCGAACAATCAACATGTTCATCATATCTACTATATGACTCATGCTCTACCTTTCGGTAGTCCGTGTTCCTGAGGCCATGTCTGTACATGCTAGGCTCGTCAAGATCAAACCTTAGTTTCTGCATGAGCAAATCTGGCTTGCTCACGTTGTATACACTTGCAGAATCTAACACACCCGATCATCACGTGGTGCTTCGAAACAACAAGCTTTAGCAACGGTGCTAACTAAGGGTGAACACTTTATGACTTGAAATTCATGTGCATGAGGGATCATCTTATAATGCTACCGTCGTCTACTAAGCAATACAAGATGCATAAAGGATTAACATCACATGCAATTCAATAATATGTGATATGATATGGCCTTTCTTCTTTGTGCTTCCGATCTCCATCTTCTAGCACGAACATGATCTCCATCATCACCGGCATTGCATCAAGGTCAATGACGCTTCTCCATGGTTGTCGTCCATCGGCTTCAACTATTACAACTACTTTGAATAGACACGCGGGTCTTAACATAAATTAAAGACAACCATATGGCTCCTGCCGGTTGCCAACTTACAATAAGGAACATTGCATACATCATATATAATCACAATCATGGCCATATCACATCACAGCACACCCCTGCAAAACAAAGTTAGACGCCTATACTTTCTTTGCATATTTTACGTGGTTTGGGGCTTTCAATAAGTGTCGTTCTAACTTACGAACAAGAACCACAACATTGATACTAGTATTGTTAATCACCCGTTGTAAATTGGATCTTAACTATGCTAGGAGAAACAGGCACCCGCAAAGCCACTTATGCATTACAAGTTGCATGTCAAGCGTGGAGCAGGTCTCATGAACGATGTCATGTAAGGTTAGCCCGGGCCGCTTCATCCCAACATACCGCAAGATGCAAAGTACACAAGAAGCAATCGACAATAAAAGCATCAACGCCCACAATGACCATTGTGTTCTACTCGTGCAACAGATCTACATATAGACACGGCTCTGATACCACTGTAGGGGTTCGTAGCATGGAAAACAAAAATTTTCTATCGCATACAAACAAACAAGCCAAGATCTATCTACTAGATTGCAGCAACGAGTCGATGGAATAACTCACCCTCGAAGATTCCAAAGCGGTTAACGAGAGCAGATTCTCGTGGGTGATGTAGTCGTACTCTTTCCGATCTCAAGATCGCGTAGACGATCCTTCCGGCGCTGCGTTCCGGCAGCGCTTCCGCAGTCGGTCACACGTTCGGTACTCGACGAAGACCTTCCTCTCCCTTGTTCCAGCAGGCAGCGGAGGTTGTAGCACTCTCCTCGCGATTCCGGCAGCACAACGGCGTGGTACCGGAAGTAGAGGGGAGATCTCGCAGGGCTTCGCCTTAAGCCGGAGCGAGTATGGTGGAGTATGAGAGAGAGCTATTAGTGGTCTAGAGATTAGACACACCAATTAGAAGGCTCTAAACCGCAGGCTAAAGCAATTAGAAGCTCTAAACCAAAACGGCTCTAAACCGGAGATTAGAGGATAGGAACTTGTGTGTCTAGAGGAGGAGGCCCTGCCCCTCCTTTTATAGGTGGGAGGGGCGGCCAAGGGGAGGGGAGTCCCTCCCCAAGTCATCCTTGGTTGGCGCGCCGGCTTGGAGGGACTCCTCCCCTAAGTCGGTTCCAAACACCTCTTGCTTGTTTCCCACAGTTTCCTGTTTTAGCCGTTTGACTTTCAAACTGGCCGTTTGACTTTTCTGTTTGGGATTCAATTTAATCCTTTATTTGGAACAGCGAGAACACTTAGTACATGATGAAATCATTCCAATATGCAATGACACATTCATGTACCCTCCCCCCCCCCCCCCCCGGAGTGCCGGACAATCCGGAACCTTCTAGAACATTTCCGATGAAAACACCGGAATCATTTCCGAACTCCGAAACGGGACTTTCCTTATATGAATCTTATTCTTCGGACCATTTCGGATCACCTCGTGATATCCCGGATCCCATCCGAGACTCCGAACAACATTCGGTCTCTTTCTCATAATACCATAACTACTCAAACAACGTCGAATCCTTAAGTGTGTCTCCCTACGGTTCGTGAATTATGCGGACATGATCGAGACACTTCTCCGAACAATAACCAATAGAGGAATCTGGAAATTCATATGGCTCCCACATATTTCTACGATTACTTTGCGATCGAATGAACCACTTACATACGATACCAATTTCCCTTTGTCTCACGATAATTTACTTATCCGAGGTTATGATCGTCGGTATCTCTGCATACCTAGTTCAACCTCGTTACCGATAAGTACTCTTTTCTCGTTCCCGTGATATGTGATCCCTTGTGAACCAGTCACATGCTTGCAAGCTAATTGGATGACATTCCACCGAGAGGGCCCAGAGTATATCTATCCGTCATATGGATGGACAAATCCCACTCTTGATCCATGTGTTTCAACCAATACTTTCCGAACACTCAATGCCACCTTTATAGCCACCCAGTTACGGTGTGGTGTTTGATGTCATCAAAGCATCCATCCGGTAAAGGTGATATGCATGATCTCATGGTCGAAGGAATCAGGTTACTATGTATCAGAAAGCATATAGCAATTGAACTATTTAAATGACTTGATCTTTATGCTATGCTTATCTATAGGAGTATGTCCATCACATCATTCTCCTAATGATATGATCCTGTTGTTAATAACATCTCTATGTTCATGATCAGGAAACCATGATCATATATTAACCAACAAGCTAGTTTAACAAGAGGCTTTACTAGGGACTCTTATTTTAGTTTACAAATCACACAAGTATTAATGTTTCCGGTTAATACAATTATAGCATGGTATTTAAACATTTATCATAAGTGTGAAGATATGATAATAACCACTTTATTATTGCTTCTTGGGCATATCTCCAACATTCAATGGGTGGGCATGGTGTACACCAAGGACACATGCGGGGTTGCGAAGGGGGCAGTGATTGGCTTGGATCTTATACTGGGCCCCATACCAAGGAAGTATGGACAAGGTCATGTCTTGGTTGTGCAACAAGGCTAAGGTCTCTCATGGGTAAAGTAACGCACCTCTGCAGAGTGTAAGAACTGTAACTTGTTACTCCCTGTTTCGGAAAGGAGCTACGAACGTGGCAGGAAAGGAACTCCACGAAAGTTCTAGTAAACCTGTGAAGGCTGACGGGCGTAGCTTTTCAGAATAAAAGCAATCTTTGAAGAAATGTTTACGAAAACCTGCATTGCCTACGACCTATGGTCTATGGCTGTAGATTTAGTGCATCAAACACTCATTTTCTAGTGAACTTGCTGAGTACACTCATACTCAACGTATCTTATTAACCCTTACTAGATTCTGAAGCCAATACAGACGATGTCTACATCAAGTTATGCTCCCGGAATCATCACCAGAAGCTAAAGTTCTTCAATGAAGTCAAGAAAGTCAACATATACATCAACTCAAGTGAAGACGAAGTTGATGATTAGATAGGAATATAATCTCTAGCCATTGAACCTACTCTTGTAGGGTATTGCAATAACAGCAATGCAAGCCTCAATAGTTTAGATACTAGTCTATTAGTATATTAGATTTGAGTTGATTATTTGTGATTCTTCTTTATAATAAGTTTCTTTCTCTCTCTTTAACCTAGAGTGTTCTCTGGATCTTATGTAAAGAGTCGAGTTGTAACCTATAGTCATGTCTTGGACCTGCTGTGTTTCTGTTGTACCACTCTGAGGGATGTAATACTAGTGAACGGTATTTCATTGGTTTTATGTCAACGACTATAGTGTACTACATCATGCAGTGGTATGCTGGGTCACCGCAGTTGCCTCCCTTTTCTAGAATACTAGTGGTACTCTTGTTAAATGGAGATTCGTTGCCTCCCGTTTCTAGAATACTAGTGGTAATCTTGTTAATGTTGGTACTCTAATTGCTAATATTGGTTGATTACTCTAATTGCTACAAACGTGATGTAGCTTTGGCATTGCAGCTCAAATTGTTCAAATTAAAATTATGAAAGAACCCTTAAAGCATCTCCACTCGTTGGGCGAACCCAGGCAGAAATCCGGACCAAACTTTGGCTGGATGAAAGGCTTGGGTACGCCGACTTTCCCACTCGCGTACCCAACCCGAGTTTCCGGGACGCCCGTTTCCGCTCAAATTCGGCTCAAGTTCGTCCAGATTTCGGCATAGTTCGGCATACCATGAATATAGAACATTTTACGGGCAAAGTTTGGCAAAATTTTAAACATAGTTCGGCCTGCAGTGAAAATACAACATATTTCGGCCAAGTTCGGTCAGCTCATGCTCAGCATCTACGTGTTGCCCCTACGTATCCATAGGTGCTCAACAAGATCATCCTACAGCTGTTGATATACCGCCGGATCTCGGATCTCCTGACGCATGGTGATGAATGCAGCCCAGGTTGGAGGCATCTGATGATTAGGCTCGGCAAGAGGACCATGTCTGTAGTATGGCTCATTCTGCTCGAGCAAACTCAGTGGATCCTTCCTCTCATCCTCAATGATCATGTTGTGCAAGACCACACAACAGTTCATCACTTCCCACATCTGATCTTTCGACCAGGTCATAGCAGGGAACCAGACAACTGCAAACCTCTGCTGGAGCACACCGATGCCCGCTCCACGTCCTTCCTGCAAGCTTCCAGTTCCTTGGCAAAGTGAGAATGCTTGGGGAGCATTGGGTTTGACATAGTCTTCACAAATGTTAGCCATCTTGGATAGATGCCATCTGCTAGATAGTATCCCTTGTTGTAGTGGTGCCCGCTGATCTCAAATTCCACAGGGGGAGCATGACCCTCAACAAGCTTGGAAAAGACAGTTGAGGAGTTGAGGGTGTTGATGTCGTTGTTCGATCCTGCCATGCCAAAGAAGGAGTGCCAGATCCAAAGATCATGTGTAGCAACCGCCTCAAGTATCACAATGCAACCTCCTTTGTGGCATTTGTACATTCCTTGCCATGCAAATGGACAGTTCTTCCACCCCCAATGCATGCAATCTATGCTTCCAAGCATACCAGGAAATCCTCTACTTTCATTGACCGCGATGATACGAGCAGTGTCTTCAGCAGTGGGTGATCTCAAGTACTGTTTTCCAAACACTGCAATCACTGCTCTGCAGAACCTGTACAAGCAATCGATGGCGATTAACTCGGCCATGCGGAGATAGTCATCGGCACTGTCAGCCGGCGCTCCATATGCAAGCAACCTCATCGCCACGGTGCACTTCTGAAGTGAGGAAAACCCAACCAAGCCGGTGTAGTCCTTCTTGCAAATGAAATAGGGGTCGAACTCTCGGATGGCATGCATGATCTTGAGGAAGAGCTTCCGGCTCATGCTGAAACAACGGCGAAACACGTCCTCTCCATGGAGCGGCTGGTCGGGGAAGTAGTCGGCGTACAACAAGCAGTAGCCCTCTATCATTCGCCTCGCCTTGCACTTCCGGCGACCCGACGCCGAACCACCGCGCTTCGGCTTCGCCATCTATAGGTACAGCTGGGCGAGCGAGGCGAGGATCTCCATGTGCTCTTCACCTTCGGCGACCTGGCGCTCTCCTCCTCCAGCAATACGGCGAGTATCTCCTAATCGTCGGAGTCCATGGCGAGTATCTCCTCGTTGTCGGAGTCCATGGCCGAACTGGCGAAACGCCGAACACTTGGCGGGCGTGGTGGTGGAAGCACTCAGCGAAGCAGAGCTACGGCGAAGTTCAGGCGGCGAAAGCGGCGACAGAGAGGGCTAGGGAGTGGGTGACAACTATGGCGAGCATATCTAGAGATGTGGGCATGTCTCGGCGTGGAGGAGCTCCGCCGGCGAAGTCATGGCGACAGAGGCGCTAGGAGCTCTTCGCCGCAGTCTGGGCGAGTGGAGTGGGGGAGAGAATGGGACTGTCTCGCCGACAGAGCTGGTCCACGCCCATTTTCGCTGCGTCCGACGTTCCCAGGATCCTGGGTACGACATGGAAAGTTCGGACCAAAGTTCGCCCAAATCCAGACGAAAACTGTTTCCTGATTACGCGACTGAGCCGATTTTTGGCGTCCGGACCTAAATTCGGCGTCCGAATCGGCGTCCGGGGTAGGCGAGTGGAAATGCTCTTATAGACATTTACAAGTGTGTGGTTTGGTATGTATATGTCATGTTTATTCAGCTGGCTTCAGAAAAGTACAAGATTATGCAAGATTTTGAAGACATGAAGATTTGCTTGTTTTCGTGATCACTGGAGACAGTTTATGTATCTCACCATGTACTATTCGGTACTATAAATATATCAGGTACTAATTGTCGAAAAAAAACACAATCTTGGCTTGAACTTGCAGGTGACAAAATGATCAAAAGTACAGAACACAAACAGGCTTGACAGAGACATCAGTGGTCCTGAATCCTGACGATATCATCCAGAATCAAACTTAGAAATCTACCCTTCAAGGCTCTTCTTGTATAGAAGCAAAAACATACTTGGTGCCCTCAATCCCAAAAACCTTGAACAAACCCTGCACAAGATGGTAATGGTTGTCCGTGGTGTGACCCTGCAGTTCGTTTCAACGATAGTACATCAAAATGTGAGGGTACAGAAAACTCGGAATACTCACCGCCGCAGATGATGGATCATGGTTGCAGCAGAAGATCAGATGCTCTTCATGGGTTTCTGCGAGTGGTCCCTGCGGCGTGTCTTCACAAGTGAGGTCTCCAGCTCCTGCAGGAGAAACAATGTAAGATGAGAAACTGTCAAAAGTATAGCCCCAAAGTATATCCTATTTGCATCTGCTTGCGAATTTACAGAAAAAATATGGCAGCACATCTTCAGATACCGACCAGGTATAAGAATCATGACCATTGGTTTGCATCCTCGTTATCCAATTCAAACAGCATGAACTATCCTAAGAATTGTAATAAATGCATTGTACAGAACATTTATCTGTAATTTTACTTTTTATTTCGGTATGTCCACTAAACATGGAAAACCAAAGATTAGATTGTCTCACTAGCAGTGGAGATTGTTAATGAAAAGATGCGGTGTGGATAGTCTTACCTCTGTAATTATCCAAACTATTAGTTTCCACCAACATAGGAGGGTGTTTCCTGGTCCCACTAATTATTTAAAGCACCTCTAGTTTGCAGTTATTGACGTATATTCACCATGGTAGCTAGAGCAATCTGGTACCCCACTATGGTACCTTTTTTTTTTACTTTGCATTATCTGATACAAGTTTCCTTGATCTTGCAACAACACGGGATCCTAAATTCATCACCTAGCATCTCCAAACCTGCCACTGGCAGCATTACAAAACCCAGAGAAAAAACACAATCTCCGTCGAGTTGCTGTTGGGATTTGGAAGTTGGAACCCTGCTAGTAGCACATTTATAAGCTGTATAATCACCAAATAATGCCAAGCTCCCTAAATAATAGGAAGATCAAGCCCTCCGAGGAGTTAGACCTTTTCAGAGAGAAAAATTCTTAATTTCATATGGCAAATCACTGTAACTCGTCCATCTTGACTGCTAACTTAAATACCTAATCATTTAAAGTTTCTGTATTATGATTCTTAACATTATAGACCATTTTGTTAGTGATATATTTATGTTGGCCTTTGGCCTCCTGCATATTGGCCTTTTGGCTCCCACATGTACATGTATATATATGAGGCCTTTTGCCTCCTTGGAATACAAGTAGCTATTCTCCTGGCATGGTATCATAAGCTAAGTTTTTTTTCCCACAATCCTCTGGATGTGCAACTCATCCTCTCCCTAACCAATCTCTTGGTCTGTTTCCCGATTCCCTTGTCGTAGATCAAATTCTCCATGGTCTCGACTGATTATCTTCGACTGGGACAGTTTATCTTCCGCGGAGCCGCTGCCGCCTGCTGCCCGGCCGACGGGGCTGACTATTCGGGCACAACTGCCCAGCCTGCCGTGGGCTTTGGTTGCTGCCCGTCATTCCCCTGCTAGTCTCGTGGACCTCCGTCGCCCTCACCGGCTTGATTCCGGCGTCTTCAGGTTGTGGCCGTGGCCATCTTCCTGGTCGAGGTCGCTGCCTGACATCTCCTGCTAGCCTCGTGGCCCTCCGCCGGCTCGCGGACCTTCGTCGCCCTCGCCGGTCGTGGCCCTCCATCGCCCTCGTCGGCTCGCTGCCCTCCTCCAGATTGATTCCGGCGTAATCAGGCCATGGCCGTCGCCTGCTAGCCTGCCGTCGATTCCCGGTTGGCCAGCTTCCGCGTGTGGTCTCCTTGATCGATTCCTCGTGTGCGCATCCTCTACCTGCTGCATCAACAAAGGCCCACACTCTCCAGTTTTGCCTATTTGCCCTTCAGCGTGGTAGTACCAGATATCACATTGGGAATTCTCAAAGAAAAAGAAAAATCAGATATCAGATTGGTTGGTGTGGCCGGCACATTAGTTTCTGTATTCTGGACTGGTTTTCTTGTTCGGGTCTGATCTGGTGATTTAATATCAGTATATCAGATATCTGGCTGGTGTTGTTTGGGTCCGATCTGATTATCTTGGTGATCTATTTGGGTCTGATCTGGTCTATCTGGTTGGTGAGCTGTTTAGGCCTGATCTGGTGGTTTCGTGTCACTACCTTTTACAAGATATCATATTTGTTGCAAGAGGTGCAATGTCTTCGTCTTCAGGCTACATGGCGATACCTCGCTGCCCGCTCATTTTTTATGGGACAAACTATGCTGAGTTCGTTGGCTTTATGCGCATTCACATGCGTGGCATTCATTTATGGGGCGTTCTTTCGGGCAAAGTTCCTTGTCCGCCACGTCCAGTTCCTCCAGTGGCTCCTACCTCGCCGACGCCACCGGTTCTTGCCGCAGATGCTTCTGAGGCTGATAGGAATGCAGCCACGATTGCTCATGAGGATGTAGTTGCTGCTTATGACCAACAGGTGTTGGATTATTTGCTCTTTCTGTTTATCATGATGATCAGAGTGCTTACGCTCAATGGTGTGACGGGGATGCTCGTGCTACAGATGTCCTCAATTCTAGTGTTTTACCTCAGTTTGCTTCTGAGTTCATGTCTCGTCTCCGTGAGGATTTTGAGCATCGACATGCTCATTTGTTTTCTCGTGGTCGTGTTCCTATTTCTGAGGTACTTACCGAGCTTCGTGTAGAGGAGACTCGCCTCCATGGTGTTGGTTTGCTCTAGGTTTCCTCTGTGCTCGCTGCTCGAGCTCATGCTACTCCATCTACTGCTCGAGCTCCTACTACTTTGTCTGCTACACCAGCGTTTTCTCGCTCGAGTGCTCCGCCACTACTGCACACTCCCTCTAGTGGCGGGGCGCGCCCTCATACTCTTACTCACTGCGGATACTACGACAGGGGTGGTCACCCTAAGTCTAATTGCTTCAAGAAGAAGCGTGACATGCGCAATAGGGAGCACACTTCTCGTGGGACACGTGCTTCTCCGACGCCATCTACTATCTCCCTGACTGAGCAGGATATTGTACCACTTAAGCGTCTACTTGCTGCTTCAGGCTCTTCGATAGGTACTGTAGGCTCTGTGACGGGTGCTTCTAGTGCTAAGCGACCACCATCTACACAGTCAGGTACATCCCCATGGGTAGCTTCTTTTCATATGTCTTCTAATTCTTCCACACTATCCTCTCTTAGATCTCTAGATATTCCTATTAATGTTCTTACTGCTGATGATACTCCTCTTTTTGTTGCTAGTCGAGGCACTCTTACCACTTCTTTTTCCGATCCAAACGTTTCGCATGTTCCTCGTCTTGCCATGAACCTATTTGCTGCCGGTCAGCTTACTGATTTTGGTTGTCGCGTCATTCTCGACGTTGATTCTTGTTCTATCCGGGATCGTCGAACAAAGGCTCTGGTTGGGGCAGGCCCTCACCGCCATGACTCTCAAGGGCTTTGGGAGATAGATTGACTTCATGTTCCTTCCGCTGCCACCACCTGCCAGTCCATCTGTTTTCGTCGCTTCAGCTACCAGCTCCTTCCAGCAGTGGCATCATCGACTTGGTCACCTATGTAGTTCCCGTCTTTCGTCTTTAGTTCGTCGAGGTCTCCTGGGGCCTGTCTCGGGAGATGTCTCTTTACAGTGTCATGGTTGTAGGCTTGGTAAAGAGATTCAGTTACCTTATCCAGTGAGTCAGTGTCTCGGTGTCCTTGTGATTTAGTACATTCTGATGTGTGGGGCCCAGCCCCTTTCGCTTCAAAAGGGGGTCATCGATACTATATCATCTTCATAGATGATTTCTCTCGCTACACTTGGCTTTACTTCATGTCTTCTCGTAGTGAGGTTCTCTCAAATTATAAGCGTTTTGCTGCCATGATACACTCAGTTCTCTACGCCTATTCGTGTGTTCCATGCTGATTCTGCAGGCGAGTACATCTCCAAGATGTTGCGTGGTTTTCTTGCTGAGCGGGGTACTCTTGCTCAGTTCTCTTGTCCAGGTGCACACGCTCAGAATGACGTGGCTGAGCGTAAGCATCGTCACCTTCTTGAGACGGCTCGTGCTATGATGATTACTTTGCATATTCTTGAGGGATTTGAAAGAGGAGATCTAGATCTACAATCCCACCAATCAATCTCTCCTCTAAGTGAGGGGAACATATTGGGATCTAGTTCTTGGAGTCTTTTGTGGATTTCCTCCATTGTTCTTCCTCTCTTATTCCCCCATAAGCTTTTGTAGCTTTGGTGGAATTTAGGAAAGAAGGATTTGAGCACTTCTTGTGTCCTTGCCATTGCATTTGGTGCATCGGTTTGAGTTCTCGGTGAGGATTTGGTGAGTGAAAGTTGAGAAGCTTTTTACTCTTGGATTCTTGGAACCCTAGACGGTTTTCTGGCCTTGGTGGCGTTTGTTGGGAGCCTCCAATTAAGTTGTGGAGAAGTGTCCCAACCTTGTGAGAGGTTCCGGTTGTCACCGACAAGTGCACCGATAGTGAAAGCGTGGATCGATCCCATTGGGGTGAGATTCACCGGAGAATAAGGGAGGCCTTTTGTGGCGTTGGTGGTTTGATACCACCTCCTCTCCAAACGAGACGTACTCCATGTTGGGAGGAACTCGGTAAAATATCGTTGTCCCCGCGTGCCTCGGTTATCTCTATACCCGAGCTCTTTACTTATGCACTTTACATTGTGATAGCCTTCGTGCTTAAAGTAATATATATCTTGCTATCACATTGTTGCTTGTATTGCTTAGCATAAATTGTTGGTGCACATAGGTGAACGCTAGTTGTTCTAGGTTATACTTGACAAAGTAAACGCTAGTTTAATTCCGCCTTTGTCGAGCCACCCTCGAAAAAGTTTTAATCGCCTATTCACCCCCCCCTCCCTAGGCGACATATGTATCCTTTCAATTGGTATCAGAGCCCGGTCTCTCATTTTAGGCTTCACCGCCTTGAGAGTAAAGATATCGGCTAGGGGATTAGTGCACAATGACATGTTCATATTCGATGGCACAAATTATGATATATGGAAAACTCGTATGCTTATTCATTTTCGGGACATGGACCCAAATTTGGAGCGTATTGTAGATATAGGTTTTTCTCCTATGGATTTCAAAAATCTATCTTGTGAGGATGAGAAAAACTTATATCTCGATGCTCAAGCTTCTAATGTGCTTGTTAATGATTTGAGTTATGTAGTTATCTCTTCAATCATTCCTTTTTGGAGCGCTCATGAGTTATGGACAAAACTTTAAGATAAATATGTTGTGTCCAACATTATTGAGGATGATTGTGTTGCTTCCACTTCCGGTCGAGATGAGTTCTCATCCTCTACCACTTCACCAATATGTGACTTTTCACAAGGTAATGATATGGTGAGTGGTGATAGAAATTGCAATTTGGAGTGCTTACTATTTGTAATCCCTTATCTCTATCTAGTTGCAATGATCTATCTTTGGACCTTAACACTTCTAGCACTACAAACTTCTTACATGCTTGTGTTAATAGTCCTTGCATATCATGTACAAATGACTTGAATAAATCTCATGATGATATGCTTGTGTTGTCTTGTTACCATGATAAAAATGCTTCTATTTCCTCTAGTGCTTGTGTTGCTAACCATGTAGAGGAAACAGAAGATTCTATGGGCCAAGATAAGGTTTTGAATGAAACCACAAATGCAATCTCATCTTCACCTTCTTCCGGTACCCACCTATGCCTTATGGCTAGGGATTCAAAGGTAACTCCTACTTTGGAACCCAATACCCCTTGTGATGAGGAGGATGTGGATAATGTGGAAGAAGAGCTTGATATTGATGTTTTATATGAAAAGGGTGAGATTGTTTATCGTGCCCTTGTTAAAAAAGGATATTGCTTGCTCTAACTTTGTTGAAATCTTGGACTTTGCTATTACGAGCAAAGAACATATTGATAAGTTAGAAACACAATTTGAGGTGCATGATAACAACTTTGATAAAGTGTGTAGTCTTGAGCATGAGTATGCTAATATAATTGCAAACCTAAATAAAGCTCTTGAAGAGGAACAAACCACTAAGGAATCTCTTGAGGAGACCTTTGCTTTAGAGATGTCTAGAGTAAAGGAATCTCATGATAGAGATCTTGAGGTGGCAAGTGATCTCAAAAGTAAAAATGATGAGACTCAAGTTGCTTATGCTAAACTCCTTGAGGATTTTGAGCACCTCAAAAATGGCTCTAGGGTCATAAAGAGTGAGCTCATCAAACTCACCGAGTCACATGAGCAACTTAAAGCTTCATATTCAAAAGAGCTTGCCAAGTTGCCCTCACCTCTTGCTAATAATGATGATGCTTGTGCTACTAACTCTATTTCTTGTGAAGCATCTATTTTAAAGGAGAATGTTGAGCTAAAAGCTCAACTTGCTTTGCTAACTAGCAACTATGGGAAATTAGAAGAAAGCCATGTTAAGCTCTCAAGCTCGCATGAGGATCTCCTAGTCTCCCATGGTAGGCTAAAGTTGGCTCATGAGGCCATCATGTCAAAGGTAACATCTAGTGGGCCTCATGTGGACATTAGCACTATATCTACTCCAAATGTTATATTGCCATGTGCTAGTCCTTGTAATTCATCCTCTCACAACCATGCTATATCTCGTGATGAATTACATTCCGTGCCTTGTTGCTCTAACAATGTAGCATCTACTTCCTCTAGTACTTTTGTTGAAACTAACTATGTAGAGGAAATCAAAGAGCTCAAGGCTCAAGTCACTTCTTTGAAGAATGACTTGAAAAGGGGTCATCAAGGGAAGGCAGCACTCAACAAAATCTTGAGTGTGCAAAAATCCCCCAATGACAAGAGTGGGCTTGGATTCAACTCCAATGTCAAGAACAAGTCCACTATCAAGTTGAAGCACAAGGACAACAAAAAGAATGACCAAGATCAAGTCAAAAATCCGGCCAACATTGTTTGCTTCAAGTGCAAGGAAGAAGGGCACCATGTTAGATCTTGCCCATTGAATAAAAATCCTCTTAGTGTGAAGCAACAAGGGAAGCGGCCTCAAGCTCCACCTCAAGTCATCGATGGGCCTCTTCCTAAGAGGACTACTCGAGCTCTTCCTCGAGTCGTGGCTTCACCTAAGAAGAAAGATGGCAAGAGAAGAACTTGCTACATATGTCGTGCAAAGGGGCACATTTCTTCCTCATGCACTATTGGTATCTCCTCATCCAACCCTATCATTATTGATGATGCTTATTCTCTTTGTAAGGATGAGGTTGGCAATGTGTTTGCCAAGTTTGTTGGTGCCCAATGTGGTGTCAAGAAAAGAACCATTTAGGTTGCTAAGCCTATTGTGACTAACCTCTTAGGACCCAACTTGGTTGGGGACCAACAAACCAAAACTTGATCATTAGGTGTTTTTGGAGGGCTTTGAAGACTTGGCTACATCATGAAGAATTGAGGGATCTTCACTATTATATTTGTCAAAGTCAAGTCATGTGAATTATATCGCCTCTATTATTTATACAATATTCCTCCTTGCGGTAACAAATGCTTAACTCATTACATTGAAAGTTACTTGCCCCCTTGTGCATGTGTTGGTTTTGTATCTTCTATGCTTTTGTACATGTTGTGCTTTCCACTTAATTATCTTGAGGTATCAAGCATATTTGTGTATGATTAGGTGGCACACCATGTATGTGTGTTTCTTGGGTTTGAGCCTTTCTTGATTATATTTGATATCTTATTTGACTCTTGTGAGAAATTAATGAACCCATTTTGGGGGAGTGTTATGCTTGGGCATTCCATAATCCTAAAATTGTGTGTAC
This sequence comes from Avena sativa, assembly GCA_916181665.1. NCBI lineage: Eukaryota > Viridiplantae > Streptophyta > Magnoliopsida > Poales > Poaceae > Avena > Avena sativa. Next base: position 199,756,284 of record OV702283.1, read on the forward strand.
ATGAGGAATACCACCTAGTATTTATATTGGATTATTGTCTAGTCTCTTTGTGGTATAATTCTCATAAGAAATTTAAATTTTATAATGTCCATTAATTATCTCTATTTGTATCCTTTTGCCTCATGTTGGTTTTATGGTAGTGTCACATTATGGAGGAGTCATATGCTTAGTGCATATTACAATCCTAGAAAATGTGAATATTCGAGGTTGTGTCACTTAGAATTGATATTGATAATTATCTAGATCCTACGTGACACATTTGCTCGTACAAGTTCCAATTTGCTTGAAGGCCTTTATTGCTCATATTTTGGATCTTGTATGTGAGTGTTTCTTGGTATGTGTTTCCTCATATTTAGATATCTATATCCTCATGAAAACCATTTACTTCAAGTTACTCTAATCACTAGTGATTGTGTGACTTTTGGAAGCTATCAAGAATCTCTTTCGAAGCATCAAGCTTAATTCTTATATTTTATTATATGCTTCTTGTTGTGACTATGATCTTGGATATCCATGCAAGCTACCTTGGAAAAATTATTCCCAATATTTCTTGTCCTTGGACAGTGAGTACTAAATTATGGTAGAATTTATTGATCATATTCACTTTGGCCTTTGCTTAATATTATCCTATCTTTGGTCAAGTAAATGTATTGTGTGCTCCCATGTATTCCTTGCTACTTTTGGATCCTTTTATTTTTATTGGTATCCTCTTGTGTTTTATTTAATGTAGGTAACAGTGATGATCTCATTTGTGTGCATTTTGCATTCAAAAGCAAAAATTCTATATAATGTACTACTTATGGGTGAGCTCTCCTATATTATCTAGAACAATCCTTTTATGCTTCTTTGTTTGATCCATATCGAGTTTTATGTGCTTGGATGCTCAATCTTTTCGTTTTGGTATTTTGTGCCATCATGAAAAGTTTGGGGGAGTTTGGTTTCTTGTTGGAACCTTGCTCTTTTTGGGAGTTGGTTTTTTCTCATTCCTTGTTTCATGATTTGACCATTTTAGAATGAGATAAATCCTTGAGCATTTTTATTTCTATCTATCTTTTGCTCTTTTGGTTTTAGCCTAGTTCATTTGTTGAACTTATGATCTTTCATGTGTTGAATTGGTTCTTTGATACAATTTGGACATCGCTTGTCATGTCACACTCTTGTGTGTGCAATCTCGATTACTTGATGTTTTTATTCAAATTGTATCTCCTTTTTGGTTCTTGAAAGCTTTATGCATGCATATTTACTATATGTTTATATTATGGCATGCTTGCTTTCTTTGATCCAATATAAGGGAAACTCCACCAAATCCCATCGGCTAAGTTGTGCATGAAATTCAATTTCATATCAATATGCACATAATTATGTGGAGTCTCTCCTATATATTGTAGTTGCACTAACTACTTTGGACCCAATATGTTTGGGGACCATTTTGTACTTAAATGTGTTTTAGGTACATTTGAGATATATTGGATACTTGTCTCTCAATCTTGAAGAAGTGGTGCGTTAATAAAAATTGGAGGCAAGCTATAGGATGATCAATGAATTCATATCCTCTACATCCCACCAATTATATCTCGGTAACAAGTATGTCTTGCTCATGCATATTTATCTTGCTTCCAACCTTTTGTAGGTTGCATCTTGGCATGAATTTTTGTTATTATATTTATTGTTATATCTCTAGCCACGGTATTAAAAGAACTCTCTATTGTATATGTATATGAGTTGAGATGAGTGCATATAATTGGGACTATACAAAATCATGCATGTGATCCTACAATCCCAAATATGTCAATCTAACAATTTTAATTGTCTTTTCTTTCCTCAACTTCTCTCATATGCAATAATGAGATTTTGCTAGTTGATTTCTCCATGTGATACTTGTTGCTTTTCTCCATATATTCCAACTTTCTCCTTTTTCCTTGGTGATAGTTGTAATATATGGGGTGTGTTGGTTGTTGAAGCTCATCGATGTACAATAAGATATATTTGAGCCTTTGGCCGTGCTTTCAAGAATAATCTTATTGGTATTGTCATGACTTCATTTTGGATATCTTGCTCTATTTATTTTAAGTATCTACTTTGTGTGTACATGTTTCTTTGTGGATCAATATCTTTATTAGATTGTCTACTTAGAAACTTATACACATGATAGATGTTACTCCTCTATTTTTTTATATCTTTCTTGTTTCGTGTGTGTTGTATGGTCATACTAAGCAATATCATTCATTAAAGACTATGTGGATACGCAATGATCATCCTTGTACTAGTCTTATAATATGCTTTGTCATGCATCTCACACATCCTTGTGGTTGAGCCTGCTAGTATGTTGTCCCTTACTTATTGCTCAACCATTTGTGCAAATTTTATGCTTTGGTATATGCTCATTTGCACAAAGTTGTGTTATAAGTAAAATAGAGGAAGTGAGGATTTCATGTTGTGCACATTGTATTCACATACAAAAACCTAATGTTGCACATACCTTGGGGAGCTTCCTAATTCTATTTATAGTATCACTTTGTGTTTATCATATTTATTCCCTCATGCCTTCTTTTGTTAAATGAAGTTGTATGAGTGAGGATTCCATGATTATGCACTTTGTTCTCAAATGCAATTATCATAATTGGTGCATTATCTTTAGAGAGCTCATCTAATTCATTTAATAATGCTCATTTGCCTTCCTTCTCATTTATTGTGCCTTAAATGTTTATGGAGAAGTGAGGATTCCATATTTGTGCATTTTTGTAGTGAAATACAATGATTCTAAAGTGTGCACAAATCTTGGGGAGCTTCTCTATCTTATTTAAGCTTTTATTTGATCCTACATTTTTTGTGTTTTAAATGCTTATGGGGAAGAGAGGATTCCATATTTGTGCAATGTGTATTCTAATGCAGTTATTTTGAATTGTGCACAAATCTTGGGGAGCTTCTCTATTTATTATTTAAAGCACTCTTTTGCTCATATCATAATATCTTGTTGTTTTCATTTGGACTCATTTGTTGTTTTCAATTGATTTGTCGGATCTTGTGATTGCTTGCGTCATTTGTGATGCGTCGTTTTATTTTATTCCTTTGGCAATCTTCGGGTCCTCGATATAGTTCTACTCCCTCCCAAGTATTCATCATTGGATATGTGCGAAGGCACATCTTTAAAGGAAATATTACTATATTTGCCTTCTAGAACTTGTCACCCATTTCGACAATCAATGCCAATGGGGAAGAAGTTTTAGAGGGTTTAAGGGAAACAGTTTATGCTTTGAGTTTGTTTCTAAGCATTTGCCTTTCATGCTCTTGCATCTTTGTTGTTGCTTAGCATGTGGTATATATAGAGGAAACTCCACCAACGATAATGATTGGCAATATATGCAATGAAATTCAAGTTATCACACATGCATAGATTGTGGGGGAGTTTTCTCTATATATGGTGCTGGCACCAATATAACATACTTATGTAGTATTTGATATTGGTGTTACCATTTTGTTCATTAAGATTCCTTATATAAACCCTCTTAAAGGGATTGTCATCAATTACCAAAATGGGGGAGATTGAAAGAACATGTGGGCCCCCATATGTGGTTTTGGTAATTAATGATAATCTTTATGGACTAATGTGTGTATTAAGTTATACTTGTAGGAATTGTCCATTGGCATCGCTTGGATGCTTGTGTCGGTTTCAAGGTCGATGAAATGAGAAGAAGATATGTTGTGCAAGCTCAAAATGCACCATCTATAGAAGATCTCATGTTTGATGCTTGCCATCCTCAGTGATCATGGATCGATGATGAAGAATCAAGAAAGGCGTTCCATCTTGAGTAGGGAAAGATCGTATACATCAAGCTCAAGTGGAATGCTCAAGGCAAAGGTATAATCTTGATAGGTTTTCCCTTTTGCCGGTCTCATATTGTTAGTGGAAGACCGGATTTAGGATAGATAACTGTACTATCAAGAGGGGCTCTCGAATGAGTAACTCGATCACACCGTTCGGAGAGAGCTCAAACCTTTGCATACTTGCATCATCGTATTTGGTTGTTATTTGGTCTTATCCATGTGAGGATATAGAGCTTGTGGTAATCTCCATAACAAGCTCTTGTTCATCAAAATCGGATCCCTCTTTTATATCTTATTGCGATTTTGATCTATACGTTTTTTTGGTTTCTCACCAAGTGAGGTATCTCACATTATTATACTTGATACATTTTCACTTGGTGATAACCAATATTTTCACCTTTTATAGGGAAGCTCATGTCGTCCTCTTTCCAACGCAATTGGAATCGGGTCGATCGGAGTTACCAATCAAAAGTTATAGCCGTTTGAATATCTGCTGGTCTTATTTCCTAGGTACCAAAATGCGGTAGTGCAGAAGGTTTTGGCAAGTTGCCAAAAGCCACTGCCGGGCTAGGTACCAAAAAGCGGTAGTACCGCATTTTAGTACCTAGCGCGGCAGAAGGTTTTTGACAAGTTGCCAAAGGCTAGGTACCAAAAAGCGGTAGTACCGCATTTTAGTACCTAGCGCGGCAGAAGGAGATTTTACCGGTTTGTATTTTAGAGATAGATAAAACCTTCCATTATTTGGTTCTTACTCATGTGAGGATTTAGAGCTTGTGTTAATCTCCATGACAGGCTCTAGTTCATCGAAGACGGATTTCATATGCATTTTCTATTACGTTTTCGATGTTGGAGGTTTTATCGGTTCGTCTTTTTGAGAGAGGTTAAACATTTCGTCATTTGGATCTATCCTCCCTTGCTGGATTATGATATTTCTTTGCATGATCTTGTAGAGGTTGTTGTCCTCTTCGAATCGAAATCGGAGTCCGGATGCAAAAGTTATGGCTGGTTTCGTTCTGTGATGACCAGTAGTATCGGACCAGGATTCGGTAGTACCGGGGCCCGGTAGTACCACATTTTGGTACCTGGAAGCACAGAGAAAAATGCGTTTAGCGCCCAGGAACCCAGGGAATGTCCGATAGTGCCGGGAAAGTCCGATAGTACCGGGAATCGCGTTTTTGGGCTGCAACGGTTGGATTTTGGAGGGACCTATTTAAGGGGCCCTCTTCCCCAATGGTTCCTCAACTAATCTTGCAAGTTTTCCCCTCCATTGTTGACCTTCTTGAGCTTGCTTCCTCTCAATCCCTCCTATGATTCTTGCATATTCTTGAGGGATTTGAAAGAGATCGAAATCTACAATCTCACCAATCAATCTCTCCTCTAAGTGAGAGAAACATATTGGGAACTAGATCTTGGAGTCTTTTGTATATTTCCTCCATTGTTCTTCCTCTCTTATTCCCCCATAAGCTTTTGTAGCTTTGGTGGAATTTAGGAGAGAAGGATTTGAGCACTTCTTGTGTCCTTGCCATTGCATTTGGTGCATCGGTTTGAGTTCTCGGTGAGGATTTGGTAAGTGAAAGTTGAGAAGCTTTTTACTCTTGGGTTCTTGGAACCCTAGACGGTTTTGTGGCCTTGGTGGCGTTTGTTAAGGCCTTGGTAACGTTTGTTGGGAGCCTTCAATTAAGTTGTGGAGAAGTGCCCCAACCTTGTGAGAGGTTCCGGTTACCACCGATAAGTGCACCGATAGTGGAACCGTGGATCGATCCCATTGGGGTGAGATTCACCAGATAATAAGGGAGGCCTTTTGTGGCGTTGGTGGTTTGATACCACCCCCTCTCCAAACGAGACGTACTCCATGTTGGGAGGAACTCGGTAAAATATCGTTGTCCCCGCGTGCCTCGGTTATCTCTATACCCGAACTCTTTACTTATGCACTTTATATTGTGATAGCCTTCGTGCTTGAAGTAATCTATATCTTGCTATCACGTTGTTGCTTGTATTGCTTAGCATAAATTGTTGGTCCACATAGGTGAACCCTAGTTGTTCTAGGTTGTGCTTGACAAAGTAAACGCTAGTTTAATTCCGCCTTTGTCGAGCCACCCTCGGAAAAGTTTTATTCACCCCCTCCCCCTCTAGGCGACATCTGTATCCTTTCATGAGTCAATTTGTTTCCGCTCCCACTTCGGTTCACTATAGTCACCTTTTTCGTGTTCTACGATATCTTCGTGGGACAATCTCTCACCGCCTCTTCTTTCCCTGTTCCAGCTCGTTACAGCCCCAGGCCTATTCGGATGCTACGTGGGCTAGTGATCCTTCGAATCGTCGTTCACTTTCTGCCTACTGTGTTTTCCTTGGTGGTTCTCTCATTGCCTGGAAGACGAAGAAACGGACTACAGTTTCCCGTTCGGGTGTAGAGGCTTTTGACAGCAGAGGTGACTTGGTTACAATGGTTACTGGAGGATTTTGTCAGACAGTACAGGTGCTATCAGTATTGCGCGTAACCCTGTGAAGCATGAGCTTACCAAGCATATTGGTGTTGATGCTTCTTATGTACGCGTTGGTGTGCAGGATCGGGTTGTTGCTATTCAGTATGTGCCTTCTGAGTTACAGTTGGCAGATTTCTTTACGAAGGCCCAGACTAGAGCGCAACATGGATTTTACCTCTCCTTGGTTCCTGTGTGGTCTGCTCCCTTGTGCTCTGCATAGCCATTGAGACAGCCATCACGGTGTTGTGCTCTGGTCCTCTAGAGCTTTGCTGCTGTGGTGGTGATTTGGAGATCCATATCTTGACTATGGCTTAGGAAGAATAGGATAACTACATGTTGTAAATTGGTTATCCTTTTGGCTGTCCTCTAATAATTGTTTGTGCTGTGGTTGTTGTTTTTAACTAAGCTAGGATTTTGAGGACTGATACTATTTCTGCTATGAACTGCTGCTGGAGGTTGCTGTTATGGTTAATGTTTGTGTTCTAGCTAGGCTTTAGTGGCTCCAATAGGTGTCACCTGGTCATCGTTGCTAAGTATTGCTTGGCTATGGAATAAATGCACAACATGTCATGATGTCCTGATATGAGCTATGGTTTAGGTTTTGATTGCTGAGTCGATTAGGGGTAGAAATGAGTACTATAGCTAATTTTAATTGCAGACATGTATTCTTGGAACACATTATGATATATATACCATGTGTATTATGCTGTGTTGTAATGATCAAACGATTCTTATTGTTTCTTTGTTCTAATTCCCTATTTAGGGATAGATCTTTATACTAGGATTTCGCTTAGTCATTTGACATTACAAGATGGATAGAAAAGATATTTAAGTTCTCATTTGTTTTTCCTAGAGGATTCAGTTTACTTCTAATTTGATCATATAATTATTGACACTAAACTGATCTAGAATAGGTGCTACACTTGTTTCTTTCTGATTTAGACCATGTGTATGTTATGTACAATAGTGACTTTAAGAAAGTATTTGCTATGTTATACTTGTTTTTAGTTTGCTTAGAACAATAAATGATCATGTTAGGTATTGCTCCATACAAGAACATGCAATTTGGCTTGATTAAATATCTACGCTCCCTGGAAATGAGGAGCTCTGATTACTCCAGGGTTGAGCAGATGCCCGGTAGTTGTTTAGCATGCACTCTATGCAGATTTTATGTAAGGGATAGGTTGGGGATTAAACGCTGACTACCAGTCCGGTTGGGCACTGTTTGATGTGAGTGTTATCCTCTGTGCCTTGTTTCACTCGTGTGCATTGTAATCCAGGGCACAACTGTTCTCAGAACTAAGTAGGGCAGAAAGACTACCGGTTGTTTGAATGTCGTGTGGATGTACATGGGGATTGAGTAGGGAAAGTGCTACAGTGACGACCAAGGAGCTAAGTAGGGCAGCAAGACTACCGGTTGTTTGAATGTCGTGTGAATGTACATGGGGATTGAGTAGGGAAAGTGCTACAGTGACGACCAAGGAGATCAGAACCTGACCTTCGGAACAGTACGTGTTGGCTCTCATAATCAATATAGTTCTGAGCAAAACGGAGTCTCTTCGTTGCTCTGCCTGCTTCATCTTCGTTATCCTTAGTGTATTAAAAATTGAAAAGAAAATTAAAATGTTTTCACCTTCAGTCATAGGTGGATGAATGATTGAAAATTGTTTCAACTGTGATGTGATTTGCAGAAACTTGTTTCTTCAGTTGACCGGTCCATATTAAACTTAAACTCATTCTTGGCATTTTTAAGCTTCTTTTACATATCTTTTTCTCTTGTTCGAGCATAATCACATCAATCAAATCCTAGGTATCATTTTTATCTATACCAGGAGCATGGAGGTGCTTTCACTGAGAGATAAGAGACAATAATCCAACGGAGGAATATGAACTTCAGCAGTGACTTGCTACAGCCTGCTATCTAATATGTCAATGTGTGCGTTATGAGCTCCCAGGTTCAACTTAAGTTGGTTTATTGCAGCTTCGTTTGTAGATTGCTGAACACGAGCACATGGTTGTATTGAAAGTTAGCTCTTTCAGTTTCGCACAACAATCAATACGTTAATTTGATCTGATATTCCTGCTTCTCCATACTGTAGTATGTCAGCTCCCATGAAAGGTCTTTTTTACCCGATTTTGCTCTCCAGGAAGTTGCAGTTTATTTCGTTTTGGTGCTTAAGTTGTTCAATCTCCCGCTTATGCTCCTATGGATTAGTTGGAGGCTTGGTAAGCAACTAACTACATCTTCCGTGGATAGTAAATCTGTTGTTTGCTTTTCCCAATATTCTTCCTTCAAGGTAAAAGTTTCTATGTGAAATTTCACCTGAATAACAAGTGTATCAGAAAAATTCGAGAGTGTGAAAGAAATGATGATGTTGCATACAAAATGAAACACCTGTGTTATACTCTACAAGCTGAAGTTGAACCTTGTGTCGCGGTAACGGAAGGTGGGGTGGCACTCGGGCTTCATAGGGTTGTTTTGAGTGTTGTTTTGAGTCTGACTCTCAGACTTTGGTTCATGCTCTAAACTCAAGAAGCCATGAACCTTCGCAGAATGGCATCCTTATCATAGAAGCAAGGAGCAACTACATTAGTTGTCTATTACATATTTTGAGTTTAATTTCTGCTCACGCTTATGTAATAATGTAGCACATGTCCTGGCTCAGTATGGTCTTCGGGCAGAAGACGAGTGTGCGGGTTGGGCAGGCGTTGCCCCTTTGATTGTTTCAGATTTCCTGACCAACGAATCAGCTGAGTCCGATGATTAATGGAATCCCCATTTATCTGTAAAAAAACAACTCGAATGCACTGGTTCAAACTGTTTTCGTGAAAAAATGTAGTGTAAGAACATAAGAAACTACGGTCCTCTCGTGATCCCATCTACTTAAGCTGAGATCACCACCTTAATTGATTCCACTACATCAAGTATTTAGTGTGGGATGATGGATAATTAGTTTAGTTGTCTAATCATCTTAAAACTAGATACTCTTCAGCCTTCACGCAACCATGTACTCGGCTTGGGTTTATAAATCCCCCTCGATTTTTGTGTCAAGCTTTGGCCTCAAAGTTAACTATGAAAATACAATTTAGATGACAAAAAGGTTGTTGGATTCGTATTCCAAAATAAGGTTACAATTTGTATAGTACTTTTGGCATATAATAGTAATTTGGTGCTCAAAAGCATGGTCAAAGTTTGGCTCCAAATCTGAGTGTTGACTTGTGCTTTTTTTTTTACTTTCCCTACATATACTTTTAGATTCTTACTCCAGTGTATTATATTTCCAACAATGTATTGCTTCAATTGTACATTTTCTTAGGCACCATTTACTTGATACACTTTTGTAGGTAAGTAAATATTTCAAACCTTATAACCAAAAAATTGTTTCATGCCTGCATTTTGTTAACCATGAAATCAATATGTAGGACATGTTATGGAGTCAAATCCAACGGTTCTTCGGGTAAATGGTATTGATATACTCTGGTGATTGGGTTGAAGGCATTGCATGCCATTCATTACATTTTTATAGAACTTGGCAATGTATATTCTAAAAAGGGATCTATAAGCTTAAATATCTCTAAATGGCTCTAAGCTTCCTGGTTTTAAGAGTTTACGGTTGCTCGAACGTTCCCCGCTGGATGAGGCCTCTGGTTGCTTTGTATGTGGGCCTTCGGTTCAGCCCTAATCGGTGGCGGCTTAATTTTTGTGCAGGGTAGGGCACAACGAACCGGAAACAAAATCATAAATAATCTACAAAATAGCAATGTGTCATAAAATTTAAACGCTATTAATGGAGAATGGCATGGCAAAGCGCGCTGGGTCCATCTACTACCAATCTACTTTAGAAGATCTCTTATGTGCAGAATATATGTGGCCATGGAGATCAAACCGTACAGGAGGGAGGGTACCAACCAGTGAGCCAGGTTTCATTGTGCAAAATCGTAACTGAACGTAGCTCACTACATGCACAATCATTTAGGAAAATCGAGTAATCGACCGTCATTCGGTTGGTGGGAGCGCTCCAGCTCCAGCGCCAGCCCGTCCACCATTGTTTGACTCCAGCGTGACGAGGAATCTATTGTTGATGACTGATGTCCGGCAATCTTCTTTCAAATAATGCCACTGGGTACTTGTGCCTGGTTGGTTGGGTTTTAAGTGTTTGAGTGAAAAAAATGTACAGAAAAAGCATCAATTGTTGGGCTACATTAATTGTGATAATTAAAGTCCTTGGTATCTTTCTTCACATGTGTTTTCTTCTGACCAAGAATTGTAAATTAAATCCCAGCATACTGAGATTTAAGTACTGACTTCAGATAAAGCAACATCAACACAAATATTGCTAAGTCTAGAGGATTTTAAAGTTACCAGTTCTTCTACTCCCTCTGTCCAGAAATAACTGACTTGGTTTTGTCTAGATTCAAATGTATCTAGACGCATTTTAATGTATAGATACATTCGAATCTAGACAAACCCAAGTCAGTTATTTCTGGATGGTGGGAGTACTTAAAATTCTGCAATTTCACAATACAAAGGCACTGAATAAATATTCATTATGAAGTGGCGCATAACCGCAATTGCGTAATAACTTTAGTGATATGGTGTCTATTAAATAACCAAAAATATACTAATGGTGTATTTGCACCTATCAATAATTAGATACACCCAATACAATTTATTGTGGGAAACAACAACAAATAGAACTAATATGTTTGGCTGACCTGAGCGGAAATGTTAGGGGACACCGCCTTTGTCCAAACGCTTTCCAGATTATAGTACTCTCTTGCTCTTTCCTCAAGCGCGTGGATGATGATACTTCCTGGCATAACTATTGGTTAGTTGTGAAGAACAACTTCAACTATAGCAGAAAATAAATGGTTAAAACATGAGCTACTTCAAAGACAGGTGCACCAATATTACAAAACTCTAAAACACATGAACTAGACTTACAGACCTCGAGATACTGACTTCGACCACTTACTAAGAAAGGTACACTGCCATTTCAGAATTCCAAAACTCAAGAAGCTAGTCTTCGGAGTTCAGACCACGAGATATGCCATTTCTTCCCTTGTTCTGCCAGTTGCAACTGCTGCTTATAACCCTGAATTATCTTTTCATTCATACACAGAGAGCAGCTCGAGACACAATCGACGACAGGAATCACAGCAGAAAAGAAGGAAGTATGAAACAGCCTGCTGCCATTTCCCCTAAATAACAATAAAAATAACTGTGTAGAGCCTGCCCATCTCCGCAGCCTGCACCTTTTCTTGCTTTTGATTGCTAGGCCTTGAACCGAAGTATGGAGGTAGAGCACTGTTAGACAATCATTGTGGTGTTCCTAGTTGGAACTTGGACCACATAATTAGCAGGAGCAATTTTACCAGGTATTCAATCGAGTTTGCTTGAATCATGACTCAGAAGGCTGCACACCAATCATTTAAGAGGGAATCTAATTGTGCCATTAGCTTTGCTCTTGTATCCCGCACAATTTCCGATGAAATTTGTCTTGCAAACAAGCATGATCCCAGCAGGAGAGATAGGCTCTTGCTACTGGTGGCGAAGGGGCCACAATGATGGTCGTTACAGGGCTTTGTTGCTCTAAACAATCAGCTGCCGAACAACAGTTCAAGGAAGCTAACCAGCCAAAGTACGCTACTTTTAGAGAGGTGGTGCTAATTCTAGATTTACATCTAGCAAACAGCCAAGGTGGAACCCTAGCATAAAGCCTTGACGAATACTCCATAGAGCTGGTCCAACACCAGGTAAAAATCATAATGCAGTAGTAAATCGGGTCTAGACTCTGGAGAGAAAACTCTGTCATAAGCTTCCTTTCCCTTTAAAGTTTATAGAAAATCCTTTAGACAGGATCCTTTAGTATGCTTAGATTTCATAGTTAGGGCTCTTCTTCAATTGCTAAAATCAAAATTTCTTTGTGAAATTAGTCTATGTCTATCAATTGCTAAAATGCATTTTTTGCGAAGAGAATTGCAGCGATGCAAATGAGATTTTTAGATGTTACCGGAATCAATGACAACCCACTTTCCAGCTTGCTGGCCTTCTACACTTGGCATCAATATTCGGTCAGAACCCTTCTGTTTCTGCTTTATCTTAAGAAAATAAAAAGGACAATTTCAGTACCATATAACCACGGCCTGTGTGCATGATCACAAACTTCAAATGACAAGGCATAGCCACTGAAGTAGGCTTGTAAACTCCATATGACACAGGCTAGCATAGCCCAAAAAACATTAAATCACATCAATCTTGAAAATGATTTAGATATAGTGAGGAGACGGAGAACATCAGAACTATGTTTACATTTGGTGATTAATAACATATATCGGGAGCAGCATTGATAATTAACATTGACAGTCCCTTCAATCCAATCCACCTTTTCAATCACCCACTAACAATTTTGAAGCATACCCATGCGGTAGCATGGTCTAACACACTACCACGCCGAAGGAAACACTATCATACATATTTACTCAACATGTTTTACACCCATCTAATGTTTCATCCACATTAGTCACATGCACAATTTACCTATATTACTATTAGCCAGATTATTACAAGAATATCAGCAGATTGGTCCACCAAAGCACTCAATATTAAATTAATAATTAGTTCAATAAGAAACAAAGCCTTGGACCCTAAGAGATTCCTGGAGCTAAAACCCGTTAAAATCCTCCCTGATTCCAATCACAGCATACTAATTACACGAGAAATGACTCGCTTTCGCACAAAAAAGATTAGTCAAATCGTACATATAAAATCACACTAAATCAATAGAGACCACATACTGGTTCCCCAAACGAAACCAAAGAACCTTCCATCGCTATTCTACGAGGGGAGTCATAACGGGGGCAGGGTTAGGGAGGCCTGCCTTGTACAGTATAGCCTGGGCGATGTTGCGGACGTGCCAGTCGGAGCGGCCGGTGGCGACAACCATGTAGTCTGCACAGGCGCCGCCGTGGAGCCCGCCCTCACCGACGGGGAACACACGCACGTCCCCTGCGCGGACGTCGTGCAGCACCTTCTCCACCTCTTGGAGTTCGATAAGCTCCGCCGACCGAGCCGGCGAGGCACTGGCGGAAGAGAGGAGGCGCGGAAGAGGCGGGCGCCATCGGCCGAGGGCTCGGGATCGCACGGCGGAGAGCATCATTGGCGGCGAAGGCAAAAGGTTTCACTTCCGTCAGATTCTCTTCTCTCCTATTTTACACAGTCGGAGAAAACCTATTTTACGGGAGGTGATATAGGGTGACTTCTTTTAGCCTTCGCTTTTCTTCCGCTTACATATAAGCCTGCTTATAGATAGAGAAACGGCGGTGGTCAGAAGTTTGTAAAAACTCTTGAAAGACTTCTTTTGAGTTTATACTCTTTTGGCTTATTTGCTGTAATGAGTTGTGACATGTCCGTTATGTTCCTAGACTTGATCTGAGCACGTTTGATTAGGTAACGTTGGTAACCCTTGAATTTGACTATGGTTAAATTTATTGTTCAGTGCATATGTATATAGACCCTTCCGGTTTATATTAATGGCCCCAACTTTGTCTAGATACGTCTAGTCTAAATACTTAACTAGATACGTACGAATTTAGACAAAATTGAGACCAAAAATATTAACCGGAGAAGTAGTTTGTTCTCAAGCCCACGATGACAGTGTAGCTATTAGCTGCAAAACAAATTATTGCGTGCATGTGCATATCAACCGCATAGAAATCAGCGCGTACTTGCTGATGAGCATGTTTGCGTGCATGAGCATATCAACAAGTGCATTGTTTGCATGCTGGATCGATACATTTGGAGCTGCTGGCCGAGCATGTGCTTGCTGCCGAGCTCCCTGGCGCAGCGGAGCAGGTCAGTGCGATTGGGCGGGATGGTCGTCGAGCGGCCGAAGACTCGCCGGCAGAGATAGCCTCTGCTGCGGGTGCACAGACGGGCTACGACCTGAGCGGCTGGAGAGGAAAGGACGGCAGCATCGAGTGTCAAGTGCGACGGCGCCGGCAGAGAGTGCGGTGAGGTGGTGGCGACGGGACATCTAGGAACCCTCGCGGCCTCCATTTTTTCGATGCTGGAGCAGCTCGATGTGGCACTTTCCTTTCTGATGAAGCGTTATCTCTGTCGGTGGCATTTGCTGTAAATTGAAAGGAAAACAGGGGCAAGTGGGAATACCGGTTCAGATTTTCGAGTGAGAAGCTCGGGAAACTGCTCGGAGGCAGTTTCTGGATTTACACTGCGATCTCGCTTCTCGGTGAAAATAAGCTGGGCTTAAGCCAGAGACTTCTTTTAGGCTTCACCAGTTTGAAACCCAGAAACTGCTCTATAAGTCCAAAAGAAGTCACCCATACACCGCCTTCAGCTATGCTGCGCGCCAGTGCTGCCAAGAAACCAACGAGTTGGCCTGGCCCATGACCCCGGCTTCTTATTCTTTCCCTTTTTCTATCTCCTTCACGTCAACCAGCAAGCCACCGCCATTTCTTAAAAAAAAGCAAGCCAGCCACTTCCTGCGCCCACCCACCCCAGGTCCGGTCGGGCCCTGGAACGAAACTATAATCCGGAGCCCTTGATAATTTTTTTAATATATATATGTGTACGAATATTATAAGAAAAGACTTTGTGTACACCAAAATCAATACTCCCTCCGTTTCAAATTACTCTGTATTCTAGATTTAGTTAAAATCAAACTTTATAAACTTTGACTATATGTATAAGAAAAATATCAACATCTAAAATATGTAATAAACATAACTAGACTCGCCATAAACCATAGTTTTATATTTATGCAATTGATATTCTAAATGTTAGTATTTTGTTAAACATATTTGGTCAAACTTTAAAAAATTTAACTTTGACCAAACCTAGAATGCATAGTAATTTGGAATAGAGGGAGTATTATTTAGGAGATAAATTAAACATGTGCTCATGACCAGTCATACGGTTACCATTTCATGTCTATTTATGTAGGTTCCTGGTGTTCTAGTTTAACATTATTTAGATGTTCCTCGACAAGGATCACCTGCTCATATGGAAATTTTGATGTGCTTACATTACTTTGAAAAAATCTATCAATCCATCCTTTTGTATGATGGTATCAATTCTTCTACTCGTTCTCTTATTTTTATTTTCACAATGGAGGATGCACATTTAATAAATGAAATGTCTAAAGAAACGATCGAGCAAAAGATACAAAGCTATTAGATTAACTCGATAAGTTATTACAGTACCAATTATCATGTGGAGCTAACAAATCACAAACCTCAATTATATATTTTTCTAAATAGACAATTAACGGAGTATGAGTAACCATATTGCAACAATGAAGAGAGACAATATCAACCATCATTTGTAATTGTTCACCAATTAACAATCATAGTAAAATAGGGCATGGAATAGACTACAAGTAAAGAATTGGAGAAATACCCGTGCGTTGTGGCCGATCGCGGTCGTGGCCGCCGATTTTCTTCAGGTGAAGGTGTTTCCTAGAAGGTCCTACAATCAACAAGCATCATAGCAGCTAGAGCGATCGTTCAAGGATCTGCCGCCTACGAAAGAGATTCTCAAGATCTTTTGAGTCCGGAGCGTATAGTCGAAGAAGTCCAGATTACAGAGAAATAATAAACAGAAAAAGATCAATTACATACGATCACCCCTCCAATCTCAACTTCCGTTCTTGCGGGACTCTTTTTTTTCTGCGCTGATTCTTGGTCCCTATAGTTGAATAGGCCTTGATTAACTAATGGGCCTACTACTTACCAGGCGTGAATAGAACATATGCTCGGAGGGCCCCTAATATTTCTGGGGCCGAGACGGCCGCCCCACCAGCCCTGTCCTAGGACCGGGTCTGTCCATCCCGACCGCCAGTGGCGAAGCCAGGATTGCAGCAAGACCCGGGCCAAAACTATGGGTAAAAAGCTTTTGCAAAAATAAATAATGTAATATCACAATAATATTGGTAAGATTGCATGGATGAACATGTAATTTCAACTCTCTTTTGTTAACAAAAGGACAGCGTGCTGCTGTTTTTCATTGATAAAAGTATGAGTAAACAGATAGAGCCATGGGTGAGTACATGTTGGATATTTGCTTCGGTTTATTTGGTTGGAGGAGTTATTGATTGGGGTGTGTTGAGATTAATGGATCACACAAAATGTTTGGATAACCAACAAAGAAGAGCCGCAGCCAAGCTGGGGAGTATGGACTGTGACACTTATACGACTGGAACCTAGATCTAAGAGAAGCAAACCTGCAAAAAACGCAGTGCTCGAGTGGCGTTGGTCGATGGTCGCGCTCGAGCCTATGAGGGTGGGACCGTTAGAAGGCGTAGGCGAGGACTGACCTCAGCTAGCCGGCGATGACGCGATCACGTGGAGACGCGCGTTTTCCAGCCATGTACTGCGGATGGGAAGGGAGCTAGCCGAAAAAGAAGGGTTCACGATGTACGGTCAAGGTCGTGCGTGGCTCTTTTCTCGTTCGTTTACTGCTTCTTTCTGTTAGGTATCATTGGGATAGCGAACTATGGCCATTGAAACACGGGCCAAATTGAAAATCTGTATAGATAATAGGCCGCACAAATTGTTGTGCCCTGGTCCACGGCCCTGGTTGCCCGGGGCCAGGCTCCGCCCCTGCCGAACGCAAGAACTCTCAGCCGCCACCCAAGTTTTCTTCTAAGACCCTTGCATGTCGGAACCTAAGGCCCACACCCTAACCCTAAGTTTTCTTCCTTGCCTCCTCCGGCGACGTCGTGGTCAGCTGTGTCGTCCCTGTCTCCGGTGAGATTCTGGCCTCACCTCCCGCGACGTCGTCCTTCCGCGTCGGCCCCATTGTCTGCGAGGCCCTGGCCGGCCGGCCATCCCTCAAAATCCCTTGACCTGCACCCTAGCCCTAAGTTCGGTCGTCGGCGACACCCACCCCTAACCCTAAGTCTGGTGAGACATCACCCACCATCTAACCCTAAGTTTTCTTCCTCGCCTCTGGCGAGCTCCCAACCTTACCTCCTCCAGGGCACCGCGGCCAGCTGCATTGTCCCCATCGTTAGTGAGGTTGGTTGCGTCCCCATCTCTTCCGAGTGTGGCCGTCTTCGTCTTCTTTGGTGGCCGCTGCCGCCACTAACGGGTCCGTCCTAGAAAATCTCACAAGGGAAGGAGGGGTGCGCGGCGCGAGTGAGAGTGGCGCCGCTAACGGGCGGCAGTTAGCATTTCCCCTATTTACCTCTTGATACGACAGATAGTGGACCATCTTAACCTAGGCCAGAGGCCCAAAATGCTAAAGTTTTGAAGCGTTTTCAATTTCATTTTTATTTTATATTGTATACTCCCTCCAACCATACTAAATCACCATACTAAATCAATGACACTTATTATTTATGCTAAAGTAGTGACACTTATTATAAATTTACTTCTTTCTCTAGTTTTATTTTTCTTCTTATTTTGTTCTTTTTCATGTTATTTTTATTTTTAGTGGTTTATGGCTTCGATCAATATTTTTTCTTTGGGATCTTTCTATCATAATATTCTCATATCATATCTTTTCTATACCTAATAATAAAAGAAGCAACGCTTATGTCAACCAGCTTTTTCTGGACCATTTTGCGCTCCCACTGATTTACATAATACGCAGATTGCCATCGAACCGTTTTATTCCTTTTTCTTCCTCTCTCTCTCTCTCACCGAACCAGCTCAACCTCGATTTGGATCGAGAAAAAAATCCCCAAATCTGTAGCACCCCGGGTAAATTCTAATTATAATAATGCTCGTTGTTTCTATTTTTGCATCATCATGACATCATCTTCATGCATATGTTGTCTCTAATCTATTTTTGGTAAAACCCTATATTATTTTTTACATTACATCTCCTCCTTTATTCAAGTTATATTTCTTGCTATTTTAAAACATGTAAAATTATTTATAAAATGTTTATTCAACAAGTAAAGTAAAACAGAAAAATATCTTAAATATATATAATACCTAGACCTAAATCGGCCAGGGCCAAAAGGCCCAGCCGGCTAGACCAAACCCTACCTAGCTAACCTTACTACCCAAACCCTAAATTCCCCAGCGCCACACGCCCCTTTTCTCCCCGGCCGCCAACCACCCCAGGGCACACCCTGCCGCTTCCCTTGGTCCCACATGCCCACTACACGCGTGCTTGACCCGCGCAGCACGCACTCCACCCGGCCGTTGCCACTCACCCATGCGGCAACGCACACAACTCACATGTGCGCTGCCCTCGCTGTGCGTGCACCCACACCTGAACCGAACGCACACACATGACACCGAACGACCAACGCGGCACACACCCACCACCCCACCTCCCCGTGCGACCCCGTTCCCTCAATCCTCTTCCCACCAACTGCCCACGATCCCGAGCACCTCGTGTCTCCCTCTCGTCCAACCCAGTTGTCTTCCCTCCTCCCTTGCTCGCGAGCTCCGTCGCCGCTTGCCTTGTCTTGCCGCGACCCCTAGCGCCCCGCCACTAAGCTCTGCATCCCCGCCTCCCCCTCAAGCGGAGCTCCGCCGCCCTGCCTTCCTCTCCCTCGTTCGTGACCCGATGCCGAGCCGCCGCACCTCCGTCGGCAAGCCACAGCCCCGCCTCCCGAGCACCCCCTCGTCACCCGCGTCCCCGCCGCAGGCGCGCCCGCTGCCACCGCCTCTCCGTCAAGCCCAGTGCCCTCCGTCGATCGCCAGGACGTCATCCTCCTCGACCTCTCCGTCAAGCCCAGTGCCCTCCGTCGATCGCCAGGACGTCATCCTCCTCGACCTCTCCGTCAAGCCCAGTGCCCTCCGTCGATTGCCAGGACGTTGTCCTCCTCGCCCTCTCCATGAGCCCGTGCACCAGCCGCCCCGTCCGACCTCATTGTCCGCCCCACCGTCGCGGCCTTGAACCCTGTCGGGCTCCGCCTAGGCCGTCTTCGGCAGGGCGCCACCGGCCTCATCTCTTCGGCGGCCTCGCGCCCTCCCCTTGCAGCGCCGTCGCCGGCGACTCCCTTCTCCGCCACGCATGGCTGTGTCCCCCCCCCCCCCCCACCCGCCAAGCGACGGATTCGCCGCCCTGACCCTGTTCTGGCATCGCCGCTTTGACCTCCGGCCACCCGCATCTCCTTCGCTTGGTGCAGCGCGCTCCATGGCTCTTGGCCCTGGTGACGTACGCGTGAAAGCATGGTGTTTTGATGGTAGCTCGAGCTTGGTCCTTGCGCGTATGCACTTGTTGTGCCAAATCGATTTGCACACTGTTTGTTTCCGTTGGTGCTTTGGTGATGGAAGCTTGGTGTTGATATGTACTGAATCATGTTTTCCCTTGATTCCTAGAGCATCTCCCTGCCTGCCACTTTTGATCGTGCATCTTTGCGATGTCCTGCAGCCTCGTACCCTTGTGACCAAGATCGACCTGTGTGGAACTAACTTGAGTTGACCAGAGTGCAACGACAAGATCCGTGTTGGCGAATGATATGACTTCTAAGACCATCGACATGGGTCTGATGGCGCGTATCCCTCCTTCACGGATCCGAAGTTTGAGACCCCGAACCAAGATCCCAAGACCGATCCCGGCGTCGAGACCGAACCCGAAAACCTTCGGAACCCCAAGATCTCCGCACCGCCATGTGTGACCCCGATCCTATAACCCTATTTTATAAATTGCTGTACATCTAATTATTGCATGTAAATTGTTCATACTCGCGTACATATCTTGGGGGCTTTTAGCAGATTCACCATAATTAAATATGGAGACCATATGTGAGCTTTTCTAGTCTTACATCGGCTCCATTTAAATTTGTGTAGTGAAACTGTGCTATATTTTGCCTTGTTAAGACAACATTTAAATTGCAGGGTATCTAAACAACATGAACCTATTAAATAATTGTTGGGATCCTGGTTCCGCTTAATATTGCCTAATTGCATCGCATTTTTGCCATGCCATACATCATACATGTATCATGCCCGATCTTCTGTCGTAGTATTAAATAGTGCATCTGATGTTTCTTTTAGTGCTTTGCTTCTTCATGGATTAGGCCGATGAGTTGATGCGAGTGTCGACCCGATCTTCGGATGAATCTTCGGCAATGTTTTCTGGCGAGAATTTTCTCCCCCTTTCTACCTATTTTGTTTTTATAGTCTTTACTTCCTCCTGTTATTGCTATCCGTATTGCGATGCTTTTGTACCAGTTATATTCCTTGCAGCCTCTATATTGCCTTGGACACCTCTTATTTCATGTTGATTGATAGACAGTCGTTTGCGAGTCGTAGTTGCTTGCTCAGGTGCTGCTTCGCGTTGTCGATGTTCCACCGTTGTTAGATGGTTAGCACATGCTTAATGGTGGAGATTATTATGGCTTTAATAACCATTTAATAACTAAAATTTGCAGAGGCACCGATGGGTAATAGACAATATTTGGTTTTTAACCGCCCACTTGTGTCCACCTAGGACCCGATTTTTTGACACATGTTCCGAGATCGAGCGCGCTAACCATAGGTGGGATGTGTGGGCACCCCATCGATTTAGTACCTGATTTCAAAGTACTGTATTGGGGGCCACAAACTAGTTTGAGGCTTTATTACTATCATGTATTTATGTCATGTTTTACTGCTTTATTTACTATTGCGCGTGGAGCGCTTGTACTGTTTAGGTAAGCGGAGTGTTTTCGCGGTATCGACAAGTCCAGTCACACTTTCAGGTTCCCAGTCATTTATAGTCATTGACGCAAACCTCTGGGTCCGTTCTAGAGTCAGTCAACTTCGTTGCGGGTAGCTTAGTGGGGTAGCTCTCATGTGCTTGTTTTGGGTCTGGGAAACGTCGTGTCTAAAACCCCGTCGACATATTGTTGGGTGTATGTTTTGTGATCTTGTACCTACCTGATCTGACAACAAGGGTGTAGGTGCATGTGGAAACTTTGGTGCACCCCTGCAGGATTTAATCTTTTCGAAAAGTCATGTCCGCGGTTATGTACGACTTAGAGCACAGTTCTCGATCATTAAAAACTATAACTAAAGTTTACTATTATAATTTGACTAGTATCTGATATGACTAGTAAGTTGGATAACCACCATAGAAAGAATGAATAAAACTTCAAATTGTGTGAGTTTTCTCGACAGGACTTCCTTGTTTGGTCTCGAGGGAGAAATACCAGGATGGGTATGCTTGGTGATAGTATCAGATTTTATCTGAATAGGTCTTTCTTATCCCTCTCTGATAGCCGACAGTTGTATCGAGTCTCTATAGGTTGTTTAGTGCATGTTGCGCTACCGCTTTAGTCCACCATACCTATGTAGGCGAGAGCAACCGAATTCTAAGACTCGCCGTGTACTGGCCTTAGTACTGACCGCTCTATTTTTTCTTTGCCCTTTGCCGGCACCCCTTTTGTTTAGCAGGTTTGAGATCGACGTCGTTAGCAGGGTTACCCTTCCGGCTTGGCCTGGGCAGGGTTATGAACGCCATTGGTTATTCTTCAGGGCTCTTAGCTCCATTTTCTTCTTATCCGTACTCGGATGTTGTATCATTTTCAAGGTGTTTCGGATCTTTGTACTGTATATCTGTATTGCCGACTCATTGAGTTGTTGTTGTATATATTTGTTCTGTGGGTTCCATCGTGGACTAATGTGTAATGGTATTACTTCGTTTTCCACCCACACGAAAGTGCTTGGTGGGCACCTTTGAATCGTTTCTATGCGGGTTTGGCGGAAATATCTAAAACTTGCATAGGGCCGATCTGAGGGTGTTACAAAATCCTCCCAACCCGACGCCACCTCCTACTCCAATCCAGTTCCATCCCTAGCCCAGCAGTGGCCAAACAGCGCCCTACGGTGGCGGCCGCACCCGATCGGCGGGGCCGGCGATCGCTATTTGATTTGCGCTCGCCCAAGCCCGGGGCAATGGCGGCGGAGCTCTCCACGCTGGGCTAGGCGGGAGGAAGAGAACTGGCGAGGCAGAGCTGGGCTTGCCGGAGCTACGCAAGGAGACGCAATGGGGGAATGAAAGGTAGAGGCACGAGCTCGCGTGAGAGGTTAGAGGCGGCAGGGGCTGCTCGCATTGAGTGAGAGAGAGGAGAGGCCGTGGGAAGCGCGATTAGAGGGATAGGTTGCGGTCAAGCCAGACAAAGGATAGGACGTGGTCCTGATTCCTGAAACGTGAGCAGCCAGATTGATCATTGTTTGGTTTGCCTAGATGGCCATTAACCTTTGTCTGTGGCATGATCTAAATATAATTGGGACTGTGGGGCTTGTCTGCTTCGCATGGTGAAAGAATAATCAGGATTATGGGCTATCAGATGTCTTAGAAAATTAGGTAAAAAATCTACTGTACCATCTTTTTAACACCTCTTTTATTATAATAACTTCATAAAAGGACCAAATCTTAACGATTTTCATCGCACACTTAAAAATTGATGTCGCGTA
Source organism: Avena sativa (assembly GCA_916181665.1). Classification (NCBI taxonomy): domain Eukaryota; kingdom Viridiplantae; phylum Streptophyta; class Magnoliopsida; order Poales; family Poaceae; genus Avena; species Avena sativa. The sequence goes on from OV702283.1 coordinate 199,778,975, forward strand.
ATAATCACTATTGTACGGTACATAAATTATGAATTCCATGACATTTTATTTCTACTGCGTATAAATTTAAACATATAAAATGTTGTTTTATTAGATTTAGTGTGTTGTCATAGCAATGTACGGGCTTTGTGCTAGTATTATCTAATAGCTTAAGCGTGAACACATGCAGCTACGACGAGGCCATTTGTCGCGCATGCTGCCGCTGCATGTGGGCCTGGGGTGTGGATGTGGTGGGCTAGTGGCAGCGCGGAGAAGGAAACGTCTTGTCCCCACTTTGCAATCGCCCCCATCTCGCCTATCCTTCTGGTGCATCACCCAGTCATGCAGATGGCACTCTCCAGGAACTGTCGCTCCGCCCCCATCCGCCCTCCCATGTTTCATCGCCCCTCCCTTACTCTGGTGCCTTCCTCAGGGCAGAACGCACGGGCCTCCTTTTCCTCTCTCCGTCGCCGGTAGAAGGGAGCAGCCGCGACACACCATGGGGGAGTAGATGGCACCCTCCTGGAGTTGTACAGGGAGGCCCGAACCCAAGCTCACAACCTCGCCGTCCCATCTCGCCTTCATCAAGGTCGATCTCCTCTAGGACGATGCAGATGCACGCTGGTGAGGCCTTCTTCAGCCGAATCAGGGGAAGGAAGCCGGTGCAGCAGCACGTAGAGGATGCCAGGGTCCGAGCTCCACCAACGGATTTACGGTGGGTTCGTTCATCAGCCACGAACCCGACTTGTAGTTTACTTCTGGGAAGGGTATTATAATATAGTATATATATGGTTAGTTTGAATCTGAAGACATGGCATTTCTGAATTTGTGTTAGAACAATCATGCATCTGAACTAAAATTCTGAACCCCTTCTATCAACACCCGGATTTTTAATCACAGATGCCTGTTATGCCATACATCGCAATCCCAGGATTACCATTTTTGCGAGACATAACAGATTGGATATCACAGTACATCATCCATTACAAACCATACATAAGGTCTTACACAAATAAGGATCTCATGATCTAGTTCTTAATACAAATCAAGCAGCGGAATAACGTAAAGATAACGATAGCATAGGTGAAGCTCCATCTTCAGGGTCACAGGCAATACTGACGATGGGAGATGATCCTAGTTGTCGTAACCTTCATGTGGTCTGTCATCCTGATACTCCTCTTCATAGTCTGGCCACGAGTATAGCCAGGGACAAAGCCATGAGTACTCTTTAAGTACTCGCAAACTAATACTAACAAGTGAAGTGGTTTTGAGTAGGATATGCTAAGCTCTAGGGTTATTTTACAAAAATCCAGATTTACCTCTACTAAGTTCAAAAGCACAGAAAGCTAGTTGAAAGTTTTATAACACCTAGGAACTTAAATTTCAGATCACAACTCTGTTGTGGTCAAGTCAAAGTCATAAATCATTTCATAAGTCATTATGAAAACATCTGACGACGGAACAATATGGCCACTCCAACTGTCCATAACCGCGGACGCGGCTATTCGAATAGTTTGACACTCTGTAGAGATTGTACACTTTCACCACAACATTCGGTACATCCGTTAGAAACAATCCTGAATTCACCATACTCAGTATGCGGATAATCAATCCTAACCTTTCAATTACACGCTCTAGTATAGGCATCTCTCCTATGAGTTTGGCCTCCCAACCATGACCAACTGTCATGTTGGGTACTGCACAGGTGGAAAATCTTCACAAGGTAGCCTCAGCTCAGACCTTGGCCGTAAGGGAACCCATACTAAGGTATATAAATTTCCAGTCAAGCCCTACCCAATTTTCGGGTATTGTGGTTGTACGGTAAAATTGGAATGGCATCGCATCCAGACAACCATCAGTTTTATAAAGGGCTAAGGATCATGCCTTAACATTTTCATCATCAAAAATCATCGGGTGTTCGAAAACACATGTTAAAACATTTCAGTATAACGACTCATCATTATAAGGTTTTCATAACCATTTTCACCAAGTATTCCCATCCAAAGTTGATCAAGTTTTATGCTTAGCACTAGCATCTACAAGTGGGGGTAAATACTAATGATGGGTACTAAACCGGTGGGAATTAGCTAAGTTCAATCTCATGCCTTAGGATGACATCAATATTATCTAACTTAGGCCAAATTTTATGCTCTTTATGCTATCTTCAATTATCTTCCTAGCATCTACAAGTCACTAAGTCAACTTTAAGAAAAAGCTTTGATAAAGAAAATAAAGTATTAAGCTTGCAAGTAAAACTAGGATTGGGTATCAAGTGGTGTAAGCTTGCAAATAAAACTTGCATGGTTTAGCTTGCTAAGATAGTAGTGTAAGCTTGCTAAGTTTCAAGGGTTAGCTTTCCTTGTGCAGAGCAGTGGTTGAAGTTCTCCTCGGCTTCTTCCTCGTAGTATCCTCCTTCCTCCTCGTATCCTTGGTCGGTACTAGCGTCTATCAATAAATACGAGGTACACAATCACCAAACAATACTTAACTATTTCTAATCATCACACAAAGGTTCATACTAGATGATCTAGCATCATCACTAACATTACAAAGGTTAAAGCACTTGTCCCATTTATTTTATTTGAGAAAAGTAATTTCTACTCATTGAAAAACTACTTAATATTTAATATTCTCCAACTCAAACATGGGATCATGTTGACACATGTCATCACCATATATTTCAGTACATGGGAATGTGATTTAAAGTGGTGTCACAATTTAATAAGGTTTAACCTTTCTATTTTATTTAATTAAAGTGACTACAAATGCCTATTGGCATTCTTTTATTACTCGATCATTATTTATGTAAGTAAACCTATATATTTTTATATATTCTGAAAGGTATGTTTAAATGTGATTTTTGAGAGTTGGAATCAACTCAAAAGGTCTTACGGTTAAATTTTGAAAAATGTTTGAATACAAAAAAAACTTCCGCCTTGTTATTTTTACCATGGATGATCTACAAATCTAAATTGTTTGAATCCAACGGGCTTGGATTAAGCATTGCAGTACCTTTTTAACAAAATTGGTTTCATGCATTTTGGTTCAGTGAATCGAGCTGGGTTAATTTTTGAATCTAGGTACAGAACTGGGTTTTAAATTAAATGAATAAAACTAAATTTGAATTAGTGGGTTGCGCGAGATGTTTAACTGGGCCGGCCCACTACGCACAGTGCACGCGCGGGCTGGTTAAGTGAGCGACCCCACTCGTCAGTGAGATAACAAGGGGCGAAGCGGTATGGGGCGATTAGGACCGTAGGATCTAACTCTAATCGAACGGCTCTGGTTCATCGTCCATGTCGGGCAGTGCCAGCGAAATAGAACCCTAGCACGGATGGTGGGGGTCGTGAGAGGCTCACCGGAGCTCAGGCGATGGTCGGCGACGGGGGCGAACGACGAAGTCAAAGATGGCGATTCTCCTGGTACAGACGGCTTCTCCTGGGGCGACTCCAATCGACGGCGCCTCTCCTCCTCTACAGCGACGAACTGCTGTGGAATTCTGGCCACCTGGTGCTCGCCTTGCTCCGGGAGTGAGTGGGTGTGATCAGTGAGAGGTGGGGAGTGAACTAGTGTGAATAAAACGAGCGGGGGAGGCCTCCTTTTATAGTGGTTGGAAGGGACCGAATGGCGCGGGTGGAGCTCGTCGATGTCGACGACATAGAGGGCTAATGGCATGGGCGACGATAGGGGCGGTGCTGTGCTCCCTGCGAAGCTCAACGACATGGTGGGGAGGTGTGGGGCGGTGTTGATCGGTCGGAACACGTCGACGCTCTAGGCGGCCGACGAAAGTCTTAATGGCGCACAGATGCTCCTAGTCACGCGGCGGTGAACGAGCATGTCTCGGAGGTTCCTAGTGCACTGGTGATCCCGTACGCGAGCGGCGAAGGCGGGGCGCGGTTTGTGAGAGTGTGTCGAGCGCGGCGCTCTGGCACGCTCTCGGCATGGCCGCAGAGAGAATGGTCGCGCGCGTTCTGGGTGGTCCAGTGGCTGGCTGCGCTCGGGGCTTTGACAGGGAGTGGCGGTGGACAGTGGAGTGCCTGCTAGACAAGGTTGGCGAGGCTAGTTAGGCTTGTAGCTTGCTGTCGACATTGGGGTTCTCAATTGGGCTCGGCCATGGTCACCATTGATGGCATTGTCGAGTTTATAGTGAGCTAGAGCTGGTTAAACTAGTTAGATGATCTACTAAGAGTGTAGGGAGAGCTAGGGAGGGTACAAGGTTGGCACAACACTGCTCACTATAGTGTTTGTTGTTTAATTTGATTTGTGCCCACAAGGTGTTTGATGAAATGGCCGAAAGAAATTAAAATTTGAATTTTGGATTCAAACTTGGTGGGTTTGCTAGGCACATACTAGGGAGTCTCTGGTTAGTTGGATTAGTCAAGGGGCACTGGTTTGGTTGGGTTTTGAAAATGTGTGATCTTCACATATGTTAAAGATTCAATTTTGAATTGTCATTGGAATGGGGTTGCTAAATGTTTCTGCAAGTTTGAAAGGTGGGCTTTGATTCACTTTTACTTGGTCTAACAAGGGGTGAAAAGAATTGGAAAAGTTTCTGTTTGAAATCTTGGACTTGAAACACTCAAAGTGACCTAGTGGGCAAGATTGGAAAAAATGACCATTTGCCTTATTTGAATTGTTTTTTATTTTCTCTTGATTAGCTCCTGCTTGGAAATGTTTTAGATGATGTTATTTCACCCTTAAACCATTCCTTGCTATTTAGGTTAATCACACAAGTCTATTCATGCATTCATTTGGTTTTTATTTAATTAAAGTTTTTGTTAACCCTAATTTTAGTGATTAGAGTTTGATGATCATTTTTTCATATTTTTGGGATGTTACAAGCCTTCCCTCCTTAAACAAAATCTCGTCCCGAGATTTGAAAAGGAAGAAAAAAGATTACCTAGGATTTAAAGATATCGGGAAACTCCGTCCTGATGTGATCTTCTTGCTCCCAGGTAGCTGCTTCTTCAGTGTTGTTGCTCCACTGAATCTTGAGAAACTTGATGCTTCGGGTCCTGGTGGTTCTGAAAGCTTCCTCCAAAATACAGATGGGTACTTCAGGATACGTCAGGTCATCGTTGATCTCTATGGTCCGGTGATCAATGTTCTTGAAAACTTCAGTCTTCTACGGAACTTCAAGGCATTTGAGAAGTAACGATATATGGAACACATTGTGCACTGCTGACATTTCATCTGGCAGTTCCAATTGATACGATACTTCTCCTCGACGATTCAGAATCTTGAAGGGTCCGATATATCTGGGGGATAACTTTCCTTTGAGGTGGAAATGTTGCATTCCCTTCAAAGGCGACACTTTGAGATACACAAAATCTCCGATATTGAAAGCGAGGTCTTGACGTCTCTTGTCGGCGTAACTCTTCTGTCTTGACTGGGCGGTCTTGAGGTGCTCACGAATCTTGTGAACTTTCTCTTCTGCTTCTCGGAGAATGTCGGGTCCGAAAATCTGACTCTCTCCTACTTCCGACCAATTCAAAGGGGTGTGACACTTCCTTCCATACATGAACTCAAATGGGGCCATTTGCAAACTAGCTTGATAACTGTTGTTGTATGAAAATTATGTGAAAGGCAGACAGTCTTCCGATTTAGATCCATACTCTAGCACACATGCTCTCAACATATCTTCGTGTATTTGATTTACTCGCTCCGTTTGTCCATCGGTCTGAGGGTGATAAGCTGTGCTGAAATCTAGTCGGGTTCCTAAACCTTCTTGGACCTTCTTCCAGAATCTCGAGGTAAACTGGGTTCCTCGATCTGATACGATGTCCTTGGGGACTCCATGCAAACTGACGATTCTAGCAATGTACAACTCTGCTAGCTTCGAACTTTGGTATGTGGTCTTGACTGGTAAGAAATGGGCTACTTTGGACAATCTGTCCACTATGACCCAAATAGAATCATTTCCCCTACTAGAAGTAGGCAATCCGGTGATAAAGTCCATTCCAACTGAATCCCATTTCCATTCTGGAATCTATAGTGGTTGCAACAATCCTGCGGGTCTTTGATGTCCCGCATTGACTCTCTGACATATATCACACTTGGCGATATAGCTTCCAATTTCTCTCTTCATCTTATGCCACCAAAATTGCTCCTTCAATTCCTGATATATCTTTGTTCCTCCGGGATGGATAGAATAAAGAGTATCATGGGCCTCTTTCAAAATAACTTCTTTCAACTCCAAATCTGCTGGTACACAGAGACATCCTTTGTACCACAAAGCTCCTTCTTCGTCTTCGGTGAATCGGGGTACTTTGCATGTACCGATACGACGTTTGATTCCGTCGATAGTAGCATTTCCTTTCCGCGCCTCCTTGATCTGACTGATCAAAGTGGGTTGAAGTTCTATGCTAGCCAAAAATCCTTCACTCACTAATTCCATTCGGAAATCTTCCATCTCTTTGTGCAAACTTGGTTGCTCCTTCAAAATCATGGAGTTCAAGCGGCACGGCAATCTGCTAAGGGTTCCAAGGGTTCTCTAAGGGTTCCAAGAATGGTCCTTAGGTGTAGCTCATGTTCTTCTTCTGATTTGGAATAAATCAGAATGTCATCGATGAAAACAACGACAAACTTATCCAGGAAGTCCATAAAAATCTTATTCATGAGGTTCATGAAATAAGCGGGGGCATTGGTTAATCCAAAAGACATGACTGTATACTCATACAATCCATATCTGGTGGTAAAGGCAGTCTTTGGAATATCCTCTGCACGAATTTTGAGTTGATGATAGCCAGTTCTAAGATCAATCTTAGAAAACACCTGGGCACCGGTCAACTGATCAAACAAATCTTCTATCTTGGGCAAGGGGTACTTGTTATTGATGGTGACATCATTCAACTTCCGATAATCCGTACACAAATGGTTACCTCCATCCTTCTTGTCCACAAACAAGACAGGTGATCTCCATGGGGACGCACTTGGTTGAATCAATCCGATTTCCAGCATGGAATTGTTGCCTACCAAAACCCACCGGCGAGCAGCGACGGGCAACACGGAGAGCCGGGAGGCTCCCAGGACTGCTGGTGGGCCCTGGTCCCTCGGGCAACGGCCCGCAAAACTCTGGCACACGTCCTGGCTGGTTCGAGGGCGTGCCACCTGACCTATACCTGATCAGGAAGGTGAAAGATTGCTTCGATTGGTTTCCTGCATGGCAAACAAACATACGTAAAATTCAAGCCATGACCGGCTTTCAGGTTTCCCTGTGAATCGGCTCTTGGAGCCGATTATCCCATGGTTCTGCATTAGATCTATGATAACATGGGGTTTTGCTTCATCAATACAAGTTAAATCGATCTACGACAGTTTAACGTTTTCACCACGTAATTGGAACATCCTACACGTAATTGAGCCTGGTAAACACGAAAGATGATAGAAAACTAACCCTAGAGAAGGCCTAACAACCGACGAAAAGTCAATTCCCGGAACAACTCCTCTCGAATTAGCAAACCATATCTTTACGTACTACTGGATCGTTCAACCCGTTTGCAAGGCCTGACCACGTAGATATCAAACTAAACCTTGGAAAGCAAGGCAAAACTATAACGGATCAAATCGACTGAATAAAGATCAAGCAAGATGCTACCCTTATACCCAAAAAGGTGTAAAAGCAGCGAGATAAGCAAAGGCGGCATAGCTAAGCAATCATAGCAGAAAGTACCGATGCTAGCCTAAACAAATCTATGATAAAAAGTATTACTCGCCATCAACAAGGCTTCAGCACGAGTAACACCAAATAACGCATAAGTAGACACCGCCTAGATCGCAAGGCATGACACTTACCCGAAAGAAACCCTAGAAACAAGGGGTGGCGATGCGCCGAGATTGTGTTTGTTGTGAACGTGATTGTCCTCCTTTTCTCAATAACCTTAGGTACATATTTATAGTCCGGAGACTTCCTATCTTTGGAATAAACCTAGCAATCCTATCTCTTTACTTAAACCGAAACGTAACCTACTACAACATAAGATACACGGGCAATTTAGCCCAATTCCACGCACAAGGCCGATTCAACAACATGTTGCATATATGTATCTTCCAAGCCCATCTTGATTACGGCCCATCTCCTCCTTTGGCCAAAATATGGCGATAACACATGCCCCCCTGGTTTTGGCAATAATAATTCCAAAACCACTCTGCTGATGTTTTTTCTTCTTCCCTTCTTCCTCTTTTTTTGTATCGGGTTACGCGTTGAAGAGCAGAATCGTCACGCCACCCCCTCATCATGATGCCCTGTCTTCTCAACTCCTCCGCAGTGTATGATTTGACCGTTTTGGCACCACATTATGGAAACTGCTATGGCATTGAACTGTCTTCCACTATTCCCCTTATTTGAATTCATCTAAGCAGTTTGCAGCCCCCATCTTCCTCCCTTAGCCAAAAAAACCCTCTTCCTCCGCCGAAAAAACCCTCTTCTTCCGCCATGGCCTCCTCTTCTTCCGCCCTTTCCTCCCAGTCTTCCAACACCATTAGCGACCGGGAGCCGACGCCGGAGCACCCGCCCACGGCGGCATACGAGACTCTCGCCCCACAATGGTGGGACGAGAGGGATTGGGATTTCGCCGCTTGGTCGGAGGATGACGCGTCCCTGACTGACGGCGAGGAGGGCCTGCAGTTGCTCATCAACGAGGAACTGGAGGCGGAGAGCAGCGACGACGCCTGGTCCTGGGACGGCGTCGAATCCTCCGACGAGGAGGAGGAGTCGGAGGAGGACACCTCCTCCGATGAGTATCCACCGGTGAAGCGCTTCCGTGCCGGGTCCAGCGAGGACACCGAAGACGACGACGAGGACGAGGAGGCCCCCGCTGGCATCTTCAGCAGCAGCAGCGAAGACGACGCCGGCAGCAGCGCTGATGACAGCGAACAAGACGACGGCGAAGACAGCGGCGACGACCTCGGCCTCTAGATTAGGAACTAGTAGTAGTAGTAGTAGATTTCCTTTTGTAAGCAATCAGCTCCACTGTAAATAATCGTCTTTTGAATGAACGAAGATTTGCTTTTCCAACTCGAAGATTGCTTTTTTTCGACCCAATTTTGCCGATAGCCAAAATAGGTCGATGCTCCAGAAGCCGATAATACTGTATCGGCTTTCACCACACTGCACTCATACAGCCAACCAAGTCAAAGCTCAAAGAGCCGATGACAACACATCGGCTTTCCCAAAAACGTTGACAAGGTCAAAACTTGGTCGCATACTTAGACAAATCTGAGCGGCCACTTTCCAGTTTCAAACGGTAAACTGCGACCTTCTTCAAAAAAGGGCGACCCAGATCTCCAACTGCCCACCGACCAGATCGAGCTCACAGCGACAAGAACCCTCGATCCCCAACTGCATAGATCCATCTCCGCCGGCAAACCAGATGGCGGAATCGTCCAACACCAACCCAGAGGTCTCCGGTCTGAAGGTACGCCTACTCCTCGTAGTCTGAACGCGATGCTAGAATTAATGGCGAACACCTGAATTAATGCCTTATTCCACCATTAAATTTTTTAGGTTTCAGACATCCTGCTGCCGCATCCTTCTCTCCCAAATTCTCTCTGTCTTGGCCCTCGCACAGAATCTAGTCCTGCCCATCTGATCTCTTGCGAAGCAAACAGAATCCCCTTCGTAAGCCAAGACCTAGATTTAAACTGTTGGGCCGACTGCTTGCGAGCCTGGCCTAATCCCCCTGAACATTGGGTCTCTTGGTTCAGCAGGGTAGCTAGAGCTTACCAATCCCAATGGGAAACCACGGGAATAGCCGATGCCTTGCATTTGTCATTGTCTCCCCTTGAGAAACATGAGAATCTTCTAAAGATCATCGGCTACTTCTGGTCTGACGCTCTGAACTGCTTCATGTTCGGTCATGGCCCCATGTCACCAACCCTGTTAGACGTGGTGATGATTACTGGTCTGGATGTTACATCACCCAGCCCCTCTGCTTTTAAACTGACCAAAGTCCCCTACAAACTGTCTTCTAAAACAGACTGCACGAACTGGGGTGCCTACCTCCAACGCCATATGAAAACAAAGGGCCCTGTCACAGAGAAAGAACACACAGCCTTTCTTAACTTCTGGCTGGAACATTTCATATATTGTGGCCCTTCCCTGGCTCCAACCAAGAATTATCTCTCCTTAGCCCACGAACTGGCCAAAGGCACTCAACTTGGCATCGGCAAACTGTTCCTTGGAGAGGTCTATCGATATCTTCAGTTGATGTCTGTCAAGCTGTTCTCTGGCATAGCAGTCAAAACAGGTGGTCCTTGGTGGTTCATTCAGCTATGGGCTCAGCTGTATTTTCAAAACCACGTCCCAAACTTCCCCCTTTTGGCGAGTTGCACCTTTCCAGATGTCAAAGGGAAGCAGATCCGATGCACCAGCTATGGCCAAGCTCTGTACAGACTGCCAGGTAGCAAACTGATCCCTCAGGAAGCATCCAAATGGTTCAGCATTTTCTTCCAAGGCCTGGATAATCCTATCTTCTTTCCTTACACGGAAGAATCGGAACATTTTGAAAATCCACTCTCCTTCAGGCTAGACAATTTTGCCGATGACACCAGCACTCGGCAGCTGTTTTCTACTGTGATCCGTCCCTGCTTTCTTCCAGTTGGCATGAGCACATCCAATAGAATAATCAAGCCTGGATATGAATTCTACCAGCCAGTCATAGTGGCTCGGCAATTTGGCCTTGGGCAAGTACCTCCCCATTTCTTTCTCCACCATCTTACAGAGAGCAGAGCTGACCTGTCCGATCCTCTCACCAGTCAAAGGTGTTACTCCTTCTTCGATGCTCTAACCATCCCAATTCCCAACAACCTCATTTTCACTTCATCAACCGATGATTTTGAGAACTGGTGGGCGATGTGGAAGACTCATGCTTTCAGAAGAGCTCTGGGACCGTTGCTGAAACAGCTCGATGCTGACTATGACATCCCCGTGGAACAGGTACCACTACTTGTAAATTTTCTTGATGCAGCTCACAAATGATTCTTCTACTAACCCACTCTTTCTCTTTGCAGCAACAAGATGGCCCTGAACCTACGCACAGTGATGGCTCCCCCTTCGAGTTCTTTCCGCCAGCTCCTGTGGTTCTTTTCTGCAAAAACTCGCCACCTTTGAAAAAGGTCATGATGCAGAACCAGCCGATCACACCACAATCGGCTTCCAAGAACCAAGCAACTCCTAAGTCAGCTGCCCCTCGAGTTCCAACTAAGACAAGAACGATGGTGAGGAAGGTAGCTGCCAGGAAGACCTTGAGGCGCCGGAGCCCTTCTCCAGAAAGCTCGCATGTAGGCTGATCCATGTCTTGGTCGATCCTTCTCATTCTTCCATTCTTGCAGACATGCTCGTGCTTACTGGTTCTCCTTTTTTACAGGCTTCCGTCGAAGACACCTCTAGCGAGGACACTCAGACCAATCGAGGAGAACTAGGCCCCACAGATTCTGAGAGGACCATCACATCGAGCCAGCCAGATTCACCACCATCGGCTTCCAGGAAAAGGTCGGTTCCTGAACCTACTGCCCCCCGAGCACCAGTCGAGGCGGGGCCAGCTGTGGGTCCCAAGAGAGCTCGCAAAGGACTGCAAGCTTCTTCGTCGAGCCAGGAGGTTTCAAAAATCATCACCCTTCATGCTCTTACCACTTGCTTCTTTTTATCTGCCGATTCATCATCATTTACATCGGCTAAACACCTTCAATGCAGACGACTGACGTTTCTAGTGGGAAAGCTGGGGTAGTGCCGATGCCTTTAGCCAAGCCGGATCCAGCAATCCCCGAAGGTGCAGATGAAACGGCTACCACTTTGGCCAAGCCCCCAGCAACCACACACAAACCGATCGCCTCCTCATCTGCTGTCCCCTCGATCTTAGGAGAGGTATGTTAGCTTCTTTCGGCTCATCTTTACACGTTGGACGCGTACTGACGCTTTTTTCGGGCTGCCAGAGTTGTGATATTTCAGGCTTGCTGACGTTCGACCCTGAATCCATCGAACCAACTCCCTCTGTTGCCGATGATGAACCATGAGCTAGGGCTGTTCCACCTCAATTCCAGCGTCTTAAAACCCTGCTGTCCTCCCCGATCGAAGAGTTGATCGAGGGTTCTGAGGAGGTGAAGAGCGTTCTTGCTGAAATAAAAGACCAACTCCCAGTAGCATTGCAGGTGAAGCTTTGGCCAGTTGTAACTCTGTCTTTCTTCGGGTCAAGGGTGAAGTTAGCTCGTGAGAGGATCAGTCTGCGCCGCGCCCAACTTCCACTGAAGGCCAATATCGCAGACAGATGTCAGCAGCTCAACGAGAAAAAGGCGTCTCTGGATGCCAAAACTGACACCTCTGTCAGTACCGCCGAGCTCGCATCCTTGAAAAGGGAGTTGGAAGATCTTGAAGAGAAGGTCCGGGCGACTAAACAGCTCATTCGTGACAAGGAAGAATCCATCGCCCGCTCCCAAGACGAAGCAGAAAGCCTCAAAGCTCAACTGAAGACCGATCTGGCAGAAATACGTGCCCTGAACAAGCAGCTAGTGACGGGCAAGGACGAAGATGACGAAGCCGAGATCGTCGAGGTGGATCGTGTCCGTGCTGACGCCCTCCACGCCTTCGAGGCATTTCTTCAGTAGCTCGTTTATGTAAACTGGCATCTGCTTGTATCAGTTTGAACCTCTAGAGTCGATGACTGTGCATCGGCTATATATATTTTTTTATTGGCCGATTTCATGTATCGGCCCCCATATTTCACTGTCCATCATCCCACATGATTGGGAAATATTTCTTGAGGTGTTGCCCGTTGACAGCCACTGGGAATTTTACGCCATCCAGTTCCTCAAGCATGTACGCGTTTCCCCTTAAAACTTGATCGACCCTGTATGGCCCGTGCCAATTTGGAGACCATTTACCATATGCTGCATCCTTAGTTCCCAATGGCAATACAGCTTCCCATACCAGATCGCCAACGTGGAACTCTTTCGGTCTCACCTTCTTATTATATGCACGAGCTACCTTGGCCTTGTTCTCTTTGATTTTCTCAAGCGACCACAGCCTAAGCTCAGTTAAATCCTCAACACTGTCACTCATCAGGGCCGTATATTCTTCAGTCGTTAGATCGTTCTGAAAGGTGACACGCCTCGATCCAGCCGTAATTTCCCAGGGCAATACGGCTTCTTGTCCATAGACTAGATGGTATGGCGAGGTTTTTATCGCTCCATGACATGACATGTGATAAGCCCATAAAGCCTCTGACAAAACCTCGTGCCAACGCCTAGGGTGCTCATCGATCTTCCTCTTGATTAGCTTGATAAGGCTCTGGTTGGACGCTTCAGCTTGCCCATTTGCTTGAGCATAGTACGGAGATGATCGGATCAGCTTAATTCCCGTGTCCTCACAGAACTCTCTAAACTCGTAAGAAGTGAAGACCGAACCTCCATCGGTCGTGATCGTTTGGGGGATCCCGAATCTATGAATAACATGTTCTTTCACAAAATCGATAACATCCTTTGAGCTCACTGATTTCATAGGGACGGCTTCAACCCATTTAGTGAAATAATCCGTAATGGCCAAAATCCACATGTGGACTTTGCTTGATGGAGGATTGATCTTGCCAATCATATCCATGCCCCAACCTCGGAATGGCCAAGGTTTGATGATGGGGTTCATTGTTGACGCGGGCACCATCTGAATTTTTCCAAATTTCTGACATGCTTGACACCCTTTGTAGTACTTAAAACAGTCCTCAAGCATGGTGGGCCAATAAAACCCTGATCGCCTGATCAACCATTTCATCTTGTGAGCCGATTGGTGAGTTCCACAGGCGCCTTCGTGTACCTCGTGCAGGAGCCGATTGGCCTCGGTTGGCCCTAGACATTTGAGCAACAACCCTTCCAGAGTCCTGTAGAACATGTCGTCCCCGATAAGCACGTACTTCATGGCCTTGTACCTTATCCGTTTAGGTGCCCCCCGAGCCGAATCTTTCAAGTAATTGAAGATATCGGCTCTCCAGTCGTCCGTATCCAGGAACTGAACTCGAACATCAATTCCCTCTGCTACGTCCTTGTAGCCTGAAGCCATTTGTGCGAGATCATTTGCCTCTGTATTCTGCGATCGCGGGATCCAGTTAAAGTTTATGTACCGGAACTGTGCCATGAGCTCACGGCATTGCAACCATAATGGGAAGAGCGACTCGCTCTCACACTTGTATTCCTCCGTGAGCTGGGAAATCACCAATTTGGAGTCTCCAAAAATTTCCACTGCCTCTGCCCCAGCTTCTATGAGCAACTCCATTCCCTTGCGTATCGCCTCATACTCGGCGACGTTGTTGGTGCACGGGGTAGCTAGCCTGATGGAGAAGGAATATGTTGCCCCCCGGGGCGACACGAGCAGAATGCCAATGCCGCAACCATCATCACAAACCGATCCATCGAAAAACACAGCCCACGCTCGTATAGACAGCGCTGCTATATCAGTGTTGATCCTTTCAGCAATAAGGTCGGCTAATGCCTGACCCTTAACCGCTTTCGCAGGTTGGTACCGGATGTCAAATTCCGATAATGCAAACATCCATTTGCCGAGTCGGCCTTTCAACATAGGAGCCGACAGCATGTGCTTTATGACATCTGATTTGCATATAATGATAATCTCTGCCGAGAGCAAGATGTGGCGCAGCTTGGTGCAGGTGAAAAACAGGCAGAGGCACAACTTATCAACCTCAGGGTACCTTGTCTCTGCGTCGAGCATCCTTCTGCTGATGTAAAACACAACTCGCTCCAGACCATCATAAACCTGCACCACCACCGAGGCGATGGACGTGTCAGCTACTGATAAGTAAATGTAGAACGGCCTATCCGGCTGGGGCGGAACCAATACTGGCGGCTTCGTTAGATATTCTTTGATTTCGTCGAAGGCTCGTTGTTGCTCTGTCCCCCAGCGGAATTCTTCATCAGATTTAATTTTCACCAGTCCCATGAACGGCTCTATTCTTCCTGACAGATTGGAGATGAATCTTCTGACGAAGTTGATCTTGCCGATGAGAGACTGCAGTTCTTTCTTTGTGGTAGGTGGCTTCATTGTTCGCACTGCCTCCTGACTTTTCAGGCCGATCTCAATTCCTCGTTCATGGACCAAGAAACCCAAGAACTGACCGGCTGTCACACCGAAGGCACACTTCTTTGGATTCATCCGTAGCCCGAATTTCCTTGTTCGGTCCAGGACGCGTCGCAGATCGTCCAAATGTCCTTGTACTGAAGCTGACTTGACCACCACGTCATCGATATAAATTTCCACCAGCTTGCCAATCAGATCATGGAAGATGTAATTCATGGCTCTTTGGTATGTGGCGCCGGCATTCTTCAGTCCAAACGTCATGACTACATATTCAAACAACCCCACCGAACCTGGGACTCTGAATGCAGTCTTGTGTATATCTTCCGGAGCCATAAAAATTTGGTTGTAACCGGCATTGCCATCCATGAAGCTCAAGATTTTATGACCAGCAGCTGCGTTGATTAACGTCTCTGCTACCGGCATCGGATATTCATCCTTCGGAGTGGCTCTATTGAGATCCCGAAAATCTATGGCGACCCGCCAGCGGCCATCCTTCTTCTCTACAGGTACGATACTAGAAATCCACTCAGCATACCTGCATGGCCTGATTAACTTGGCTGTCAACATTTTCTCGATCTCCTTCTTGACTTCTTTCAAAATTTCGGCCTTCATCTGTCGCGCTCGCTGCTGGAACGGCCGAAACCCTTTTTTAAGCGGGAGTCGATGCTCGATGATGCTCCTGTCTAACCCGGGCATCTCTGTATAGTCCCAGGCAAAGCAATCTGGATATTCTTTCAACAAAGCTATCATCGGACCCCGCAGATTCGGATCTAACTTCTTGCTGATAAATGTTGGTCTTGGCTTATCCCCAGGACCGATGTCAATCTCCTCTAGCTCATCAGCGGATGTAAATCCATACCCTAGCTTTCCGTCACCTGTTAAATCGATGCTAAACACGGGGCAAACAACTGGTGAGGATAACAAAGATAGTTTGGGCCGATTGCCGGAATCGGCCCCCTTTTTTATTGCATTAGTCAAGGAAGGTTTACAACTTATCTGTGCTCTACAATGGCGGGGAACCTCCCTGCTACGACTGCATGACCTGTTTGTCGTAAGATTGCTGCTTTTTATTTTTTGTGGCCGATCACAGGGATCGGCCTTACCACGTACGATCGTGGACTTTGCTAATCTGTCAGGCCAGTGGATAAGACCAGCCTCACCCCGTTTTTTGTAGCTTCAATGCGCTCACAGCCGTCTAGACTGACTCCAGAGATCGGCTCTTGGTCTCCTGCCTCCCAGATGTTCATGCCAGCTATGGAGATCTCGATCGAATCATCCGCATGAATGACCTCCACTTCATCTCCATCCCACTGTATCAGGCACTGGTGCATCGTGGATGGAATGCAGCAGTTGGCGTGAATCCAATCCCTCCCCAGTAAGACAGCATAGGTGCTTTTGCTGTCAACGATGAATAATGACGTAGGGATGGTTTTTCTGCCCACGGTCAGATCCACATTCAGAACGCCTTGCGTTTCTGAAGTTTGGCCGTTGAAGTCGCTTAACGTTACGTTGGTTTTGATCAGATCTGCAGTGGAGCGTCCCAAACGCCGTAGCATGGAGTATGGCATTATATTCAGCAGCTGCTCCGGTGTCAACCAACATCTTGCGGACAGGCTGCCCATTGATATAACCTCGCAGGTACAGAGCTTTCAGATGTTTGTAGCCCTTCTCTTGTGGCTTTTCAAAGATAACCGGTCGTGGGCCGCAGTCAAACTGTGCCACTGGTAGTTCTTTGGCTCTTGGAGCACAGAACTATGACGGAAGTGTGAACACCATGTTTGTGCCAGCCGATGTCTTCGCATCGGCTTTTACTGGTTTGGGGCGCCATTCTTTTCTTTTCGGACGAGCCTCCGTCTCCAAGGTTTGCTGCACTTTCACGGCCAGATCGGGCCGTGCCTTCCTTAAAGCGTGGAGGTACTGCGCTTCGGCTTCCTCCAAGTTACGCAGCCGCTGAACTCGACGCTTTTGGGTGTGCCTGAGTCCATCGGGGCACCACCTTGGCCGGTGATATCTGTCTTCTTCTTTTCCATCCATTGGCTCCTCGAAGTCTTTCACTCGAGGAGGGAGAGGCCCTAGGCGCTTGAACACTGAGACTGGACCTGTGTCATCCTTCTGCTGTCCACATTCTGGGCAGTTGTCGATTGTAGGCAATCGGCTCATTCCCGCGTCCCAGCAATACTTGAAGAAAGGACAATCCCAATGTTTATCCACGCCTTCTTTTTCCTTTGGCTTTTTACTAGCGAGGTGCTCATATCCTTCATCATCTCTATCGTGCCGGCGACGTCGGTCATACTGGTGCTCATACTTGTTAAGGAGATGCGTGGAGTGTGGTTTCTGATATCGCACGCTTCTCACTTGCTCCTCGGTCAAATACTGCCTGTCATCATAACGGGGCCGGTCACGTGGACCGGCCTCCTCTCTTTCTCTGCCCCGAGAGCGACCGTCTTCCTCCTTATATGCGCCACGGTGGTACACAGGTCCTGCCATATTAACATCGAACGAGAAATCCAACTGACGCCTCGTGGACTGGCTGTGTTCTACCATGTTGACGCAGGGAAATGGGTTTGTGTCTACTTTCATGGCGAACTGCCCAAGGATCAGACGGCCCTGTTCTATCGCCGTTTGGATCTGGCGATGTAGCTCTTTGCAGTCATTGGTGGTGTGGGTGAACGAGTGATGCCACTTGCAGTAAGGTCTCCCGTTCATCTCTTGAGCCGTAGGGATTTTGTGGCCTTCGGGTAACTTCAGCTGCTTTTCTTTCAGCAGTAAATCGAATATCTGCTCAGCTTTGCTCACGTCGAAGTCGAACCCTTTTGCAGGCCCTTGCTGTTTTACCCATTTGCGAGACACAGGATCTGCCCCCCGAGCCCATTCAGCCACGGCCACCTCCTGGTCTTGTGTAGGATCCTCTTCTTCTGTATCGACCAGGCTTATCGGACGTTTGAACTTGTCTTGGTACAACTCAGGGTGGCGCTGTTCATACATTGTCAGCTTCCGGGCCATGTGCGCCAATGAATTGTACTCTACTTGGAAAGCCAGATCCTTGATAGGTGCTGAGAGACCCAACACTGCCAGCTCGACCGCTTCCTTCTCAGTTAAACGAGCCGAATAACATCGGTTCTTGATAGTCCTGAAACGTTGAATGTACTCAGCTACCGTTTCTCCCCGCTTTTGCCGCACCTGCGCCAGATCTGCAATGCCAGCCTCGGTAGCTTCTGAATGATACTGAATGTGGAACTGTTCTTCCAGTTGTTTCCAGGTCTGGATCGAATCCGGTGGCAACGAGGTGTACCACCCAAAAGCTGGTCTTGTTAGAGATTGCGCAAAGAACCTTACGCGTAACTGATCCGATGCTGAAATCATGCCTAACTGTGCCAGGTATCGGCTCACATGCTCGATCGAGCTCGACCCTTCTGATCCGCTGAACCTTGAGAACTCAGGGAGCCGATACTTGGGTGGCAGCGGAATCAGATCAAACTCGTTGGGGTACGGCTTGGAGTAGCCGATTGTCCTTCTCTTCGGCACGAAGCCGAACTGGTCTCTCAAGATGGTACGGATTTGCTCCACTGTTTGAGCTGCAGGGGCTAAACTCTCAGAACTCCCTCCGGTGGCGTACTTGGCTAGCCATGCCTGTTTATCAGCGTCCATCCCAGACATCCCTGCTCCGGAAATACCTGCTCCCGAAGTCCCTGCTCTAGAAACTCCTGTTCCAGAAATCCCTGCAGTTGCCACCTGGTTCGTGCGCGTCAGGTTATTGCAGTCCGGCACGTAGGTGCACACATATCCATGTGGGATCTCTTTAGGTGGTTCAAACAGGAATTGGTAATCGCCAGGGTCACCTCCAACCTTGTAGACGACGTAAGCCGGTGCCCCTGGTGGCTCCGGAGCTGCAAGCGTGAATGGCAGCTGCGGCCTAGTCTGGAGCGGTCTTTCTCCCTGGTGAGTCCCTAGAGTAGGACCCGATGGAGAGTACTGATGTTTCATGATCTCCTGAACTACGCGAACCGCGACGCGCTCGAAAGCGTTCACTAGGCTCTCAGAATGGCGGTGAAGAGAATGAGCTACCATGTAATTGACTTCCTGTCGCAGAGCTCTGGTGCGCTCCTCTGCAGGAACAGACAGATCCACCTCGTCAAGAGCACCTTCAGGTGAGAACCCTTTCCATCTGATGCCATGCTTACGGGTCCTCTCAAAAGAGCCGATGAGATCGGCTTCGAAGAGAGCTTTGATATCATCATACTTCGCCTTGTGCTCCTCAGGCAGATCGTCGTACGTGACCGGTCTGTTCTCCATCGCAGCGTCGGATGTTGATGTAGACGTTGTTGAAGGTCCCACCGGGCGTGCCAGAATGTGTTGCCTACCAAAACCCACCGGCGAGCAGCGACGGGCAACACGGAGAGTCGGGAGGCTCCTAGGACTGCTGGTGGGCCCTGGTCCCTCGGGCAACGGCCCGCAAAACTCTGGCACACGTCCTGGCTGGTTCGAGGGCGTGCCACCTGACCTATACCTGATCAGGAAGGTGAAAGATTGCTTCGATTGGTTTCCTGCATGGCAAACAAACATACGTAAAATTCAAGCCGTGACCGGCTTTCAGGTTTCCCGTGAATCGGCTCTTGGAGCCGATTATCCCATGGTTCTGCATTAGATCTATGATAACATGGGGTTTTGCTTCATCAATACAAGTTAAATCGATCTACGACAGTTTAACATTTTCACCATGTAATTGGAACATCCTACATGTAATTGAGCCTGGTAAACACGAAAGATGATAGAAAACTAACCCTAGAGAAGGCCTAACAACCGACGAAAAGTCAATTCCCGGAACAACTCCTCTCGAATTAGCAAACCATATATTTACGTACTACTGGATCATTCAACCCGTTTGCAAGGCCTGACCACGTAGATATCAAACTAAACCTTGGAAAGCAAGGCAAAACTATAACGGATCAAATCGACTGAATAAAGATCAAGCAAGATGCTACCCTTATACCCAAAAAGGTGTAAAAGCAGCGAGATAAGCAAAGGCGGCATAGCTAAGCAATCATAGCAGAAAGTACCGATGCTAGCCTAAACAAATCTATGATAAAAAGTATTACTCGCCATCAACAAGGCTTCAGCACGAGTAACACCAAATAACGCATAAGTAGACACCGCCTAGATCGCAAGATGCGATCTAGGCAGCATGACACTTACCCGAAAGAAACCCTAGAAACAAGGGGTGGCGATGCGCCAAGATTGTGTTTGTTGTGAACGTGATTGTCCTCCTTTTCTCAATAACCTTAGGTACATATTTATAGTCCGGAGACTTCCTATCTTTGGAATAAACCTAGCAATCCTATCTCTTTACTTAAACCGAAACGTAACCTACTACAACATAAGATACACGGGCAATTTAGCCCAAATCCACGCACAAGGCCGATTCAACAACATGTTGCATATATGTATCTTCCAAGCCCATCTTGATTACGGCCCATCTCCTCCTTTGGCCAAAATATGGCGATAACAGGAATCCAGTTGCTTCTTCAGTTCTTCTAGTTCTGACGGGTTCATACTATAGGGTCTCTGGGCTATGGGTCCTGTTCCGGGGATTAGTTCAATGATAAACTCGATATCCCGATCTGGGGGCATACCGGGCAAAACATCTGGAAATACATCGGGGTATTCACAGACTATCCGGACTTGGTCAATGGTAGGTTGGGCTATACTCTTGTTGTATTTGAATTGGCGAGGTAAGGTTTCAGATATATGCTCGACTGATATTCCGGTGGTACTGGTCATAGTGATGGCTTTCTTGGCATAGTCAATCAATCCCTTATGTTTGGACATCCAATCCATTCCTAGTACTACTTCCAAACCTTTAGTTCCGAGTACTATTAGATTAGCATAAAAATCTATGCCATGGATTCGGATAGGGACGGCTTTGCAAATTTGCCTAGCCTTGGTGGTTGATCCGGGAATTTGCACAATCATCACACGCTTCAATTTGGTTGGTTGAATTTTACTAGTGCAGGCAAATTCTTCGGTGACAAATGAATGCGATGCACCAGAGTCAAACAACACTCTTGCAAGTACTGAATTAACAGAAAACATACCCAGCACGACGTCTGGAGCTTCCTGAGCTTCTTCAGCATGCATGAGAAAAAGACGGCCGTTGCGGTTGAGTGAATTTCCTGGGGCAAATCTTCTTCCGGACTGAACACGACGCTGCTGCTGAGATAGGACATTGGCGTTGGGGGATGTAGCATTCTTCTTGTTGGGGCACTCGTTGGAATAGTGGCCTTTATTTCCATAGTCATAACAGGTCCCTTGTGACTTGTCCTTGGCTGCGACAGGCACAACATTGCTTCCAGTCCTCGGGGCAGTGTTGGGGTTGGCGGTAGAATTGTTGTTGTTGAACTTGGGTGGGGCACAGGTGAAATTGCTAGAGTTGCCGGGGTTGTTGTGATTTCCTCCGGGTCTAGGGTTTCCACGGTTGGGGTAGGTCGGACGGGTCATAGGGGGTCTGTTGGTTCTTGGGGCAAATCCTGGAGATGGGTTGGGGCGATACTTTGGGGTCTGATGGGTTCCTGGTTGATGCATCATGCGACGCTTGCGGTTCTCATTGGCCTGGTTGATCTTTCCTTCCATCTGGATAGCAGAGTCGATAAGGGCTTCAATATCAACAAAGGGGATATTGACTAACACTGTCTGCATCTCGTCATGCAGACCATTCAAGAACCTTTCTTTCTTCTTGGCTTCGGTGTCTATCTCGTCCGGGGCATACCTAGCTAATGACAAAAATTTGTCACGGTATTCCACTACAGTCATCCTTCCTTGCTTCAGCTCTCTGAACTCGTCTCTCATTCTCTTGATCAAACCTAGTGGTACATGAGTTCTGCTGAACTTGACCTTGAATTCCTCCCAGGTCATCATTTGGCCTCCCGTCATGGCGCGAACACTGTTCCACCATGCCCTGGCATCTCCAGCTAGATAATGGGTGGCGAAAAGGACTTTCTCGTTGGCTTCCACTCCGACAACTTCTAGGTTGTTTTCCATGGTTTGTAGCCAGTCATCAGCATCTAGGGGTTCTTCTGACTTGGTGAAAACGGGTGGGTTGGTATTCTGGAAATTCTTGAGCTTAGATCCGTGGTTGTCCTGATTTCCGTGGCCTTGGTTGTTGTGGGCTAGCTGGGCTATCTGTTGTAGGGTGGCTAAGTTGGCTTGACGTTCCGCTCTTTCAGCTTCGCGGTCAAAAGTCAACATTTGCAGGATCTGCAACATCGGGTCCGGGGCTGAACCACTTCCTCCACGTGGCATCTGAAGATTGATATAGATCATGAGAAAAGAGGGAAATTTCTAAGGTTTTGGGTCTTTGAAAAGTTTTAAATGTTTGATTCAGATTTTTCTAGCAACTTGCTTTTTCATTCATTCATTCACACGATACAACACACACCACAGCAAGGAAAAACAGATGGTTTTAAGAACCATCCTGGAATCTACGGTACAGTGGGACCGACTACTACTCACTACGCTAGTGCTTAAGTGCTACTACTCCTCGAAATCTGTGGCTTCATCATCTTCATCATCATCGATGAAGGCGAAATCATCCTCATCGGTGAAGAAGTCCATGGCCTGATCCTATAGAAAATCATCGTCATCGCTGAGATAGGAATAAGGGTCTCCACGAAGATCCTCTCCGGCATTCTCCCTTTCCTCTAACTGCATGTATCTCTCGTGGATGGTCTCCTCCAGAGATGAGATGCGATGGCGAAGACGGGCAATAATGCGCTCCTTCTTGTCGAGCTGACGGCGGCGAGACTTGCGATCCTTTGCTAGCATGGCGATGGTCTGGTCCTTCGTCTTGATGATGGCAGACTTGTGGTTGCAATAGTCACGGCAGTTGTCCAATTCCTACTGACGATCATACATCATGAAGCTAAGGTGGTCCAATTGAGTCTTCAGCTCGGGGTGGTATGGGGCTTCCAGTGGTTGTCCATTTGCATCATGCCTTGGGCAAAACTCAAAGCGAGTACCCTTGATCTGATTGATGCTCTGCCCACACAGACGGGAAAGAGCTTCCTGCATTGCTCTGGCAAGTCCGTCGAGCCAGTTGTTTTCCCTCAAGGTAAACTGAATTCCCTCCGCAGTGGGAGGTTCAATCTTTCCTCGGAGACTTGCAACAATTAGCCACTGCAGATCTTCTCCTCCTTGATCATTGAGCTGAGCTCCAAAGAACTCGGGGTGCGGATGCTCCAGAAGTTCCGAAAGCTGATCCAGATCCCTCTCAAAGATAAGGTCTCCACCATTCCCCAGTTGGTAAAACTTGCTATACTTCACGTCCATCTATAAAAATAGAGGATGAGTAGATTAGCAGAGTGATCAAGTGTGTCAAAATTTTATCTATTTTGCAAGAGTTTTTGAGGAACATGAAGTTTTATGAAAGAATTAAAGAGGTAAGAATGAGAATAAGTTTTCGTAAATATTTGTGTTCTTTGGTTTTGAAACTAAGTTTTTGGTTCAACGTCCAATTTAACTAGGGTCTCCTATGGTCAGGATGGCTCTGATACCAACTTGTCAACACCCAGATTTTTCAATCCTAGATGCCTGTTATGCCATACATCGCAATCCCAGGATTACCATTTTTGCGAGACATAACAGAATTGGATACCATAGTACTTCATCCAATACAAACGATACATAAGTTCTTACACAAATAGGGATCTCATGATCCAGTTCTTAATACAACATCAAGCAGCAGAATACGTAATAATAACGGTAGAGTAGGCGAAGCTCCATCTTCGGGGTCACAGGCAATGCTGACGATGGGAGATGAACCTAGTTGTCGTAACCTTCCTGGGGTCCATCTTCCAGGTACTCCTCTTCATAGTCTGGCCATGGGAATAGCCAGGGACAAAGCCATGAGTACTCTTTAAGTACTCGCAAACTAATACTAACAAGTAAAGGGGGTTTTTGGATAATAGGACACTAGGCTCTAGGGTTGTTTTGCAAAAGCCAGATTTATCTCTACTAGGTTCTGAAGCTAGTCATAATTTTATAAATCCTAAGTGGGAACTTGTATTTCAGGTCACAACTCTGTTGTGGTCAAGTCAAAGTCTCAATTCATTTCACAAGTCATTTTGAAAAGTCTGACGGGGGAACAGTATGGCCACTCCAACTGTCCATAATCGCGGACGCGGCTATTCGAATAGTTTGACACTCTGCAGAGATTGTACACTTTCACCACAACATTTGATACATCCGTCAGGAACAAATCCTGAATTCACCATACTTAGTATGCGGATAATCAATCCTAACCTTTCAATTACACGCCCTAGTATAAGCACCTCTCCTGTGAGTTTGGCCTCCCAACCATGACCAACTGTCATCTTGGGTACTGCACAGGTGGACAATCTTCACAAGGTAGCCTCAGCTCAGACCTTGGCCGTGAGGGAACTAATACTAAGGAATATAAGTTTCCAGTCAAGCCCTACCCAATATTCCGGTATTATGGTTGTACGCTAAAATTGGAATGGTATCGCATCCAGACAACCATCAGTCTTATAAAGGGCTAAGGCTCATGCCTCAACATTTTCATCACCAAAATCATCAAGTGTTTGGAAACACATGTCCAAAACATTTCAATAGAATGATCCATCATTCCAAGGTTTTCATAACCATTTTTCCACCAAGTATTCCCATCTAAAGTTGATCAAGTTTTATGCTTAGCACTAGCATCTAGGATATGGGGGTAGTAATGATGATGGGGTAGTAAGTAGTGGAGTTTCAACTAAGTACAACCTTATATCTTAGGCTGATATCAAGGTTTCTAGCTTAGGCCAAATTTTATGCTCTTTATGCAACCTTCAGCATCTTTCCAGTATCTAAAAGTTACTTAAGTCAACTCTAAGTAAGCTTTGATAAAGAAATAAAGTAAGGAGCTTGCAAGTAAAACTAGGATTGGTTTATCAAGGTGGTATGATCAGTATGCTTAAGGCATAGTAACAAGTAGGGGTTTGTTCCATCAGTAGGGTATCTTGCAAGTGTTAACTTGCATCAATGTCAATATAAGCTTCCATAGGTATAGTATCTTGCAAGTGTTAGCTTGGCTTGTGCAGAGCAGTGGTTGAAGTTCTCCTCGGCTTCTTCGTAGTATCCTCCTTCCTCCTCGTAGCCTTTGTCGGTACTAGCGTCTATGAATAAATATGAGGTACACAATCACCAAACAATACTTAACTACTTGCAATCATCACACACAAGGGTCCTATAGATGATCTAGCATCATCTCTAACCTTACAAGGTTAAGGCTTGATTTGATTCCTTTTATTTTTAGAAAAGTAATTTCTACTCATTGAAAAACTACTTAAGATTTAATATTCTCCAAACCAAATATGGGATCATGTTGACACATGTCATCACCACATATTGTAGTCCATGGGAATGTGATTTACAGTGGTGTCACAATTTAATAAGGTTTTACCCTTTTATTTTAATTAATTAAAGTGGCTAGAAATGCTTATGTAGCATTCTTTTATTACTTGAACATTATTTCTGCAAGTAAACCTATATATTTTTATATATGGTTAAATGTGATTTTTGAGAGTTGGAATCGACTCAAAAGCTTTTATGGTTTAAATTTGAAAAATGTTTGAATGCAGAAAAGCTTCTGCCTTGTTATTTTTACTATGGGTGATCTACAGATCCAAATGACTTGAATCCAACGGGCTTGGATTCAGCATTCACAGACCTTTCCAACAAAATTGGTTTCATCCAATTTGGTGCACTGAATCGATCTGGGTTGATTTTTGAAGTTGGGTACAGAAGTGTGTTTGAATTTAAAAAGAAAAAGGTTTAATTTGAATTGATGGGCTGCACGGGAAAAAGTACTGGGCCGGCCTGCTAAGCGTAGTGCTCCCGCGGGCTGCTTAAGTGGGTGTCCCCACTCGTTAGTGACACGGGGCTGGGCGAAGCGGTATGGGGCAACGTGGATCGTTCGATCTGGTTCTAATCTAACGGCTGGCGGTCATCGTCGACGCGAGACAACTCCGGCGAGAACGAAACCTAGCGCGGCCAGTGGGGGGTGCTAGGGGCTCACCGGGGTACGGGAAAGGGTCGGCGAGGCGGGCGAACGACGAAGTCGACGACGGCGAATCTCCTGGTACTGGTGGCTTCTCCTGGGACGGCTCCAATAGCTGGCTCCCTTCTTCTCTAGAGGCGGCGGGCTCCGGTGAAATTCCAGCGGGGTGGTGCTCGCCTTGCTCTGAGAACGGTGTGGCACGGTCAGTGAGGAGAGGGGAGTGAGATGGTGTGAAGAAATCGTGCGGGGGTGGCCTCTATTTATAGTCGAGTGAGGGGACCATCGGGGCGCACGGTGAGCTCGTCGGGGGCGAGGTTACAGGCGGCTAAAGGCATGGGCAAAGGTAGGGGACGGTGCGGTGTCTCCTGGCGATGCTGAACGACATGGTCTCCAGGCATGGGGCGGTGCGGTTTGGTCTGGAATGGGCGGTGCTCTGCGCGGTAGAGGCGGCGTCTTCGACGGCGGTCGGTGGCTGTATGGCACGGGGCGGCAAACGGGGATGTCTGGCGGTCTCCTGGGTCGGTGGTGATCGTGTGTGCACGCGGTGAGGGCGGCGCGCGGTCTGTGGACGCTGGTCGAGGGTGGCGCTCTGGCGCATGCTCGGCATGGTCTGGGCGCGGCTTGTGCGCGTGGTCCAGGGCTTGGCAACGCTCGCGGCTGGGACAGGTAGTGGCGATAGACGGTGGGCTGCCTCCCAGACAAGGTTGGCATGGCTAGTTCTTCCTCTAGCCTGCTGTCCACAATGGGGTGACATTGGGGTATTCGGCTGTTCACCATTAATGGCAATGGCAAGCTCACAGGGGTGCTAGTGTTGGGCTAATCTTTCTAGATGATCTACTGAGCTGTGTGTGAGCTAACTAGGGAACAAGTTAGGCAAGAATCACTGCTCACAATAGTGTTTAATGTTTGTTTGATTTGTGTCTGCAACCTGTTTGATGAAATGGCCGCATGAAATCAAGTTTTGAATTTTGAAATGAATTTTGGTGGGTTTGCTAGATTGGTGCTGGTGAGTCTGCAGATGCTTGGGTTTTGAAAGTTGAGCTTGTTTGAGTGGTTTTTGAAAAAGTGGGATCTTCCCATATGATAAAAATT
This sequence comes from Avena sativa, assembly GCA_916181665.1. NCBI lineage: Eukaryota > Viridiplantae > Streptophyta > Magnoliopsida > Poales > Poaceae > Avena > Avena sativa. The sequence continues at coordinate 199,806,175 of OV702283.1, forward strand.
CAATTTTGAATTGTCATTTAAATTATGCATTTGAAAGTTTTTGGATGATCACAAAGTGGGCCTTGATACCTTGTTATGAGTACATTCAAGGGGTGCAAAGATCCAGAAAAGTTTCTGTTAAGTTTTGAAAGTTTGAGACAGCGAAAGTAGGCATGGGAGTTAAATTGGCCAAAATGACCATTCAATTCATATATGTGTTTTGATTTACTTGTCTTTAGGAAAAGTGTGGGAAATGTTTTAGATGATGTTTATTTCACCTAAGAAACATTTTACAAGCAATGAAACAAACAAACAAGGTGGTTTTAAAAGAATTTAAAAATCAATGCATACACATATGCATGCATTCATAATTTTATTTAGAAAAGTTTTTGTTAACCCTAAATGTGAGGATTAGACTTTGATGATCCAAGTTTAGTATTTTTGGGATGTTACACAAACTCGATATTCCGATCTGGGGGCATACCGGGCAAAACATCTGGAAATACATCGGGGTATTCACAGACTATCCAGACTTGGTCAATGGTTGGCTGGGCTATACTCTTGTTGCACTTGAATTGACGGGGCGAGGTTTCAGATACATGCTCAACTAATATTCTGGCTGTACTGGTCATGGTTATGGCTTTCTTGGCACAGTCAATTAATCCTTTATGTTTGGACATCCAATCCATTCCTGGTACTACTTCCAAACCTTTAGTTTCGAGTACTATTAGATTAGCATAAAAATCCGTGCCATGGATTCGGATGGGGACGGCTTTGCAAATTTGCCTAGCTTTGGTGGTTGAACCAAGTATTTGAACAATCATAACATGCTTCAATTTGGTTGGTTGAATCTCACTAGTGCATGCAAATTCTTCACTAACAAATGAGTGCGATGCTCTAGAATCAAACAACACTCTTGCAAGTACTGAGTTAACAGAAAACATACCCATCACAACATCTGGCGCTTCTTGGGCTTCTTCAGCATGCATGAGAAAGAGACGGTCGTTGCGGTTGAGTGAATTCCCTGGGGCAAACCTTCTTCTGGGCTGAACACGACGCTGCTGCTGAGCTGGGGCATTTGCATTGGGGGCTGCGGCAATCTTCTTGGGGCACTCATTGGAATAGTGACCCTTGGTTCCACATTCATAACAAGTCACTTGGGACTTGTCCTTTGATGCAATAGGCACATCATTGCTTCTAGTCCTAGGGGAAGTGTTGGTGTTGGTGGCAGCATTGTTGTTGTTGAACTTAGGTGGTGCACGGTTGAAATTGTTGGAATTGCCGGGGTTGTTGTGATTTCCTCCGGGCCTTGGGTTTCCACGGTTGGGATAGGTGGGACGGTTCATCGGGGGTCTGTTGTTTCTTGGGGCAAATCCTAGAGATGGGTTGGGGCGATACTTTAGTGTAATGGTGGGTTCCTGGTTGATGCATCATGCGACGCTTGCGGTTCTCATTAGCTTGGTTGATCTTTCCTTCCATCTGAATGGTAGAGTCAACTAAGGCTTCAATATCAGCAAAGGGGATATTGACTAACACTATCTGCATCTCATCGTGTAGACCATTCAGGAATCTCTCCTTTTTCTTGGCTTTAGTGTTTATCTCATCCGGTGCATACCTAGCCAATGACAAGAATTTGTCACGGTATTCCACTACTATCATCCTTCCTTGCTTCAGTTCCCTGAATTCATCTCTCATCCTCTTGATCAAACCTGGTGGCACATGGGTTCTGCTGAACTTGACTTTGAATTCTTCCCAAGTCATCAGCTGACCTCCTGTCATTGCACGAACTCTGTTCCACCATGCTCTTGCATCTCCGGCCAGATAGTGGGTAGCAAACAACACCTTCTCGTTAGCTTCTACTCCTGCAACTTCCAGATTGTTCTCCATGGTTTGCAACCAATCATCTGCATCTAGGGGATCTTCTGACTTAGTGAAAACAGGTGGATTAGTGTTCTGGAAATTCTTGAGCTTAGATCCATGGTTGTCCTGATTTCCATGGCCTTGATTGTTGTTGGCCATCTGAGCTATCCGTTGAAGGGTGGCTAAGTTGGCTTGATGTTCGGCCCTTTCGGCTTCGCGGTCAGAAACCAAAATTTGCAAGAGTTGCAACATCGGTTCCGGGGCTGAGTTGCTCCCTCCGTGAGGCATCTGAAGATGGAGATGGATCATGAGAAAAGAGGGAAATTTCAAAGGTTCAGGGTTTTTGAAAAGTTTTTAAAGTTTGACTCAGATTTTTCTAGCAACTTGCTTTTCATTCATTCATTCATTCATTCATTCATAGCACACGATACAAACACACACCACAACAAAGAAAAACAGATGGTTTTAAGAACCATTCTGGAAACTATGATACAGTGGGACCGAATACAACTCACTAACATTAGTGCTCAAGTGCTACTACTCCTCGGATTCAGTGTCTTCATCATCCTCATAATCATCATCATCATCATCGATGAAGGCGAAGTAATCCTCATCGGTGAAGAAGTCCATAGCCTGATCCTCTAGAAAGTCATCATCATCGCTGAGATAGGAGTAGGGGTCTCCACGAAGGTCCTCCCCTGCATTCTCCCTCTCCTCCAACTGCATATCTCTCTCGTGGATAGTCTCCTCCAACTCTGTGATCCCGTGGCGAAGACGGGCGATGATGCGCTCCTTCTTGTCGAGATGACGACGACGAGACTTGCGATCCTTGACTAGCATGGCAATGGTCTGATCCTTCTTCGCGGCGATGGCGTACTTGTGGTTGGCGTAGGAACGGGGATTGTCCAACTCCTTCTGACGGTCATACATCATGAAGGTGAGATGGTCCAACTGAGTCTTCAGCTCATGGTGATATGGGCCCTCCAGTGGCTGTCCCATAGCATCATGCCTTGGGTAGAACTCAAAGCGGGAATCCTTGATTTGATTAATACTCTGCCCACACAGACGGGCAGGAGCTTCCTGCATGGCCCTGGCAAGTCCATCAAGCCAATTGTTCTCTCTTAAGGTGAACTGAATTCCCTCTGCAGCGGGGGATTCAATCTTTCCTCGGAGACTTGCAACAACTAACCACTACAGATCTTCTCCTTACTGATCATTGAGCTAAGCTCCAAAGAACTCGGGGCATGGACGCTCCAGCATTTCTGCTAGCTGGTCCAAGTCACGCTCAAATATGAGGTCTCCTCCATTCCCCAACTGATAAAACTTTCTATACTTCAAGTCCATCTATAAGAAGATAGGATGAGTAAGTTAGTAGAGTGATCAAGTGTGTCCAATTTTATGTAGGTTTGCAAGAAATTTTGAGGAACATGAATTTTCATGAAAGAGTCTAAGTGATAAGAATAAGAATAATTTTTTGTAAATACTCACTTCCTTTGGTTTTGAAACTAAGTTTTTGATTCAAACGTCCATTCTAACTAGGGTCTCCTATGGTCAGGATGGCTCTGAAACCAACTTGTCAACACCCGGATTTTTAATCACAGATGCCTGTTATGCCATACATCGCAATCCCAGGATTACCATTTTTGCGAGACATAACAGATTGGATATCACAGTACATCATCCATTACAAACCATACATAAGGTCTTACACAAATAAGGATCTCATGATCCAGTTCTTAATACAAATCAAGAAGCGGAATAACGTAAAGATAACAATAGCATAGGTGAAGCTCCATCTTCAGGGTCACAGGCAATACTGACGATGGGAGATGATCCTAGTTATCGTAACCTTCCTGCGGTCTGTCATCTTGATACTCCTCTTCATAGTCTGGCCACGGGAATAGCCAGGGACAAAGCCATGAGTACTCTTTAAGTACTCGCAAACTAATACTAACAAGTGAAGTGGTTTTGAGTAGGATATGCTAAGCTCTAGGGTTGTTTTGCAAAAATCCAGATTTACCTCTACTAAGTTCAAAAGCACAGAAAGCTAGTTGAAAGTTTTATAACACCTATGTTGGCACTTAAATTTCAGATCACAACTCTGTTGTGGTCAAGTCAAAGTCATAAATCATTTCATAAGTCATTTTGAAAACATCTGACGATGGAACAGTATGGCCACTCCAACTGTCCATAACCGCGGACGCGGCTATTCGAATAGTTTGACACTCTGCAGAGATTGTACACTTTCACCACAACATTCGATACATCCGTTAGGAACAATCCTGAATTCACCATACTCAGTATGCGGATAATCAATCCTAACCTTTCAATTACACGCCCTAGTATACGCACCTCTCTTGTGAGTTTGGCCTCCCAACCATGACCAAATGTCATCTTGGGCACTGCACATATGGACAATCTTCACAAGGTAGCCTCAGCTCAGACCTTGGCCGCAAGGGAACCCATACTAAGGTATATAAATTTCCAGTCAAGCCCTACCCAATTTTCGGGTATTGTGGTTGTACGGTAAAATTGGAATGGTATCGCATCCAGACAACCATTAGTTTTATAAAGGGCTAAGGCTCATGCCTTAACATTTTCATCATCAAAAATCATCGGGTGTTCGAGAACACATGTCAAAACATTTCAGTAGAATGACTCATCATTATAAGGTTTTCATAACCATTTTCACCAAGTATTCCCATCTAAACTTGATCAAGTTTTATGCTTAGCACTAGCATCTACAAGTGGGGGTAAATACTAATGATGGGTACTAAACCAGTGGGAATTAGCTAAGTTCAATCTCATGCCTTAGGATGACATCAAATTATCTAACTTAGGCCAAATTTTATGCTCTTTATGATACCTTCAATTATCTTCCTAGCATCTACAAGTCACTAAGTCAACTTTAAGAAAAATCTTTGATAAATAAAATAAAGTATTAAGCTTGCAAGTAAAACTAGGATTGGGTATCAAGTGGTGTAAGCTTGCAAGTAAAAATTGCATGGTTTAGCTTGCTAAGATAGTAGTATAAGCTTGCTAAGTTGCAAGGGTTAGCTTGCCTTGTGCAGAGCAGTGGTTGAAGTTCTCCTCGGCTTCTTCCTCGTAGTATCCTCCTTCCTCCTCGTATCCTTGGTCGGTACTAGCATCTATCAATAAATACGAGGTACACAATCACCAAACAATACTTAACTATTTCTAATCATCACACAAAGTTTCATACTAGATGATCTAGCATCATCACTAACATTACAAGATTAAAGCACTTGTCCCATTTATTTTATTTGAGAAAACTAATTTCTACTCATTGAAAAACTACTTAAGATTTAATATTCTCCAACTCAAACATGGGATCATGTTGACACATGTCATCACCACATATTTCAGTACATGGGAATGTGATTTAAAGTGGTGTCACAATTTAATAAGGTTTAACCTTTCTATTTTATTTAATTAAAGTGACTAGAAATGCCTATGTGGCATTCTTTTATTACTTGATCATTATTTATGTAAGTAAACCTATATATTTTTATATATTTTGAAAGGTATGGTTAAATGTGATTTTTGAGAGTTGGAATCTACTAAAATATCTTATGGTTAAATTTTGAAAAATGTTTGAATACAAAAAAAACTTCTCCCTTGTTATTTTTACCATGGATGATCTACAAATCTAAATGGTTTGAATCCAAAGGGCTTGGATTAAGCATTCCAGTACCTTTCTAACAAAATTGGTTTCATGCATTTTGGTTCAGTGATTTGAGCTGGGTTAATTTTTGAATCTAGGTACAGAACTGGGTTTGAAATTAAATGAATAAAACTAAATTTGAATTAGTGGGTTGCGCGGGATGTTTAACTGGGCCGGCCTACTACGCACAGCGCACGTGCGGGCTGGTTAAGTGAGCGACCCCACTCGTCAGTGAGACAACGAGGGGCGAAGCGGTGTGGGGCGATTAGGACCGTAGGATCTAAATCTAATCGAACGGCTCTGGTTCATCGTGCACGTCGGGCAGCGCCGGTGAGACAGAACCCTAGCGTGGCCGGCGGGGGTCGTGGGAGGCTCACCGGGGCTCAGGCGATGGTCGACGACGGGGGCGAACGACGAAGTCGATGACGGCGATTCTCCTGGTACCGGTAGCTTCTCCTGGGGTGGCTCCAATCGATGACGCCTCTTCTCCTCTGCAGCGGCAAACTTCGGTGAAATTCCGGCCACCTGGTTCTCGCCTTGCTCCGGGAGTGAGTGGGTGTGATTAGTGAGAGGTGGGGAGTGAACTGGTGTGAAGAAAACGAGCGGGGGAGGCCTCCTTTTATAGTGGTTGAAAGGGACCGAATGGCGCGGGGGGAGCTTGTCGGTGTCAACGGCATAGAGGGCTAATGGCATGGGCGACGATAGGGGGCGGTGCTCCCTGGCAAAGCTCAACAGCATGATGGCGAGGCGTGGGGCGGTGCTGATCGGTCGGAACACATCGACGCTCTGGGCGGATCCGACGGAAGTCTTAATGGAGCACAGGTGCTCCTGGTCACGCGGCGGTGAACGAGCATGTCTGGGAGGTTCCTTGTGCGGTGGTGATCCCGTACATCAGCGGCGAAGGCGTGGCGCGGCTTGTGCGAGCGTGTCGAGCGCGGCGCTCTGGCGCGCTCTCGGCATGGCCACAGAGAGAATGGTCACGCGCGTTCTGGTTGGTCCAGTGGCTGGCTGCGCTCGGGGCTTGGACAGGGAGTGGCGGTTGATGGTGGAGTGCCTGCTAGACAAGGTTGGCGAGGCTAGTTAGGCTTGTAGCTTGCTGTCGACATTGGGGTTCTCAATTGGGCTCGGCCATGGTCACCATTGATGGCATTGTTGAGTTTACAGTGAGCTAGAGCTGGTTAAACTAGTTAGATGGTCTACCGAGAGTGTAGTGAGAGCTAGGGAGGGGACAAGGTTGGCACAACACTGCTCACTATAGTGTTTGTTGTTTAATTTGATTTGTGACCAGAAGGTGTTTGATGAAATGCCGAAAGAAATTCAAATTTGAATTTTGGATTCAAACTTGGTGGGTTTGCTAGGCACATACTAGGGAGTCTCTGGTTAGTTGGATTAGTCAAGGGACACTGGTTTGGTTGGGTTTTGAAAATGTGTGATCTTCACATATGTTAAAGATTCAATTTTGAATTGTCATTAGAATGGGGTTGCTAAATGTTTCTGCAAGTTTGAAAGGTGGAGTTTGATTCACTTTTACTTGGTCTAGCAAAGGGTGAAAAGAATTAGAAAAGTTTCTGTTTGAAATCTTGGACTTGAAACACTCAAAGTGACCTAGTGAGCAAGATTGGCAAAAATGACCATTTGCCTTATTTGAATTGTTTTTTATTTTCTCTTGATTAGTTTCTGCTTGGAAATGTTTTAGATGCTGTTATTTTCACCCTTAAACCATTCCTTGCTATTTAGGTTAATCACACAAGTCTATTCATGCATTCATTTAGTTTTTATTTAATCAAAGTTTTTGTTAACCCTAATTTTAGTGATTAGAGTTTGATGATCATTTTTTCATATTTTTGGGATGTTACACCTTCAAATCTTGTGCTCAACTAAAATTGGGGATGAGTGCAATGTTCAGTTTGTGTAAGTATGCATAATGATTCACTATGTTTTTATATAACTGCTTCTATTGGTGTGGCGATTTGTAGAATGTCGAATCAATTGAGCGGATATACAACAAAAGATGTGCTCATACTGCTATCAGGCAGTAGCAAGGGGTGTGTATACCAAGGAAATTGACGAAACGGAATGGTATCAGAGAGTTGTATTCTTGATGCATGGTAGGTATTGAATTACTATACTCATTGAGAAGTTATGAGATAAAGAGATGCATATGCAACCCTGCTGGCTCCTTGCTGCAAGTATAAGATTTTATTCGCTTAGTGTTATATACATCACATACAATGATGCAAGGAGTTCAGAACTACTGTTGGAACTGTATTTGAATCTTCCATAGTTAAATAATGTACCTCCTCCATCTCAAAATAGATGTTGTAGGTTTGTCAAAATTTGAATGAATCTATATACTAAATAGTGAATTCATCCAAATTTTGACAAATCTGCGACATCTATTTTGACATAGGGAGTATTCATTTTAATGGGGTATTCATGGCTAAATATTTTACTTTTCCCTTATATGCAAGCTCTGACACGATTCTTGTCGGTGCTGGGTAAAGTTTGTCAAAATACCCATGATGGTTATGGTATTTTTGCTCATGCGTTTCCTAGGGAAACATATGCTTACATGTTATATATCTTCTTATGAGATTGTGTAATGTTTCAGATGCAATAAAGGGTGTTCTTGCACTTCTTTTCTCATGTGCGGATCACCATGGCAATGCTCTGGAATATTTTGACTAGCAGAAATTTCAATGGTATTCTTCCTAACCTATATAGATGCATGAAATATTTCAAGAGAGCAATGCATTTGGTTTTTTATTGAACATGAAGGAAGGACTACAAAGGATCTTGAATGGTGATCAATTGATGTATCTGTTTTTTCTAATGCTCGGTATTGTTTCATGACTTTTAACAGCTGATTCATGGTGAGTGAGCACTCAATTATCAAATAGTAAGCTCTACACACCTAGATGCCCCAGGTTTTTGCCTTGTACCTTTTCACCTTTGTAGTTGTAAAGAGATCACTTGAAGCAATTAAAATATGATGAATTTGCATCTGCAAAACCAACATAATACTACATGCATGATTAATTATCATTGTTCTTGATTTCTTTAAGTCTGATAGTACAATTATACCATGCACATATTTAGTCAAGGGTAGAACCGAATCAGCAAAAATGGTTTGTGCTTTGTGATTCGTTAAGTCGTTTTTAGTTTTAGTGTATCACATGAAGCAATTGAAATATGATGAATTTGCTTCAGTAAAACCAGCAGAATACTGCATGCATGATTAGTGACCATTGTTTTTGCTTCCTTGAGTCCGATAACACAGCTGTCCCATGCATTAATCCACATCTTCATCCAAGTGCAATTCAAATTAACACAAATGGCCTATGTCTTGAGAATCGTTAAGTTGTTTTTAGTTTAAGTGTTAACATGGAATATTATCAAGAAAATGTGAATTTTAGTTCCAGGAACAAGAAATGAGAAATTGGAGCATTTGGGTCTCCAAACTAAAACATTCATATATGCATGTAGAGTTATTTATCTTTCTGTTGATTAAAAACAACCATGTTTTTGTGTCAGCTCCAAAAATAGATGATTTTAGAGCTCATTGCCATTTTAGTTGGTCTACACGATTTAATGTTATACATAAGCTAACACCTCCTGTTTCAGTTTTAGTTCCAGTGCTAAGGTGTAATCTTGATGACAAAAATTTCTATTAAGTTCAAGGCATGAGATGTAGAAAGAGAACCTTGAGTTCTTCAACCAGAATAAGATATGGCTTATCAGGATCTCTAAACTAAGACCTTCATATATATATATATACAATATGGTGCCTTTATGGTATTCTAAAATCAATATGTTTTAATTACAGTGTCCAAGATAGATTATCTTAGGCCTTCGTCAAAGTTGTGTCCATTTTAAGTTGTTGAGCACCATTTGTTTAAATTCCATATATAAGCTAACACATGTTTTTTGTACTACATGCCACTGCTCTAGAACAATTAGCTATCTGTTTTGTTAAAGTTTAGACCATCTCAAATAAAGTATATATTTCTGCAAAACATTGATGTCTTATCTGAAAGTCTCCTATCCATGAATGATTAAAATGCTCATATCAAGGGTGTTTGTAGTTAATCTAGGGTCTTATAGAAAGTGAATTAGCAGTATAAGTGTTTCATGTAATTGTAAGAATCATGGCACGTTGTAGTTTTTTCATGGCTGCTTCTCTCACATCGTTCTCACCTCCCATCATCTCACTGCTGCATCTTTTTTCTCTTGGTATGAGTCCACTCTCTTAAGCTTCCTTGCTGCCACCGATTCCTCGTGTGGGTGCATGAATACCAGTCCTGAAAGAGTGGAGGAAAGGATGGAGGAAGAATGAGATATAGTCATGAGTTATATGGAGAGGTAGCAGAGGACCAACTACCTAGCGAGATAGACACCATGTACGTGTTTCGCCGGCAGCTGGACCTGGCCATCTCCATGAACGACTTTGACAATGTCGGGACCGGCCTTGAGTTGCCATACTGATCTAACCAGCCAACACATTCTGTCTTCTCAGGCCTAATCCTTACCTGTATGTCTCTTTATTTCTAGCTATTAGGCAATACGCTCTAATGCTTGATAATATAAACTGAGAAAACAATGTAAATGTTTTGTGATAGAATACTGCAAAACAACAAAATTATGGATATTGTTGGTCAAAGAATTACTCTGATAACTACTTCTGTTCTATAATATAATGCTAAAAAGTATTATATTGTAGAACGGTGGTACTAACACCTTGCTTGCTCATATTCATTTCTAATGCTGCTCTACCTGCATCTTATTATTTGAAGGAGAGCTATTTTATGTTTCAGTCTTAAGACTCCATTTTTTATATTGACCTTACTTAAATTGTTTACATTCTTATCAATTAGTGGAGTAGCTAAATTCTCCATTGTTGATCATAAAAAAATAGATGAATCGCTTGCATGCCAGCCAAGCTTGAATTGGTGCATTGTACTTCTTACACCTAGCTAAACAAACCAACATAGTATGTAATTTATGTTAGCCTAATTCCATATGGTGATGCAAAGTGCGATCAAAGACTTTGGATAATTGAGATTCGATCAAAAAGACTTTGGAAAGTTGAGATTCCATCGGTGTGGCAAAAAGCGTCTATTTTGTTTACGTGCGGTACAAAAAACCCGTAAACCTGAACATGTTACAATGGACATCAACACATTTGAAAACATCTGCCGGCCCACCACCTCTACCACACAATGTATACGGGCGCGGCGAAGCGCGCCTTTCCATCTGGTTACTAAATATGAGTAACCCACTAAGTGATTTATTCTAGTCACGGAACTAGCTCTCCCCACTCCGCTCGCACGATTCTAGAGGCAGCCCCCATTGAGAGTCTTCCTTAGGCCCGGAGCTCTCTCTCGCCCTTCTCCGACGGTGCCACCACCGGGGGGGTGGTAAGAGAGAGATGCTCGGCTTCCTCCTCGTAGGTGTAGGTGTAGTTCTAGGTTAATGCCCATAGTTTGGAGTTGTCGCTCTGATCTATGTTGCCGGATTTGGAGGATCGAGTGTTCTTCCCCCTCCTGCTTCTCCTCATGTGGTTTGAGTGGGAACTGGTGGGAAGAACCACCATCTCCGCAATAAAATCTATGCACTGCAATGCCCTCAAGATCTTGGTGGTGTGATGGCACCCACCACTTGTCGTGGGACGCTTCGTTGGAAACCCCAAGAGCAAGGTATGAAGCAACATAGCAGCAAGTTTCCCCTCCGTAAGAAACCGAGGTTATTGAACCAGTAGGAGGAAGGAAACGTCACAAAGGTGTTTCTAGCAACATGGAGACCTGCACAACACAAATTCAAGACTTTGCCGCAACGAATCAGTGAGGTTGTCAAGCTCACCGGTTTGCTGCAAAAAAGGATTAAACGTATGGTGTGGAAGGTAATGGTTTGCAGCAAGTAAACAAGTAACAGTGGAAGATGTCTCAATGATAAAAATTGGACCGGGGTCCATAGTTCACTAGAGGTGATCTCCTTAGATAAACAACATGGCATGAAGGGTAAACAAATTACAGCAGGGCAATTGACAAGAACTGAGCAAAGCATAATAATGCAATTACTAGTCAGAAAGATCATATGAGATTCGATTGGGCAATACAACAAGATATATAGACCGCCATCCAACTGCATCTATGACTAGAAGTCCACCTTCAGGTTATCATCCGAACAAGACATGCTACAACAATAATCACTAAGCATAATGCCAAAACAACACCTAGCATGTCATGCTAAAGTCTAAGTCACAGTCAATGCAAGCTCCTCTTGCACTTCAAGCAAGAACTTACTACTCCTTTCCAACACCAAGAAACTTACTTGCAACAACACAACGAGAACAGGGGTCCAAAATACTTTATTCAAGAAAACTAAACAACCTAAGCAAGGCAAACGAAAACTAGAACGCTCCAAGAATAACACAACTGTGCATGAAACAATAAAAACGAAGTGTCTAGACAGACCTGAGCTTTTTATTGATGAAGAAGGGGATGCCTTGGGCATCCCCAAGCTTTGACGCTTTTTACCTCTTGGATATTTCTTGGGGTGAAACCATGGTGGCATCCCCAAGCTTGAGCTTTTGTCCATTCTTCATCTCATTGCATCATTCTCTCTCTACACCTGAAATTTTTCCTTCACACAAAACTTCACACAATCTTCATTAGCAACATTAGTTTATTCAAAAGATATTAGACCCCTAGCAAAGCTTTGGAACAACAAGACTTTTCACTAAAAACACAAGCTAATGTAGTAACTCCTTCAAAAATCTCAATTCACCTAAAGATAACTCAAAAAGGAATAAATAAGAAGCAAATGCAAATAATGGCAGAAATATGTCAAAACAGACCAGTAGGTAGAAATTGATTTTTTCGAACATCTTCTGTTGCTCAAATAAAATAGTGTTGAACTAACGAAAGTTAGCTAACATACTAGGAGATTTATTCATAAATTGTGATATCAATACGAGTTACAGAGACTCCTTACGAATGTTTTTGGTAGAGGACAGAAATCTGTTTCAGGACAGCAACTCCCCAAAATCTTACTTCCCTCTCATTAGAGGTCATCCTTGGCACAAAAAGCAAACAAAAAGTATAAGGAGAGGTAATTACTAAACTAATAACTTCCAAGACTCAAGGAAACTCTTGGGTTATCTCCCAAGAAGTACCTTTCTTTAACGCCTTTAAGTTGGGCTTGATAGCTTGAGAAGATGCTCACATAAGAAATATGAATTGAAGTAAAAGAGAGCATCAAGAAGCAAATTCAAAACAAATTTAAGTCTAACCCACTTCCTATGCATAGGAATATTATAAAGAAACAATTCATGAAAGCACAAAGCAACAAGCATAGGAAAGCAAAACAGGTGCAACTTCAAAATTTTCAACACAAAGAGGGGAAACTTAATATTGTTGAGATACATAAGACCATGTTTCCCTCTCTCATAATAATTTTTAGCAGAATCATGAATAAACTCAACAATATAGCTATCACCTAAAGCAATATTTTCATGATCTACAAACACATAATTTCTATCAAGCTCAAAAATAGTGGGATTAAAGCCTTTACATGTTTTACCCAAAGTAGATATTTCAAAAGGATCCACAGGAACATAACATTCATCCTCCTTTGTTAAGAATGGGGGACAATCAAATAATGTAAGGGATAAAGAGTTACTCTCATTAGAAGGTAGGCATGGGTAGATAATACATTCTTCCTCCTTTTGTTCATCACTCTTCTCCTCTTTTTCATCTAATAATCTTCCAGTTTCAACAATATTTTCTTCCATAGGCTCCTGCAAGGCATTAGTCTCTTCCATTTGTGGAAAGCATTTATTAAAATATTCAAGAATATAGCCATTTGCTTCCTTGTAATTATCAAAACAGAATTTAAGTATCTCATAAACCTCATATTCATAAGGTGCATCATCAGTATTTTCAAGCAAACTAGCAAGTTCAAATGCACCCTTGAAAGCAATAAATTCTTCAATTTGTTCCACATCATAAAAGTCATAATTTCCCTTAACATAAGAAGATATGGTAACATTATCATTATACTCACATTGAAAAGGCAGGTGTTTATACCTCCTACAACAACAAGATTTATCAAAGCAATAAGTAACATTATAAGGCAATAAGTAACATTACAAGTAGAGCACACGTCTCTAGCAATAGTATTCAACTTATCAATTTGTTCCCATAAGTGTTTCCCTTTTTGTGAAAAACGGTGTTCCTTATAATAATACTTTTGTTCTTCCGTGAACCCACCTTGCCAATAAGAACTAGTTTCAAAGAAACCATCCATTGATAGAAAGCATGACCAAGCAAGGCAATAACAGACCAGCAACTAGAGCAGGAACTAATTTTTTTTGGATTTTTTGAGAAGAGGCAAACAAAACCAAGCAAAAGAAACAAAGCAAACTAAAAACAAAGTAAAGAGAAAGGAAGTGAAGGACTCCCCTAGTGAAGACGTCCTTAGCCTCCCCGGCAACGACGCCAGAAAATAGCTTGATGGCGCCCACCACTTGCCGTGGGACGCTTCGTTGGAAACCCCAAGAGCAAGGTATGAAGCAGCATAGCAGCAAGTTTCCCTCAGTAAGAAACCGAGGTTATCGAACTAGTAGGAGGAAGAAAAGGTCACACAGGTGTTGCTAGCAACGTGGAGATCTGCACAACACAAACTCAAGATTTTGCCCCAACGAATCAGTGAGGTTGTCAAGCTCACTGGTTTGCTGTAACAAAGGATTAAACGTATGGTGTGGAAGGTAATGGTTTGCAGCAAGTAAACAAGTAATGGTGGAAGATGTATCAATGGTAAAGATTGGATCGGGGTCCATAGTTCACTAGAGGTGATCTCCTTAGATAAACAACATGGCATGAAGGGTAAACAAATTACAGTAGGGCAATTGACAGGAACTGAGCAAGGCATAAAAATGCAATTACTAGTTAGAAAGATCCTATGAGATTTGGTTAGGCAATACAACAAGATACATAGACCGCCATCCAACTGCATCTATGACTAGAAGTCCACCTTTAGGTTATCATCCGAACCCCCTCCAGTATTAAGTTGCAAGCAACAGACAATTGCTTTAAGCAAAGTATGTAAGGTAAACAGTACACATGTTCCATGAACAAGAGACCGTTGTTTTCTCCCTAGTATCAACATCACATCTACAACCGAAGAGATTATTGTCACTTCCCTTGGAAACTAGAGGCATGAACCCACTATCGAGCATAAATACGCCCTCTTGGAGTCACTAGCAACTACTTGGCCAAGATAGCTACTAACAACGGAGAGCATGCAAGATCACAAACAACACAGACATGATAGAATCATAAAGACAAAACCATTAATCAAACCAACATAATAATCTCAATATCCATCGAATCCCCGCAAACACAACATGCATGATTACAAATAGATTAGATCTTGATCATGAACAGAGCCCACAAGATCTATACATGAAAGCACAAAGGAGGAGATGCAACCATCTAGCTACTACATGGACCCATAGTCCAAGGTGGAACTACTCACGCATCATACCGGAGAGAAGGCCTTCGGGATGATCTCCCCTCCGGCAGGGTGCCGGGAAGAACTTCAGATCCCCCCGATCTAGGGACGATGGTGGCAGCGGCTACATATGGTTTCATGGAGATTTGACCGAGTACTTAGGGTTTCTGCATCGGGGGCTTCTTATAGGCGAAGGGGGAGGCCGAGGAGGCGACCAGGGGCCCCACAACCCTCCCAGGCGCGGGGCAGGGCCCACCCACGCCTAGGGGAGGTCTGGGCGCCCTAGCCTGCCTCTCCGGCTCCCCTCTAGACTTCTTGTTCCCTAGGGAAAGTAATTGACTTTGACGTTTGTCCCGTCCAATTCCGATAATATTTCTTTACTATCTTTTATGAAACCAAAATCAACAGAAAACAGGCATCTGGCACTGTGGCAACTTGTTAATAGGTTAGTACCAGAAAACATGTAAAAAGCACCTCAGAGTATAGACAAAGCAAAGCAAAGTAGATACTAACAAGCATGGAGCATCAAAAATTATAGATACGTTTCCGACGTATCAACATCCCCAAGCTTAACTCTTGCTCGTCCTCGAGTAGGTAAGTGATAAAAGAATAATTTTTGAGGTGACATGCACCCTCACAATAAAGATCCGACCATTAAAAAGCATTGAAAGTTGGGATCAAAGAACTCTAAACATGTGCATGAAAGATGGAGTTCTAACAATAGGACATAGTAACTATGCATGCAACATGGCAAGCTACAAACAAAGATCATGAATAACATGCATTGAAAAATGTTTGTTTGTTTCACATATAGAAAACATAGCATAGTGGCAATCAGCTTGTCCCTCATAGAGTAGCAATATAGATGTATATGACACCTTCAAAGTTCACAAGGGTGACTAGAAACAAATAGCACAAGAACAAGTAATATCACAATACGCATCAATCAATAAGCTTTGGAACACTGCACACAGAATGTCAACTATGCTCTCTTAATGGTGCTTAAAGGTAGAAGGTGGAGACTCAATAGTGGTGGAAGAAATGCCTTTTTTGTAAAGGAAGCAGGGATTTCAAGTTTCAAAAGAGCTTCCAAAAATTATGGTACTTGTTAGCTTTCAGCCCTCATTGCCCCTATCATAATTATCTTGAAGTGATTAAGGTTAAAGTGACAAAGATGGAGTATATGCTTGACGAAGTATAAGTTGGCAATCTCAAGTCCCTTGAATACGAGGGCCACACCTCACGCATACTCAACTTTGGGCCCAAGTAAGTTCTTGTCATTGTAAGTATTTGCATATCATTGAGAACCGCCAACGGGGTACCCCTTGCACATGGTACAGGAGCTTTCCCATAACCAAAATGACAAGGCAAGCAGACAATGAGCATCTCAGCAATCTTTTTTATTTACTATATGCATAGCTTTTTATTGAGGATGCTTCATAGATAGCTCACTATGGTGATGCTGCAAGTTTCCACCATGATTAGGGGCTTAGGCTAGCGGCCCAGGTGTTTCTCTAACACAGGATATAAACTCCATGGACTTACAAGTTCCCTCTTTATTTCACACCGGTGACATCCATAGACAAAAGAGCATGATATCAACTGAGTACAAAGTACAAGTGCAATGTTGAAAACGTTCCCCGTGACAGCACGATTCTGTTAATTCCAACGTATAAGTGCAAGCATATACAACAAAGATGTCACAATGGTTCAAGTTTATTAGGGGCAAAGAATATAAAGTATGCTATCAAGTTCGTGAGGGCTTTAATCACTAAGTTTTCACATAACAAAATAGTTTTTAATTGGAAGATAAATGAAAACAAGAATATACTTGGAATGGTGTAACACACCATGCATAGGTGTTTATATTGTACACTTTGGAATAACTTGGTTTCTTGGGAGTTGTAAGCATGAGTAGAGCTTACTCATACAAGTGGAGGATAGCAAAAGACTGGGAGCAACCAACTAAGAGAGCAATAATGGCCATAATCATGCAGTGCAACGAAGCATATTAATCAAAGCAAAGAGTGGTACTACAAGTCAAGGACTAAATGATCATAGTGGCTAGTGGTGACTTTTTCATAGTCATAACATGGTGTGAGCATGTGCCAAGTCAACCCAAGCAAAGCATCAAAGGAGAATACCACAATACTATGCTTTTGCATGCTAAAACAACACATAATTTCTTCAAGGCACACTAAGAAATACCAATTGTTTGGAATAAGACATTCTACAACAATGATCACTAAGCATAAGGTCAAAACAACACCTACCATGTCATGCTAAAGTCTAAGTCACAATAAATGCAAGCTCCTCTTGCACTTCAAGCAAGAACTTACTACTCCTTTCTAATACCAAGAAACTTATTTGTAAAACCACACAATGAGGACGGAGGTCCAAACTACTTTATTCAAGCAAACTAAACAACCTAAGCAAAGCAAACGAAAACTAAGATGCTACAAGAACAACACAACTGTGCATGAAACAATAAAAACGAAGTGTCTAGACAGACCTGAGCTTTTTATTGATGAAGAAGGGAATGCCTTGGGCATCCCAAGCTTTGACGCTTGTACCTCTTGGATATTTCTTGGGGTGACATCATGGTGGCATCCCCAAGCTTGAGCTTTTGTCCATTCTTCATCTCATTGCATCATTCTCTCTACACCTAATTTTTTTTCCTTCATACAAAACTTCACACAATCTTCATTAGCAACATTAATTTATTCAAAAGATATTAGACCTCTGGCAAAGCTTTGAAACAGCAAGTATTTTCACTAAAAACACAAGCTACTGTAGTAACTCCTTCAAAAATCTCAATTCACCTAAAGATAACTCAAAAAGGAATCAATAAGAAGCAAATGCAAAATGGCAGAAATCTGTCAAAACATACCAGCAGGTAGAAACCGATTTTTTCGGACATCTTCTGGTGCTCAAATAAAAAAGGGTTGAACTAACGAAAGTTAGATAACATACTGGGGGATTTATTCCTAAATTTTGAGCTTAGTAAGAGTTACAGAGACTCCTCACGAATTTTTTCCGGAGGACAGAAATCTGTTTCGGGACAGCAACTCCCCAAATCTTACTTCCCTCTCATTAAAGGTCATTCTTGGCACAAAAAGCAAACAAAAAGGATAAGGAGAGGTCATTACAGAAGTAATAACTTCCAAAACTCAAGGAAACTCTTGGGTTATCTCCCAACAAGTACTTTTCTTTAACGCCTTTAAGTTAGGCACAAGAAGCAAGAAGAATCAAGTATTTTCAAATGAAGCATTAATATCCATACTTGCAAAGTCTTCAAATATGAAAAGTATCTCATCGAAATGGGTTTTGGAGGATCCCTTCTCATCTCTTTTTGGTCTACTACTTTTATCAAAAAGATTTTCAGGAGCAATCCAATCAAAATTCTTTTCAAAGGATTCATGCATTCCAACATGCTTAAAGGGTATGGGTATCTTAAATTCTTCTCTAGGCTTAGTTTTATCAGAAATACCCACAACATCTACACTTGAGACTAGCATATTGAAACACTCAAAGACCTTTTTGGCTTCCATAGCAACATCATGAAATTCTTTTGATAAAGTTTCAAGGATGAATTCTCTCTTTTCAACATTTTCTTCTTCTTTTAGTTTTAGGAACAAGAATTGTATGAAGGGGTTAAGGATAACAAACCTAGACTCCAATATATGAACTAAAGAAGCTGCAACAATCTCATAATTAGGAGCAAGTTCTGCTACAGATTTATCCTCAATGTCCTCATGCTTGCTAACATGATTAAAAAATTCTTCAATATTATCTTTCCCAATTATGGAGCCACTACCTATTGCAAGATCCTTCAGGGCGACCTTGGGGAACAACATGATGAGCTAGAGCAAGGTGGCACCTAGAGTAGGAACTATTTTTTTTGGGTTTTTTGAAAAGAGGCAAACAAAACCAAGCAAAAGAAACAAAGCAAACTAAAAAAAAAGTAAAGACAAAAGGAAGTGAAGGACACCCCTAGTGAAGACGTCCTTAGCCTCCCCGGCAACGGCGCCAGAAAATAGCTTGATGGCGCCCAACACTTGTCGTGGGACGCTTCGTTGGAAACCCCAAGAGCAAGGTATGAAGCAACACAGCAACAAGTTTCCCTCAGTAAGAAATCGAGGTTATCGAACCAGTAGGAGGAAGGAAACGTCACACGGGTGTTGCTAGCAACGCGGAGACCTGCACAACACAAACTCAAGACTTTGCCCCAACGAATCAGTGAGGTTGTTAAGCTCACTGGTTTGCTATAGCAAAGGATTAAACGTATGGTGTGGAAGGTAATGGTTTGCAGCAAGTAAACAAGTAACAGTGGAAGATGTATCAATGGTAAAGATTGGACCGGGGTCCATAGTTCACTAGAGGTGCTCTCCTTAGATAAACAACATGGCATGAAGGGTTAACAAATTATAGCAGGGCAATTGACAGGAACTGAGCAAGCATAACAATGCAATTACTAGTCAGAAAGATCCTATGAGATTCGATTGGGCAATATAACAAGATACATAGACCGCCATCCAACTGCATCTATGACTAGAAGTCCACCTTCAGGTTATCATCCGAACCCCCTCCAGTATTAAGTTGCAAGCAACAGACAACTGCTTTAAGCAAAGTGTGTAAGGTAAACAGTCCACATGTTCCATGAACAAGAGACCATTGTTTTCTACCTAGTAGCAACAACACATCTACAACCAAAGAGATTATTGTCACTTCCCTTGGAAACTAGAGTCATGAACCCACTATCGAGCATAAATACCCCCTCTTGGAGTCACTAGCAACTACTTGGCTAAGATAGCTACTAACAACAGAGAGCATGCAAGATCACAAACAACACAGACATGATAGAATCATAAAGACAAAACCATTAATCAAACCAACATAATAATCTCAATATCCATCGGATCCCCGCAAACACAACATGCATGATTACAAATAGATTAGATCTTGATCATGAACGGAGCTCACAAGATCCATACATGAAAGCACAAAGGTGGATACACAACCATCTAGCTACTACATGGACCCATAGGTAAAGGTGGAACTACTCACGCATCATACCGGAGAGAAGGCCTTCGGGATGATCTCCCCTCTGGCAGGGTGCCGGAAAGAACTTCAGATCCCCTTGATCTAGGGACGATGGTGGCGGCGGTATGGTTTCGTGGAGATTTGATCGGGTGCTTAGGGTTTTGGTATCGGGCGCTTCTTATAGGCGAAGAGGCGAGGCAGGAGGCACCCAAGGTGGCCGCACCCCCAGGCGCGGGCTAGGCTTGGCCACGCGGCCCTCTGGTGGCTCTTCTCCGTCTCGTACTCTGGCTCCATGTTCTCCACGGTAAAATATTGACTTTGGATTTTGTCCCGTCCAATTCCGAGAATATTGATTTTCTGCCTTTTCTGGAAACAAAAACAGAAGAAACAAATAACTGGCACTATGGCATCTTGTTAATAGGTTAGTCCTAGAAAAAATATAAAAATACCTTAAAGTGTAGACAAAGCAAATCAAAGTAGATACTAAATAAGCATGGAACATAAAAAATTATAGATACGTTTACGACGTATCACACCTCATCCACTAACTCTATTTTCTAGCACAAACAGTCTGCCACATCAATGTTTTGTATATTTATTGCAGAAACAAATTAAATTTCTTTTTATGTTATAACTATAGGGTAGTGATTCTTTAATTTCCATCAGTTTGCTTTGCTCTTCCAGTGTCCCACCATCTACGGAAGAAAATCTTATACGACCTAGGTCGTATCACCCCGATTGTGGACGCAATCGTCCATTTTACATGTAGCAGTACATCACAAAGCTTTCGACCGCGTAAACACTTATTCGCAATTCTAGTAATCAAATCCCTAATTCCACGAGGACCAAACTATCTTGAACCATTCGTGTAGGGCGTCCAAGAAACACCACACTAATAGGCTAAAGCAGTTGGGACGGTCTATTGCATGTACCATGAGCGAAGACATCGAAGAGCATGGTCTGTTGCTGCCTCCACGAGCGAAGAGCGCCAGTTGTGCTGCACGCGACGACGTCATGAAGGAACTATGTCGCCGCACTGAAGGTTTTCCATTGTAGCTAGAGCATCGGTGATGCGAACGGGTGTGAAGGAGATTGACTATGGACACCGAGGGAGAGCAATGCAGCGGATCCGTGGCTCGAGAACGGGAATCATGGCGAGATTGTGACGATGTTGGCGAAGGGAAATGGAAAATGGTTTAGGAATAAGGGATTTGATTACTGAAATTGGGGAATATACTAAAAGCTTAAGTGTGGTGATCGATCTATGCTCTGAGACCTGCTACCTTCGATTCAGATTCACGGATCCAGTATAGTAACTTAAGTAGCTTTCTGGTTATTGCTTTTGGACGGACTTAATACTGGAGATCTATTAAAAAGGAAAAACTTCCAATTACTAGATTATCATTGTGCTACACTGGACTGCCTTTAAGAAGAAACACTAGAACACCTATTCTGAACTTGTCCTTTTTTTACTCAGTGTTGGAACAATATCTGTCCTTCAAGAACAAGACAATTAACTATTTTGGAGGCTATTGGTGATATAAAATCAAAGCTACAACTACCTTTTGCTATGGACATAATACTTCTAGCAGCCTAGAATATTTCGAAGGTCAGAAATGACAAGATCTTCAACAAAAGAGGCCTAGTTTTCAGACTTGCAAAATTTTCTTTATAAATGAGCTTAAAATGTTAAGCTACAGAATGAAGAAGAAACATGCAGAAAACTTCAAGGAATGGTTGCAGTCACAAACTTAGTCACATGATCTTTATATTTGTTTTTTCTTTGGCTCTCTCCTTAAAGGAGCTTGTAACTATGTTAGCTGTACATATGTATAACTCTTACTATTAATATAAAAATTGCAGTGGGAGACTTTCCCACTGTTTTACCTAAAACAGAAAGTAGCTTTTTCCCTAGTCGACCTAGGTTTAATCGAACCTTGAGAAACAATTGACGTATGAAAAATATGAGGGACGTCTACAAGACTTATTATTCGTTTTACCTTACATTCACCAGACCTTTCTAGTATACTTTGAATCGTTGGTTGTTGTAATGGATGAAAATATGCCAGGGTTGAAGATTCACATGCAGCTGCACATACATATGGGATAAAGATAACAATAAGCACATTCATATGTGAAATAATCTAATATAGATAGGGTTGTGGGAAACACATCCTAATACACTAAAACCCCTACAAGCCACAAGTATAGAAAATCTTTTGATCCAACCATTATACCATGAAGCACCGGCCTATAACAATTATTAAGTAAAATACAGATCAAAGCCTTAAGAATGATGATGCTGTTGTTACTCCCAAGTGGATCCCTAAACCAAAACCGTACTCCCCTTGTTGTCATTGGGTTTCGCATGAAGTCGTTGTTCACCACTCATCTCACCTCAAGCCTTTATAATTCCATGGGATTGATACATCCAAAATGTATCTACTTTCCCGAACACTTTTGCTATTGTTTCTCCTCTAAACTTGTGTGATTTGGATACATGTAACATGGACTAACGCTGTTTTCAGCAGAATTGCATTGATGTCTAGTTTTTGTGCAGAAAATCAACTATCAGGAAAAATTCCGAAAAATATGCCAAAAATCCTATTTCACCAGAAGATTCACGGAGCCAGAAGACGAGACAGAGTGGGGCTCCGAGGGGCCCATACCCCCTGGCCACGCCTGGGGGTGGTGTGGCCGCCTCGGGCACCCCCTCGGCCTCCCTCTTCGCTTATAAGTTGCCTTCTGACCTAAAAACTCAGGGGGTTCGACGTTTTTCTAGAAAGAGTTCCGCTGCACCGCCACCACCAGAAACCGCGATTCGAAACCATAAACTCCGTTATGGCACCCTGCCGGGACGAGGAATTTGGAGAGGATCATCGCCATCATCACCAACGCCTCTCCATCAACCATCCATGTGTCCTTCATCCATGAGTGAGTAATCCCCCCCTGTAGGATATGGGGATGGTAGGGATTGGATGAGTTCTATCATGTAATCGAATAAGATTGTTAGGGCATGGTGCCTAGTATCTCTATTATTGCTATTTGACTTTGTTGCAACTTTTTGTGCTTAATGCTTGTCACTAGGGCCCGAGTGCCATGATCTCATATCTGAACTTATTATTGATTCATGATGATAGTATTGTTTGTGATCTTATCTCCAAGTTGTGTACACATATCATTGTCCGAATCCAAAGGCCCCGAAGTGACAGAAATTGGACAGCCGGAGGGGATGACTGTGATATGAGGATCACATGTGTTCATGGAGTGTTAATGCTTTGCTCCGGTGCTCTATTAAAATGAGCACCTTAATTGCCAGTAGATTCCCTTGAGGCCCCGCTGCAACGGGCTGGCAGGACAAAAGATGTTGTGCAAGTTCTCATTGCGAGCACGTATGACTATATATGGAGCACATGGCTATGATTGTTTAGTACTTGGATGCTTTATCTTATTTATCTGCAAATGCCCTAGATCTTGAAGTTACATGAATAGTCTCGTCCATGCAACGCCCGTCCATCCATCCCTATGCCTACCGCACTCATATCCAACTGTTTACTACTATTGTTACTATTGCTTTTATTTTACTGCATATGTTACTTTGCTATTGCTACTACAAAGATGTTGCTACGGATAAACTTCTGTGAGCAAGACTATTTCCAGGTGCAGCTAAATTGAAAACTCAGTTTTTAAGGCTTATAAGTATTCTTTGACTCCCCTTGTGTCGAATCAATAAATTGGATAATACTACCCTCGAACACTGTTGCGATCCCCTATACCTATGGGTCATCAAGACTATTTTCTGGCACCGTTGCTATTGAGCATAGCTTTATTTGTAAGTTCACTTGGATCTATTACTGTTCACTGCTACTCCTTTCATCATGGGGAAGTCTCGTGATGGAAAGTTTCCTATTTTATCATCCACTACAAGAAGAGGTATAGTCCTAAACACCTCTGCTGCTCTTGATTCACTATCTGTTATAAGTAAGCTTGTTACACCACGACCACATACACATGCTACACACACTGCTACTACTGCTGAATCTGAAATTGCTTCTGATACTCATGATGTTACTTCTACTGTGCTTGATGCGAGTGGTTCATTAGGTCTTTTCCTAGATGCTACAATTGCTAGAACTATTTTGGGAAACACTGGAACTCCTAGCCTGAGTCTAGAGAGATATGATATTAATGATGGTTACATTGAGTTGACTGATGAATTTATTGAAGAGTGCCAAAACACACATGGTGCTAGTGCTATTAAGAGTCTCCTTCAGATACGTACCATTATTCCTAAACTGTCTTCTGATGCTAAATTTACTACTTCTCCCATAGATATTAAAGATAAAGATTATGATTTTTCTCTTAATTTATCTTATTTAGACATTGTTGAGGAAGAACCTTTTTGTGGGACTGAGAATGAGAGTATTGTGGCACATATGGATGAGCTTTCCACTATGAATGCTTTATTCTATAATGATTTTAAGATGCTAAAGTACTTTGTTACTAAGATCTTCCCCTTTTCACTAAAAGGAGAAGCTAAATCTTGGTTTAACAGATTACCTCCTGAATTCATTGATAGCCTTGATTGTTTGATTGCTTCTTTTTTTCAGAAATATTTTGCTCCTACACTACAAGAAATGTGTTATTCTATGACCTTCTAATAGTGACCATGGACAAAATTGTCATAGAGTTATGAAGATTTCGCATCATATGGTCGTAAGCCGTTCGGGAGGTTCAAAAACTTACAAAATTATGACGATTTTGCTTAGAAACGTCGTAGTTTCATTATCTCAAATCGTCATAACCTGGCGTATGTAGCCTACGACGTTATTTGTACCTCAATATGACGATTTTAAATTGCCATGATGTCTAAACTTGTAAACTTGGATAAGTTGAAATTGGTAGTTTCCCATGTCAGAAATTATGCCTATGTGTCATGTCTATTTGTCAATTTTTGTCTACGTGTCATATCCGTGTGTTAATATCTGCGTCTATGTGTCAGTTTTTGACCCACCAAATTGCCTTATGGATTATTGGATCGAACTGCGTTGTGAATTATTTGCAAAAAAAGGGAGAACAAGTATTTGAACTGCCGACCTCACACAAAACCGGTCGTTTTTTACCACTACACCAACTAACGTTATACTACTACGACAAATCTTTTATATGCAAGCCAAACTAATTCTCACAAATCCACAAAAAATAGGTGGCCGGTGGGGTTCAAACCAGCGACAAACCAAACCCTCCTAGCAACGTTAACCACTACACCAAATGAACTTGTATGTGCTAGTATTATAACCGCAGCTATAACAACACGTATTTATCGGGCCTGGGCTTGTGCTTCCGTCCATTGGACTAGGCCTTTGTGAGAAGCGGTTTGCAGCAGATTTGTGTCGGGCTGGACCTTTAGCTTATGTTCGGTAGTTTAGGACTGGGCCAGCTCCTCTGGTCTAGTTAGGATAGTTTTTTTTTGTTTGTTTTTTTTCTTTTTTTCTTAATTTTTTTGTATCTTTTTCATAAGAAGTCCAAAAGAATTGATTTTTGTTTCTATTTTTTTATATAAAATTAACAAGATCATCTTAGCGTGTTTATTAGCAATACTTTGATTATTTAAAAAAGTGAATTTACTAACCCCACATTAGTCCATGGCAGGGATAATATCATTATTCAAAATATAATTTTGAAAATCGTGTTTTGATTTAAAAAAAATAGGGGATGGGTCACGGTAAACTTGCATTGGATATTTAAAGAAATAGCATATTGTGAGTCTAAAAATGATTTTTGCAAAAAATCATGGGCATCAGATCTTGTATCTGTAGTTCAAATCGGACACACCTCCTTCCGATTCGGCGGGAATTTGTCTTTTTTACCAGGGGTGGAAGAAAAGGTTTGAGATATCCTAATTGGGACATTGTCCATGTAAGGTGGTCTAGTATTTTTGAAAAATATGGTGGTAGTATTTTGAATTAAGCATTTGGTGGTTGCTTCACAAAACGACCCATTTTTTGCGCTTGGAAAATGGAAAATAGATTTTTCATGCGTAAAAAAAGAAAAACTTCCTCCTGCAACATTGTTCGAGATCCAAAGATACACATGCGTGCACAATACAGGCACATTATCACAAACTATGCCTTGATTCTAGCCATAACACTCGTCGTTTGGCCCGAAAGCCACGAAACCCCGAACATGATAGGTCATTTTTGAGAATGTTTTTTTGAGACGCGGTCAATTTACCAATTTTGATATTTTTCCTTGCACCTATGTCACATAACATGATGCCACGTGAAGGACTCACATAGTTCGGACCGTTTTGGAATTTTTATGCCCGTTACAAACAATGGTCGAAACAACGGGCATTGGTTCTTAGCTAGGATCCGAGCCTCGCTAAACTTGCATTGGATCTCTGAAGAAACAACATATTGCGAGTCTAAAAATGATTTTTGCAAAAAATCATGAGCATAAGATAATGTACTTGTAGTTTAAATCGGACCCACTTTCTACCGATTCGACAGGAATTTGTCTTTTTCACCAGGGGTGGACGAAAAGGTTTGAGATATCCCGGGTGGGACATTATCCATGTAAGGTCGTCTACTATTTTTGAAAAAAATGGGGTGGTAGCATTCTAAAACTGTCATTTGGTGGTTGCTTCACAAAACGGTCCCTTTTTGCGCTCAGAAAATGGATTTTCCGTGCATCGAAAAGGAAAACTTTCTCCTGCAACATTGTTCGCCATCCTAATATGCACACGCATGCACAATACAAGCACATTATCACAAACTATACCCTGATTCTAGCCATAACACTCGTCGTTTAACCCGAAAGCCATGAAACCCCGAACATGATAGGTCATTTTTGAGAAGTTTTTTCGAGAGACAGTCAATTTACCAAGTTTGATATTTTTACTTGCAACTATATCACATAACATGACGCCACGCGAAGGATTCACATAGTTCGGACCGTTTTTGAATTTTTATGCCCGTTTCAAACAATGGTCAAAATGATGGACATGAAGGTTCTTAGCTAGAGGCAGAGCCTCGCTAAACTTGCATTAGATCTATGAAGAAACAACATATTACGAGTCTAAAAATGATTTTTTTGAAAAATCATGGGCATCAGATAATGTACCTGTAGTTCAAATCGGACCCACTTCTTACCGATTCGGTAGAAATTTGTCTTTTTCACCAGGGGTGGACGGAAAGGTTGAGATAGCCCGGTTGGGACATTATCCTGGTAAGGTGGTCTACTATTTTTGAAAAATGGGGTGATAGAATTCTAAAACTGTCATTTGGTGGTTGCTTCACAAAATCGCCCATTTTTTGTGCTCGGAAAATGGAAAATGGATATTCCGTGCTTCGAAAAGGAAAACTTCCTCCTGCAACATTGTTCGTCATCCCAAGATGCACACACGTGCACAATATGGGCACATTATCATAAAATATTCCCTGATTCTAGCCATAACACTCGTCGTTTGGCCCGAAAGCCATGAACCCCCAAACATGATAAGTCATTTCTGAGAAGGTTTTTTCAAGACGCAGTCAATTTACCAAGTTTGATATTTTTACTTGCAACTATGTCACATAACATGACTCCACGCGAAGGATTCACATAGTTCAGACCGTTTTTGAAATTTTTATGCCTGTTTCAAACAATGGTCAAAACAGCGGGCATAAAGGTTCTTAGCTAGGGGCCGAGCCTTGCTAAAATTGAATTAGATCTATGAAGAAATATCATATTGCGAGTCTAAAAATGATTTTTTGCAAAAAAACATGGGCATCAGATAATGTACATGTAGTTCAAATCGGACCCACTTCCTACCGATTCAGCGGGAATTTGTCTTTTTGCCAGAGGTGGACGGAAAGGTTTGAGATATCCCGGTTGGGACATTTTCCATGTAAGGTGGTCTACTATTTTTGAAAAATAGGGTGGTAGAATTCTAAAACTATCATTTGGTGGTTGCTTCACAAAACGCCCCATTTTGGCGCTCGGAAAATAAAAAATGGCTTTTCCGTGCGACAAAAAGGAAAACTTTCTTCTGCAACATTGTTCGCCATTTCAATATACACATGTGTGCACAATATGGAAACATTATCACAAACTATATCACAATTCTAGCCATAACATTGGTATTTTCAAAATATAAAAAGGTGTTTTGTCAACCGACCAATAAAATCACAGAAAATTACCACCCACAGATCATCCCTATCAGCCTAATCTGGACCGTTCAGTTCCGATCCAACGTCTGGCCTCTCACCCGAAGAAGCACACCCTACTACCAGTCTCCACCGCACCCACGGCCCAACTCGATCCCCTCTTCCTTCCCCGACGCAAACCCTAACTGATCGAACCCTATCCTCCCGCAACCCAAACCCTAAAATCGGCATCGCCCCGTCTCCCCCTTCCATGGACCTCCTCCCTTCTGCCCTCCCCGACTGATGACCCACAAGTATAGGGGGTGTATCATAGTACTTTCGATAAATAGGAGTGTCGATCCCAACGAGGAGCAGAAAGTGTTGACTAGTGGTATGGAGCAGGAAATCTTTGTAAATACTTAGCAAACGGATTTTTAGTGGTTTACTGATAAATTAAAGAAATAAAGTGCAAGTAAATGAAACATCAAACAGTTTCAGCAAGTGGCCCAATCCTTTCTTAGCAAAGTACAAGCCGTTGGAAATACTTATAAGGACCAATCGTTCTCGAGAACACATGGGAATTCTGTCAAGTGCTTTCACTTCAAATAGCTGAGTACCCTTTTTTGGTGTTGTAAGTGTTGTGTGGGTGAACCTGTGCTAATGTACCGACCTTACTTGGACTAATACATACTTGTGATTAAACCCCTTGCAAGCATCGCAACTACAAGTAAGCAATTAAGGTATAAACCTAACCACAACCTTAAACTCTAAGATCCTACGCTCCCTTGTGCAATGGTGTCCTAACGGGTGTTCAGGTTTATGTCACTCCGGTAACCCCACAATTAGTAGCCAAATACACAATGCATTCCCCTAGGCCCATAAATGGTGAAGTATCATGTAGTCGACGTTCACATGACACCACTAGAGGAATAGCACCACAACTTAAATACTAAACCATTGAATAATATCTCAACACAAATCCACTACTAACAACATGACTTCTCCCATGTCCTCAAGAACTAAACGAACTACTCACGAGACATCATATGGATCAAGATCAAAATGATATGATGATGAATAAAAATCTAAAAATAAACAATAATCCAATGGTTCCACTCACAAGCATCAACTACAATAGTAATCAACACCGAGAAAGTTTCCCCTAAGAACTATGCAAGTATTCAACATAATTGTTACAGTGAGATGGAGTGGTGATGATGGTGTTGGTGGAGACGATGGTGTGGATGATGATGATGATCCTGATGAAGTCTAGCTTGATGATGGTGTTGATGGCGACGATCTCCCCCGCCAGGAAGGAATTTCCCCGGCAGAAATTTGTCTGCCGGAGAGCTCTTTCTCTCTCGGTGTTTTCCGCCCCGCTGAGGCGGTGGAATATTTCTGTGGTCTCTCCCCGTGTATTAGGGTTTCGAGGAGAAGATATAGGAGAGAGGGCATAGCTAGAGGTGGGCCACACCCCCTGTAGGCGTGGCCTAGGGGTGGCCCGCGCCTGGGGGGTGTGGGGCCCCTGTGGCCCATCTCCGCCTCCCCTTCTGGCATTCTTCGTCTTTTGGGAAAATATGATTTTCCGTGTTTTTTCTGGTATTTTCCTGATCTTTGCGAAATTGCATCAAAACACCTATTTTTCCATCAGAATCCTAACTCCGGCAGTTCATCCTCCAAGAATCATCCAACATGCAAAAACAGATGAAAAGACATAAGTAACACATCTTAGGCCCAGTTCTTTTGGCGGCTTCTCCGAGAAGCCGCCCTACCCCCAGCTTCCTGGGGAAGCCGGTTCAAAAATTTTACAAGGCTTCCAAAATGGTTAAGGCTAAACTAACTTGGAAGCCTCACATAATTTTGGAACCGGCTTCCCCAGGAAGCTGGGGGTAGGGCGGCTTCTCGAAGAAGCCTCCAAAAGAACTAGGTCTTAATATGAAATATATCAATGAATAGAGGAAAATTATGATATAGAATGGTGATGCAAATTGGACGTATCAACTCCCCCCAAGCTTAGACCTTCGCTTGTCCCCAAGAGAAAACTGAGCTCAGTAAACATGGCCATAGGTTTATGGAGTGAAGTGTCGATAAAAGAATACGAACAAGAAGCATCACACTTACCATTACACAACTCACAGAAGAAAACAACTCACCATTATATAACTTAGCTTGCAACAAGTACATGAGTCACAAAAGAGATGCATAAAGATAAATCATCATTGGAATTGGAAAACTTTGTTCTTGGTCAGAGAACGGCTGGCAAACAGTTTCACAAATAAAGCTTTTGTAGAAATTTCACAACAAGAGTACTCTTTGCTCAAGCATAAAAGGTTTTTCACAATGATGGCTTTCAAAGTAATACTCAATAGATAAGAGTCTTGTGCAAACAAGGAAGATAAAGAACATGATTAAATAAATCATCATATGAATGCTTGAAACACAACAACTCAAATGCTTGCTGGAGATAGAGAGGAAATAGGTTTACTGACTCAACTTGGAAGCAGAAGAAAGGCCCTTCATAGAGGTAAGCAGGGATTTCAAGTCCATAAAGAGCTCCCAAAAGATTATGGTACTTATTAGCTTTGAGCTCTCATTGCCCCTACCATAAGCATCTTGAGATGATTAAGGTTAAATTGAACAAATATGGAGTATATGCTTGACAAAATATAAGTTGGCGATCTCATGTCCTTTGAGTACGAGGTCCGCTCCTCATGCTACTCAACTTTAGTTACCGGTAAGTTCTTGTCACTGTAAGTACATGTGTATCATAAAGAACCGCCAATGGGGTACCCCTTGCACATGGTACATGAGCTATCCCATAACCAAAATGACAAGGCAATCAGGCAGTGAGCATCTCAGCAATCTTTTTATTTGCTATTTGCATAGGTTTTTATTGAGGATGCTTCACAGATTGCTCACTATGGTTATGCTGCAAGTTTCCAGCATGATTAGGCATGGATTAGGATAGCGACCCAGGCGTTTCTATAACACACATACATACATAACTCCATGGACTTACAAGCTCTCCTTTTATTTCACACCGACGACATCCGAAAACAAGAGAGCATGATATCAACTGGATAAGTATCCATAAGTGTTGAAAGCGTTCCCTGTGACAACACGGTTCTGCTAATCCCAACGTATAGTTGCAAGCATATACAACTTCGATGACACAATGGTTCAAGTTTATTAGGGGCAAGAAATTAAGGTGTGCCATCAAGTTCGTGAGAGCTTTACTAACTAGTTTTCACATAACAAAATAATTTTTAATTCGAAAGATAGATAGAGCTCGAGAATTTGCTTGGAATAGAAATAATGCTAATAGGTAGATATGGTGGACACAAATGGCACATGTTTTGGTTCAAAGGAGTTGGATTCATGAGAAGTATGCCTTCTCAAAACAGGTTTTTTGCTAGCAAGGCTGGGTAGCAAGCAAAAGAGTTGAAAGAAACAAGCAAACCTACAAGTGATAAAGCCAAACATGGAATCTTCCTTGAAGACACAAAAGATCTTAAATAAAGAATACTAAGCTTATGAGCCAATCAAGAAAGAAAATAAATAATACAAAATACCTATAAGCTTTTTCTCTTTTCCTTTCAAACCTCAAAAAGTGTTGCTACTGACCAAAGATCGGTTTGCCAAAACTAATTTAGATCTACTTGATGCTCCCAAAGTGATGCCAATACTGATAAACAAGATCAATCATATAATAGAGATTGCAAACTAAAATAAGAAGTGCAAAAAGTGAAAGATGAAACTTCTCATTAATATTCCATAAAGGCACTCACACCAAGGGATACATAGACAACCAACTAAAGGAGAGATACTTCCACATGCAAACCAACCTATAAGATAACTTCTCTACCAAAGATACGAATCTACTAAAAAGATAAAAAATAAAAGATAATGTTGTGATACCGCGACACTCCCCCAAGCTTGGAACAAGCCAAGGGGATGCCAAACCTGATGATGAATTACTCCTTCGATGGTGGTGGTGTTCTCTTGATAAGCTCTTCAATCAGTTTCCTCAAATCCTCAATATCTAACGTCAGAGTATGAATCAACTCCGAATTTTGCTCAATGCGGTTCATGATCATATAAGACCGAGAATTCCAGTCCTTGTTATTCTTTCCCCACTCTTCCTTCTTAGAGTGTTCCTTCCCTGCATGGTTAGAACGAGGCAGATCCCAAACCGAGGGCAAGTTCCCTTTGGGCACCTGTTGGTACTGTCGCTCAATTAAGAGAGTATGGAAAGGGTTCTTGGTGCGTGAAGAAGGTGACTGTGGAGCGAGGATATGATGCGGGGTTTTCCCTCCTGTAGACATCCGTGCTGTCCTCCTAAGCTTGGTAGAGTTTGCCACCACTCCAATGCTTGCGACGGTAGCGCGGGTGTCCGGATGCTTGTCCTCCTCCATGTATTCTTCATCCCCAACCAAGATATCCTCCTCCTTGGGGTTTTTAGGATCATATTCCTCGGGCTTCTTGCCTTTGTCGTTGGCGGAGACCATGGTGCTCTAAACTTGAGAAGATTTCCTGACAGAAACAGATCGAAACGAAAACACGACGAGAAGACAATATACGAACCTCGGGGGGTCTGGGGGTTATATATTACGAAGTTTCAATGCATAAGGAAGGTATTGGTGTGAAAACGAGGCAGAGACGGAGCTCAGGGGGCTCACACCCCCTCCAGGCGTGGCCAACTGGGCCCACGCCTAGGGTGGGTGTGGCCACCCTGGCCTCCGTTTCCTCCTCTGTTTCGTCTTGTAACCATCCTTATGTAATAAAAACATCAAAAATATAAAAAGATAGGGTTTTCACGAACCTTCTATTTTCACCACTTTTACCTATTCAAAGACGAACTCTGCAGATTCCTTTTCTCCTTCTCCTGGAAATTTCTTTCATACAAGGCCTTAGACAAGCCTCAATGGCAACATTAGTGTATGTAAAAATAAACCTTTAGGTTTAAACTTCAATTGAAATCCATCGAAACAAAAGATACTATAGCAACTCCTTTCCAAAAGCCCAAAAAAAGAATTTGAAAGGGAATCAATATAAGAGGCAAATGCTAGTAATGGCAGAAATCTATCAAAACAGACCAGCAGGTAAAGATTGATTTTTTTCGAAAAACTTCCGTTGCTCAAATCAAAAAGTGCAAAACTAATGAAAGTTGGATAACAACTTGGAGAACAAGCACAGAAAAATATAGCTCTATCCGAAGTACAGAGCTCCTTCAGGAATTTTTACAATGTAGCACAAAAATCTATCCTAGGATAGCCACTTTTCACAACTCCTCTACTTCTCAAAAGTAGTTGAACTTGACACAAAAACCAAAACAAAAAGGATAAGGATCGGTTATTACTGAGGTAATAACTTCCAAGACTCAACAAAACTATTGATTTATCTCCCAAGAAGTACTTTTCTTTAATGCCTTTAAGTTAGGCTTGAAAATTTCAAAGATGCTCACATAGGAGATATATATTTGAAGTGAAAGAGAGCATCAAGAAGCAAATATCCAACACATTTGAGTCTAACCCACTTCCTATGCAAGGGATTCTCATAAGAAGACAAATTATTGGAACAAAAAGCCACTATCATAGGAAGACAAAACAAATGCAACTTCAAAGCTTTCAACATAAAACGGGGAAACTTAATATTATTGAGATGCATAAAACCATGTTTCCCTCTCTCATAATATCTTTCAGTAGCACTTTGAATAAAGTTGACCATATAACTGTCATAGGAAGCAACTCTATCACCAGAATGAGCATACTTACAATCATCAAAAATAGGTCCAGGGTCATAAACTGGATCAATAGAAGCAAGTTGTTCCATCCTGAAATCTTCATTAGGTGTGGTACTTCCACAAGGAGCTTTAGCAAATTTGGAAAAGTGAAACTCATAAGAATCTCCATCAAACTTAGTTAAAACTTTCTCCTTTTTACAATCCGTAATAGCTCCACAAATGTTCAAGAAAGGTCTACCAAAATGATAGGGCAAGTTTTACTAGCTGCTAAATTAAGCACTAGAAAATCAGCAGGATACTTAATATTACCGCAGAGAACCTCCACATCTAGGGCAAATGGTTTCCTTATTAGCAAGGTGAATAACCACATCAATGTCCTCAAGCTCACAAGGACCAATTTCATGCATAATTTCCCTGTAAAGCTCATAAGGAATAGCACAAGAACTACACCAATATCACATAAACATAGTAGCAATGGTCACCAATTCTAACAGAAAGCACACAGACTATAGCTTTTCTAGGATGAGAGACAATATTAGAAGCGTATTAACAGAAGACAATGTGCTCATCCTCTATATTTCTAGTGACTAGATCTTCCACAATAGCTACCACAGGTTTAATATTCATTTGCTCATCAGGTTCCACAGTTTTCTTTGTACCTTTGTTATTCACACTAATTATCATAGAGTACTCCTTTACCTTAGCTAGGAAAGGTGTTTTCTCAACATAAGGTTTAGGCAAAATATGATCAATAGTACAAACTTCAGTGCTTCTAACAGGAACATGACTAACAACATCTTTATAAGGTGCATGGTACTTATTCCACTTCTTTTTAGGAATTTATATGTAAGAGGCAAAGGCCTTAAAACAATTGGCAATACTTTGAGAATCAAGACCATACTCAGTACTAATATCACGGAAGTCATCAGTTCCCATAAAAGATTTAATGCATTCATAATCATAGTTTATACCTGACTTTCTTCCTTTGTCATTCTCCCATGCTTCAGTGTTCTCTTGAATACGGTCTAGTAGATCCCATTTAGCTTCTTCTTTTATACATGTGAATGATCCAGCACAAGAAGCATCTAGTAAATCTTTATCGTGAAGAGAAAGCCTAGCATAAAAGTTATTGATAATAATATTGTTAGGGAGTTCATGAATAGGACATTTAAGCATTAATAACTTCAATCTCCCCCAAGATTGAGCTATACTCTCTGCATCACGAGGCCAAAATTTATATATCAGGTTCCTATCCTTATGGATATCAGTGGGAGGATAGAATTTAAAATAAAAGAGAGGCACTATTTCCTCCCATTCCATGGATTGTCCATTCTTCGGCAGCTTATACCATTCTTCAGATCTTCCTTTCAAGGATATAGAGAGTAACTTTTTCTTCACCTGTTCAGTTGTGATACCTGCACTACCTGCACACTTAAACAACCCGCATAATTCACGGATAAAAATAAAATGATCACTAGGATGTACAGTTCCATCCCCTAAACATTAATTATCCATAACACAATCAACAATACTTGTAGGTATCTTAAAAGGATCTATCTCAATAGGTGGTGGTTCATCTACTACCCTAACAGTGGTAGTAGTTTTCCAAACAGAAAACGAAGTGGGTTATCCATATTGGAAACAAAGTAACAAACAAAAATAAAAAGCAATACTCACATTAGAAGTTTCCTTTACAAGTTCCAATCTTCAATAGCGGTATGGAGCAGGAAATCTCTATAAATACTTAACAAACAGATTTTTAGGGGTTTTCTAATAAAGCAAAAAAATAAAGTGCAAGTAAATGAAACAACAAACAATTGCAGCAAGTGGCCCAATCCTTTCTTAGCAAAGGACAAGCCGGTGGAAATACTTATAAGGACCAAACTTTCTTGAGGACACATGGGAATTCTGTCAAGTGCTTTCGCTTCAAATAGCCGAGTACCCTTCTTTGGTGTTGTAAGTGTTGTGTGGGTGAACCTGTGCTAATGTACTGACCTTACCTGGACTAATACATACTTGTGATTAAACCCTTTGCAAGCATCTTCAACTACAAGAAAGCAATTAAGGTATAAACCTAACCACAACCTTAAACTCTGAGATCCTACGCTCCCTTCTGCAATGGTGTCCTAACGGGGGATCAGGTTTCTGTCACTCCGGCAACCCCACAATTAGTAGCCAAATACAATTTGCATTCCCTAGGCCCATAAATGGTGAAGTATCATGTAGTCTACGTTCACATGACACCACTAGAAGAATAGCACCACAACTTAAATACTAAACCATTGAATAATACCTCAACATAAATCCACTACTAACAACATGACTTCTCCCATGTCCTCAAGAACTAAATGAACTACTCACGAGACATCATATGGATCAAGATCATAAATGATATGGTGATGAATAACAATCTGAACATAAACAATAATCCAATGGTTCCACTCACAAGCCTCAACTACAATAGTAATCAACACCGGGAAAGTTTCCCCTGAGAACTATGCAAGTATTCAACACAATTGTTACAA
This sequence comes from Avena sativa, assembly GCA_916181665.1. NCBI lineage: Eukaryota > Viridiplantae > Streptophyta > Magnoliopsida > Poales > Poaceae > Avena > Avena sativa. The sequence goes on from OV702283.1 coordinate 199,842,652, forward strand.
CGATATGGAGTGGTGATGATGGTGCTGGTGGAGACAATGGTGTGGATGATGATGATGATCCTGATGAAGTCTAGCTTGATGATGGTGTTGATGGCAACGATCTCCCCCCTCCGGAAAGGAATTTCCCCGGCAGAAATCTATCTGCTGGAGATCTCTTTCTCTCTCGGTGTTTTCCGCCCCGCAGAGGCGGCGGAATCTTTCTATGGTCGCTCCCCATGTATTAGGGTTTCGAGGAGAAGAAATAGGCAAGAGGGCAGAGCCAGAGGTGAGCCAGGTGGGTCACACCCCCTGTAGGCGCGACCTAGGGGTGGCCCGCGCCTAGGGGGTGTGGGCCCCCTGTGGCCCATCTCTGCCTCCCATTCTGGCATTCTTCGTCTTCTGGGAAAATATGATTTTCCGTGGTTTTTCTGGTATTTTCCTGATCTTCGCGAAATTGCATCAAAACACCTTTTTCCATTAGAATCCTGACTCCGGCGGTTCATCCTCCAAGAATCATAAAACATGCAAAAACAGATGAAAAGACATAAGTAACACCTCTTAATATGAAATCAATGAATAGAGGCAAATTATGATATAGAATGGTGATGCAAATTGGACGTATCACCGAACCAAACCCTAACACCGGTGCTGCCCCGTCTCCCTGCCCTGGAACTCCTCCCTTCCGCCCTCCTCGACCCAAACCCTAACACCGGCACCGCCCCGTCTCCCCCCGCCCTGGACCTCCTCCCCTCCGCCATCCCCATCTCCTCCGTAGCGGCAGCTGGTCTCCGCCCGCTCCGGCGATGCTAATGTCGTGGAGGAGCTGGGGACGAACCCGCCACTTTCCAGGGAGCCGTCGTCCGTCAAGGGAACCTGCCACCTTACAGATGCGCTGCCGCCTCCCCTCCCCCACCTCCCTCCCTGCCTTGACGGACTAGCCACGTGGGATGGCACTAGTAGAAGCGGCTGGTGCTAGACGATGGAGACATGGGTGGGCGTGGGTGGCCTACCGCCGATGTAGACGGATGTGTGGGTGGGCGACATGGTCGTGGATGGTGGCCGGGCCTCTGTGGCTGTGCGCCACACGGATCAACAACAACACCACAACATCCGGGTACTGTGAACGGCCCAAGCTCCTGCCAGCCCTTTCCCTCGCGTTCGCCACCTCAGGCTGGCATCCACCGTGATGCTAGCATTCGACAACAGTAGCCATGGTGGTCTGCTCATGGTGGGGAACAAAGGGGTAGAGCGGGAGGTGTTGCGCGTCCTCGCAGAAGGGGAGGAGGCGTAAGAGCTGGACATGGTCGCGTGGAGCTCGTCCATCCCCTGCTCGAGGGAGACGTCCTCGACCCCCACCATGATTGCTCCCTGCAAAAGGTACTCCCTCCCAATTCCCCCACCCCTGTATACAGATTAATCATTGCTATCCCTTGGTCGCCAGTAGGAAAATTGATTGGAGAACTAAATATCAATTAATTTAAGTCTTGTACATTTAGATTATGTGTATATGTACATCATTGAGGTATTAGTGTATATTGCCGATAGATGTCTCTCTTTCTGTGCTACATGAAGCTAGTTGGGCTATTATCTTGAGTACATCTTCCTTTGATACTGCAGTTAGTTTTGATACTTGTGTTGTTTGCATTAGTACTTGCTTTCCCCTGGTAAAATTGTTCTATGTCAGTGTACTAGTAGAATCTGACAGCACAATAGGTGCCCGTCATAGTTCTTTTCCATGGTCCAGCACCTACTGATATAGCTACCCCTAAACAAAGAAAATTCATACCATAGAACGCTGCATCATGATTACTCTTTCCTATCTTAAATGATGTACAACAATACAAGTGCAGAACGCTGTGTTCTTGAAGTTTTTGCAGGCTTTGAAATGATCAGAACAAAGTTAGTTTGGTTTGGCTTTTCATACATAGACTAAGGCTAGATCATGCTTAATTAGTTACAACCTGGATTATCCATGCAAGTAAGTTTATTTATATTGATGCTGCTAATACCATTGGAAATATTTGCAGTCACCGATTTAAAAAGGAGCCCCTAGAAGTTGATCTCTACATCTGATCGTTAGATAGTCTCTGTTCATATGTCTAATCAAAGGATGAGAAATACATGTCTAGTTTTCCTTGAGTTACTTTTCATTTGGGGTATCTATGATGCAAGTGTTAATGATATCACTGTAGCATTCTTTTTAGTGGGAAACATACACTGTTATGAACCATTTGCTAGTTAACTATATCCGAGTGTAGTCTATTGATGATGACGATTCTGAGTATATTTTCTATAGTCCTAAATAGTTTGATGTCAGAACTGGTGTACCAGCCATTATAATTGTTTTCGGAGGTCATTTATTTTAAATGTTTAGTTCTTGGATACCATTTTCTTCTTATCATGTAATGGAAACTGATTTACATTATGTATGTAGCATAGATAAAATGATCTTCCACTATATTCTTCCTATAATATGTAGATGATTTTGACACTAGGAATAAGACTCTATTTTGAATTGAAATTTAGCTTTCTTACAATATGTAGTTAATTTTGGCAGGCAACCATATATATCATGATATTGACTGAGTAGTTCAATTGATTTCACAGAAGGTGTGGATGGGGAGAAGGAAACTGTAACATCCCAGCATTAGAGTTTAGAAATAAGCTGAACACAGATGTGTGCATTGCATTCATGCATAGAAAATCTGAATAATTTTCGCGCTTTTAAATAAAAACTTGTCAAAGTGATTGAAGCTTCTCTCAACTTGAATGAATTGAAGTAGATCATCAAGTTGACTGCGATAAGTTTCAATATGACCTTTGCTAAACCCTTATTTTGGGTAAACCTGATTTGATTTAAGGGTAGATCAAATGGAATAAAATTAAACCTTAATACATTACTTAATGATTTATATTTGATCCTTAGGTGATCATATCATAGTATTCATTATAATCACTCATGAATACTAAATTATAAATATAATACATATAATAAGAATGTAACAACTATATCTTAATCTCGTCTACTTATACCATGTGTATCATGGAAATACCTAACTTTAAATCTCTAGTGAGATTGAGTAGGAAAGAAACCAAGTCAAGATCATTCATTATATATCTTTCTTTCCATATCAATCTGCATCATCTCTATTGAATCCTATCCTTCTAATTGTTGTTCATAAATATTGAGTAATTAACTATTGATTCACCAATTCTTAACCTATCAATTCTTGACCTATCAACTCTTGCACTTATTATAGCAATCACTTAAGGCTTATAAAGAATGAAGTCAGAAGAGGTAAATAGTGATGCTAGTTTTAGATATCATCTATAGTATGGGAGTGATTTGAGGAAATCAAATCAATATGGTAACAAAGAAGATTACAAGAATGAAGTCTAAAGATAGTTACCAGGGGTAGTCCTATTGGATCAAGTAGGTATAGTCAATGAATTATATCTCTTAATCCAATAGAGATAAACAGAAGATAATTAGAATACAACTGTAGTGTTGTATTGAAGAAGCCTTGTTTAGTCAACTGGAAACTTGAACCTTAAAGGATCAAAGGATCATAATGATCATGCCTTACTCACCAATATTGAATGCTTATACCAAGTATAAGTGACATTGGTGGATAAAACATGAGTGAACCATAGTATAGATTTATTATCCTAGATTAGTCATTACAAGTCACATTAATATAGAGTGAGGTTGAAATGTTAGATATTGGATTTAAGAAGAGACAAGATAGTATGAATAAGATGATGTTAACATAACATTGGATTATAGGAGTAGTATTTTCCTCTTTGGAAATACTAAACACTAGAGGAGAGTATAACTTGATATAAACCTCTACTAGAGTAGTATTTGTGATGGATGATTTAAGAAGGGTATGAATGGAGTTAGAGGTAACCACTTGTTGGGTTAGAGATTATTGGTAGTAGAATAATTGTTATAGCCAAGTATAAATATGAGAATATTATGAAAGCTTTAGTGTTAAGCACTTTGCATTTATAAATGGATTTAGAATAATAAAGGGTGGATAAGAAGTTTCTATAAAGTAAAGCTCATCATGTTAGTACATGATGATGGATATAGAGAAGTAATATATCTAGTAAAGGAATTCCTTAATCAGAAGTCGAGAATTATGAAGTATAGAAGATAGGAATTCCTGGTAAACACTAAACCCTAAATCTAAGACCAAACTTAATATCCACTTTATATGGTTGAGCTATCATCTTGTTTCCACAATGGTTGATAGGAATAATTTTCTACATTAATCATTTCAGCACACCTTGGACATTCTCAACCATCATTATCATAGGTGCTTATGGAACTATATTTATTCATTGTTTCTCATAAGTTATCCTAGAAAACAATTCCATTATTCTACTTTGAATGGTGATGTTATTAAAGATCACAAACATAAAGACAATGTGATTAACCATTAATCTTTATTCACATTAAGAAAATAAATTTATAAATATTAAATCTTCTAAGAATTTATGGTAAAGCATTTTCAATTCAAACTTTAACTCATTAGTTAATAAGTAATACATTCTATAATAAGTTTATGAATTTATGCCCAATTAAAATTCATATTAAAGGCTCACACAAATAATATAGAAAAGGTATCTATATAATAAAAATAAAGAAACCCTAAATAATATATAATAAAGGTTCACCAATTAATTCTTAACAACTTCAAAATTACTGCAATTATTCAGAAAATAAATTCCATAAAGATGAATCAAAGTCATTGTTTAAATTTAAAGTTAAAAACATAACAGAAAAGGAAAAAGAAATAGAATGAGGAAAAAACAGAATAAACAGCATATGACCCATGGCCCATCTCCTCTCTGGCTTATTCGTCGCCGCATGCAGCCAATCCCAGCCCAACTAGCCCAACTCCTCGGCCCATACCGCTTCGCCCATTCTTTCTCCTTTCTTCCTCCTCTCGCCAGAAGGACAGCGTCGGGGAAGCACCTCGCTGGCTTAAGCTCCGCCGCTCGCCGTTCATGCATTACGATTCGTGCAGCCATCGACGTCACCCTGGGGGATAAGAACGCCACCGCAACGCTCCGTCCCATCCTCATCCACTCGCTCCTCTTCTTCCTCTTCTTCATCTTCTCCTCTCACTAAAACCCTAGCCGCCAGAGTTGTTCATCGTCGTTGTCAGAGCCCTCCCCGAGATCAACCGATGATGCAGCAAGCTTTGCCGGGGTGGACATTGTCTAGGAGCGGAAGGAATCGAGCTAGAAGGCCGTAATCGCGCGCATCCACCTTCTCTGACCGCCGCTCGCCGTTGACCATGGCGACGTTGTCCGAGCTCGTCTCTCCTTGCCATAACCTCCACAAGATTCTTGGTAAGCTTCTGAGTATGCTGGCATCTTCCAATTTGTCGCCCGCTCGTCGTAGTCACCTATCCGCGTGAGGCAGTGCCGCGCCGTCGCGCGAGCTCGTCGCCGACCAATCTCCGATGACCAAACTTGAGCGGCGCCACCACCAATCAACTCCGCGTGCTCGTCCGCGTCCAACAAAAGCCTTCTCGCGTGCCCACATCCACCCAATCGATCGATCGAGCTTCGATCTGTGAGTGAGAATCTGTGTGACATCATAATGACGTCTTGCTGGCGTCATCCTTGACCTAGTCCACCCTGTTGACTGGTCTTTGTCCATGTGGCAGGTGACGTGGCCTAGGGCCCATGGGCCAGTGTCTGTGGCTAGGTAGAGTTGCGGTATAATAAGTCTGTGCATGTTTAGAAAATAATTAAAACCATATGAATTCAAATTTCAAATATTCCAGAAATAAAATAAAATGATTAAATCTTGTAAATTTAATATCTTTTGTTTTATAAATCAGAAAAATACATATAATATATGAAAACGTTTAGAAAAATAAATTCTACAACTTAAAACTATTATTGAATATAATAATAATTACTTAAATAAATATTATTTAATAAATACTTTATAAAGTTTTAATACTTTGATAATTAATATTTTAATAATGGTAAATGTTAAAAATATAAATAAAATACCAAAATCTTAGAAAAATAAGAATTAGAGTTTAAAACTATAATTATACATTATTAATCCTCTTAATTAAATATTTATTATTTATTAAGTATTTATATAGTAATAAATCATATTAAAATCATATCTTATTATTTATAAGTCACAAAAATAAATGTAATATATCAAAATAATCACAAAAATAATACCTACATGTTAAAAATGTGATATTCCACTTTTGAGTTAAATAAAAAGTTAAACACTTTTATAACTTGAATTTAAAACCTATTTCCTTAATTAATAATTCATATAAAGGTAAATAAAACGTGTAAATAATTCTAAAAGAATTAACCAATTAAATGTAATAAATAGTATTAATCTTAAATACTAATCTTATGAAGTCAAAATGGTTTAAAACATTTTAAGTATAATTTTATTAAGTTATCCTTCAACCATAAATGTAGATTATTTTATAAAGGGATCCTTATCCAATCCAGAAACTCCAAGAATAATTATAATAAGATAAAACCTATTCTTTATATTAACCACAAGTTTATAAACAAATCAAAACAATACAAGTGAGTTCATAAGTAGTAAATAATATTGTTTACTTATTCATAAACCTTAACCACTATCAAATCAATATAATATCATACTTAAGTAACTCTAAAGAAACATTATAAAGTGAACAAGACATAAGTATAACAAGCATTACACCTAAATTCCATCTATGTTTTAAAGTTAGCTTTAATCTACCAAACTCCAAGTATACTACTAAAAACTTTATTATATACTTTATAGTTTACTTTGGTCTGGTATAATTAAGTTATAAAGCATCTCATTACCAAACCTATTGGAGATATGCCCTAGAGGCAATAATAAACATAGTTATTATTATATCTTTGTGTTTATGATAAATGTTTACATTCATGCTATAATAGTATTAACAAGGAAACATTAATACTTGTGTGATTTGTAAACTAAAATAAGAATCCCTAGTAAAGCCTCTATATAATACTAGCTTGTTGGTTAATAGATGATTGTGGTTTCCCTATCATGAACATTGAGATGTTATTAACAATAAGATCATATCGTTAGGAGAATGATATGGTGGACATACTCCTATAGATAAGCGTAGCATAAATATCAAGTCATTTTAATAGTTCAATTGCTATATGCTTTCTGATACATAGTAATCTAATTCCTTCGACCATGAGATCATGCATATCACCTTTACCGGATGGATGCTTTGATGACATCAAACACCACACCATAACTAGGTGGCTATAAAGGTGGCATTGAGTGTTCGGAAAGTATTGGTTGAAACACATGGATCAAGAGTGGGATTTGTCCATCCACATGAGAGATAGATATACTCTGGGCCCTCTGGGTGAAATGTCATCCAATTAGCTTGCAAGCATGTGACTGGCTCACAAGGGATCACATATCACGGGAACGAGAAAAGAGTACTTATCGGTAACGAGGTTGAACTAGGTATGCAGAGATACCGACGATCATAACCTCGGATAAGTAAATTATCGTGAGACAAAGGGAAATTGATATCGTATGTAAGTGGTTCATTCGATCGCAAAGTAATCGTAGAAATATGTGGGAGCCATATGAATTTCCAGATTCCTCTATTGGTTATTGATCGGAGAAGTGTCTCGATCATGTCCGCATAATTCACGAACCGTAGGGAGACACACTTAAGGATTCGACGTTGTTTGAGTAGTTATGAAATGATGAGAAAGAGTCCGAATGTTGTTCGGAGTCTCGAATGGGATTCGGGATATCACGAGGAGATACGGAATGGTCCGGAGAATAAGATTCATATAAGGAAAGTCTTGTTTCGGAGTTGGAGAATGGTTCCGGTATTTTCATCGGGAATGTTCTAGAAGGTTCCGGAATGTCCGGCACTCCGGAGGGGAAGGGTACATGAATGTGTTATATCAAGTTGATATGATTGCATCATGTACTCGGTGTCATCACTGAACAAAATAGAGGGTTTATTCAAATCCTAGTTTGAAAAGTCAAACGCCAAGTTTGAAAGTCAAACGGCTAGTTTTGAGAAGTGGAGAGGGAGGTGGAAACCGACTTGGGGGAGGAGTTCCTCCCCCCACCGCCGGCACACCACCAAGCAGAGTTGGGGAGGGACTCCCCTCCCCTTGGCCGGCCCCCTCCACCTATATAAGGAGGGGCAGGGCTCCCCTCCTAGACACACAAGTTCCTACCTCTAAACCCTAGCCCCAAGCCGCCGCCGCCTCCATAGCCGCCGCCGGCCCTAGGGCAAACCACCGCCGCCTAGCCAAACCCTAGCCGCCGGCTTGCCCCCTCCTCGGCGTGTCTAAACCCTAGATCGTCGAGGGACTCTCTCATACTCCACCATACTCACTCTGGCTTAAGGAGAAGCCCTGCAAGATCTCCCCTCTACTTCCGGTACCACGTCGTTGTGCTACCGGAATCGCGAGGAGAGTGCTACAACCTCCGCTGCCTGCTGGAACAAGGGAGAGGAAGGTCTTCGTCGAGTACCGAACGTGTGACCGACTGTGGGAGCGCTGCCGGAATGCAGCGCCGGAAGGATCGTCTACGCGATCTTGAGATCGGGAAGAGTATGACTACATCACCCACGAGAATCCGCTCTCGTTAAACACTTTGGAATCTTCGAGGGTGAGTTATTCCATCGACTCGTTGCTACAATCTAGTAGATAGATCTTGGCTTGTTTGTTTGTATGCGGTAGAAAATTTTTGTTTTCCATGCTACGAAACCCTACAAAACCAACCCAGTCAAAAACCAAGATAGATAAGTCTCAAATACTACTAATTTCATTATTCCAATAAAGGCAATTCCTTTTGACTTAAATACTATAACTAGAAAGAACACCTCATAAGGTTAACTTAAAAGCTTAAATACTTCTACTTAGTTGAGAAAGATTTTCTTCAAAAGTTATTCATTTTGCCACTTCAATCAACATATAACAATTAATAGTAAACACTTTACTTTATACTTTACTTATATAATAAGATTGTTAATACTTAAATTCTTTATAAGTGACATTACTTGCAAGTAAAACTTGAAGGTAAACAATTAAAATATAAGCAACCTTGAGTAGCATTCCATATGTGTATATGTTGTTGTTGTATAAATACATGTTGTTTTCCACACGCTCACAAGCTTTAATAAGAAGCACATGTGTGAAACCTAATATAAAAGGGCAACACATTCCAAGGAAACCCTTTCCAGTATCCAAACCCTAGAACAACGCTATTCTCGGGATTCGCGTTTATCAACTTGCATTACATTATTTATGCATAAAAGCATCTTGCTTCTTTAAACATTAGTCCTTACCGGACCAATGATGCAGATTTCAGCTATTGGATCTTATATTGTCTTGAAGCCCGTGAGTGCATAATCTTGCAATCACAAAAGGCAAGTTCACACTTGCTCATGTACTTTGATTATTTTCTGTAAAGTATTTTACAAATCCAGTGTTGTCATCACCTGCATTTGAAAAAGGTCCGAAAACACTATTTTCATAATAATATGATTATAGGTTTATTACCATGATGTAATAACCTACTATGAAAGTTCCGGTGGTAAGGGAACATATTACCTAGGACTTAACAACCAATGTCGCCAGTGATTCTTGCGCCGTATATCACGCGTTAACCATGAGATTTGGAATGGGACGGAGAAGTCAGCTGTATCTTCTTCCTCTCGCATGTAGCCGGATGTGCAGGTCGTGGGTGTTATCACTCGTAGCGTGCATATTAGTTGGTAATTCGTAGAGGATATGCAGCATATGGGTGGGAACCCTCAACGTCCCACGATAGTTCTGGCATCAAACCGTCTGTACAAACCATTGCCGTAATTCAATATGTGGGCATGGTGTACACCAAGGAGGCATGCGAGGTCATGAAGGGGCAGTGATTGGCTTGGATCATCTACTGGGCCCACACCATAGGAAGTGTGGACGGGAAAGATCGCCCGGTTGTGCAACAAGGATTTGATCTCTCATGGGAAAAGTAACGCACCTCTGTAGAGTGTAAGAACTGTAACTTGTTACTCCCTGTTTCGGGAAGGAGCTGCGAACGCGGTGGGAAAGGAACCCCATGAAGGTTCTAGTAAACCCGTGAAGGATGATGGACATAGCTTTTCAGAATAAAAACAACCTTTTGAAGAAATGTTTATGGGAACTTGCATTGCCTACGACCTATGGTCTGTGGCTGTAGTTATAGTGCATCAAACACTCCTTTTCTAGTGAACTTGCTGAGTATGCTCGTACTCAAAGTATCTTCTTAACCCTTGATAGGTTCTAAAGCCAGTACAGACGATGTCTACATCAAGTATGCTCCGGGAATCATCATCAAAAGCTAGAGCTCTTCAAGGAAGTCAAGAAAGTCAACATATACATCAACTCAAGTAAAGATGAAGTTGCTGATTAGATAAGAATAGAATTTCTAACCATAGAACCTACTTCGATAGAGTATTGCAATAGCAGCAATGCAAGCCAGTAGTTCAGCTACTAGTTTTATAAGTATGGTAGTATGAGTTATTTATTCTTGATTTTTCTTCGTAAGAAGTTTCTTCTCTCTCTTTAACCTAGAGTGTTCTCTGGATCTTGTGTAAAGAGTTGAGTTGTAACCTATAGTCATGTCTTGGACCTGCTATGTTTCTGTTGTACTACTCTGAGGGATGTAATACTAGTGAACGGTGTTTCATTGGTGTTATGTCAACGACTATAGTGTACTACATCATGAAGTGGTATGCTGGGTCACCACAGAAACTGTGGCTCCCTAGGCTTGCCACCAGCCAGTTTCTCATGCCCATCGCGCTCGTCAACAACGCTACCATCCACGTCTTAATGATTCATATTTGATATTAATCCAAGCCATGCATTTCTCAAATCAGTACATGATTAGTAATACTTGTATCCGAACATGAAGTGTTGTTCTAGTCATTTGTATGTCTATGCTAGAATAAACCCTACCGTTTATCTCTTTACATGTCTCTTCCAATCATGGTATCATCAGTCATGAGATGCTACTAATAGCAATTTCGAGTTGCTCACGCAGTCTTTTATTCATAACTAATGATCATGCAGAAGCGCAGAATGGTACACCGACAAGCATCTGCAACATCCCTGGAGTACGCCGCCAGCCTCAAGGTAATAGGAATGCTCAACTATTGATTGTGTGAAAAACAAATTAGTAATGGCTACATGTGTGGCTTTGTTGTTATGTCTATGGTTTTGTTCCTGCCGATGCCTAATGGTCTTATTGGAGATTTGGAGTGTGGCTTTGCTGTGATAGTCTGCTTACACTGATGCAGCTTTTCACATGGCATTCGATTTTCTATTTTATTTATTCACTTGATGCATGGTTGGTAGTATTAAGATACTAAGACAGATCTGGTTCTTGATTGCATTTTTATTATTTCCCATATTTTCACGTGCATGCAGTTTTTAATAAGTAGCAAGAAAAAACATGATATGAAGTACTAGATGTATGCCTCGAGTTTCTGTAATTAGCGAGAAACAACATGGTATGAAGCATTTCCCAGCTTTTGAGGTAAGAAAAGTTCTCTAGTGAATTTTTAATGCTGAAATCACCATCTCGGAGTTCAATACTCAAGTAATGCTTTATATATGATCACAGGTTCCATCAGGTGCCTAAATTTGACAAAGGAAAACGAAGTTGCTGCGGATGCCTCGCCGGTCACAATGAGTGCAGGAGGAAGCCCCCACCTAGACCTGCTTCATGCTACATCCGTCTTTCTGCGTCCTTCCAAGGTACTGGAAAACCGTCTCATGTTATCATGGAATCCACAAATATACTTGTTTCTTGTCTTTGCAAACCAAACTTGAAGCGTATTAGTTCTTATCTACTTCATATTATCTACTACTGTTGTTGTATGGCAAATCCTGGAGGAAAATCATATTTGTGATGCAGTTTCTGTAACTTGGCATTTCTATATTGCTTGTTTATCTTGTGAAATCATTCATTGTGATGTAACATACAATTGTTGTTGTTTGTGCAAGTTGTGATGAGCTTTCCCTTATTTGTAGGCTATAATATCATTGTAGGCCATAGTATCATCTAGCTGCTTGTAGATTTGTGTTTGTTTTGTTTCCTGCTATTTTATGTTATTTTAAAAGATATTGCTTTAATTCTGACTTGATAGTCATAACCATAATTTGTTGTTTTTTTACAGGAGCACCATTTTGGCAGGATATAATCCTGGATCTGCACTTGGTGATCATGGAGCTAGTGGTGTCGAGAATGGTAGCACCATTTTGGTAGGAGATATTCCTGGAGCTTGGACGTGGTGTATTCCTTGGTTAACTTATTGTTGCCTAGCAGATGTTGCAATTGGTGCTATTTGCTAATAAGTTAATGTAAATACTGAATTGTAATCTTGGATGTGCATTTGTGAGCCTGCTATTTGCTGATAAATTATCTGCATGTTGTATATTTGCTGAAAATGGTGTATTTTCTTGATGTATTTGCAAACTCTTGTGTATTTTTTTGGTTTATTGCATGGCTGAAGCAATTCCAGAAATGAAAATGCAAATTCGAGTTAAAAATAGTAGAAATCTGGACTGGATGAAATGTATTTGGGCTCTAAAAAGGCTGTGGCCCAAAATATATTGTAACAAATCTGAAAATAATTAAGTGGACCATAAGAAGGCAAGGCCCAAAAGAGACAAACCTAAAAAGGCCAAGGCCTAACAAATAAAAGGCTAGATTATTGGGCCAGCCCATTTAGATCACTAAAATGGACTGGGCTGATTTTGATTTAAGATGATTTCATTTCATCACAATTTTGCCACGTAGGATCAGCCACGTAGGATCTGAGCTAGCCTAGCTAGATGGTCCAAGACGATATTGGATCGTCATACACATTATGACGATTCAATATCATGATAGACGGTTATGACAATTTTACTAAAAACGTCGTTATAGTTCATTTTCGACTCCCATCTTTCAACGATCTCAAAATAGTCATAGAATCGTCATAAACGGACTACTATGATGATTCTGTGACGAAAATTGAGGGTCATATATAGCCATATTCCTTGTAGTGCTAGTGCTAGACACACTCCTTTGCAGAAACTTTTTGATTTTAAACATGGAGAAGAAGAGAAACTGCCTGAGTCATGGACAAGGTTCTGTGCCTTGATTCATGCACATTCTGGATGTCCATTGCCTAAAAATGAGCTTCTTAATATTTATTATAATAGACTAACTAATGATTCTAGGACATACCTAGATAGTTTTGCTCATTGTGTTTTTAGGAAAAGAACTCCTACAGATGCTGAAGAATTAATGGCTAACATAAGCAAGAATTATGGTGATTGGACTTCAACTAAGTTAATGCTTCATGAAATAAACATGCTTACAGAATTAGAACTAGGAGTGGTATAGCCACTCAAGATCCTTTATATCCTGAAGGACACCCTAAAAGAATTGAGCAGGATTCTCAACAAGGTGAAATTAGTGGTAGTCCTCATAAGAGAAAGAAAAAGAAACACAGAATAGTTGATGAACCACTTGAACCTGCTGTAGATCCTAATAGTATATCTGTCTCTGATGCTAAAAATAAGAGTGCTAATAATAACAATGATGCTCCTGATAAGGAGGAACTTGAGGAAGAACCTGAGAAGCACACTAAGAACACTAGGTACACTAAGGAAGATTTTATTGCTAATAAACATGGTAGTGAAAGAGAACCTTGGGTGCAGAAACCTATGCCTTTTCCCAATAAGAAACACAAGTCAAAGGAGGAAGAACACTATAACAAGTTTTGTGAGTGGATGAAACCTTTATTTTTGCAAATTCCTTTGACTGATGCTATTAAGTTGCCTCCTTATTCAAAGTATATGAAGGATATTGTCTCCAATAAAAGGAAGATTCCTAATGAGGAAATTTCTACTTTGCTTGCTAGTTATTCCTTCAATGGTAGGGTTCCAAAGAAACTTTGTGATCCAGGTATTCCAACTATTCCTTTATCTATTAAAAATAATTATGTTAGAACTGCTTTATGTGATTTGGGAGCTAGAGTTAGTGTTATGCCTTTTTCTCTCTACAAGAGACTCCAGCTAAAAAAGTTGATACCAACTGATATATCTTTGCAAATGGTTGATAAGTCAACTACTATGTTGGTATATGTGAGGATGTTCCTGTTCAAGTGGCTCATAATTTCTTGGTTTTAACTGATTTCGTTGTGCTTGAGATGCCTGCAGATGATAATATGTCTATTATTCTTGGGAGACCTTTTCTTAATACTGCAGGTGCTGTCATCAATTGTAATCAAGGAAAAGTAACTTTTAATATTAATGACAAAGAGCATACTGTCTATTTCCCCAAGAAGACTGATAAGAGCTATTGCCTGAATTCCATTGAAAATATTGAGAGCATCAAGGTTAGAGAAATATATTGTCCCATTCCACAAGAAAGTTTTGAAACTATTATGATTGGGACTATTGCTATAAAGTTTGAGGTAACATAATCACTTTGTGGAATGCAAAGTTTTTCTACATATAAGATTGTTTTGGTAACAAACTTGATCAACCTTGTTAACAAAGGGATTTTAATGAACAAATCAATGCTTTCATGTGGTTATACTTGCTCACTTTTATTTTTCTCCTTTCCAGTCTTTCTTCTTGTTAGTCTTAGTTTTGCTAGTTGTTTGCTTTTTAGAGTGTCTTAGAACTTATGTAGTTTTGGTTTTCGTTTGTTTTTTGCTTCTTCTAAAAATTTTTTTTTGCGAGAAAATAAATTTTCATAACCTGAAAATTGGCCAAAAAATAAAGTTTCCCGAAAAATTCCAGAAAATTCATATTAATTTTTTCATCGAAAAAGGGGCAGAGGGACACCTAGAGTGTCCCTGGGGGACCCACTAGGCCAGCACACCCCCTGGTGGCGCGGCCAGCCCCCGGGCACGCCTGGCCAGGGTGGGGCCTACCTATGGCCCTCCAAAGTGTCTCCTCCTAGCCACTTCTTTCTCTCTCCTGAAAAACACCGGAAAACTTTCTCAAGCTCGAGTTCCTGCTATTCCGAGGCTCCCGATATTCGATCTCCTTGCTCAGCCCATCTTTGCTGCTGATTTTTGGAGGGATTGTTCCTTGGTATGTGCCTCCTCCGCTTGTCCAATTAGATTTGTGATTGGTAGATTGTATCTTGAGTATTTTGCTACTATAGGTGTTGGGTTGTGTGAGCTTGCATGCTTGTTCTATGCTTAGAGATTTCATTTTGATGCATTCTTAGCCCTCTAGCAAGTTCCTATAGTATTTCCTCGCCATTTATCAACTTGGAAATTACTTGGTTTGATGTTTGTCTAAAAATTTCAGAAAAAAGGGTCATGTACAACCACACCTTTGGAGAAGTGTTTGAGAGTGATGCACCTAGGAGGACAAGGCATTCGAGATCATCCTCCAGAGCTAGGCCATCATACAATAAGGATCTTATTACACCGCGTTTTGGCAACGCGGGAGATGAGGGGGATGCGCACCCTTCTACCTTCCCTTGTTTTACCTTTTTGCAGGCTGTAGGGATTCTCAATGATTTCCTATCTCTTATTAGGAGGGTTGGTTTAGCTAGTTATATGCAGGATGAGAGTGAGAAATATGCTATGCTCACCAAAACTTTTGTGGAGAGTTTCTATTTTTCTAATAGCCCTTTCAGGTCAGAGGTGTCATTCAAAATCTATAATAGGCCTATCACCATGACATTGAAGAAATTTTGTGAAATTTTGGGTATTGACATGGCTGGGACAGTGAAAAAGATTCCAGCTCAACCCGCTGATTTGTTGGAGCTCTACCGCGGCGTGACTAATGATGATGACCGCAGAGTCCAGCGCGGAAAGATAAGGAATATTCAACTCCCAGCTATCAGATATTTTTCTTATTATCTTGCCACTAGTATTCTTGGTAGGGAAACACTAGCAATATTTCTAACTATCATTTGGCCTTTCTAGCTGCTGCACTCAATAATGAAACCAGGTATAATCTTGGTTCTCTCATTGCTTGTCGCCTAGCTGCTAGAGGACCCATTTATGGGGGTATTATTGCTGCACGTGTAGTTGCTGCCTTAGAACTTTCCGTTGATCCAAATGATACAATTTTGGCTCCTTAGAGGCTTGATCTTGCTGCCATGAAAGCGCATCACTTTGTCACTGCTAGCTCTACCATTGAGAGTTTTGTGTACAGGATGATATTTACTGACGGGAAAGAAAGGGAAATTCCTTTGCCACAAAACACTTTGTTCAGTATTTGCCAGGGACCTTGGTCACGCTCCAAGGAGGAGATGGATGAGCAACTACGCATTCATGGTTTCCACGAACACTACCAGGGGGACGCGCGCTCTTATGACCACTCTGTGCACTACACGGGGTTTCCTCGATCACGTATCAGAACGAAGGGGCCTCTTCGTCACATTACGGAGGTGCACCTTCTTGGTCGCCATGGGATTGAGCCCCACTTAGGACAAAATCCTAAGCTTGGGGGAGGGTACACCGACATCACACTCATCTATATATCATGTTTCGTCGGTTCTTTGTATATCCAAGTTTCGCTTTCTTTCTGGTTCTTGTTCTGCTTTCTCAAAACACAAAAGACCAAAAATATTTTCGTTGTTTCTCTTGGTTTGTTTCTTTGATTTTTTAGCTTTGGTTTGCCTTAAGAAAAATCCAAAAAGATTTTTGCTTTGTTTGTTTTTGCTTTGTGTGCTTGCTTTAAAAAAAATCGAAAACACCAAAACTATTTGCTGTTCTTCTTTGGTTCTGTGAAGTTCTTTGCAGGTTCAGCAGTCCACAGTGGAGTTTGGTTTCATGTTATTATTCAAGCCACACAAGTGAAGGGCAATAATGAAGATTAAGACAACTTGAGGTGTGGTAAGAGGCTGGTAACGAACTCGATTTGTTTTCATTTTTGTACATATACTCATCATTGTGGGCATACTTAGTCTGTTCATGTAAGGTGTATGTTATTTATGGATGCTTAGTAGTTCTTGCTCTCTTATGATTAGCTCGAGCTTGCTAATAGTTTGTAGCATGTAATATGAATATTTGCTTGCATTATTCTATTCATAACTAGGTATGATATTGTGGTATCCTCCTCTGAATGTTCCATTTTAATCGACTTGGCACATGCTCATGCATGCATATGACTGAACAATAGTCAGTAAGCCTCAATGATTTATTTTGCCTTAGAGTTCTTATATCACTTTTGTGCCATAATTAGTCTTGTTTTGTTGCAAGCATGATTATGACAGTTATTGCTCTCTTGTTTGTCGCTCCCTGTCTATTGCTAGCCTTCAGTTGCAGTGAGTATGAGCTCTACTCGTGCTTCCAACTCCCCAAAACTAGTATTGTCAAAAGTGTCCACCATACCTACCTACTAGCATCATTTGCTATTCCGTGCATACTTAATATGCATTGTTTTCTTCCAAATAAAATGTTTGCTTGTTATGAGAAAGTTAGTTAGTAAAGCTCTCACGAACTTGATGGTACACTTTATTTCTTGCACTTAATAAACCTGAACCATTGTGACTGTCCATGAAAGTTATATGCTTGAAAATTATAGGCTAGGAGGTAGCAGAACCGTGCTGTCATGGGGAACGCTTTCAACACCTGTAAGTATTATACCCAGTTGATATCATGCTCTTTTGTTTGCGGATGTCATTCGTGTGAAATAAAAGGGGAGCTTGTAAGTCCATGGAGTTATGTATATGTGTTAGAGAAACGCCTGGGCCGCTTGCCTAAGCCATGCCTAATCATGGTGGAAACTTGTAACATAACCATAGTAAGCAATCTATGAAGCATTCTTCTTATAAAAAAAGAGATTGATATTGTAAGGTTCCCAACCTTTAATAAGGTAGAGATCCCTGTGTTTACAATGCTAGTCCCTGGATCAATAGCTAGCATCCACAGTTAATATGTAATATCAAGAAACAAAGGTCATAATACAACTTTATAACCAGGAATAAAATAATCCATTACATCTTACGTAGCTCATTTGGCTATCACATTACATTGCAGCAGAATATCTATAAGCATGAGGTCCTTCATCTTCAAAGTGCCACAAGCAATCATGTTGGTTGTAGACTTGTAATCCTATTCAACAAACTTCACTAACATCAAACAAACCTGCAACATAATATGTTGCAGCCACAAGGGTCAATACATTTGAATTGTATTGGCAAGTTTCACTACTATGTAGAAGTAAGTGGATCCTATCAATTACATGCATATTTGGCCAAGTAGGGTTTAGGCTCATTTGCAGAAAGCAATATAGTTTTATCCTATCTTTTCAAAATAGTTTTGATCTTTTGTCAAATCTTTCTGAACTCCTTGGAAAACTCCAAGTGCTTCATATCCCTTGTTATCACCCTCAAGTTTTAACTTTGAGAAATTGGAATGTCGAGATCTTCCATAGCTTCAGGCCTTAGTTGCTCAGTATTGTCCATAACCGGGGACACGACTAAGTACTTAGAATTTTTGATCTTCTGCAGAAGTTGTACACTTTACCCACATGCCACAATCTCATCTTGATGCCACCAGTGACACAATCTCATCTGCAGAAGATGGAGTACTGGCAGATTGAGAATGTGACAAAGTCTTTCCATAGAAGTCCTCCCAATACACAATGCTAGCTTATCATCCAGGCACCAATGTAGGGTTTCAAGTTCCCTTACACAATTCTAGTTAACCTGAAGATGCCAATGCATGGGTCTTCCACTATGTAGTTGACTAAGCCAGAGCCCATTTAGCATGTGGCTGTACACGGAAGCCACTGTACGAGAAACATGTTCAATCTCTGAGTCCCTGGGTGGTTTTCTTCTAGTGCACATACAAAAAGATATGGCCATATAAACATGGTTCTTTTTGTTGCCACCTTGTCCAAAACTTGAGTATCCTTGTCCACCCAGGTGGTTCATTGAATACTTGTTTTATTATATAAAACATATATCTTTTCAATACTACATATAGTCATATCATGTATCCCATCCCAAATATATAGCAGGGCTAAGCATACTACAACTACAATGTTTCCACTAAGGAATATATAAGGGTATCCTATTAGGATTTAGCATAGCATAAAATATAGTAGTTCTTATCATGCATGTTACCAAAAATCCACTAAGTGTAATGAAAATAGTAGGACATGGATGATAGTGCCACTTGCCTTGTTAGTAGAGAATGATGGTTCACTTCTTGATCTTGCAATATCACACTCTTCTAATTCCACTACAATTCAATCAAGCAAACACAAATTCAACTAGCATTCCAACCAATTTATCACACATAAAATAATAGAAACAAGGTCATGCATGCAAGCATGCAAAAGATAGTTTTATTTGCAAAAGTGGTTTCTACTAGGCTCTAAACATTATAAGGTTCAAAGTGGTCACTTACTAAAG
The DNA here is from genome assembly GCA_916181665.1 of Avena sativa. NCBI lineage: Eukaryota > Viridiplantae > Streptophyta > Magnoliopsida > Poales > Poaceae > Avena > Avena sativa. Next base: position 199,862,063 of record OV702283.1, read on the forward strand.
TGGTAAAACCATTTGCAAAAGGTTTTATCTATAAACCATGTTTAAATCAAATCAATATTTTATGTGGTTGAAAATGCTTTAGCAAAGCAATATTTTTTAAAGAGTTCACCAAATATATTTTAATTCTCAAAACTTGGTGTTTATGGTCAGAAGGTTTGAATCAAATAATTTCCCAAAGGTTTTACTCAAAAATCATTTCTATATCATAATCAATATTTTTATTTGACTAGAAATGAGCTAATTCAAATATTTATTTCTTATCTTCACAAAATACATTTTAAATCCATAAATTGGTTCCTAGGGTCAGTAGGTTCACAACAAACCATTTTGCAAAGATTTCATATTAAAAATATATCTAGAACAATTTTTATATTCAAAATAAGCCTACACAAGTTTCTGCAATTTCAACCAATTTTCCAGAAGCAAATCATTAAACAAAGTGCATGGTTGCAAATTAGTTGTCTTGCTGAATCCATTGATATAAAATTTGCAAAATATGGACGTGTAGAACTAAAGTTATGAATTTTACAAATTTGCAATTCTAATAGAACATTTTCTGTTTTTAAAACTAAACCAGTGCCACGCGTCTTTTTCTTATTCGCTGATACCGGTTCGCGTGGATTGCGCAGTTACAGCCGTTGGATCTAAGTGAGATGTTGCGGTTCAGATTAGCTCGTACCTCTTCGATTAAGTGGTCTATCGTGTACACACGATTAAAATCTAACGGCTCACAACCACTGGACATAAACTGGCGGCGCTGCGCGGCGGTGAGCGGCGGCGCGGCTCTGCTCGCGGTGGTTCTGGCGAAGCAGGAAGGAAGGGAGGGAGAGGAGACTCTCACAGGGTTCGCAAGGGTGCAGAGAAGCTCGACGTGGTCGTAATAATCCAAGGGGCGCACGGTGATGTTAGGGATTGCTCGCCGGAGTAGCTCCTAACGACGGTTGCTCTCTGTTGAAGTCAGAAGCGAGCTTGTAGGCCACGCGCGAATTATTGGAGGGCACCTAGAGATGCACAGGAAACAGGCGAACCAAATGGCGTAAGTCGCAACTCGAGTCGCGCATGAGGTTGAGGGCTAAGACTCACCGGAGATTCGGCAGAGGGCGACGATGCTCAGAGGCAGACCGAGGAGAGCTCCTGGGGCACGCGCGGGCGAGTGGGAGGCACCGACAGGCTCGTGAGGGGGTGGCGAGCACGCTAGTGGAGTCCAGAGGGCAAGGGGAGGTCGGACGACGCAGGATTTCGCCGGAAAAGCTCGTCGGAACAGGAGGTTTTCAGCGGGCAATTGGGGCAGCCCGGTGGCAGAGAGTGGACAACGTCTGGGGGAAAATGAGGAGGAGGGCGAGGCGATTTATTGTGCGTGATCACGGACGAGTATTACTCGCGCATTGATGCGAATTCACGCCGCGTATTCAAAGCAGCAACGACGAGGTGCGAGGGAAAAACGGTCGCGGCGGGTGAGAACGACGACGTGCTGGCGTGGGGCCGAGCTGACAGTGAGAGAGAGAGAGGGCGCGGGGTCCATTTGTCTGCGTCTTAGCGGGTTCTTTTCCGGGTGAAAAACGTTTCACTGAGAGGGGGAGATGGTGGGCTGCGCTGCTGGGCTTGTTGGGCCTGTTGGGTTGGGTTGAGTTTGTTTTTTTATACAGAAGCTTTTTCCTTTTTCTATTTGAATTTCTGTTTTGATTTTCAAACAAATAATTCAAACACCAATTCAAATCAAACCACCACCAAACTTTGTATTTATTCTAATTCTGTTTAACAACCCAATCCAAAGTCAAAAATAATTTTTATTCTTTTTAGGATCCATTAATAATTAAATAAATAGACCTTAGTCATTAATTCAAATAGGATTTTATTTATTTAAAAACTCTATTTGAAATCTAAATAATACCAAAATCATTTCAGTAGGTTTTATTTGAAAATATAAAACACTTGGAAATCTTATTTAAAATAAATTAACAAGTTTTAGTGTCTATTTAAAATGGAAAAGCCTTTACTTTAATAAAATTGGATATTAATAAATCCTCATTATTTTATTTAAATAAACTTTCACTCTTTTTATCAAATAGAAATATTTTATTTCAAAAGCTTGGCCAAGATTAATTTGGCTCTTTAAAATAATCCTTATTTATATTTCTACCTTTGCTTTTGGAAAACCATATCTTTTTATTAAAAGATCCAAAAATAGTGATTCCAACTATTTTAACTTTATTTATCTTTTTAAATCCCTTTAAGATTTTATTTGACCAAAATAGGTTTTGATGTTTCCAATTGGAATCAAAAAGTTTCTTCTCACCCTAAATTTCAACAAAATTCTATTTTGTTTATTTATTTTTCACATTTCAAAATTTGGAAAATTTTGGGATGTGACAGGCTACCACCCTTAAAATAAATCTTGTCCCAAGATTTGGGAAGGCTAAAGGTTACAAGTTGGCTTCAAGGCAACTAGGGTACTACCACCCTTAAAAATAAAGTCTCATAGGGTTACATTGATGGTTCACTTGACTATGGGTTCAACACTTGATATCCAGACAAGGATCCTTATTTGACTCTTCCGAGTTTACTAATTCCTGACATCCACTTCTTCTATCTCTTCAAAGTTTCCATCCATGTCAATGTGGTTCACACGCCCTTTCTGGGTCACATTGGAGTCATTTCCATTGGTTCTTCTAGCATCCTTTTTCTTTTTCTTCTCAGGACAGTCTGATGCATAGTGTCCAAGCTCCTTACAATTATAGCACTGCAACTGGCTAATATCTTTCTTCCTGAAAGTGTCATGTTGGCTCTGACCAAGGTCATCTCCATTGTCAGTATCATTTCCATTATTTTCACTTCCATTGTTGTTGTGGTGATACTGATGTGGTTCAGAATCTTCATTGCTCTTTTTGAATGAATGCTTCTTTTTTGATGATCCTGAGTGATACTTGAGTTTATGCTTCCTCTTTCTGTTCTCAACTTGATTCATCTTGTTTTCCAAAATGGTGGCTTTGTCACAGAGTGATTGATAAGTTGGGACATAGGCAACATCTAGCTGCAGGTTCAACTCATCTTTAAGTCCTTCAAGAAATTTCTCCTTTCTCTTAGCATCTGTATCAACTTCATCCGGTGCATAGCGTGCCAGATTGTTGAATTCCTCAATATACTCAGCCACACTGAGGTGATGCTGTTTCAGATTGTGAAACTCCTTTTTCTTCAAGTAGATCACTCCAGGTGAGATGTGAGTTATACGGAAACCATCGTAAAAAATATCCCAAGTCACATCTTCAAGGGGAGTGGTGATCTGAAAGTTGTCCCACCATGTTGCTGCTGGTCCTTCAAGCAGAAATGCCGCAAACCTTACTTTTTCCTCGTCGGTGCAGCCAACAGTCACTAAGTTTTTGTTCACTAAACGTAACCAGTCATTGGCTTCCATTGGATCAGTTGTTCCAGAGAACCTTGCAGGCCTAAGTTTCAGAAACTTGGTGAGCATGTCAAGTGCTGGAGGATTATTCTGATTGTTGTTTTTGTTGTTGTTGTTGTTGTTGTTGTTGTTGTTGTTGTTGTTGTTGTTGTTGTTGTTGTTGTTGTTGTTGTTGTTGTTGTCGTTGTTGTCGTTGTTGTCGTTGTTGTCGTCGTTGTCGTCGTTGTCGTTGTCGTTGTCGTTGTCGTTGTCGTTGTCGTTGTCGTTGTCGTTGTCGTTGTCGTTGTCGTTGTCGTTGTCGTTGTCGTTGTCGTTGTTGTTGTTGTTGTTGTTGTTGTTGTTGTTGTTGTTGTTGTTGTTGTTGTTGTTGTTGTTGTTGTTGTTCTGATTCTGTATGAACGTGGTCATCTCCTGCATCAGTTGTGTCTGAGCTGCCAACATCTGCTACATCTCAGGGGTGATGTTGTTGTTTTGGTTGGGGTTGGCACGACGGGGAGGCATCTGTTGGTTTGATAGGGATAAGTATTGGTGGATAGGTTTTTAAGAAATTTTAACACACAACTGTAAACAACCAAGTTCAATCAATCAATCAAACAATCAACAAGCAACTATTCACTTAACAACTTATGAGCTTAACTCATGAGTTGAAGGAAACAACAAGTTTTCTTGAAATAATTAACTTAGTATAGTCATACCTCATAGGTCAATATGATCCATACTCTAACTTGATATCAATGTCTTTGGTAGGCAATCTAATGTCTCTTGGTTTTCACTTGTAGTCCTTAGTGATGTCTAAGTTGAAGTCCTTGGTGAGACTAAAGTTGAAGTCACTTGAAGATGTTGAAGTCATTAGAGTTGATGAAATCCTTTGCACATGGTGAAGTCTTTGGCCATCAAGTTGAAAAGGAAGAGATGTAGAGTCAAAAACCAAAAGATTGAGGAAAGAGTTTACAAGATTGTTTGTAAATAAGTTTTTGGAAGAAATTCAACTCCTATTTTTCTAAGGGGTTTTGTCCAATCCTAGGGTTACAATTCTACAGGCAACACAGTGCTCTGATACCATCTGTAAGGTTCCCAACCTTTAATAAGGTAGCGATCCCTGTGTTTACAATGCTAGTCCCTGGATCAATAGCTAGCATCCATAGTTAAGATGTAATATCAAGAAACAAAGGTCATAATACAACTTTATAACCAGGAATAAAATAATCCATTACATCTTACGTAGCTCATTTGGCTATCACATTACATTGCAGCAGAATATCTATAAGCATGGGGTCCTTCATCTTCAAAGTGCCACAGGCAATCATGTTGGTTGTAGACTTGTAATCCTATTCAACAAACTTCACTAACATCAAACAAACCTGCAACATAATATGTTGCAGCCACAAGGGTCAATACATTTGAATTGTATTGGCAAGTTTCACTACTATGTAGAAATAAGTGGATCCTATCAATTACATGCATATTTGGCCAAGTAGGGTTTAGGCTCATTTGCAGAAAGCAATATAGTTTTATCCTATCTTTTCAAAATAGTTTTGATCTTTGTCAAATCTTTCTGAACTCCTTGGAAAACTCCAAGTGCTTCATATCCCTTGTTGTCACCCTCAAGTTTTAACTTTGAGAAATTGGAATGTCGAGATCTTCCATAGCTTCAGGCCTTAGTTGCTTAGTATTGTCCATAACCGGGGACATGGCTAAGTACTTAGAATTTTTGATCTTCTGCAGAAGTTGTACACTTTACCCACATGACACAATCTCATCTTGATGCCACCAGTGGCCACTGGATAAGTACTCACCAAGATGGAGTACTGGCAGATTGAGGATGTGACAGATATTGAGAAAAAAAAGAGACATATTGAAAAGAGGAAAGAGAGAAAAAGGCACCATTTTCCCATGGTAAATAAGAAGATTGCTGAGATGCTCATTGTCTGCTTGCCTTGTCATTTTGATTATGGGATAGCTCCTGTGTCATGTGCAAGGGGTACCCCCCTGGCGGTTCTCTATGATACACATGTATTTACTATGACAAGAACTTACCGGTAACTAAAGTTGAGTAGCATGAGGAGCGGCCCTCGTACTCAAGGGACATGAGATTTCCAGTTTATGGTCTGTCTAGCATATAACTCATATTGGACCTCACTTTCATCTTAACCATTTAAAGATTCCTATGATAGGGGAAATGAGAGCTCAAAGCTAATGAGTACCATACTTTTAACATTTGGAAGCCTTACAAACTTTTTAAAACCTTTTCACTTCCTTGTTGAGTCACCACTTATTCAATGAGCACCTTCTTGAGAGCATAGTTGTCATTCTTAGTGTAATGTGCTTGTCTCAAAACTTGGTTAATTATGTCATGACTTTGATGCTTGTATCTCTGATATCTTTACTTCTAGTCTTCACTTGAACTTCAGAGGTGCCTTGGCATTTATGTTTTGCTATTCAATCAAAGGCAAGCGAGATACCACTCTATCATACCTTCTTATGAGCATTGCAATGTTGCTTATGTTTATATTTCATGCTACTTATTATTATTGAGTTGGAATCTCTTCTTAGCTTGCAATCACTATTGAGTAGACTTAGTTGCATAATCCTTATTATGAATTTTCTAAGTATCTACTCATATGCTGAGAATATATACATCATATGTAGCAAATGTGTTCGTGAAAGTTCTTTTATCGCACTCAATTTTCAACTGAATTGCTTGAGGATAAGCAATAAGCTAATCTTGGGGCAAGTTGAAACGTCCAAAATGTATCAACTTTATCGAACAATTTTGCTATTGTTTCTCCTCTAAACTTGTGTGATTTGGATACAACTAACACGGACTGATGCTGTTTTCAGCAGAATTGCATTGGTGTCTAGTTTTTGTGCAGAAAATCAACTATCAGGAAAAATCCCGGAAAATATGCCAAAAATCCTATTTCACCAGAAGATTCACGGAGCCAGAAGATGATACAGAGTGGGGATCCGAGGGGCCCACACTGTAACATCCCGGCATTTAGGAACTAAGAAAATCCTATCCAGAACTGTTTAGGTACACTTCAGCAAACTTCGGGACAAAGATTAATTTAAGGGGGGAAGTCTGTAACATCCCAGCATTTAGGAACTAACGAAGGGTAGATTTAAGAATTTTTGCATATGCATGCATTCATCTGCAAAATGTGGGTAAATTTTTCGCCAAATAAAAACTTAAAGTGATCATAGTTTCTTTCACTCTCTAAGTTTAGGAATATCTTTGGAGAGTGATCGTTATAAATTTTGACATGATCTTTATGAATTAGTGTGTTTTGGGGGAAGGAATTTAAATTCAAACAAATCAGTTACCTAACTGCATGGGTGTGATGTCGACACAGTCCCAGCAGTTCAAACCAGCCAAAGGACCAAGCACAGCCGTGGGCAAGCACTAGTGCACATCTCCATTGCTCACACCACATAAGAACAACTAGCCTAGACAATGCCAAGCAAACCAGCCAACAAAACTTTACACCAGATCAAACCAAACATCACCAGATGGTGACATAAGGAGGGGATAGGAGGAGCAGGCTTGATCAAGTCCAAGCACCGGAACCAGGGGAAACAAGAACAACACCATGAGGTGAAGGACAGGATCAAGCCAGCAACACCACCAACACAACAACCCACTACAATCATCAGTTTTTGTGGTGAGTATCATAAACATCCACATTATCTGTTCATCTTATCCAAACAGAAAATATGTGTTGTTTCATAAGACAACCTCTCAATGATCACCCAAGTGGGGTGAACATATCCTAGAGGATTTCAAATATAAAGGACAAAACCAAACTCTAACAAACACACCAAAATCTCAGACCAGCCTCATAGATTTGGTGATACCAAAAAGGGCAACTTATATGTTCAATCATCTTTTCTTATAAGATCTGGTCACATCTCCAAGAAAGAGTAACACCTCAGATCTTATAAGCTACAAACAAATCAATTAATTTAACCAACTAGGATCCAAGATCCAATAAGTAACTATGATGCCTTAACCAACTTTGAAAGTGACAGCAACATAGGAACCTAGTTCCTAGAGCCTTAGACCAGCATCATAGGCATAAACATTAAGTGAACTTTTAAACTTATCATTAAGCATCTATCAAGTCTCAAGTACTGTCCATAAGTAAAGCCAGCAACAAGATCAACTTATGTACCATTCTAAGATGGTTTCACAAGAAATGATCCTACAGCTAAGCCAACCAGATAGTCTAGCTTTCATAAATAAACTAGCAGACCAATACATATCATTTCCCTGAGACCATACTCAGAGATCATTTAATATATCAACTTATCTCCAAAGAATCATTAGACTCTAATAATAATTAAGCCCAGTCTATGGAGGAACATACAACCAAATACTCACTGGTGCAGTGGATCATCACTGATAGTGTTACTCTTAGTATCAAGATACTGACAAAATATGAACACAATAAGCAACCATGTTACTAATCAAAGGCAACACAATGAGCCACTAGAATCAAATCAACACTAGCATCAGATCAACATTAGCCTCAGACCAACAACAACATCACATAATCAAAGGATGACAACAAGCACTGAGGTGTAGAGAATACAATATTCACTGAGCATCACTACCAGATCATAGCATCAATTCACAAGCACACAGGGATGAACCTAGAACCAGGAATGAATCCTAGAATCAGTGCAACACCTAAATATAGATTGTCCACTAGATACACACATAAGTACTCGAGGTATCCAGAGGCACGAGTGATCACAGAGACACAACTCATTGATGGTCCTCGCTGAAGAATTGAAGAGGGAGCAGAGGGGCCGAGGAGCTTGTGGCAGCACGGGGAGCACCTCAGAGGGCGCTGCAACCTGCACCAGCCACGGCGGCGTCCACCACAACATACAAGGGCGCACGAGCACCGCACATCACCACGGGAGCATCAGCGGCGACGGTAGCAACACCATCCCCAAACACTAGGGTTTGGGAACGGGGCTAGCCTGGTCACAGGAGGGCGCCAGGATCAAATCAAGGCGGAGCAGATGAAGTAGCATGGTCGACAACCTCGCCCTGCACCATGGCAGCAGCCAGGAAGGACCACGACAGCGGCCAGAGCAGGGCGGCAGCGCTAGTGACCACGGGGTCGAGGAGGAGAGGAAGTGAGGTCGAGAGAGAGAGAGAGAGAGAGAGAGAGAGAGAGAGAGAGAGAGAGAGAGAGAGAGAGAGAGAGAATGGGCCAATAGGCCCAGATCCCTTCGGGGTGCCCTTTTGGTCAAGTCACTTGGGCCAAATTGGCCCAATAAGCCCAATAAGGCTAGCCCAAAACTTAAAAGAAAAGTTTTAATAATTAATAGATGGCCAAAAGACCCTAGAGTTAAATAAAATTCTAGAAAATATAATAGAAGTCTAAAAATTACAAAAAATATACTTTTGGATTCATAATAGCCCAACCTATTTAAATAAATTCAGAAATAAATGAATATAATTTTAGACAAGATTTTTTTTTGATATATATACTCCTTATGGAATTTTATAAAATTATAGAAAGAGGATAAAAATAAATAAAAAACACTTTTATTATATATTATTATTGTAGTATTTTAGAAAAATACTAAATAAATATTAGAAGTTATAAAAATAAATTCTTTTATTTAATTGTTAAATCTTAAAATAATTATTAAATAAATAAATATATGAATTTATATTAATTTTTTCTAAAAATAAATTATTATCATATAAAGTGGCAAATAGGATATTCAATGAATATTAAAGATTATTTTTTGAATGAAATCCTTTATTATTATTTAAAGGAAGTCTTGGAACTAAAATAATGGGTAAAACAAACAAAGAAAACAAATGATAAATAATGCATTACATTACTATGCATATTCATTTTGCTTCTTTAAATATTTTCCTTACCGGGCAATAATGATGTTTTCTAGACATAGAAGCTCAAGGTCCAGTGCAAGCATCCGACTTCACTACCTTGGAATCACAAGCCAAGTTCATCACTTGCTCATGTCCTTTGAAGAGTCTTTATCAAACTATTTGCAAATTGTGTTATCATCTATGTTTCAAGGAAAGAAAATATTATTTTCTCAAGTAAATAAATTGTTGATATCATCCTAAGTGATGATATAATGAAGCAATAGAACTTAGGTTTCTATTTGCAACAATGATGATCAACTAGGAACTTAACAACCCATGGCATCAGTGATTCTAGCGCCGTATATCACGCGTTAACCATGATATTTGGAATGGGACGGAGAAGTCAGCTGTATCCTCTTCCTCTCGCATGTAGCCGGATGTGCAGGTCGTGGCTGTTATCCTTGTAGCGTGCATATTAATTGGTAATTCGTAGAGGATATGCAACATATGTGTGGGAACCCTCATTGTCCCACGATAGTTCTGGCATCTAACGGTCTATATAAACCATTGTTGTAATTCAATGGGTGGGCATGATGTACACCAAGGAGGCATGCGAGGTCGTGAAGGGGGCAGTGATTTGCTTGGATCACCTACTGGGATCCACATCATGGAATTGTGGACAGGAAAGTACGCCCGGTTGTGCCACAAGGAGTTGATCTCTCATGGGTAAAGTAACACACCGCTGTAGAGTGTAAATACTATAACTTGTTACTCCCTATTTCGGGAAGGAGTTACGAAAACGGCAGGAAAGGAACTCCATGAAAGTTCTGGTAAACCTGTGAAGGCTGATGGGCATAGATTTTAACAATAAAATAAATCTTTGAAGAAATATTTATGAAAATTGCATAGTGCCAAGGACTTATAGTCCGAGGTGGTAGACAGAGCATCAAACTTCCCACCTTGCATATAATGAACTTGTTGGGTAACGCTGTTACTCACCTTTTCCTTTGATCCCTTGCTTAGACTCTGAGAATCCCGAAGATACTCCAATGTATGCAGCAGAATGCCAAGAAGATGTCTTCTACGAGGATCCTGACCTGTCAGGTGGTGTTGAAGGAGTGGACTACGAGATCGGATATGGAGTAGATGGCAACGAATCAGCTTAGTTGCTCTAATTATTTGTAATCAACGGAGCCGAGCATCATGAACTCTATATAATAAGCTGCTGAGCTCAACTTCTAGTTGGAGTTGTTACTTTTAAATCTTCCGCTGAAACACTTTATATTTGGTTTGTAAGTTGAATCCTTTGAAGTCTTGAACTTATGGTATTGTAATTATAATAATAAGTGTATGTTTGTAATATGGACCCGCAATGTTTCTGTTGTACCACTCCGAGGGACATGATATTTATGGAACGATGTTCTGTGGATGTCATGTCCATGACTATAGTGTACTACACATGCAGTGGTATGCTGGGTCACCGCAGTTGGTATCAGAGAAAATTGCTTTGACCTTAGGGTGGAAACCTATCAGAATCCTGACTCCGGCAATTCATCCTCCAAGAATCATCCAACATGCAAAAACAAATGAAAAGACATGAGTAACACCTCTTAATATGAAATATATCAAAGAATCAAGGCAAATTATGATATAGAATGGTGATGCAAATTGGACGTATCAACTCCCCCAAGCTTAGACCTTTGCTTGTCCCCAAGCAAAAACTGAGCTCAGTAAACATGCCCACAGGTTTATGGAGTGAAGTGTTGATAAAAAAATATGGACAAGAAGCATCACACTTACCATTACACAACTCATAGAAGAAAACAACTCACCAATATATAACTTAGCTTGCAACAAGTATAGGAGTCACAATAGAGATGCATAAAGATAAATCATAATTGGAATTGGAAAAATTTGTTCTTGGTCAGAGAATAGCTGGCAAACAATTTCACGAAAAGCTTTTGTAGAAGTCTTCACAACATGAGTACTCTTTGCTCAAACATAAAATATTTTTCACAATGATGGATTTCAAAGTAATACTCAATAGATAAGAGTCTTGTGCAAACAAGGAAGATAAACAACATGATTGAATAAATCATCATATGAATGCTTGAAACACAACAACTCAAATGCTTGTTGGAGATAGAGAGGAAAAGGTTTACTGACTCAACTTAGAAGTAGGAGAAAGGTCCTTCATAGAGGGAAGCAGGGATTTCAAGTCATAAATTTAGATAAGAGTCGTTGTAGTATAGTGTTAAGTATTCCCGCCTGTCACACGGGTGACCCGGGCTTGATCTCCGGCAACGGCGCCAGAAAATAGTCTTCTGCAAGATAGATTTAATTTCCCTATTGGAAAGTTCTACTTGCCCACTAGTTTGGGGGTGATAAGCTGAAGCAATTCTATGGTTAACATCATATTTAGCGAGAGTTTTCCTAAAACCACCATGAATAAAATGAGAGCCTCCATCAGTCATGAGATATCGAGGCATACCAAACCTAGGAAAAATAACATCTTTAAGCATTTTTAAAGAGGTCTTACCATCAACACTATTTGTAGGTATGGCCTCTACCCACTTTGTAACATAGTCAACAGCAACAAGAATATGAGTATACCCTTTCGAAGGAGGAAAAGGACCCATAAAGTCAAATCCCCAACAATCAAAAGGTTCAATAACAAGAGAATAATTCATAGGCATTTCGTTGCGTCTAGAAATGTTACCAACTCTTTGACATTCATCACATGATAAGACAAACTTCCTTGCATCCTTGAAAAGGGTAGGCAAATAAAATCCAGATTGTAAAACCTTTTGTGAAGTCCTATCACCAGCATGATGTCCTCCATAAGTACTGCCATGACATAATACCATCTACTCCTTCTTTATATAAATGTGGGTCATCCCAAAAGTAATGCCTTAGATCATAAAAGAATTTTCTTCTTTGCTTGGCTGTAAAGGATGGAGGCAAATACTTGGAAACAATAAAGTTAGCATAATTAGCATACTAAGGACTCTCATGCAGGCTTACCCTTATTGCAGCCAACTGTTCATTTGGAAAACTATCATTAATAGGCATAGGGTCAAAAGAAATGTTTTCCAAACAAGATAAATTGTCAGCAATATGCTTTTCAGCACCTTTCCTATCTACAATATGCAGATCAAACTCTTGTAAAAGCAACACCCATTTAATAAGCCTAGGCTTAGTGTCCTTCTTTGTCATAAGGTACTTATTAGCAGCATTATCAGTATGAATAGTGACCTTTGAATCAACAATATAGGGTCTAAACTTATCACAGGCAAAGATTACAACTAAGAACTCTTTTTCAGTAGTAGCATAATTATTTTGGGCAGCATCTAGAGTCTGGCTAGCATAATGAATAACATTCAACTTCTTATCAACACGTTGCCCAAGGATAGCACCCATAGCAAAATCAGTAGCATCACACATAATTTCAAAAGGTAAACTCCAATCAGGTGGGTAAACAATAGGAGCAGTAGTCAGAGCTTTCTTCAAAGTTTCAAAAGCTTCCTTACAATCATCATCAAAAACAAAAGGTACATCTTTTTGAAGAAGATTGGTAAGGGGCTTTGAAATGTTGGAGAAATCTTTAATAAACCTCCTATAGAAACTTGCATGACCAAGGATACTACAAATACCTTTTATATCCCTAGGGCAAGGCATCTTCTCAATAGCTTCAATTTTGGCTCTGTCAACTTCAATGCCTCTTTTAGAAATTTTGTGTCCAAGAACAATCCCTTCATTAACCATGAAGTGGCATTTCTCCCAATTAAGAACAAGGTTGGTTTCTTCACATATCTGCAAAAATTTATCAAGGTTGTGAAAACAGTTATCAAAAGAAGTTCCATAAACGGAGAAATCGTCCATGAAAACCTCCACAATTTCTTCACAAACACCATGAAAGATAGCAGACATACATCTTTGAAAGGTAGCAGGAGCATTACATAAACCAAAAGGCATACGCCTATAAGCATAAGTGCCATAAGGACAAGTGAAAGTGGTTTTCTCTTGGTCTTGCGCCTTCACAGCGATTTGAGAGAACCCAGAATAACCATCAAGAAAGAAAAATTGGTCTTTTTAGACAACCTTTCTAGCATTTGATCAATAAAGGGCAAAGGATAATGATCTTTCTTAGTAACTTTATTAACTTTTCTAAAATCAATGCACATCCTATACCCAACCACTACTCTTTGGGGTATAAGCTCATTATTTTCATTAGGCACAACAATAATTCCCCCTTTCTTTGGAACACAATGAACGGGGCTAACCCATTGGCTATCAGCAATAGGGTAAATAATACCAGCATCAAGGAGTTTTAATGCCCGATTTATTACCATATTGTAAAACCCCACCTTTATAAAGGTAAAGGTCCCTATGATTGCAATGCTAGTCCCTGGATCAATTGATAGCATCCACAGTTTAAGATGAAGTACACAGAAACAAAGGTCATTATTACATCGTCATTCTAGAGATAACATAGTATTTTACAACTCCATAGCCATAGGCTAGTACAAGAGTTCAACTTAACAAAATAAAGTAAAGTCTTCATCTTCATGTGCCACATGCAAGCATGTTGAGTGTAGACTCATAACCCTAATCCTCATCAGAGTAACCTGCAACAACACAAGTTACAGCCATAGTGGGTCAATACATTGGAATAGTATTGGCAAGTGATACCTTAGTAGAATAATAGTTTTCTAGCTTCTACATGAATTTGGCTAAGTGTAGCTTAGGCTTGCTTTTCTCAAAATAGATTTTACCTATCAGTTGAAAACACTAAGTTTTTGTTTGGCAAAAACTACCAAGGAACCACCAATAGAAATTGGTGAACCTTCACCCTTGTTCAACCACAAGTTTTAACTTAGAAAATTGGGATGAGGAGATTCTTGATAGCTTCCATGTCTTGATGCTCAAATTGTCCATTACCGGGGACACGGCTAAGTACTTAGTTTCTTCCTTCTGTAGTGGTGGTGCACTTTCCCCATAAGACTTGATTTTCACCAAGACAGGACCTTTCAGAAGCCTTCCCTTAGACCAAATGGACGCGTTCCAAACCAATCACCCACTACCACCAACTGTCCAAATGGCTAAGTTATTGCAACCTATATGATCCAGGCAGAGCCCATAATGCCATGTGGTTGCACTAGAAGCTTCTTAACATATGGCATCTCAAATCCCTTTGTTCCTGGGTGGCATTCCACAAGTGAGATACACAAGGTAGACCATTGGAAAATGGGACCTGGTAACCACTCAACCAAAAACCACCAAGCAATAACCATTCCACCCAGGTGTTTCATTCACTTAGTTGTTTTATTAAGCAAAAACATAAGTCAAAGACTTAGCAATATTTTTCCATAGCATGTATATATTCCACCCTTATTTGCTACTAGCTAGGCTAATCATGGCAATTGCAAGTATCTTAACTTAGAGGAAATTCTAACAATTCTACAACTACTAGGATTTCCCAAGCATATAGATACTTAGCAAAAATTATCATGCAAGTCCTATACAAAATATTTCTAATGCATAGTCAAAATATTTGGACAAAAGTATGAAGCACCACTTGCCTTGGTAGTTGGGGGAGTAACAACAATCCTCACAGTCACAATCACCACTAGTACCAAAATCTACACATAAAATGATAACACCTAATTCACATATCAAATAAACAAGCAAAAATATATGAATGAATGCAAATGCCATGTGATGATTTTTCTAAACCAAACAAGACAAGTGAAACAATACTGAACCATAAACAAAACAATTATACACTAAATAAACTAAATTTGGCCTTAAAACATTTTCCAAATAATTTTTATACACATAATAAGCCTACAAATGTCTTTTCAAAAACAAATAATTTTACAGAAGCAAATCATTAAACAAAGTACATGGTTGGATAGAATTCTTTTTCTGATTCCATTGATATAAAATTTGCAAAATTTGGACGTGTGGATCAAAAGTTATGAATTTTGCAAGTTTGAACATCTAATAGAAATGATTCTGTTTTTAAATTAAACTACAGGCCATGCGCCAGCCTCTGATTCGCTGATACCGATTCGCGTGGATTGCGCTACGTGGAGTGCTGGATCTAATTAGATCTGAGCAGCTCAGATGGACTCGTACCCCTTCGGGTTATTTCTAATCCTACGCCTATGATCTAGATCTAACGGCCCAAGTCAAAAGACCAGAAACGAGCGGCGCTGGCGGCGGAGCGGTCAGACGATGATGGAGCCGGTGTTACAGGAAGCGCTAGGGGAAGGTAAATAGCTCACTAGTCTCGCCGTGATTTGCTGGTTCTCGAGGTGGTCGCCGTTTGTCGAGGGGCGCACGGGGTCGTGAGGGATATCTTGCCGTAGTCGCTTCTGTCGTAAGGCGTGTACTGCTGAAGACGGTGGCGAAGCTAGAGAAAGGTTGCGTTAGCTGTGTGCAGACGAGGCGAGTGTGCGATCATGAACGAGAGGGGGAGGCGCGGTTAGTACTAACCAGGGGAGCTCCTCGGAGTTGATGACTTCGTCGGGCACGTGCAGTCGTCGACGTTGGCGAGGTTCCGGGTGGTCCTAGCACACACCAGTAGTGTCAAAAGATGCGCAAGGTTGTAGAGATCATACTGGCATGACTAGGAGGCAAGGGGCGGGGAGTGCTCACCGGAATTTACCGCCGAAGATGCTCGGTACTGCGGTGGCGCGAGCTCGATTTTGGACAGCCTAGCGGCGTTCTGTGGTTGGTGAGTGAGGGGAAAGGAGCGGAGTGGGGAGGGGTTTAAGCAGCCTAGCGAGGAGGAGGAATTAATCCGGAAATCAAGCGCAATCAATCGGATTTGATACGGGGAAGAAACGACAGAGAGGAGCAGTTCCTCCGGCGTGGGATTGACGACGACGCTGATGTGGCGGTGGGTCCGAAGTGTCAGCGAGGGAGAGGTGAGCGAGTGGGTGAGAAACAGAGAGAGAGGAACCCCGGGTGGGCTGGCTAATGGGCTGGATCCAGTACTGGGCCAGTTTGGCAACGCTGGCCCTTTTCCTTTTCTTTTATCCTTTTCTTTTTTTGTTTTGATTTTCTAGAATCTTTTTCAAATGTTTTTCAAATGAATTTGAATTCAAATTTTCTCTGGATTTTTTAGGATGAATCTTGCACATATCTGAGTGTTTAAACATTGATGTTCACTCAAATTTATAATGGCCCAATGAAATTTAAAATAAACCTTGCCTTTATCATTTATTTATAAAAGGCATATGAATGGTTTTGAATTCATATTTTGTTTTGAAAATCTTTGACCAAGTTTTGGAAATATCAATCAATCCTATGCTCAAATCTTTTCTGGTCAAAACAAATATTCTCATATTAGAGAGTAGAAATAAGGCCATTCCCTTGCTTACATAAAATAATAGCCAACAAATGCTTATATTTTTGAAATCTTATTTGGAATGATACTAAAATGATTATGAATGCATGAATGATATGCAAACTTTGAAATCATGATTTTTGGGATGTTACAAATCTAAGCCCCTTAAGGTGAATCTCGCCCTCGAGATTCGGATTGGCTAGCAAATAGGTGAGGGTGGTCTTTCTGAAGATCATCTTCTCTTTCCCATGTTGCTTCTTCTTTGGAATGATGGTTCCACTGAACATTGCAGAATTTGAAAGTCTTTGTCCGAGTAACTCTTTTAGCAGTCTCAAGAATCTTGATAGGTTTTTCCTCATAAGTGAGATCACTTTCCAATTGGACCTCCTCCAAAGGTATAGTATCCTTCAAAGAAGTCTCTTCCATCTCCGGATGGCATTTCTTTAGCTGACTCACATGGAACAAATTGTGAACGGCAGACAATGATTCAGGCCATTCAATCTCATATGCTACTTCTCCTTTACGACTCAGAATCTTGAATGGTCCAACATATCTTGGGGCCAATTTTCCTTTGACTCCGAATCTCTTCACTCCACGAAGTGGTGATACTCTAAGGTATGCCCTATCACCTACCTCATAGGTGACTTCTCTACGCTTAGGATCTGTGTAGCTCTTTTGTCGGGATTGTGCTATCTTCAATCTGTCCTTTACCAACTTGACTTTCTCTTCAGCTTCCTTGATTAGTTCTGGCCCGAACAAGTTTATTTCTCCAACACCATTCCATAGCAATGGCGTAGTACATTTTCTCCCATAGAGAAATTCAAACGGTGCCATCTCAATACTGGCTTGATAGATGTTGTTGTAAGATAATTCTGCGTAGGGCAGACTTTCATAGCTCCATAATCTAGGGCACATGCCTCAATATATCCTCTAAAATCTGGTTGGTCCTTTCTGTCTGTCCATCAGTCTGGGGATGAAAAGCAGTACTGAAATCCAATCTCGTTCCCAATGACTCATGCAGTTGTCTCCAAAAGTGGGAAGTGAATTGAGTTCCCCTATCAGACACAATACTCTTGGGTACTCCATGCAGACACACAATCCTATTCATATAGATCTTGGCCAACTTATCACTTGTATAGGTTGTCTTCACGGGTATGAAATGAGCCACTTTAGTTAGATGATCCACTACTACACAAATAGAATCATATCCTGATCTGGTCCTTGGCAATCCGGTGATGAAATCCATGCCAATCTTGTCCCACTTCCAATCAGGAATAGGTAATGGTTGTAGCAATCCTGCTGGTTTCTGATGTTCCGCTTTCACTCTACTACATACATCACACAAAGCAATATGTTCGGCGATGTCCTTCTTGAGATTATTCCACGAAAATATTTCGTTCACATCCATGTACATTTTGGTGTTACCCAGATGAATGGAATATGGTGATTTGTGTGCTTCTTGTAAAATCAGTTTCCGAAGCTCCGGATCTTGCGGAACGCAGATACGTTTTCCATACCATAAAGTACCCTGTTCGTCTTCATGGAATCCTTTGGCTTTTCCCTTACCAATATTTTCCTTAATCTCTTCAATTTCCTTGTCCCTCTTTTGGGCTTCCATGATCTTGTCCAACAAGGTGGGTTGAACATCCAATGTCATGAGGTGTCCTTCAGGCACAATCTCCAATCTGAGATCTTTGAATTGGGCACACAGATCATCTAGCAACTCTCCCTTAGTAAGGCCATTCACATATACCTTACGACTTAATGCATCTGCTACAACATTTGCTTTACCGGGGTGGTATTGCAAACTCAAGTCATAGTCCTTGCTGAGTTCTAGCCGTCTTCTTTGTCTCATGTTGATTTCTTTCTGAGTGAAGATATACTTAAAACTTTTGTGATATGTGAACACTTCACATCGTTTTCCCAAAAGATAATTTCTCCATGTTTTGAGTGCATGGATAATAGAGGCTAACTCTAAATCATGAGTAGGATAATTCACTTCATGAGTTTTGAGTTGTCTCGAGGCATAAGCCACAACTTTTCCTTCTTGCATCAGAACGGCACCCAATCCTTGGTGAGGTGCATCACAATACACTTGGAAATCCTTCTCCAAATCTGGCAGACATAAGACTGGTGTTCTCACTAGTCTCTTCTTCAACTCTTGGAAACTAAGTTCACATCCTTCAGTCCAATCAAATTTCTTGTCTTTCTTTAGTAACTCCGTTATTGGTTTAGCTACCTTTGAGAAATTCTCAATGAACCTTCTATAGTATCCTGCCAAGCCAAGGAAACTACGAACTTCTTTCACTATCTTAGGAGATTCCCACTCAGTTATAGCCGACACTTTTGCGGGATAAACTCCTACACCATCTCCTGACACAATGTGTCCAAGAAATCCAAATTCATTCAACCAGAACTCACACTTGCTGAATTTTGCATACATCTTATGCTCTCTAAGCTTCTCAAGTATCAAACTCATTCAACCAGAACTCACACTTGCTGAATTTTGCATACATCTTATGCTCTCTAAGATTCTCAAGTATCAAACGCAAATGTCCTTCATGCTCTTCATTACTCTTGGAGTAGATCAAAATGTCATCGATGAAAACGACAACAAACTTTTCAAGAAACTCCATGAACACCTTGTTCATCATATTCATGAAGTAGGCTGGTGCATTGGTCAAACCAAATGGCATCACGGTGTACTCATACAATCCATACCTAGTGGTGAAAGCAGTCTTAGGTATGTCTTGTTCCCTTATCTTAAGTTGAAAATAGCCTAACCGGAGATCAATCTTTGAGAACACACGGGCTCCTTCTAACTGATCAAACAAGTCATTGATTCTGGGCAAAGGATATTTGTTCTTAATAGTCACCTCATTGAGTGAACGATAATCTATGCATAACCTTTGACTTCTATCTTTCTTTTCAACAAACAAGACTGGTGCTCCCCAAGATGAAGAACTTGGTTGAATAAATCCCTTCTGCAACTATTCTCCAAGTTGCTTCTTGAGTTCCTTCAAATCATCAACTGACATCTTGTAAGGTCTCTTTGCTATTGGTCCAAATCCTGGTAGAAAGTCAATCAGAAACTCCACGTCTCTATCTAGTGGCATTCCCGGCAATTCCTCTGGAAACACATCTGGGTATTCTCTCACAATTAGCACATTGTATATGCTAACCCCCTTAAGAGAATTTAGCTTACTCCCTTTTGATTCAAAGTTAGTCTTGAATCTAGTCCTTTTTTTATCCGGGGTGGTGAGCGTGACAGTATGATTTGCAAAATCTAGCACTCCCTTGTACTTAGTCATCCAGTCCATTCCCAAAATGACATCCAATCCTTGGGAATTTAGGATTATCAAATTAACGGGAAACTTATACTTCCCAAATTCTATGACTAGGTCATGACATCCTGAGTTCACTATCATTTCTCCACCAGGAGAACTTACTTTTATAGGACACCCAATAGTTTCAACTGGAAGTTCATTTCTATCAACAAATGCTCTTGATATGAATGAATGTGATGCGCCAGTATCAAAAAGAACAAGTGCTGGAACAGAATTGAGTTTGAACTTACCAGCCACAGCATCAGGTTCCTCATATATATCTTCCACATTGATGTGGTTCACTTGTCCCTTATGGAAAGGGTTGGGCTTGGTGGTTCCTTCAACCATCTTCTCTGGGCACTCATTTGCATAGTGCCCCATCTTCTTACACTTGAAGCATTCAACCTGACTGATATCTCTCTTTGCAGGTTGACTTCCACTTCCACTTCCACCTCCACTGTGGTGACTCTTGTGTCCACTCTTGTGGTTCTTGTACTTATCATTATCATGACTGCGGTAATGGTTGTTGTCATGATAGCGGTTGTGACCGTGGTGGTTGTTGTACTTTCCATGTTTGTAGGATCCAGAACTCCCACTATCATCATGATGGGAACGTTTGTGAGACGATCTCGAGTTGTGCTTATCGAAGTTGTGCATCCTCTTCCTACTCTCAACCTGTTTCATCTTGTTCTCCAAGATGGTAGCCTTGTCACAAAGTGATTGGTAGGTTGGGACATAGGCAACAGACAGCTGCAGATTCAGTTCATCATTTAGTCCTTCGAGGAATTTCTCTTTCCTCTTGGCATCAGTATCAACTTCATCCGGTGCATAACGCGCCAGATTGTTGAATTCCTCAATATACTCAGCCACGCTGTGGTGACGCTGTTTCAGGTTGTGGAACTCCTTCTTCTTCAAATTCATCACTCCGGATGAGATGTGAGCTGTACGGAATCCATCCTCAAAGATAGCCCAAGTCACATCCTCAATGGGAGTGGTGATCTGAAAGTTATCCCACCAGGTTGCTGCTGGCCCTTCCAACAGATGTGCTGCAAACCTGACCTTCTCTTCATCGGTGCAGCCGACAGTCACTAAATCCTTGTTCACTGAACGTAGCAAATAATTGGCCACCATTGGATCAGTGGTTCTTGAGAACTTTGCAGGCCTCAGTCTTAGAAATCTGGTGAGCATGTCAAATCCTGGCGGATTATTCTGGTTGTTGTTGTTTTTGTTTTTGTTATTGTTGTTATTCTGATTCTGGTTCTGCATGAAAGTGGTCATCATCTGCATCAGTTGTGCCTGTGCTGTCATCAACTGCTGCATCTCGGGTGTGTCATTGATGTTGTTGTTTGGGTTGGGGTTGGCACGTCGTGGAGGCATCTGTGGTTTTCATAAGGATAAGAATGAGATACCCATAGATGCTTAACATGCACAATACATCACATACTCAATCACAATAACCAAGCATCAAAATAACATAGAGTTTGAATGACATAAACAACAAGTTTGTAAATGCAACACACCATAGAAAGCCACCCACATGTTGGATGGTCATTGCTTCTCAATAATTAAAAGTACGGTAGATGAAAGATAATTGAGTAGTCCACACTACTCCTCTGCATCAATCTCTATGTCAACGAGGGTAAGACCTGCATTCTCCATGGCGGTCTTGTACTCATCAACACTAGTAGTCAAGGCCTCTATCTTGGCCCTAAGGGCCCTCTTCTGTGAGCGAAGCCTCTCGATCACTCCCTGCTGATGCTCAAGCTCGAAGTCCTTGGCCTCTAGCTCTTCCTTCATATCCCGGATCTTCTTGTTCCTGTCTTGGACTCTTTTCTCCTGTCTCTTGAACTTCTTGTCCTGGCTTTCAAACTTGGCCTCCATTTCCTTGTCTATCTCGTCTTGCTCCGCGAAGAGCTTGTCCTTCTCTCGGAGCTAAACCTGGAGCTCGTCATTGCAAAGCTTGACGTTGGTCCTATCAGTATCTAGGTGCCTATAAGACCCTCTAGGTCCTAAAGGTACAGACGAATCGGCTCCATCGTCTCTCTAGCAGCATCCTCGTACTCTATGGATTCACCCTCCTCGTTGCGTCTCCCGAAGGGGTGAAAGTAAAGACCTCTAAGCTCGGTGGAGTGTCTTCCTACCAGGCACCAGAGTAACTCTTGCATGACTACATCTAAGCCTTTCTCCTTGTCGTCATGCATCAGCTTGAAAATGATGGTCCCCGTGGCTGGCTCTGTTTGGCGTCCCGGCTGAGTGACTCTGAAGCCCCAAAGGTCCTTCCTCTCAAACTTGGTGAGTGGAAGTGTCATGATGCTAGGAAGTGGAAGGTTGAGCACACGAGTGAGCTCAATGAGACGAGTACCAAAACGAGTTCCCTTGAACTCCTCGGCCGTGTTGATAATAACATTAGGCATCTATTTTTATAAGATAGAGAAAAGTTAGAATCAACATCCAATAGAGACAAAACACAAGACAAAATATCACAAGCATATCTTTTGCAACAAACACACAAGTCATGGCATACACAAATCCGTTACAGGCATCAAAGGTTCAACATAACTTAGACAAAATTTTGGAAGGAAAACGATAAGTGTGGTGGTCCAACTAACGGAGTACATTACAATCCCCACTCACTTGCCAAGTTAGCTATCAGGGCATCCCTAGAGGCAATCTGTCGATCTTGATCACATGATTCCATTGCTAAATCTATGATGTCTTCTCTTAGATGTTGGTTAGCAGCCTCTAAGTCCTGGGTACGCTTCTTTTATTCTCTAAGGTCATTTTGGGTGTTGAGCATTCTGCACTTGAGTCTATCACCAAGTTCCTTGATGGCATTCCATGCTACATTTCTTGCAGAGTCAAAGAATGTTGTGTGCATTTCTGAGTTGGTGACCATGCAGAATCCTGACTCCTTGTGGTTGTCTTCCTTGTTTTTGTACAAGTGAAGTTGCACCCACCAGTACTCTTCTCCTTCATCCATCATAGGGAAACCTATGTACACAGCTGCACCATGTATCCCCATGGTAACCATAAGGTTCTTGAGGGCCTTGGGAAATTCAGTCTCACACTCCAAAGGCATGGTCATGAGTGGTCCCTTCCTCACGGCTTCGTTGATGGAGTTCATCTACAAATAGAGATGAGAAAGAAGATTAGAAAAGTTTACGAGAAGAAAAAGACAAGTGTGGAAATTTTCAAAGTGTTGAATTTTTTTCCTTAGTGGTTTCTAATCCAACCCTAGGGTCATAATCCTACAGGCAACACAGTGCTCTGATACCTGAGATTGGCTACCAGCAATAGGGTAAATAATACCAGCATCAAGGAGTTTTAATACCTGATTTCTTACCATATTGTAAAACCCCACCTTTATAAAGGTAAAGGTCCCTGTGATTGCAATGCTAGTCCCTGGATCAATTGCTAGCATCCACAATTTAAGATGAAGTACACAGAAACAAAGGTCATTATTACATCGTCATTCCAGAGATAACATAGTCTTTTACAACTCCATAGCCATAGTCTAGTACAAGAGTTTAACTTAACAATATAAATAAAAGTCTTCATCTTCATGTGCCACGGGCAAGCATGTTGAGTGTAGCCTCATATGCCTAATCCTCATCAGAGTAACCTGCAACATCACAAGTTACAGCCACAGTGGGTTAATACATTGGAATAGTATTGGCAAGTGATACCTTAGTAGAATATTAGTATCTAGCTACTACATGAATTTGGATAAGTGTAGCTTAGGCTTGCTTTGCTTAAAATAGGTTTGACCTATCAGTTGAAAAGACTAAGTTTTTATTTGGCAAAAACTCCAAGGAACCACCAATAGAAATTGGTGAACCTTCACCCTTGTTCAACCACAAGTTTTAACTTAGAAAATTGGGATGAGGAGATTATTGATATCTTCCATGTCTTGATGCTCAAATTGTCCATTATCGGGGAGACGACTAAGTACTTAGTTTCTTCCTTCTACAGAGGTGGTGCACTTTCCCCACAAGACTTGATTTTCACCAAGACATGACCTTTCAGAAGCCTTCCCTTAGACCAAATGGACGTGTTCCAAACCTATCACACACTACCACCAACTGTCCAAATGGCTAAGTTATTGCAACCTATATGATCCAGGCAGAGCCCATAATGCCATGTGGTTGCACTAGAAGCTTCTTAACATATGGAATCTCAAATACCTTTGTTCCTGGGTGGCATTCCACAAGTGAGTTACACAGGGTAGACCATTGGAAAATGGGCCCTTGTAACCACTCAACCAAAAACCACCAAGAAATTACCATTCCATCCAGGTGTTTCATTCACTTAGTTGTTTTATTAAGCAAAAACATAAGTCAAAGACTTAGAAATATTTTTCCATAGCATGTATATATTCCACCCTTGGTTGCTACTAGCTAGGATAAGCATGGCAATTGCAAGTATCTTAACTTAGAGGAAATTCGAACAATTCTACAACTACTAGGATTTCCTAAGCATAGCATATAGATACTTAGCAAAAATTATCATGCAAGTCCTATACAAAATATTTCTAATGCATAGTCAAAATATTGGGACAAAATTATGAAGCACCACTTTACTTGGTAGTTGGGGGAGTAACAACAATCCTCACAGTCACAATCACCACTAGTACCAAATTTTACACATAAAATGATAGCACCTAATTCACATATCAAATAAACAAGCAAAAATATATGAATGCATGCAAATGACATGGGATGATTTTTATAAACCAAACAAGACAAGTGAAACAGTACTGAACCATAAACAAAACAATTATACACTAAATAAACTAAATTTGGCCTTAAAACATTTCCAAATAATTTTTATACACATAATAAGCCTACAGATGTCTCTGCAAAAACAACTAATTTTATAGAAGCAAATCATTAAACAAAGTACATGGTTGGATAGAATTCTTTTTCCTGTTTCCATAGATATAAAATTTGCAAAATTTTGACGTGTGGATCAAAAGTTATGAATTTTGCAAGTTTGAACATCTAATAGAAATGATTCTGTTTTTAAATTAAACTACAGGCCACACGTCAGCCTCTGATTTGCTGATACCAATTCGCGTGGATCGCGCTACGTGGAGCGTTGGATCTAATTAGATATGAGCGGCTCAGATGGATTTGTACCCCTTCGGGTTATTTCTAATCCGACGCCTACGATCTAGATCCAACGGCCCAAGTCAAAAGACCAGAAACGAGCGGCGCTGGCGACGGTGGCTGGCG
Source organism: Avena sativa (assembly GCA_916181665.1). Taxonomy (NCBI): domain Eukaryota; kingdom Viridiplantae; phylum Streptophyta; class Magnoliopsida; order Poales; family Poaceae; genus Avena; species Avena sativa. Next base: position 199,887,237 of record OV702283.1, read on the forward strand.
GCGAAGCGGTCAGACGATGATGGAGCCGGCGTTACAGGAAGCGCTAGGGGAAGGGAAATAGCTCACCAGTCTCACCGTGATGTGCTGGTTCTCGAGGTGGTCGCCGTTTGTCGAGGGGCGCACGGGGTCGTCAGGGATTGCTCGCCGGAGTCGCTTCTGTCGTCGGGCGTGTACTGCTGAAGATGGTGGCGATGCTACGGGTCGCGCTAAGGCATGAGAAAGGTTGCGTTAGCTTTGTGCAGACGAGGAGAGTGTGCGAGCATGAACGAGAGGGGGAGGCGCCGTCAGTACTAACCAGGGGAGGTCGTCGGAGTTGATGACTTCGTCGGGCACGTGCAGTCGTCGATGTTGGCGAGGTTTCGGGTTGTCCTAGCACACACCAGTAGTGTCAAAAGATGCGCAAGGTTGTAGTGATCATACTGGCAAGACTAGGAGGCAAGGGGCGGGGAGTGCTCACCGGAATTTACCGCCGGAGATGCTCGGTACTGCGGCGGCGCGAGCTCTATTTTGGACAGCCTAGCGGCGTTCTGTGGTTGGTGAGTGAGGGGAAAGGAGCGGAGTGGGGAGGGGTTTAAGTAGCCGAGCGAGGAAGAGGAATTACTTTGTAAATCAAGCGCAATTAATCGGATTTTATTTGGGGAAGAAACGACAGAGAGGAGCAGTTCCTCCGGCGCGGGATTGACGATGACGCTGATGTGGCGGTGGGTCCGGAGTGTCAGCGAGGGAGGGGTGCACGAGTGGGTGAGAAACAGAGAGAGAGGAACCCCGGGTGGGATGGCTAATGGGCTGGATCCAGTACTGGGCCAGTTTGGCAACGCTGGTCCTTTTCCTTTTCTTTTATCCTTTTCTTTTTCTGTTTTGATTTTCTGGAATCATTTTCAAATGTTTTTCAAATGAATTTGAATGCAAATTTTCTCTGGATTTTTGTAGGATGAATCATGCACATATTTGTGTTTAAACATTGCTGTTCACTCAAATTTATAATGGCCCAATGAAATTTAAAATAAACCTTGCATTTATCATTTATTTATAAAAGGCATATGAATGGTTTTGAATTCATATTTTGTTTTGAAAATCTTTGACCAAGTTTTGGAAATATCAATAAATCCTATATTCAAATCTTTTCTGGCAAAACAAATATTCTCATATTAGAGAGTAGCAATAAGGCCATTGCCTTGCTTACATAAAATAATAGCCAACAAATGCTTCTATTTTTGAAATCTTATTTGAAATGATCCTAAAATGATTATGAATGCATGAGTGATATGCAAACTTTGAAATCATGATTTTTGGGATGTTACACACATCCTTCATCTTAGGATTTAGACGGCGTTGGTGCTCAACAACTGGTTTTGCATCAGGTTCTATATTAATAGCATGCTGACATATAGTAGGAGAAATACCTTTTAAATCATCAAGAGTATAGCCCATAGCTTGTTGGTGTTTCTTTAGTATTTCCAATAACCTCCATTCTTCCTTTCCTAAAAGTTTAGAACTAATAATAACAGGATATACTTTCTTATCATCAAGATAAGCATATTTAAGATCATTAGGTAAAGGTTTTAATTCGAAAACAGGGTCCCCTTTAGGTGGTAGTGTGGTACCCAAATCTTCAACATGTAGATTATGCTTAAGTAACTCAGGCTGATGAAGGAAAACCTCGTCAATCTCATTTCTTTCCTTCATGAAGACGTCACTTTATGATCTTCCATAAAATCCTGCAAGGCATTGTTAGGAGCAAGAGAAATAGCAGAAAGTTGTTCAACCCTGAAATCCTCATTAGGAAGTTCATTTTCATAAGGAGTTTTAGAAAATTTGGAAAAATTAAACTCATAAGAATCTCCATCAAACTTAGTCAAAGATTTTTCCTTCCTATAATCTATGATAGCCCCACAAGTATTCAAGAAGGGTCTACCAAAGATAATAGGATAGGTTTTACTAGCTTCAGAACCAAGTACTAGAACATCAGCAAGATATTTAATCTTACCACAAAGAACCCCCACATCTCTTACAATGCCAATGGGACATACTGTCTCTCTATTAGCAAGGTGAATAACCACATCAATATCCTCAAGCTCATAAGGAACAATTTCATGCATAATTTCCCTGTAAAGCTCATAAGGAGTAGCACTAGAACTAGCACAAATATCACATAAACCATAATATCAATGATCACCAATTCTCACAGAAAGCAAAGGGACACTAGCTTTTCTAGATTTTCTAGGATGATAGACAATATTAGAAGCGTCTTCACAGACGACAATGTGCTCATCCTCTATATTTTTAGTGACAATATCTTTCACAATAGCTACCACAGGTTCAATATTTATTTTCTCATCGGGTTCCATAGTTTTATTTCTACTTTTGCTAACCACATTAGCTATGATAGAATGTTCCTTTACCTTAGCAGGAAAAGGGATTTTCTCAACATAAGGTTCAGGCAAAATAGGATCAACAGTACAAACTTCTATGCTAGTAGGAACATGGGTAACAATGTCTTTATAAGGAGCATGGTACTTGTCCCACTCTTTTTTTGGAATTTCAATATAAGAGAAAAAGGCCTTAAAACATTTTGCAAGAACTTGAGAATCAAGACCATACTAAGTACTAATATCACGGAATTCATCAGTTCCCATAAAAGATTTTATGCATTCATAATCATAATTTATACCTAAATTTCTTCCTTTGTAATTCTCCCAAGCTTCAGTGTTCTCTTGAATACGGTCTAGGAGATCCCATTTAGCTTCTTCCTTCATATGTGTGAATGATCCCAGCACAAGAAGCATCTAGTAAATCTTTATCATGAAGAGAAAGCCTAGCATAAAAGTTATTGATAATAATATTGTTAGGGAGTTCATGAATAGGACATTTAAGCATTAGTAACTTCAATCTCCCCCAAGTTTGAGCTATACTCTCTCCATCACGATGCCAAAAGTTATATATCAGATTCCTATCCTTATGAATTTCACTGGGAGGATAAAATTTAGAATAAAAGAGAGGTACTATTTCCTCCCATTCCATGGATTGCCCATTCTTCAGCAGCTTATAACATTCTTCAGCTCTCCCTTTCAAGGATATAGAGAGTAAATTATTCTTCGCCTGTTCATTTGTGATACCTGCACACTTAAACAACCCGCATAATTCATGCATAAAAAGCAAATGGTCACCAGGGTGGACAGTTTCATCCCCTAAATAATAATTATCCATAACACGATCAACAATACTTGTAGGTACCTTAAAAGGATCTATCTCAACAGGTGGTGGTTCATCTACTACCCTAACAGGGGTAGTTTTCCCAAACAGAAAACCAAGTGGGTTATCCATATTGGAAACAAAGTAACAAACAGAAATAAAAAGCAATACTCACAATAGAAGTTTCCTTTACCAGTTCGACTCTTCAATAGCGCTTCACTCCCCGGAAACGGTGCCAGAAAATATTCTTGATGACCCACAAGTATAGGGGGTGTATCGTAGTACTTTCGATAAATTGAAGTGTCAATCCCAATGAGGAGCAGAAGGCGTTGACTAGTGGCATGGAGCAGGAAATATCTGTAAATACTTAGCAAACGGATTTTTAGGGGTTTTCTGATAAAGCAAAGAAATAAAGTGCAACTAATAGAGACAACGAACAATTGCATCAAGTGGCCCAATCCTTTCTTAGCAAAGGACAAGCCGGTGGAAATACTTATAAGGACCAAACTTCTTGAGGACACATGGGAATTCTGTCAAGTGCTTTTGCTTCAAATAGCTGAGTAGTCTTCTTTGGTGTTGTAAGTGTTGTGTGGGTGAACCTGTGCTAATGTACCGACCTTACTTGGACTAATACATACTTGTGGTTAAACCCCCTGCAAGCATCCGCAACTACAGGAAAGCAATTAAGATATAAACCTAACCACATCCTTAAACTCTGAGATCCTACGCTCCCTTGTGCAATGGTGTCCTAACGGGGGTTCAGGTTTCTGTCACTCAGGCAACCCCACAATTAGTAGCCAAATACACAATGCATTCCCCTAGGCCCATAAATGGTGAAGTATCATGTAGTCGATGTTCACATGACATCACTAGAATAATAGCACCACAACTTAAATACTAAACCATTGAATAATATCTCAACACAAATCCACTACTAAACAAACTACTCATAAGACATCATATGGATCAAGATAAAAAATGATATGGTGATGGATAACAATCTGAACATAAACAATAATCCAATGGTTCCACTCACAAGCATCAACTACAATAGTAATCAACACCGAGAAATTTTCCCCTAAGAACTATGCAAGTATTCAACACAATTGTTACATCGGGATGGAGTGGTGATGATGGTGCTAGTGGAGATGATGGTGCGGATGATGATGATCCCGATGAAGTCTAGCTTGATGATGGTGTTGCTGGCGATGATCTCCCCTCTCTGGGAAGGAATTTCCCCAGTAGAAATTTGTCTATGGAGAGCTCTTTCTCTCTCGGTGTTTTCCACCCCGCAGAGGTGGCGGAATCTTTCTGTGTTCACTCCCCGTGTTTTAGGGTTTCGAGGAGAAGATATAGGCGAGAGGGCAGAGCCAGAGGTGGTCCAGGTGGGCCACACCCCCTGTAGGCGCGGCCTAGGGGTGGCCCGTGCCTAGGGGGTGTGGGCCCCCTGTGGCCCATCTCCGCCTCCCCTTCTGGCTTTCTTCGTTTTCTGGGAAAATATGATTTTCCGTAGTTTTTTGGTATTTTTCTGATCTTCGCGAAATTGCATCAAAACACCTCTTTTTCCATCAGAATCCTGACTCCAGTAGTTCATCCTCCAAGAATCATACAACATGCAAAAATAGATGAAAAGACATGAGTAACACCTCTTAATATGAAATATATCAAAGAATAGAGCCAAATTATGATATAGAATGGTGATGCAAATTGGACGTATCAGTGACCGAAGTCCTCGAGACACATTTTCCATCTAAGGGTGATTCTTTTGATATGTGGCTAGTCCCCGGGTTGAGTTATTTTCTTCATGGGGTGAATGACTAAGTGATTTTCGGTGATAGCACCCGAGTGACATTTGGGGTTATCTCATCTCCGTGTTGGTGGATGAGTTATTTGATACTCACTGTACACTCGGAGAATAAGTTGAGTCGTGCTTGCAGAGCCATATTTGCTAAGTCATGCTGGCTAAATCAGGCTTGCTAAGTCAGGCTGGACGAATCAGTCCTACCGAATCAGACTTGCTGACTCAAGCTGGCTGAGTCAGGCTGGCCGAGTCAGTTCTGCCGAATCAGACTTGCTGAGTCAGGCTGGCCGAGTCAAGCTGACCAAGTAAGTTCTGCCGAATCAGACTTGCTGAGTCAGGCTGACCAAATCAGTCCTACCAAATTAGACTTGCTGAGTCAGGATGGCCGAGTCAGTTCTGGCAAATCAGACTTTCTGAGTCAGGATGGCTGAGTCAGGCTGGTTGAATCAGGCTTGCTGAGTCAGGCTTGGAGGCTCATGTGCCCACCTCTCTACTCTCTGTATGCTAGGGAAGAGGATGAAGAATCTCTTTCTCAATGATGAAGGTGAAGTTGATGAAGACATTCCCGTCCAGATGGAAATCCAACCAGCGCCTCTAATCAGCCCCACGGTGGGCGCCAAATGTCGTGGTGGTATCAAGGCATATGCCTGGGGTAGGCTAAAGTTGGGGCCGATGGACGTGAAGGAATTTAGGGAGGGATGATGCAGTGAAGACTGTACTCATAAGAACAGTGAGAGACACAATGTACCCAGGTTCAAGACTCTCCTAGTGAGATAACACCTCTACTCCTGCATCTAATCTCATATAATTGTGTCATACTTGTGGCTACAATGGTGCTCCTTGATCTGTATTTCCTATGCCTCTAGTAGCTTTCTCTGTGAGAGTAGAGGAGGAATAATATGATCTCCTAGCGAGCAAAGAGGATTGGAGACCTTCGGGGGCCACCCTTGTAACGATCCCCCTGGTGCTCCTTATAAAGGGGAGCCTAGGGGACAAGACTTGTTCCTCATGATTGGCATCTCTATAACATATTCCTGGCATCTTCCTGAGATGCTCAGCATATGCCTTGGCATTTCTGGAGATGCCTGGCATATTCCCTAGCATCTCCTTGGACGCCAAGGGCATATTCCATATAGCATGTGCCAGTCTGAGCCATGGGCGTCCCAATACTGGCACGATACTTGTGGAGCTTGTCTTGGCTCGATGGTGTGTCACTGTAGAGGTTGGGGTGCATATAGAGATGAATAAGGGGTCGTCCGGGACAATATAATTCAGACTGGGAAGAGCTAATTTGGCCTGGGAGAGAACTGATCCGGCCTAGCCTGGGGCAGATCCAAAAGATCCCAGTCGTGTATTCCTTACTTGGCACAAACTGGTGGAAGCCCAGCCAGGGCAACCAGGTTCCACCCGGGTCAAACCGGCCCAGCCAGATTAACTCCTGAGGCCTAGCTGGGTCAAGGGACCCATGGATGTGTCGGCCCTCCCGTGAGAGGCAGTGATGGAGCCCGTGGTGGGCCAGGATCGCCTCTACCGGCCCACCCAGGATTGCTTGGTGGCGAAGCTTGGTAGGCGTCGAGGTGGCGCGTTGGAGACCCATGGTGGGCCGGATCATCCAATTTCCGGCCCACTCGGGGAAGTTGGCAACATAGCCCAGGCGCGGGAATTTGGCACAGGAGGCATTGTGTGTCGAGGCAGGAAGCGTGCGTCCAGGACGAGTTGGCGCTGGTGGGAGTTCGGTTCGGTGAGTTTGGCGGGAGCGAGGGTGGCGCGGACGGAGTGGCACCAAGGTTGGCTAGGCCGACATTTGCTGATTCAGCCCAAGACATTTTCCTGGTGATGAAGATAATTCAGCAAGGATGAGAGAAACCTGGCCCAGTTGGCATTGTGCTACTCTTTACCCGAATCTGCTTTGGGTGAACTTCTATTGGGCCATGTTTAGTGTAACTCAGCCCATATTAGTTTTTTCCTTCCCTTTATTCATTCTTTTCCTTATTACCCTATATCAAACGATATTTCCTTATTCTTTACTAAATTACATATCCTTTATGTAATCAACTGATACCTCAACTCTAGGGTACCTGGGGTCATATCCTCGACAACAAACTTTATTTTCTTCATCAAGTTCCGCAGCTATTCCTTTTTCTTCCATGGACTTCTTGACTTCCGGCATAAGTTCCTGGGGGTATATGGAACATACATTTTCATGGTTTAACATCCTCAACAGGGTTGTATTGCTCATCGTTGAAGGATCTTACCTAAAAAAGCTTTATGCACTCTGGCAGTGTTAAGTTGCTAATAGCTCCCCTACAGATAAGTCAATTATATCTTTTGAATCTTTATTAAGCCCATTATAGAAGTATTGAATAATAAAATTTTCTTGAAAGCCATGATCTGGTACTTTCATTATCATTTCATAAAATCTATTCCATGCTTGGTAAAAGTTTTCCTCAAATCCTTGAAGAAAGTTTGTAATGCTACGTTTAATCTGCATGATTTTAGTAAAAGAGCAATATTTATGCATGAACTCTTGTATGCAATATTCCCAAGTTTTTATAGTGTGATTGGGTAATGATTATAACCAAGTAAAAGCATTATCTTTTAAAGACCAGCGAAAATTTTGAGGAGTACAAACTCTATTGGTAGATTGGATGGTTTAAGAGTAGCACAATGGTCATGGACCTTTGTCAAATGATCACTAGGATCTTCATCTTATTTCCCTACAAAAGAAATTTCTTGATCATATAGATTAGCTCAGGATATATTTCATATTCCAGGGCTTTAAGATCAGGGTAAAGAATAGGCATTTTTCTCAAGTGCCTAGATGGATTTCCATATTCTTCCAACGGTCGTTCAGGCTCTTTGTCCCCCTGGGTAATGGTCAAGTCTTCTATTAAAGGAATCAAACTATTCACGTCTACAGTACGTGAGTTAGAAAATATTTCAATAAATTATATGCGTCTTTTAGTAGGAATATGATCAATATATGGAGGTAAATAAGTTCTTCCTAAACGACCTATATCTTCAACGGAGATCATGGATGGTGCCAACACTTACAACTGTCAAGAAACAAACACTTAGCACATAGATCCCTGGGAACGGAGCCAGAAAATAGCTTGATGGCCTGTAGGTGCACTGGTTTGTTAGAGCACGTTTTCGCGGAAGTATTAATTCCAGTTTTAATATCGATCCCAATGAGGAGCCTTAGTAAATGTTTTTATGCAGTGTTTCTGTCGCACCCAAGGTGTCATGTTGTCTTGAGTGAATTGACTGCAAGTGTTGAAGGAGGAAATGTGTGAGTGAACAATAGAGGAAACTTGAGTAAAGGAAGATGCAAAAAGTAAATAACATAAATGTAAAAAGGCGAAGAAATTGTTTGGAGTTCCCGTACTTGAGAATTTAAGCATGGAGAGAAAAGGTTCATGGTGATAGTGAATGTGCCAAGCGAATGAAATGAGATAAGTTATTGTGATACTTCTAATGGGGTTTGTTGCATAGAAAACAAAAAAAATCCTACAGTTGCAACTACCAAAATCGAATCGAGGCGATACTTGTAATGGTTTTAGAAGGACTCACCCTTGAAGACTGTAAGAGGGATAACATTCCCGCAAACAAATGTGTTTTTTGTAGATTGTACATGACCATCCTCAAGGACGTGCAGACGTTCAGCACCACAAGAGGGTATCGCCTCCATAATCGGTCACACATATGGTGTGCCAATGACTTCCGGCGCTCGCTCCAGCCAGGCAGCAGAAGTAGTGTATCCCCAGAAACTCTAGAAGCACTATGGCATGGTAGATGTGGTGGAGGGGAAGATCTCGAGAAGTCCTTCACCTAAGAGCATTTCTCTTGGCAATGGACAAAGCTAGCAAGGGGTAAGATGCCATCCACATGGCATATGAGAGGAGAGGGAGTGAGTGTGAGAGGAGAAAGGTCTCCACCTCCTTTTATAGGGGAGAGGGGGCAAGCCCCTCCCTTGGCAGGCGGCCAAGAGGGTTCCCCCTCCCCTCCTCTCATTCATGTAGGTGGACACTCCACTCACAAAATATTAATCTCCACTTTCTCCCATTGATTCTCCACTCAAAAACCAAAGGTCTTTCCATTAAAGCACTTTAATTCTCCTGGTTTAATGAAACTCAATTTAATGAAACTCAATTTAATGAACACTTCATTTATTGAACACATTAACATTTTAATACCTTGCTTTGTTTTGATACTTCGAAACTATTTTGGAAGATTCGATATAACAAATTCCTGCGATGTCCAATATCTTCTCCTGTGTTCCCTATCCACTCAATTGTGTCGACTAACCTTAAGTGTGTCTCCCTACGGGTTTAAGAACTATGTTGTAAGACCCCACATTTATAAAGGTAAAGGTCCCTGTGATTGGAATGCTAGTCCCTGGATCAAATGCTAGCATCCACAGTTTAAGATGAAGTACACAGAAACAAAGATCATTATTACATCGTCATTCTAGAGATAACATAGTCTTTTACAAATCCATAGCCATAGGCTAGTACAAGAGTTCAACTTAACAAAATAAAGTAAAGTCTTCATCTTCATGTCCCACAGGCAAGCATATTGAGTGTAGACTCATAACCCTAATCCTCATCAGAGTCACCTGCAACATCACAAGTTACAGGCACAGTGGGTCAATACATTGGAATAGTATTGGCAAGTGATACCTTAGTAGAATAATAGTTTTCTAGATTCTACATGAATTTGGCTAAGTGTAGCTTAGGCTTGCTTTGCTCAAAATAGGTTTTACCTATCAGTTGAAAACACTAAGTTTTTGTTTGACAAAAACTCTCAAGGAACCACCAATAGACATTGGTGAACCTTTTCCCTTGTTCAACCACAAGTTTTTAACTTAGAAATTGGGATGAGGAGATTCTTGACAACTTTAATGTCTTGATGCTCAAATTATCCGTTGCCGGGGACACGGATAAGTACTTAGATTCTTCCTTCTCGAGAGGTGGTGCACTTTCCCCACAAGACTCGACATGCATCGAGACAAGATCTTTCAGAAGCCTTCCCTTAGACCAAAATGGACGTGTTCCCAAACCTATCACCCCCTACCACCAACTGTCCATTTGGCTAAGTTATTTCAACCTATATGATCCAGGCAGAGCCCATATTGCCAAGTGGCTGCACTAGAAGCTTCTTAACATATGGCATCTAAAATCCCTTTGTTCCTGGGTGGCATTTCACAAGTGAGATATAATGGGTAGGCCATTGAAAAATGGGCCTGGTAACCACTCAACAAAAATCCAACCATGCAATTACCATTCCACCCAGGTGTTTCATTCACTTAATTGTTCTATTAAGCAAAAACAAAGTTAAAGACTTAGCAACATTTTTCCATAGAATGTATATAATCCACCCTTGTTTTCTACTAGCAAGGCTAAGCATGGTAATATAGCAAGTATCTTAACTTAGAGAAAATTCTAACAAGTCTACAACTACTAGGATTTCCCAAGCATAGCATATAGATACTTAGCAAAAACATTATGCAAGCCCTATACAAAATATCACTAATGCATAGTCAAAATATTTGGTCAAAAATATGAAGCACCACTTGCCTTGGTAGTTGGGGGAGTAGCAACAATCCTCACAATCACAATCACCACTAGCACCAAAATCTACACATAAAATGATAGCACCAAATTCATATCTCAAATAATCAAGAAAAAAATATATGAATGCATGCAAATGCCATGTGATGAGTTTTCTAAACAAACAAGACAAGTAAAACAGTATTGAATCACTAAATAAACATTTAGAGACTATATAAACTTAATTTGGCTTTAAAAACATTTTCCAAATAATTTTTATATACAAAATAAGCCTATAAATGTCTCTGCATAAAATTCTATTTTAACAGAGGCAAAATACAAAACCAAGCCTACAGAAGTGTAGGATTTAATTTTGTGAATCCATGGATATATTATTTGTATTTTTTGGATAAACAGAACAAAAGTTATTGAATACAAGTTTGTATAACTAATAGATTCAAAATCAGATTTTAAAACAAAACTCTAAACATGTAGGCGCATCTGATTGGCCCGTACTGGTTCGGTTGGATCGATCATCCAGAGCCGTTGGATTTAAGTGACAACGCACGGGCCAGATCTAACCATACCCTTTTTTAAGTGATCTAATCTGACGCGCTGGATCTAGATCTAATGACCCTCGATTGCTTGGCCAAGAAATGGTGGCGCGCGAGGTTCCAGCGGTGGCGGCGCTACTGGCGGTGATGGTCCGGCGAATTTAGAGGGGGCTAGGGGTTGTGGTTGGCCTTACCAGCGTCACACGGTTGCGAGGAATCTCAACGTGGTCGCCGTTGGGGCGGGGGCGTGCTATAGCGGTGGCTAGGGCTCATCGGAGTTGCAGGCGGCGTCGGGTTCTTGCGGACGAAGACGTTGCCGATGTTCTGGATCACGCTAGCACAAACCCAGAGCATCATTAGCTGCACAAGGACATGGCGAACCTAATCGTATGCAAGAGAGGTCAAGGGGCGCTCGATAATTACCGTGATTGCTCGACGGAGTTGAGCGACGGCTCGGTCGTTTGCGGGGGTGGACGGGGACGGTGACCTGGGTCACGAGTAGGAAAACTAAAGGCATAATAAGGTGCACCAGGACACGAGGGTCACTCTAGTTTAAACCAGAAGCAAAGGGGCGGTCGAAGCTCACCATAATCACACACCAGAGTTCGTCGGGCAGCGGCGGTGCGATTCGAAATACTGGCAGCCTGGTGGCGGAGCGAGTGTGCTGTGTGGGGGCAAATGACCATGGGGCATAGGGGTTTAAGTAGGTAGCAGCGCGACATGAAACGCTTGCAGATTCAAGGCTAATTACGTCGCGCCATTATCAGCAGCAACGGCAGCGGCGACGTGGTCCGCGGGCGAGATTTGGGGAAGAAAGGCTGAGGTGGAAGTGGAGTCCGTGGGTCAGCGACTGTGGGTGGAGTTGTGCGCGTGAGAGATAAGCAGAGGGAAATTGGCCCGGGTGGGCTTAGTGGGCTGGATCCTATGCTGGGCCAGATTGGCAGCGTTGACCTTTTCTATTTTCTTTTCTCCTTTTCTATTTCTCTTTTGATTTTCAGAAATCAAATTCAAATGAATTCCAAATGAGTTTGAACTCAAACCACTTCTAGATTATTGTAAAGTGAACCATGCTTATTTTTGTGTATAAAACATTGTTGTTTGCTCACAAATACCTTGGCCCATTGAAAATAAAATAAAACCATGCCTTGTCTATTTATTCATATTAGGCATTAAAATTGGTTTTAATTTAGATTCTTTGTTTTGAAACTTGAGCAAGCTTTAAAATCAACATTCAAACCTTTTCTTGTTGAAACAAAGTATTCTCATGATTTGAAGGTGGAAATAAAGCCATTTCCTTTCTTACATAAAATAATAGGCAAACAATTGGCTTCTGTTTTGCAATCTTATTTGAAAATAATCAAAATGCATGAGGATGCATGAATGATGTGCAAACTTTATAAATCATGATATTTGGGATGTTACAAATCTAACCCCCTTAAGGTGAATCTCGCCCTCGAGATTTAGATTGGCTAGCAAATAGGTGAGGGTGGTCTTTCTGAAGATCATCTTCTCTTTCCCAAGTTGCTTCTTCTTCAGAATGGTGGTTCCACTGAACTTTGCAGAATTTGATAGTCTTAGTCCGAGTAACTCTTTCTGCAGTCTCAAGAATCCTGATGGGTTTCTCTTCATAAGTGAGATCACTTTCCAACTAGACATCTTCCAAGGGTATAGTATCCTTCAAAGAAGTCTCTTCCATCTCCGGACGGCATTTCTTCAACTGACTCACGTGAAACACATTGTGAACGGCAGACATTAATTCAGGCAATTCAATTTCATATGCCACTTCTCCCTTGCGACTCAAAATCTTGAATGGCACAACATACCTTGGTGACAATTTTCCTTTGACTCCAAATCTCTTCACTCCACGAAGTGGTGATACTCTAAGATAAGTTCTATCACCCACCTCATAGGTGACTTCTCTACGCTTTGGATCTGCATAGCTCTTCTGTTGGGACTGCTGTGCTATCTTCAATCTGTCCTTTACCAACTTGACTTTCTCTTCAGCCTCCTTGATTATTTCTGGCCCGAACAAATTTATTTCTCCAACACCACTCAATAGCAATGGTGTAGTACACTTTCTCCCATAGAGAAATTCAAACGGTGCCATCTCAATACTGGCTTGATAGTTGTTATTGTAAGAGAATTCTGCATAAGGCAGACTTTCATCCCAACTAGCACCATAGTCTAGGGCACACTCCCTCAACATATCTTCTAGAATCTGGTTGGTCCTTTCCGTCTGTCCATTAGTCTGGGGATGAAAAGCAGTGCTGAATTCTAATCTCGTTCCCAAAGACTCATGCATTTGCCTCCAAAAATGTGAAGTGAATTGAGTTCCTCTATCCGACACAATACTCTTGGGTACCCCATGAAGACACACAATTCTATTCATATAAATCTTGGCTAACTTAGTACTTGTATAGGTTATCTTTACTGGTATGAAATGAGCCACTTTCGTTAGGCAATCTACCACGACCCAAATAGAATCATATCCTGATCTAGTCCTTGGCAGTTCGGTGATGAAATCCATGCCAATCTTGTCCCACTTCCAATCAGGAATAGGTAGTGGTTGTAACAATCCTGATGGTATGTGATGTTCCGCTTTCACTCAACTACATACATCACACAAAGCAATATGTTCGGCGATGTCCTTCTTGAGATTATTCCACCAAAATATTTCCTTCACATCCATGTACATTTTGGTGTTACCCGGATGAATGGAATATGGTGAGTTGTGTGCTTCTTGTAAAATCAGTTTCCGAAGCTCCGGATCTTGTGGAATGCAGATACGTTTTCCATACCATAAATTACCCTGTTCGTCTTCATGGAATCCTTTGGCTTTCCCTTTGCTAATTTACCCCTTAATCTCTTCAATTTCCTTGTCCATCTTTTGGGCTTCCTTGATTTTGTCCAACAAGGTGGGTTGAACATCCAATGACATGAGATGTCGTTCAGGCACTATCTCCAATCTGAGATCTTTGAATTAGGTACACAGATCATCTGGAAATTCTCCCTTAGTAAGGCCGTTCACATAACCTTACGACTTAATGCATCCGCTACAACATTTGCTTTACCGGGGTGGTATTGCAAACTCAAGTCATAGTCCTTGATGAGTTCTAGCCATCTTCTTTGTCTCATGTTGATTTCTTTCTGAGTGAAGATATACTTCAAACTTTTGTGATCTGTGAACACTTCACATCGTTTTCCCAAAAGATAATGTCTCCATGTTTTGAGTGCATGGACAACAGAGGCTAACTCCAAATCATGAGTAGGATAGTTCACCTCATGAGTTTTGAGTTGTCTCGAGGCATAAGCCACAACTTTCCCTTCTTGCATCAAAACTGCACCTAATCCTTGGTGAGATGCATCACAATATACTTGGAAATCTTTCTCCAAGTCTGGCAGACACAAGACTGGTGCTGTCAGTAGTCTCTTCTTCAACTCTTGGAAACTGAGTTCACAACCTTCAGTCCAATCAAATTTCTTGTCTTTCTTAAGTAACTCCATCATTGGCTTAGCTACCTTTGAGAAATTCTCAATGAACCTTCTATAGTATCCTGCCAAGCCAAGGAAACTACGCACTTCTTTCACTGACTTAGGAGATTCCCACTCAGTTATAGCTGACACTTTTGTGGGATCAACTGATACAGCATCTCCCGACACAATATGTCCAAGAAATCCAACTTCATTCAGCCAGAATTCACACTTGCTGAATTTGGCATACAGTTTATGCTCTCTAAGCTTCTCAAGTATCAAACGCAAATTCTCTTCATGCTCCTATTTGCTCTTCGAGTAGATCAAAATGTCATCGATGAATACGACAACAAATATATCAAGAAATTCCATGAACACTTTGTTCATCATATTCATGAAGTAGGCTGGTGCATTTGTCAAACCAAATGGCATCACGGTGTACTCATACAGTCCATACCTAGTGGTGAAAGAAGTCTTAGGTATGTCTTGTTCCCTTATCTTTAGCTGAAAGTAGCCTGATTGGAGATCAATATTTGAGAACACACGGGCTCCTTCTAACTGATCAAACAAATCATTGATACTTGGCAAAGGATATTTGTTCTTGATAGTTACCTCATTGAGTGAATGGTAATCTATGCATAACCTTTGACTTTTATCTTTCTTTTCCACAAAGAAGACTGGTGCTCCCTAGGACCAAGAACTTGGTTGAATAAATCCTTTCTGCAATTGTTCTCGAAGTGTTTCTTGAGTTCCTTCAACTCATCAACTGACATCTTGCAAGGTCTCTTGGCTATTGGTCCTGATCCTGGCAGCAAGTCAATCAGAAACTCAACATCTCTATCTGGTGGCATTACAGGTAATTCCTACGGAAACACATCCGGGTACTCTCTCACAATTAGCACGCTGTCTATGCTAACCCTCTTAAGAGAATTTAGCTTACTCCCTTTTGATTCAAAGTTAGACTTGAATCTAATCCATTTCTTATCCGGGGTTGTGAGTGTGACAATACGACTGGCACAATCTAGTATTCCCTCATACTTGGTCATCCAATCCATTCCCAAAATTACATCCAATCCTTGGGAATTTAGGATTATCAAACTAACAGGAAACTTATAGCTCCCAAATTCTAGCACTAGATCATGACATCCAGAGTTCACTATCATTTCTCCACCAGGAGAACTTACTTTTATAGGACACCCAATAGTTTCAACTAGAAGTCCATTCTATCAACAAATGCTCTTGATATGAATGAATGCGATGCGCTAGTATAAAAAAGAACAAGTGCTGGAACATAATTTAGTTTGAACTTACCAGCCACAACATCAGATTCTTCATATATTTCTTCCACATTGATGTGTTTCACTTGTCCCTTTTGGAAAGGTTTGGGCTTGGTGGTTCCTTCAACCTTCTTTGCTGGGCACTCATTTGTATAGTGTCCCATCTTCTTACACTTGAAACACTCAACCTGACTGATATCTCTCTTTGCAGGCAGACTTCCACTTCCACTGTGGTGGTTCTTGTGTCCACTCTTGTGGTTCTTATACTTGTCATTTTCATGACTACGGTAGTGCTTGTTGTCATGATGACGGTTGTGGTTGTGGTGGTTGTTGTACTTCCCATGTTTGTGGGATACAGAACTCCCACTATCATCATGATGGGAACGCTTGTGAGACGATCCTGAGCTGTGCTTATCAAAGCTATGCTTCCTCTTTCTGCTCTCAACCTGCTTCATCTTGTTTTCCAAGATGATAGTGTTGTCACAAAGTGATTGATAGGTTGCAACATAGGCAACAGATAGCTGTAGGTTCAACTCATCATTAAGTCCTTCGAGGAATTTCTCCTTCCTCTTTGCATCAGTATCAACTTCATCCGGTGTATAGCACGCCAGATTGTTGAATTCCTCAATGTACTTAGCCACACTGCGGTGACGCTGCTTCAGATTGTGGAACCCCTTCTTCTTCAAATTCATCACTCCGGATGAGATGTGAGCTGTATGGAATCCATCCTCAAAGATAGCCCATGTCACATCCTCAAGGGGAGTGGTGATCTTTAAGTTATCCCACCATGTTGCTGTTGGCCCTTCAAGCAGATGTGCTGCGAATCTGACCTTTTCCTCGTCGGTGCAGCCAACAGTCACTAAGTCCTTCTTCACCGAACGTAACCAGTCATTGGCTATCATTGGATCAGTGGTTCCCGAGAACTTTGCAGGCCTTAGTCTCAGAAATCTGGTGAGCATGTCAAATCCCGGAGAATTATTCTGATTGTTGTTGTTGTTATTATTATTATTATTATTATTGTTATTCTGATTCTGGTACTGCATGAACTGCGTCATCATCTGCATCAGTTGAGCTTGGGCTGTCATCAACTGCTGCATCTCGGGAGTGACGTTCTTGTTGTTGTTTTGGTTGGGGTTGGCACGTCGGGGAGGCATCTGTGGTTTTAATAAGGGTAAGAATGAGATACCCATAGATTCTTAACATGCACAATACATCACATAGAAACAATCACAATAACCAAGCTCAAAATAACATAAGGTTTGAACGACATAACAACAGGTTTTGAAAAATGCAAACACACCATAGAAAGCCATTGTACTCTATTGCTTCACCCTCCTCGCCGCGTCTCCCGAACGGGTGAAAGTAGAGACCTCTAAGCTCCGTGGAGTGCCTCCCTACCAGGCGTCCAAGTAACTCTTTCATGACTACATCTAAGCCTCTCTCCTTGTCATCATGCATCAGCATGGGTGGCTCTGCCTGGCATCCCGACTGTGTGACTCTGAAGCCCCAAAGGTCCTTCCTCTCGTGAGCTGAAGTGTAGTGATACTAGGAAGTGGAAGGTTGAGCACACTAGTGAGCTCAATGAGACGAGTACCAAAATGAGTTCCCTTGAACTCCTCGGCCGTGCTGATAACAAAGTTAGGCATCTATTTTTATAAGATAGAGAAAAGTTAGAACCAACACAAGTAGAGAAAATTCACAAGACAAAATATCACAAGCACATCTTTTAGCAACAAACACACAAGTCATGGCATACACCAATCCATTACAAACACCAAAGGTTCAACATAACTTAGACAAATTTTGGAAGTAAAAATGACAAGTGTGGTGGTCCAACTAACGGAGTACATTACAATCCCCACTCACTTGCCAAGTTAGCTATCAGGGCATCCCTAGAGGCAATCTGTCGATCTTGATCACATGATTCCATTGTTAAGTCTATGATGTATTCTCTTAAATGTTGGTTAGCAGCCTCTAAGTCCTGGGTACGCTTCTTCTCTTCTCTAAGGTCATTTTGAGTGTTGAGCATTCTACACTTGAGTCTGTCACCAAGCACCTTGATGGCATTCCAAGCTGCATTCCTTGCAGACACTACTAGAGAAAAGGCTATAGGAGACATGCTTATGCGAGGCACATTTAGACCATATGCGCCTCCTATAAAATAGGCGAGGAACACTCCTCCATGCGCCTCTATTATAAAAATAGGCGAGGCACATATGATAAGAATGCGCCTCCTATAATCCCTGTACGGACTAAATCTAGCAGCCCCATATTATGCGAGGCGCATTCCAGTCATATGCGCCTCCTATATATTAGATAGGCGAGGCGCATATGGGCAGAATGCGCCTCGCATAATCTGTGTGGGCCCCCGTGTTGGTAGGTGCACGAATATGCGAGGCGCATATGGTTATATGCGCCTCCTATATTTGATAATATGCGAAGCGCATATGGTCATATGTGCCTCAAGTAACTCCTGCGGGCCCGGGCGGAGGTAGGTGGCCACATATGCGAGGCGCATATTGCTATATGTGCCTCCTATAGTTTGAATTATAGGAGGCGCATATTGTGCAATATGCGCCTCCTATAACCTGGCACCACTTTTTTCCAGTTTTTTGCACATGGAGCCAACTACCACCCCACTCACTTGTGTTGTGGTGCTACTTTTTGTGCAGGGATTTCATTTGAGATGCCAATGTTTCGCCGGAATGTCGATTTATTTCTTTTCCGGCGAATTTCTGGCAAAAGGAACATTATCAGAATGGACGGAGTCGCCAACGACCAAGACTTTGACCAGAACGGCGACCCGAAGATAGAAGACGGGTATGGCAACCAAACACCGTACACCACAACCCTACCTAAGAAAGGACTTCCGTTCAAGAGAAGTAGTGAAGACGTCCCGGACCTAACCTATGCAACCGCGACAAAGAAGGTCAAGAAGACGATCATTGTCAAGAAACGCTAGCGCGTTCCGACCATTGTCAAGAACCGTCGTGTGTGTGGCCTACTATTATGTATCAAAACATTCTTAATTTTCATTATGTGTGTGTTATAATAATATTGCATTGAGAATATTATGTATCGACAAGACACATTCATTGAGAATACTCACTTTTGTTGTTTTAGCAATATTTGAATATTTAAAATATTTGTAGTATATTTTATAGTTCATATTGTGTTTGGACAATGCTTTTACATGAAAAATGGCCTTTAAATTTTTTTTCCAAAAAATTGTTAACCTTAGGATTCGAACCTGGGTGGCCAGTGAAATAGGACAAGGCATGTTACCACTAGGCTGCTGTGTGTCTGTTGACAGAAACTTGCGCACTGCCCTATTTGTCTAGGATTGCATATTATACGAGACGCATTTAGCCCAGATGCGCCTCGCGTAATTTTATATGAGGCGCACTTTGCGATATGCGCCTCGCATAATCCGGTATAGATCAAAACACACAGCTAGTACACGACCTTTCTTCACATCTCACGCACACGCGCCGTCTCACATCTCACAGATCGAAGCCGTCGCCGCAGCCGCCGCCGTCTGCGCTCGCAGCGCCCTTCCTGCCGCCGGCCGTCCGCGCCCGGAGCAGCCCGCCCGCCGGACCTGCAACCTCACCTCCGTCCTCGCCCGCCGGACCTGCAGCTCATGCAGAGCGACGCCAACAACGGCGGCGGCTTCCAGCCGTCCCCGACCCCAACTCCCTTGACCCCGCCCCTGCCCCCGGAGAAGAACGCGACCCTCTACGAGCTCCTCCCGCTCTACGGTCTCCCCGCGGGGCTCTTCCCCTCCACCGTCAACGCCTTCACGCTCGCCGACAACGGCAGCCTCACCGTCGACCTCGCGGGCCCCTGCAGCGTCCACTTCGAGTACCTCACCTACTTCGACGCCCGCGTCACGGGGGTCCTCCGCTACGGCTCCCTCACCGAACTCGAGGGCGTCCAGGTCCGCCGCTTCCTCTTCTGGTTCGACGTCGTGCGCGTCAAGGTCGACCTGCCCCCGCCGCCGCGCTACGTCTACCTCGACATCGGATGGATCACGCGCAAGCTACCCGCCAGCGACTTCCAGACCCTCCACGACTGCGAGGACTCCAAGAGGAGGTGCCCACTCTCCTCCGCACTCGCCATCGCCGCCACATGGTTCCAGGTATGATGGGTTGACTTGATTTCCCTCCCCCCTGCTGCTATTTCAGTTCTATAGATTGTTGATCGACTTATTGTATAGTACTACCTAGTTCTGTCGGTAAATTCAGTCCCGATTAGATCATGCTAAGATTGAGCTATCATTTAGTTTCGTGCGCGACTGATATTCTTCCTAGAGACTTTACTTCTGTGGTAGTTGGTTTTGACTTGCTGTACATTTCTGAGGGTGTACTGCGTAATGCTCAAGGAGCTCATAGATGCTTCCTTTGTCCAGATTTTACATGGAAAACGATAGATGAGACATATTCAATTCCAAATTAATGTGTGTGGTTGTGTTGTCGGCAAGTTTCCTAGAGTGGTCATAAAAAAGATACTACTATATCTTATAATTGAGAGATATATTTCACATTTACTTGAGAATGAATATAATACTATACTGCAAAACGTATTTAAGTAAACAAGGGTGATTGCTGGTAGTGATATAAATGAAGTGCAATAAACAAGATCTATTCTTGCCAGTGTTTTTCTTTGTGGCGTTGTGCCATTCGTGAGCTGTGTGTCCTGAATGGCGATACTGGCTAGTATATTACTTAAAGAAAAATAGCTTTGTGCAATCTCAAAGAAGTGTGAATAGGAAAACAC
The DNA here is from genome assembly GCA_916181665.1 of Avena sativa. Lineage (NCBI taxonomy): Eukaryota > Viridiplantae > Streptophyta > Magnoliopsida > Poales > Poaceae > Avena > Avena sativa. The sequence goes on from OV702283.1 coordinate 199,907,863, forward strand.
CTTATTCCCCCTGGTGCTATTTTGCGCTACTATTTCAGTTCGATAGATTATTCATTTCTTCTGTCTTGATTAGATCATAGATTAGATTAGTTTCATGCGCGACTCGTATTCTTCCTATAGACTTACTCCCGTGGTAGTTGGTTTTGACTTTCTGTACATTTGTGAGGTACGTATTGCGTAATGCTCAAGGGAAAACAAGCTCATAGCTGTTTCCTTTGTACAAATTTTACATGGAAAACGAAAGATGAGATGTATTCAATTGCAAATTAGTGTGTGTGGTTGTGTTGTCGGCAAGTTTCCTAGACTGGTCATAAACAAGATACATTACTATATCTTAAATTCAGTCATGATTAGATCATGCTAAGATTGAGCTATCATTTAGTTTCGTGCACGACTTGTATTCTTCTAGAGACTTTACTCCTGTGGTAGTTGGTTTTGACTTGCTGTACATTTCTGAGGGTGTACTGCACTACTGCGTAATGCTCAAGGAGCTCATAGATGCTTCCTTTGTCCAGATTTTACATGGAAAACGATAGATGAGACATATTCAATTGAAAATTAATGTGTGTGGTTGTGTTGTCGGCAAGTTTCCTAGAGTGGTCATAAACAAGATACTCCCTCCGTCTCAAAATAGATGTCTAAGATTTGTCAAGATTTGGATGAATCTAGACACTATTTAGTATATAGATTCATCCAAATTTTGACAAACTTGAGACATCTATTTTGGAACGGAGGAAGTACTATATCTTATAATTGAGAGATCTATTTCACGTTTACTTGAAAAGGGGTATAATACTATACTGCAAAAACAGTACTCCCTCCACTCCATAATAAGTGTCCCCCATTTTGTACTAAGCTAGTGCAAATTTTGTACTAATCGAGCGGCACTTATTATGGATTGGAGGGAGTAGTATTTTAGTAATCAAGGGTGATTGCTGGTAGAGATATAAATGAAGTGCAATAAGCAGGTTGACATTCTTGCCAGTGTTTTCTTTGTGCTGTTGTGCCATTCTTGAGCTGTGTATCCTGAATGGCGATACTGGCTAGTATTACTTAAAAGAAAAATAGCTTTGTGCAATCTCAAAGAGTGTAAACTGGAAAACACCACTCGATATGAGGATAACTTGTAGGGCCCATGGATAAATGGCAGTACAATGTTTACAACTAGATGATCTTTTTTATGGTAGCAATGCTACCACGGTAATATTAGCCATATAGATGATTGCTTTGTTCATTCCCCTCTTTGGCCAATGTTGAATTTGAGATTGGTCAATGTATTCACTCCTCCTTGACTAGACATACCATTTGATTATTAGGATAACGATGATTAGAACGTGATTTCTTACATTTTGTTGCACCCATATATATGCATGATTCTATCTTGTGAACTACTAGCTATTGCTTTCCACTGACATATGTAATATCATCTTTATTATGTGTAGGAGATGGCGAGGAGGTGTTATGTCGTGTACATCGGTCGGGTTCCAGGTGTGTACGAGGAGTGGAAAGACTGCCAGAAGCAAGTGAACAACTTCTCGGGCAACAACTACCAAGGCTATGAGAGTAGAGAGGTGGCGAAAGAGAAGTGGAGGAGGCATGGAAGGAAGAAGTGGAGGAACTTCCTCGTGATCACCACCTTGTTGCTCTTCATGGTAGGTTATGTGTTCTACTTCATCTAGGTAGAGCTACGTCGTTGGAGTTGTTATATGATTGTGAACTTGTACTCGGAGGTGTGAACTTGTGGCACAAACACTTGATGTATGAACTTGTATGTCATGATTGATGTGTAATGTATTGTATTCATGTTGGTTCTATTATGCTTTGGCAAATTGCAAGTTTCTGAAAAATTCGGTGCTCTTTATACTGTATTCTGGACTATATTGTATATTTGAATATCTGTATATTATTATTTATAGTGGTCTGTAAAACTTGAATTTCGAAAATATTACCGGAGGCGCATATAGGACACTATAGGAGGCGCATATACTATAAATATACGAGGCGCATTGTGAAACATATGCGAGGCGCATATTATATGCGCCTCCTATACTTCACATATGAAGTATAGGAGGCACATATCATATGCGCCTCGCATAAAAAATAGCCGAGGCTCAAAGGTAGAGGCGCATATGATATGCGCCTCGCATAAGCTTTTAAGTGCGCCTCACATAAGCTTTTCTCTAGTAGTGAGAGTCAAAGAATGACTTATGCATTTCTGAGTTGGTGATCATGCAGAATCCTGACTCCTTGTGGTTGTCTTCCTTGTTTTTGTACAAGTGAAGTTGCACCCACCAATACTCTTCTCCTTCATCCATCACAGGGAATCCCTTGTGTTGTGGTGTGGAACACGACAGAGCCATCGGGGATGGCAAAGAAGGGACACACGGATGCATTCGGTGGCTCACGCAATGGGTTGGGCATGGTGCACTGCAAACACAGGGACGTACGGTAACACCCTCAGAATCGGCCCTATGCAAGTTTTAGCGAAGCCCGCCAAACCCGCATAGAAACGATTCAAAGGTGCCCACCAGGCACTTTCGTGCGGGTGGAAAACGAAGTAATAACATTACACAACAGTCCTCGATGGGACCCACAGAACAGATATATATACAACACGACTCCATGAGTCAAGAATACAGATATACATTACAAAGATCCAAATCACCTTTAAAACGATAGAGCGTCCGACTACAGACAAGATGCAAATGGGGCTAAGAGCCCTGAAGAATAACCAATGGCGTCCATAACCCTGCCCAGGCCAAGCCGGAAGGGTAACCCTGCTAACGACGTCGATCTCAAAACCTGCTTAAACAAAAGGGGTGCCGACAAAGGGCAAAGGAAAAAGAGGAGCGTCAGTACTGAGGCCAGTACACGGCGAGAATAGAATTCGGCGGTCCTCGCCTACAAAGGTATGGTGGACTGAAGCGGCAGCGGCAGCATGCACTAAACAACCTATAGAGACTCGATACAACTGTCGACTATCAGAGGGGGTAAGAAAGACCTATTCGGAACCAACCTGATACTACCATCAGACAATACCCATCCTGGTGTTTCCCCCTCGAGACCAATCGAGGAAGTCAACCGAGGAACTCACACAGTTGGCAGTTTTATTTATTCAGTTATCGTTGCAGCAATTACTAGTCAGGTATAGATAATCATCCTGATAAAATAAGCAGTGGGTCATTTTAGTTAACCATTCCGTTATAGTTGCAACACTTACTAATCAGATACAATTAGTATGAGATAACCCAAAACCCAACAGTTGTTGGTACTTTTATTTAGCCATTCCGTTATAGTTGCAATAATTATTAGTCAGATACAATGGTCGCAAGAGGCAACCCAAACAAGCAATTGTTGGCAGTTTTATTTAGCCATTCCATTATAGTGAAGCTGATTACTAGTCATGATATAGTCAAATTTATAGCACTACTTTAGTTATAGTTGTCTATGATCGAGATACTGTGCTCCAAGTCGTCCATAACCGCGGACACGGCTTTCAGAAAGTTTTAACCCGGCCGGGGTGCACAAATAGCAACACACACACGATCGACCTCGGAAAAACCAAATCAAAACCCAACGAGGCTTTCACGACAAAGCAATCACAGGATTCAGAAATATTTCAGGGGGCCACCCGATTGAGTAGACCCGCAACGAAGTAAGCTAGCTCCGAGACGGACTCAAGGTTTGCGTCAATGGCTGTAAACGACTGGGAACCCCAAAACGGGGCTTGTCGATACCGGGCGCACACTCCGATTACCTAAACAGTACAGTGTGCTCCTCGCACAATCGTAAATAAAGCAGTAGCATGGCATAAGTACAGGATCGTAAATAAAACCTCAAACTAGTTTGTGGCCCCAAGAAATAAGACTGAATCAAGCTCTGGCTAAGGGGGATCCCATACTCCCCGTATGTGGATAGCGCGAATATTCAAGGAACAGGTATCAAGTACTCGGGGTCCTACGGGACACAAGTGGGCGGTCGGAAACCAAATATTATCTATCACCCACCGATGCCTCTGCTTACTTACTTCAATTTTAGTTGTTAAACAGGAATTAAAGTGAACGATAAGTAAACCATGATCATCTCCAACAATTTAACTTGCGGCAATACTCCAACAACTGTGGTACTTGACGACACGCAACAACACTTGAGCGAGCGACTACGACGCGCAAGTCCAACTATCTACCAAACATCAGGTAATAGGATGTGTCCAAGGCAATATAGGCTGCAAGGGATTCCACGGGTACGGAAACTAGAGCATCGTAACACAGATAGCAATAGATCAACAGGAGGGAATAAATACTATAAAATAAGATAGGTAGAAAGGGGGAGATGCTTGCCTGAAAACATTGTCGAAGGTTCAACCGAAGATCGGGGCGAAGCTCACATCAACTCGACAGCCTTATCCGCGAAGAAGCAGAACACTAGAATAAACACCGGATGCAATATTTAATATTACGGCAGAAGATCGGCATGATGCATGTATGATGTATGGCATGGCAAAAGTGCGATGCAATTAGGTCATATTAAGCGGAACCGGGGTCCCGACAATTAATTAAATGGTTCATGTTATTTATCTACCCCGCAAATTAAATGTCATCATAACATGGCAGAAGATAGTACCGGGTTCGCTACACCAATTTGAATGAGGCCAATATAAGACTAGATTTGCCCGCATATGGCCCCATATTTAATTATTAGGTGAATCGGCATAAGGCCCCCAAACCACATGATATGCATGCGAGATAATGATTTAATATGCAACAATTGTATTATATTATAAAATAGGGTTTCGGGAAGGGGTCACACATTAGGGGGTCTCGACGAACTTGGGGTTCCGGGGTTCGGGGTCGGTCTCAGGGTCCGGATCTGGGGGTTCGGGGTTCGACGGATTCGGTCTCGGACAACAGAAGTAGATCTAGTCGCATCCGCGGTGGTCGGGCCATGTTGTCGGTCTTGTCGTCTCACGCGGAGATCTTGTCGTTCTGGGAGGAAGTACTTGGTCTGGCGTCGGGGCATCGGACTCGCCCTGGTCGGTGTCGATCTTGCCGTCGTTGGCGGACTTGAGCGGATCGGGTACCAGGGTCTTCGGATCCGTGAAGTAGATCTTGTCGGACGGTGTCCGGGGTGCGTCCGTGATGTAGATCTTGTGATACCGGCGTCATCGGGTTCCACCTCACGCATAGGTCGACGAAGCCCGTAACGATGCAGATCCTGGTTTACAGCTTGGAGGAGGTCTTGTCGGTGTCGATCTTGGGGTTCTCGCCTCAACCATCGATGGCATACTTGGATCAGCGCCTCAGTACATCGGGATTATCTGGGTCACTGATAGAACTTGACAAACTTCCGATAGCTTCTATCATCTGTAACAACCGTCCTTGCCACAAGTGGCCGTCACACATGGCCAAGGCCGGAGCAGCGTGGCGGTTGAGGCCCGCGAGGAGGGCCCCAGGAAGCGGACAGCAGAGGCTCCCGGGGAGGTCGGCGCGACGGGGCCGACGTGGCGGCGCCGGTGAGGAGCTCGGCTCGGCGGCGGCGACGGAGGTTGCTGGCCGCGCGGCGGCGAGGCGCGCGGGAGGCTCGGGGGCGCGCGGCGGGGATGCGCGGCCGGGAGAGAAGGTGGGGAGGTGAGCCGGCGAGAGGGGGCGTGCGAAGCCAGGCGGGCGGCGGAGCTCGCGGAGAAGGGTTCCGGCAAGGTGAGGACTGGGGGGAAGCGGCGGAGGCGGCCGGAGCTCGGGCGGCCGGGCGGCGGAGCACGGTGGAGGGAGGCTGCTGGTGGGGCGGCGAGCTGGCGGTGGAGGGAGGTGAGCGACGCGGGGCGCTGGCCGGAGAAGAGGGCGAGGCGAGGAGGTGAGGCGGCAGAGCGGAGAGCCAGGGAGGCGGAGGCGGCGCGGCCACGCCGGAGGGGAGGGGAGGCCGGCCGGGCGAGGGAGAAGGGGCGGGACGCGCCGGCGGGGAGGAGGATTGGAGGGGCGGCGCGCGCGCGGCTGCCTGGGGACGAGGCGGGAGGAGGAAGAAGACGGGGTCGTCGGGGAGAGCCAGGGAGAGAGAGAGAGGAGAGGGTGCGGGTGGGTCTCGTGGGTGGGGTCGGGGTTGGCAGGTGGGGTGGGGCCGGACTGGCATGTGTGTGTCGGTGTGTTGTGTGGTGGCCAGGGTGTGTGGGGAGAGAGAGTTGGGGGTGAGGTGGCATGGTTTGGTTGGTGGGAAAAGGGGGGCAGGGTGACGTGTCGATCCGGGATTGGAGGGGGTGAGGTGGAGAGGGGCTCGGTAGTTTAGGACTAGGTAGAAAAGGTTTGGGGTGGACCGATTTAATTTCTGGGGGTGGTCGTTCGGGTCGATTCGGCCCGTTCGACTGCCGCCCACTAAAATAATTTAATATTTTATTTATTTTAACTGCACCGTTTGCAAACCGATAGCAGACAAACAAAATAATCCGGAGACCCGGGGTTTTGCGTTTGAATAAAGATGGGGCGTTTAGAAAACAAATTAGGTTTTTCTGTAAATAGTTTTATGCAGCAAATGCAAGATGATGACGATGCTCAAATGCAATGTGGCATGATGACATGAGCATGCGGTCATGATGATGCAATGCACAAAAACAACGCGATTTTCTAGTAGTGGTTTTGTGGGATGCCACAATTCGACACCACTAACAATGGATCTCGCCCTCGAGATCCGCCTCATGGTACCGGGAAGGAAGGTCGGCGATCTGCGTCTTCTCGCTTCGTGTAGATCCTTGCGACACCACTAACAAGAGGTCGTTGTCCGTGATCGTCGAGAGAACACTCCGGGAACAAAAGTTCGAAGGTAGAGGTTTCAACAATAAGCCACCCCTAACTTCTGTGGACGGAGTAAAACTGCTGGATCCACTGATTCGATGTACAAGAGCGAATGATAAGAGTAGTGGTATGGTAGCTACTCCATCCCGCACTCAAACCATTACTCTGCACACGAATAGGCGGATTATGCAACCAACTCTCGGAATTAGACTGAAGATCTCGACAAGCGAGGTTCGGAAACAATGGGGTGATGCAGGCTCTGTATCGGATCGGGCGTAGATGATGTCGTCGAGGCGGAAAACACCGGAAGGAACGAGAAGGAACAAAGAGAAGTCCACCAGACGAAGGTTTCCTCGGACAACATGAAGATCAGATGTAGCAACACCGTTACCAAAGGAGGAAGCGAAACCCTGAAGGTACGACGGATCCCAACCACGAGAATTCCTGGACTCGAAGAAAGAGAAAAGAGCGGATTCAAAACACGTAGAGGTAAGAGGAGAATAGCAGAGGGGTAAGGAGTAAAATCAGACCTAATCAGAACTATCCAACCGATTTTTCAAAAATAGTTTTGACACTCTACTTCGGCCGTTAGCTAGGTTATCCTACAGGCTGGACTTGTGGGGTATCGCAACTGCTGAGCTCTGATACCACTCTGTAACACCCTCAGAATCGGCCCTATGCAAGTTTTAGCGAAGCCCGCCAAACCCGCATAGAAACGATTCAAAGGTGCCCACCAGGCACTTTCGTGCGGGTGGAAAACGAAGTAATAACATTACACAACAGTCCTCGATGGGACCCACAGAACAGATATATATACAACACGACTCCATGAGTCAAGAATACAGATATACATTACAAAGATCCAAATCACCTTTAAAACGATAGAGCGTCCGACTACGGACAAGATGCAAATGGGGCTAAGAGCCCTGAAGAATAACCAATGGCGTCCATAACCCTGCCTAGGCCAAGCCGGAAGGGTAACCCTGCTAACGACGTCGATCTCAAAACCTGCTTAAACAAAAGGGGTGCCGACAAAGGGCAAAGGAAAAAGAGGAGCGTCAGTACTAAGGCCAGTACACGGCGAGACTAGAATTCGGCGGTCCTCGCCTACAAAGGTATGGTGGACTGAAGCGGCAGCGGCAGCATGCACTAAACAACCTATAGAGACTCGATACAACTGTCGACTATCAGAGGGGGTAAGAAAGACCTATTCGGAACCAACCTGATACTACCATCAGACAATACCCATCCTGGTGTTTCCCCCTCGAGACCAATCGAGGAAGTCAACCGAGGAACTCACACAGTTGGCAGTTTTATTTATTCAGTTATCATTGCAGCAATTACTAGTCAGGTATAGATAATCATCCTGATAAAATAAGCAGTGGGTCATTTTAGTTAACCATTCCGTTATAGTTGCAACACTTACTAATCAGATACAATTAGTATGAGATAACCCAAAACCCAACAGTTGTTGGTACTTTTATTTAGCCATTCCGTTATAGTTGCAATAATTACTAGTCAGATACAATGGTCGCAAGAGGCAACCCAAACAAGCAATTGTTGGCAGTTTTATTTAGCCATTCCATTATAGTGAAGCTGATTACTAGTCATGATATAGTCAAATTTATAGCACTACTTTAGTTATAGTTGTCTATGATCGAGATACTGTGCTCCAAGTCGTCCATAACCGCGGACACGGCTTTCAGAAAGTTTTAACCCGGCCGGGGTGCACAAATAGCAACACACACACGATCGACCTCGGAAAAACCAAATCAAAACCCAACGAGGCTTTCACGACAAAGCAATCACAGGATTCAGAAATATTTCAGGGGGCCACCCCATTGAGTAGACCCGCAACAAAGTAAGCTAGCTCCGAGACGGACTCAAGGTTTGCGTCAATGGCTATAAACGACTGGGAACCCCAAAACAGGGCTTGTCGATACCGCGAAAACACTCCGCTTACCTAAACAGTACAGTGTGCTCCTCGCACAATCGTAAATAAAGCAGTAGCATGGCATAAGTACAGGATCGTAAATAAAACCTCAAACTAGTTTGTGGCCCCAAGAAATAAGACTGAATCAAGCTCTGGCTAAGGGGGATCCCATACTCCCCGTATGTGGATAGCGCGAATATTCAAGGAACAGGTATCAAGTACTCGGGGTCCTACGGGACACAAGTGGGCGGTCGGAAACCAAATATTATCTATCACCCACCGATGCCTCTCCTTACTTACTTCAATTTTAGTTGTTAAACAAGAATTAAAGTGAACGATAAGTAAACCATGATCATCTCCAACAATTTAACTTGCGGCAATACTCCAACAACTGTGGTACTTGACGACACGCAACAACACTTGAGCGAGCGACTACGACGCGCAAGTCCAACTATCTACCAAACATCAGGTAATAGGATGTGTCCAAGGCAATATAGGCTGCAAGGGATTCCACGGGTACGGAAACTAGAGCATCGTAACACAGATAGCAATAGATCAACAGGAGGGAATAAATACTATAAAATAAGATAGGTAGAAAGGGGGAGATGCTCGCCTGAAAACATTGTCGAAGGTTCAACCGAAGATCGGGGCGAAGCTCACATCAACTCGACGGCCTTATCCGCGAAGAAGCAAAACACTAGAATAAACACCGGATGCAATATTTAATATTACGGCAGAAGATCGGCATGATGCATGTATGATGTATGGCATGGCAAAAGTGCGATGCAATTAGGTCATATTAAGCGGAACCGGGGTCCCGACAATTAATTAAATGGTTCATGTTATTTATCTACCCCGCAAATTAAATGTCGTCATAACATGGCAGAAGATAGTACCGGGTTCGCTACACCAATTTGAATGAGGCCAATATAAGACTAGATTTGCCCGCATATGGCCCCATATTTAATTATTAGGTGAATCGGCATAAGGCCCCCAAACCACATGATATGCATGCGAGATAATGATTTAATATGCAACAATTGTATTATATTATAAAATAGGGTTTCGGGAAGGGGTCACACATTAGGGGGTCTCGACGAACTTGGGGTTCCGGGGTTCGGGGTCGGTCTCAGGGTTCGGATCTGGGGGTTCGGGGTTCGACGGATTTGGTCTCGGACAACAGAAGTAGATCTAGTCGCATCCGCGGTGGTCGGGCCATGTTGTCGGTCTTGTCGTCTCACGCGGAGATCTTGTCGTTCCGGGAGGAAGTACTTGGTCTGGCGTCGGGGCATCGGACTCGCCCTGGTCGGTGTCGATCTTGCCGTCGTTGGCGGACTTGAGCGGATCAGGTACCAGGGTCTTCGGATCCGTGAAGTAGATCTTGTCGCACGGTGTCCGGGGTGCGTCCGTGATGTAGATCTTGTGATACCGGCGTCATCGGGTTCCACCTCACGCATAGGTCGACGAAGCCCGTAACGATGCAGATCCTGGTTTACAGCTTGGAGGAGGTCTTGTCGGTGTCGATCTTGGGGTTCTCGCCTCAACCATCGATGGCATACTTGGATCAGCGCCTCAGTACATCGGGATTATCTGGGTCACTGATAGAACTTGACAAACTTTCGATAGCTTCTATCATCTGTAACAACCGTCCTTGCCACAAGTGGCCGTCACACATGGCCAAGGCCGGAGCAGCGTGGCGGTTGAGGCCCGCGAGGAGGGCCCCAGGAAGCGGACAACAGAGGCTCCCGGCGAGGTCGGCGCGACGGGGCCGACGCGGCGGCGCCAGTGAGGAGCTCGGGAGGCTCGGGGGCGCGCGCGGGGATGCGCGGCCGGGAGAGAAGGTGGGGAGGTGAGCCGGCGAGAGGGGGCGTGCGGAGCCAGGCGGGCGGCGGAGCTCGCGGAGAAGGGTTCCGGCGAGGTGAGGACTGGGGGGAAGCGGCGGAGGCGGCCAGAGCTCGGGCGGCCGGGCGGCGGAGCGCGGTGGAGGGAGGCTGCTGGTGGGGCGGCGAGCTGGCAGTGGAGGGAGGTGAGCGACGCGGGGCGCTGGCCGGAGAAGAGGGCGAGGCGAGGAGGTGAGGCGGCAGAGCGGAGAGCCAGGGAGGCGGAGGCGGCGCGGCCACGCCGGAGGGGAGGGGAGGCCGGCCGGGCGAGGGAGAAGGGGCGGGACGCGCCGGCGGGGAGGAGGATTGGAGGGGCGGCGCGCGCGCGGCTGCCTGGGGACGAGGCGGGAGGAGGAAGAAGACGGGGTCGTCGGGGAGAGCCAGGGAGAGAGAGAGAGGAGAGGGCGCGGGTGGGTCTCGTGGGTGGGGTCGGGGTTGGCAGGTGGGGTGGGGCCGGACTGGCATGTGTGTGTCGGTGTGTTGTGTGGTGGCCAGGGTGTGTGGGGAGAGAGAGTTGGGGGTGAGGTGGCATGGTTTGGTTGGTGGGAAAAGGGGGGCAGGGTGACGTGTCGATCCGGGATTGGAGGGGGTGAGGTGGAGAGGGGCTGGGTAGTTTAGGACTAGGTAGAAAAGGTTTGGGGTGGACCGATTTAATTTCTGGGGGTGGTCGTTCGGGTCGATTCGGCCCGTTCGACTGCCCCCCACTAAAATAATTTAATATTTTATTTATTTTAACTGCACCGTTTGCAAACCGATAGCAGACAAACAAAATAATCCGGAGACCCGGGGTTTTGCGTTTGAATAAAGATGGGGCGTTTAGAAAACAAATTAGGTTTTTCTGCAAATAGTTTTATGCAGCAAATGCAAGATGATGACGACGCTCAAATGCAATGTGGCATGATGACATGAGCATGCGGTCATGGTGATGCAATGCACAAAAACAACGCGATTTTCTAGTAGTGGTTTTGCGGGATGCCACACGTACCCAGGTACGGGGCCCTCTTGGCAAGGTAACACCCCTACTCCTGCAAGATGAACTATGTATTAGAGCTTGATGCTCAGTACAGATGCTCCTTGAGATGTTTCCTTAGCTACTATCGAAGGCTAGAGGAAGATGTAAACTTGATGCTAAACACTTCTATCCTTCTATTGTTGCCTACCTAGAACCCTGGCTCTACCCTCCTTTATATACTGGTCCGGGGGGCAGATTATAGATCGGGTCCTAGGGTTTACTGTTTGGATATGGGTTTACAGGGCAGGGCCGGCTGTAGGGCCCAGCCGGTTGGCCAGGACCCAGTCCGCCCTTCTTTTAGTGTCATCCTTCTCTTTAGCGGTCACCCGGGCTTCCTTTGGGGTGTCACCCCTGCTTTAACGGTCACCCGGACTGCTTTCGCCAGTCTAGCTGACCGTCTCGCTTTATCTTCGTCGGGTAGCGCTGGACATGACGGCATGCCAGCTTCCTTGATGACGAGGGAGAGACAGAAGCGTACCCTGCACGGAGCTTCAGCCCTTCCGTGCGCTCCATGGAATCTGAGGTGAGCCAGGTGGGAACGGCCACCCGGCCGGTTCTTCTAGCCACCGGCTGGACGGGCCAGCCGGGAAGGTTATAAGCCCAGCCGGGCTTGCTTGCCAATCGGCTAGAGTTGTCTTTCCTGGAGGCCAGGCGGCCTGCATCTTCTGGAGTCGGCCTACTTATGCCTGGCTTTCCCCACCCGGGGGTTATCCCCCCGACACTAGTCCCCGAGGACGTATGGGATTGGCCGGTGGGCAAGATCTTCCGTGCTCCTTCCTGTCCCGAGAGGGTTGCTTTATTTTCTCTTGCCGGGGCTTTTGCTTTTGCTTTCTGGCTTTAATTAACCGGCTGCAGAATCGATGGCCATCCACTGGGTGTAAACAGCGAAGGCAGGTACCGGCTGGCGGAGCTGAAGATGAAACGTTTGGTTGGATGACGTTGTTCATGTCGTCACCCACGACTATGGCTCTGGCGCCTGTCGCATCAGTTTGACTTCCACGTCGCTACAGTTTTTGGCAACTGCGCACGCAAACTTGCCGCAACGCTTCCTCGGGGAAAGTGCGCACGCCTCGTCTCCTGCTAATGCCCGGGGATCTTCTGTGGCAGTTACGACGGTGCAGAGGATCTGGAGCCGAAGCGTCGTGCGGCTATGGTTCCGTGACGCCACGCGTCGCGGAGAAGCCGAAGGGGCGACGATGCCGCTTGCGGGGATAAATAGAGCTCTGAGGGGGATCGGTTCCCACACCTGTACATCCTCCGGCTCATCTTCCCCTCGTGCCCCAGTGTTCTTTGTTCTTGCACGCCCTCTCCTTGTCGCCGCCGGCCACTTTCTTTCCGTCCACCATGGCCTCCTCCTCTTTCGAGATGCTGCCGGAGCAATGCGGCGGCTGGTGCGGATCCTTCGTGACCGACGAGCTCATAAAGAAGTACCAGCGGGGGAGGTTTCTTCCCTCGTCGATGCTTGTGAAGCACCGGCTTGCGCCGGAGGGGGAGCGCGTGCCGAACCCTCGGTCGGGGGAGCGCGTCGTCTTCCTCGCGCATTTCGCCCATGGCTTTGGCCTCCCCGTCAGCCCTTTCCTCCTCTAGCTCTTTCTCTTCTTCGACCTCCAGCTTCATCACTTGGGCGCCAACGCCATGGCGCAGCTGTCGCACAATGCGGCCTGCTGCGAGTCATATCTTGGGGTGTGGCCCGAGGTGGCGAACTTTCTCAAGTTCTTCCACTTCATGGCCCAGATCATCACCAAGGGTGGCTCGTTGACGCAGACGGGCTGCTACGCCATCTACCCACGGTCTTCCTCGCCGATGCCGCGGTTCAAGCTCCCCGACATCGTCAAGCTGTGGCAGCGCTCATATTTTTATGTGAGCAATGCCATGGAGATTGACTGGATCTGCCTTCCACCCTTCACCGACGTGCCCTCGACACAGAAGGGCTGGACGCCGAAGGGCATGGGCGCGGTGGCGGACCTCGATCAGATGGCCACCCGGCTGGAGACGATGGTGGAGACAGAGATGCTCACCGCCCAGGACATCACCTTGTCGTGGATGGTGCGTCGCGTGCTTCCGCTGCAGAAGCTGTCGCACAAGATGTGCCACCTTTCGACCGCCAACGATCCGACAAGGACGTCGCGGAAGGATGTGCCCTACCAGGACCTGCGAAACTGGGTCTCCATGATCTCCAAGTTCCGCATCGAGGCCAACTGGGCATACTCCTTCCCCCCGCACCATCGCGGCCGCCTGCCGCCTCGGGTGAGTTTTTCTCTAGTTGTTTTGCGTCTCGCTTCTTGTTATTGCTAGCTTTCCTTGGGTGCCTTATGCCCCCCTTTGTTTATGTCGCCGTCATTTGCGGTCTTTTATGCTTGCGCCGGCTGGGATAGCTAGCCGGGTTGGAGCTCTTTTGCCGTCCTGACTTGATTTTGTGGGTGCGCAGGAGCGCGTCCACTAGGTGTAGTCCCTGAGGTTCGGGCCGGCTAGGGTAGCCAGCCGGGGCGAAGCTCTTTTGGCTACCTTGTCTTGAGTTTGTGGGTGCACGGGAGCGCGTCCACTGGGTGTAGTCCCCGAGGTTCGGGCCGGTTGGAGTAGCCAGCCGGGGCGAAGCTCTTTTGGCTACCTTGACTTGAGTTTGTGGGTGCGCGGGAGCGCGTACACTAGGTGTAGTCCCCGACGTTCGGGCCGGCAGGGGTAGCCAGCCGGGGCGAAGCTCTTTTGGCTACCTTGACTTGTGTTTGTGGGTGCGCGGGAGCGCGTCCACTGGGTGTAGTCCCCGAGGTTCGGGCCGGCTGGGGTAGCCAGCCGGGGTGAAGCTCTTTTGGCTACCTTGAATTGAGTTTGTGGGTGCGCAGGAGCGCGTCCACTGGGTGTAGTCCCCGAGGTTCGGGCCGGCTGGGTTAGCCAGCCGGGGCGAAGCTCTTTTGCCACCTTGTTTCCTGCCAACTTGTGACTCGGGTCGTGCAAGACAAAACGTTGCTTTGGGTTAGTTTTCTTGTGCATATGCTCATGCGTTAGTTGGTATTTATCGTAGAAGGAAAATAGATATGCGCCCCTTCGAGTTAGGCCGCTAGCAACTCCCCTTTTCTCAGCGAGTATTGGCCCTTCGAGCATTTTTCCTTGCCGGCTGTCAGCCGGGTTGCGGTCTGCAGCCGGAACCGAAGGACTAGCTATGTTGGCGTTTCTCGCGATACTTCGGTTCGCTGTTGTTGGCTTAACTCTTGTAGGGCGCGACTGGTTCGCCTGGACGCCCTTGCTTTCTACGCCGGCATCTTCTTGCCACGTGCGCTCTGAGTTTTTGCTCTTGCCGGGTCGACAGCCGACATCCGTACTGAAGCCAGAACCGAAGAGGTTACTCTAGATACCGCGTGCAATATTATGCCGTCTGTAGAAATCGTGGGGCCTAGGCCAGCCGATACAAAAATGCAGATGGTGTGTGGAATTGGGACAAAGTCCTTAGCGCTGCGCCAAGGCTCTCAATCTTGTTCACTTGTTACATAAAAAGGAAAGATACATACACTTTTCTAAGTGTAAAATGGGCGGAGCAGGCTGGCATTCCATGGGCGCTCCGTCTCCTCGTCTGAGCGATCTGCCTTGTTCTTCGTCGGCTGCTGCACGTCGATCAGATAGTATGAATTGTTGTGGAGCGCTCGACTGACGATGAATGGTCCCTCCCATGGAGGGGACAGCTTGTGCATTCCTTTGGTGCTTTGGACTAGGCGTAGCACTAGGTCTCCCTCGCGGAAAGAGGTGGGCCAGATCCGGATGGCGTGGTATCGGCGCAAGTCTTGCTGGTAAATTGCTGATCTGGACAGAGCCAACTCACGTGCCTCCTCGAGCAAGTCCATGCTATCCTCCCTTGACTCCTTGGCTTCCTTCTCTGTGTAGAGCTGCTTGCGAGGTGCGTCGAACTGGATGTCTGTGGGGAGAATGGCTTCTGCCCCATAGACGATGAAGAATGGCGTGAAGCCGGTTGAGCGATTGGGTGTGGTGCGTAGGATCCAAAGCACTGCTGGCAGCTCCTCTATCCAGCATCCGGGTGACCTGATGAGTGGTTCGACGAGCCTCGGCTTGATTCCAGCTATCACCAAACCATTAGAACGCTCGCATTGTCCGTTGGACTGTGGGTGTGCGACCGATGCCAGATCCAGGCGGATCCCTTTTTCCCCGCAGAAATGAGCGAAGACTCCTTTCACAAAGTTGGTTCCATTGTCAGTAATGATGCTGTGCGGGTAGCTGATCCAGATGATTATGTCTGTGAAGAACTTGATCACCATCGCTCCATCCAGCTTCTTGATTGGCTTCGCCTCGATCCAGTTGGTGAACTTGTCCACGGCTACGAGTAGGTGCATCATACTGGATCGAGCTGTCTTGAATGGCCCAACCATGTCCAGGCCCCAGACCGCGAACGACCAGGTGATCGGTATTGTCTTGAGCGCCGTAGATGGCGTGTGCTTCAACTGGCTGAATTGCTGGCAGCCGCTGCATGTCTTGACTACTTCTTCGGTGTCCTTCAGCGCCATCGGCCAATAGAAACCATGCCGAAAGGCCTTGGCCGCTATTGCCCTTGACGAGGCATGGTGTCCACACTCGCCCTGGTGTATGTCCGTTAGAAGTTTGGTTCCTTCCTCCCGACTGACGCATCGCTGGTAGATGCCTCCGACGCTGCACTTGTACAGCTCGTTGTTAATGATGGTGTACGCGCTTGCCCTTCGTCGCACTTGTGGTGCTGCCACCTCTTCTGTTAGGAGTTCACCCTTGGCCAGGAAATCCATGTACGACTTTGCCCAGTCGGGCGCCTCCCGTATGGTGTGCACCGTCTGTATGATGAGCTTGATCCCCTCGCGGACGGCCGGCTCTAGAGCATCGGGAGGCCTGCCGGGTGGAAGGGTGTTGATGTCGACCGCAGGCTGCATCCTGGTAGTTTCCGGATGCGGCAAGGCAGTCCCCGGGTGCGGCACGACAGTCCCCGGGTGCGGCATAGCAGTCCCCGGGTACGATGCAGCAGTCCCCGTGTGTGGCGCGGCAGTCCCCGGGTGCGGCGCGGCAGTCCCTGGGTGTGATGCAGCAGTCCCCGGGTGCGACACGACAGTCCTCGGGTGTGCCACGGCACCGGCTGTTCCTGGGTCCGTGATGTGTACGATGGAGTCAACCTCTGGTGAGGGAGTGATGGAGGGCTTGCGCAGGTGCTCGAGGGAGACTCCAGGTGGTATGGATTGTCTTGTTGACCCGACCCTGGCCAAAGCGTCAGCAGCTTCATTGTTGGCTCTGGGTACATGGTGAAACTCACATCCTTCGAAGCAGGCGCACAGCTGCTGGACGAAGAAGCGGTAAAGGGACATGTTCGCGTCCCTGGCGTCCCATTCGCCAGATACTTGTTGCACCACCAAGTCCGAATCTCCGAAGCACAACACCCTCTGAATGCCTATCTGCTTGGTCATTTTGAGCCCATGGATGAGTGCTTCGTACTCGGCGACGTTGTTGGAAGCTTTGAAGTGGATATGGATAACGTACTCTAGCCGGTTGCCTTTGGGCGAGGTTATCACGATACCGGCTCCGAGTCCTCCCCTCATTTTCGATCCATCAAAGTGTAGCTTCTAGTAAGTTGAATCCGGCACTAGGGGCATGTATTGTGTCTCTGCCCAATCGACGATGAAATCAGCCAATGCTTGCGACTTGATTGCTGTGCGTGGCTCGTACTAGATGTTATGTGCAGCGAGCTCAATGGCCCATTTCGCCACGTGGCCAGTGGCGTCTTTGTTGCCGATGATCTCTGCGAGTGGGGCCAATGCTACCACCCGGATGGAATGCTCCTGGAAGTAGTGCTTGAGTTTCTTGGCGGCCATGTACACGCCGTACACCAGCTTCTGGTAGTGAGGGTAGTTCTGCTTGGATAGCGAGAGCACCTCACTCAGGTAGTATACGGGGCGCTGGACCATCTGAGCCTTTCCTTCCTCTGGTCGCTCCACGACCAGTACCATGCTGACCACTCTGTTTGTGGCAGCGATGTACATCAGCACGGGCTCCTTTGCGGCTGGCGCCGCCAGGACGGGTGGCGAGGTGAGCATGCACTTGAGGTCTCGGAAAGCTTCATCCGCCTGAGCTGTCCAGACAAATTTGTCTGTCATCTTCATCAGCTGGTATAGGGGAAGAGCCTTCTCTCCCAGCCGGCTAATGAACCGGCTGAGTGAAGCGAGGCGCCCGGTGAACTTCTGTATGTCGCGCAGGTTCTGTGGCAGCTCCATGCGCTTGATGGCTCCGATCTTCTCCGGGTTCGCCTCGATTCCATGCTCGGAGATGAGAAAGCCCAGGAGCTTGCCGGCTGGGACGCCAAACACGCACTTCTCCGGGTTCAGCTTGATCTAGAAATGGCGGAGGTTGTCGAATGTTTCCTTCAGATCCTCAAGGAGCGTGCGCTGTTCCTTGGTCTTGATGACGATGTCATCGACGTAGGCGTGTACGTTCTTTCTAATCTACGTCTGCAGGCATTTCTGCATGCAACGTTGATAGGTTGCGCCTGCGTTCTTCAATCCGAAGGGCATGGTGGTGTAGCAGTATGCTCCATACGGGGTTATGAACGATGTCTTTATTTGATCGATTACATTGAGCTTGATCTGGTGATAGCCCGAGTAAGCGTCCAGAAAAGACAACAAATCGCACCCGGCGGTGGAGTCGATGACCTGATCAATTCGCGGTAGGGCGGAAGGATCTTTGGGGCAAGCCTTGTTGAGACTGGTATAGTCGACGCACATGCGCCATGTCTTGTTCTTCTTTAGCACCAGCACCGGGTTGGCGAGCCATTCCGGGTGGATAACTTCCATGATGAAGCCGGCCGCGAGCAGCCGTGTGATCTCCTCACCAATGGTTCTTCTTTTTTCTTCTGCGAAGCGGCGTAAAGAACATTTGACCGGCTTCGCGTCTGGTCGAACATGAAGGGAGTGCTCGGCGAGTTCCCTCGGGACACCTAGCATGTCTTTAGGGCACCATGCAAAAATGTCCCGATTCTCACGTAGGAAATCAACGAGCGCGCTATCCTATTTGCTGTCTAGGCCGTCTCCGACCAGGACGAACTTTCTTGGGTCCTCCTTGTTCAGCATGATCTTCCTTGTCCCCTGCGAGGGCTTGAACTGTGATTCTCTAGCCGGTTTTGGGCTCTCCAACCGACATGTCCTTCTGTAGAGCCGCCATGTTCTGAAGTATGACGAACTTCTCTTCAGCGATGATCATTGCTTTGGCCAGCTTAGAGCCGTCTGAAGCGCATTCGATCGAACGCTTGTAGCATCCACCGACAGTGATCACTCCCTTTGGACCCGGCAGCTTCATCTTGAGGTATGCGTAGTGCGGTACTCCCATGAACTTGGTCAGAGCTGGGCGCCCTAGTATGGTGTGGTAGGTGCTGGAGAGATTCACGACCTCAAACCAAATTGGCTCACGGCGGAAGTTGTTCTCGCTGCCAAAGATGATGTCTAGCCGGATCTTGCCGATTGGGGAGTGCGATGGCCCTGGTACTGCTCCGTGGAATGAAGTGCTTGAGGGTTCCAGCTGGGACTCACTGATGCCCAGCCTCTCGAGGCTACTCCGGTAAAGGAGGTTGATGATGCTCCCTCCATCGATCAGTACCCGAGAGAAGCGGCATGAATTCTTCTTGGAGATGATGATGGGGTCCAAGACCAACGCGTAGCTGCCAGGGCTTGGTAACACGGCCGGCTGATCCTCCTTGCTCTAGGTAATCGCCTTATCGGACCAGTGTAGGTACTGGGGGATGGGTGGGACGATTGCGTTCACCTCCGCCTCACGTCTCCGCTTGGCGTTCTTCATTTCCGGCTCCGCCAGGAATATGTGGTAATTACCCACCTACCGCGGCTAACCATCCTCGTCATCCTCGCGGCGGTTGCCCCGTTCCCTATCATCCGGTGGGCCTCCGGCTGGCGGTGGAGGTGGTGGTGGGAGTTCACCGGCTTTGGCCATTTTCTTTGTCTAGTTGCATTGGAGCGGCGTGTTATTCACGGGCTTGTTGCCGCTGCTATGAAACTTGCACGACCCATCGATCATGGACTCCATGGTGTACTTAGTCTGAGGCGGCCTATCGTCCGGCCTCTGCCTCCGACTGCCCCCTGCAGCCGGATCCTCATGCACCACAACTACTTGTTTGGTACCATACCGGCTATCCGGCTGGTCGTCTTTCCTCTTGCCGTGGCGGTTGTCGTGACCGTACCGCCTGGGATGATGGTCACCCGGCTGGCATCGCTCCTCCTACTCGTCCGTGACGATTTGGCCTTGGTCATCCACCATGATGGGCTTCTTCATTGTTGTGTCCGCAGTGGCGTAGTTGTACGCGATGCCCATGACCTGAGCCATGGTTTGCGGGTATGCCCGGCTGAGTTTATGCTTCAGCATGGTGCCGTCTCGGTAACCGTTGGTGAAGAAGTCTATCGCCTGGTGCTCACGCACCCCTTCACATGAATTGTGCATGCTGGTCCACCGGGTGAGGTAGGCGCGATCCGACTCGTCCTTGCCTTGTACACAGAGGGCAAGCTCGCGAGGCCGACCCGGCCGCTTGTATGTTCCGGTGAAGTTGTGGATGAACGCCTCTTAGAAGTCCAGCCACGCGTTGATGCTGTTGTCAGGGAGGCTGTTGAGCCACGTCCTCACCGAGTCGATGAGCATGAGGGGGACTTAGCAGACGGCCAGGCGGAGGTTGCCATTGGCGATTCCCACCGCAGTGGTGTAATCGACCAACCAATCCTCGGGCTTGACTGTTTCGTTGTACTTTGGCGTGTCCCTTGGGAATGAAAATCCTTTTGGAAACGGCTCGTTCCAGATGTGCGGGCCGAAACACTTTGGGCTAGCCGGACTTTCCTCCTCCAAGGTGCGTGATTGCACCAGGAGGTTGATGCGCTCCCGCGCATCAGCTGGTAATAGGGGACGGAGCCGGCCCTTCAAACGTGACGCAGGCGGGTCCTTATTCGCGTCTGCTTCCTCCTCTGGTGCTCGCGTCTTTTTCCCCTGGGAGGCTCTGCCTGCGTGACTAACGCTAGAGGTAGCGGCATCCCGGTTGTGGCGACCGCAGTTGCCAGATTCGCCACGCGGGCGGCTGTTTTTCCCAACCCCTCCTCGAGAAGAGGCTTGTTGATGCTTGCTTCCTCCATGCGCCGTCTGGTCTGCGCCTTTGCGGACGACAATGTCGCGAAAGTTTCCCACCTGGCTAGGGATGCCCTCGGCCTGTTGCTTGTTAGTAGTGGCCACGAGGAGCTGCACACGCTCCTGCTGGCGACGAAGTTCCTCGCCCTCTAGGTGCTTTAGCTCCATGGCCGCTGCCTCGGCTGCCCTCATATTCTTGGCGGGAGTGCTATAGACGGGCCGCGCCACACCTGCATGTGAGTCGGCGGCGCGGTCCAGTTCCGACGCCAGGTCGCGCCCTTGGTGATGGATCTTCCTGACGAAACCGTGAGCTGCATTGTACTCGTGCACGGTGGCGTTCAGCCGACGCTGGTTAGCTGCGACCTTGGTGGCTTCCTCCAGGAGTTTCGGCGTGTAGCTTCGAGTGCTGCCGCCACAGCCGCTGGATCCGCCTCGACGATGACCGGAGCGCGCAGGTGCTGGATGGAGGCGGTGAGTGCAACAGCCCATGTTTGTAATATATGTACTCAGTACTTAAGCATGGCATGCATCTATTTAAATTATCCAAGTAATGCATGTGATCAAGTGTGTTGAAATAAATCAAACCCTACACCCTAGATTTCTTCCCTTACAAAATACATTCAAATGGTTTTGAAAATGTTTGAAAAGTACAACATGTGGAGCCCAATCTGAATAAAAGGGTCCCCTCAATATTTTATATATTTTACAAATCTTCTGGTGTTCTAAAAGAATTCAAAACAGTATAAAAAATTGAATTATACCAAGAGAAAATAACAAAACTTAAAAAGGAAAAGGTTTTGGTTAAAAAATGAGCAGCAGCAGAATCAGGCCACGACCCAGCTTCTCTCTCTCCCTCTGCAACCTTTCCTGTAGCCCAGCAGCAGCCCAGGTCAGCCCACCCGAGGCTCAGGAGCAGGCCCGTATCCCTTCGCCTCTTTCTCCCTTTCTTCCTCCTCGCCAGAAGGACGCCGCCGCGGAAGCAGCTCGCTATCGCCGGCATGGCCGTCCCCGCTTCGTCACGATGCTCGCCGCGCCAAGATGAACGCTACCGATGCCGGCAACGTCTATAAGACCCCCTGCCGCTGCCGGGTGAACCCTATCCCCTCTCTTTTCCCCAATTTCCCCTCTGGCCGAAACCTAGCTCGCGGGAGCTCCGGCTCGCCGTCGATCCTCGCCTCCCCTCGTCGTTCCGAGCTCACTGGCGTGACCGCCGAGGTCGACTCCGTCGATTGCCCCCAACCGCTCGAGCCGGCGTGCCCCCAGAAGGTCCAATGGAGACCTCGGTCTCCGACGAGCTCCGCCGCCATCCCCGACGATTCCGGCCACCTCAACCCTCTCCGTCGAGCCCTGCCTTCTCCTGGTGAGCTAGCGGTCCCTCTGGACCTCTCCTATGCCTCTCTCGCATGCCGTAGACGCTGTTCGTCGTCAACCCGCAAGCCCTGCCGCTATGCTCCGTCGGGCTCGCCGCTCCGGTGACCATCTAGCAGCGGCGCTGCCGCTAATAGGTATCCCGCGACGCACTTGTTCTAGCACGCCTAGTTTTCCAAGATCGCGCGTCCCATGTCGCCGTCGTCCGCCGCCGTCTGGCCGTATCCCGGCGAGTCCCTCATGGCGCTGAGGTGGAGACCGACGTGGCCTCGGACCCACCCGTCAGTCCCTAGGGCTAGGGTTTGCCCTGGTAAAAATCTACCCACCTAGCGCCGACCCCACCTATCCAACGTGGCGGCACATGTGGCCTTGGGCCCAGCAGTCAGTGGCTGGGTCTGGCCTCTACATTGGTGAGAAACGTTTAGGGTTAGGGCCCTGACGTCATATGATGCAATATTTCAATTTAAATTGTTTTAAGAATTTCAGAAATTGTTTGAATATTTCAAATTCAATAACTTTTAATTTATAAGTCAGAAAAATACAAATAATATATCAAAATGTTTAGAAAAATGAGAAATATCTAACTAACCTATAATCATGCATTGTTCAACAACTTCAATGACAAGTTTAATTAGAACAACATAGTAACCCCTCTCATGTGTCTCTGGAGTTTTCCGAGTTAGGGTTTTCAACCCTCGGGACCCCGTTTAAGTTGTCAAGCATGACTTAGGGTTTCATTTCAATGCAATCTAACATGTCATATCATCATTATTTTTTGAGCATTGCATCGATGCCATGTCTTGATTGTTGCCTTTGTTTCCGGTATTGGTTCTTTGCGATAGGATCCAAACCCGAAGCTGAAGTCAACAACATCGAAGATCCGTACCTGTCTACTGACGGACAAGGCAAGCGTAGCAACTCATTCTGAACCTATGTTTAACAAAGTATTTTACTTTCTCGCTATGATGCACACGATTCCAGTGCGGTCTTTTGTCAGTAGCTAGTGTTACCTATCTGCTGCACTGTTTCCCTTTTGTAGCCTTATACTTCTGATTCACTACTCCTAGCATACCTAGGTTTGGCATGTGAGCGTTGTAGAGCTTTTGTTATCGACAGCTTAGCCAAGCATAGAAACAACGTCTGATCTATTCAATGATGAATCAGAGGTGCCAAGGAAGGTAATGAGGTAGGAGATGGCATCAAAGGAGTTAACTAAACATGTTAAGGCTTGTATGGGAGGCCACGTTGGGTGTGGTTTTTATAGTCCCATGCTCGCCACCACTAG
Source organism: Avena sativa (assembly GCA_916181665.1). Lineage (NCBI taxonomy): Eukaryota > Viridiplantae > Streptophyta > Magnoliopsida > Poales > Poaceae > Avena > Avena sativa. The sequence continues at coordinate 199,931,246 of OV702283.1, forward strand.
GAACTGAGTTCTTGCCTTTGGAACCGAGACGAGCGTGCAACCACACGGGGCCTGGAAAACCTCACGAGAAACTAACTTGCCTAGTAGATTCCATGAGTCACATAGTTTGGGCTTTCCATTTGGCATACACATTGAAAACATTTTCGAAAGAGAGGGTGCATCATAATAGGTAGGGAAGCGTGGTCGCAGTTGCTTGGGATGGATGGAGCCCCTGGTAAACCAAGCTCGCCTCACATCTTTAAGTACCGGCTTCAGGACATGACCGGTTACGGCGGAATCATACTTATTGTGTGACTCATGGTCTCGGCGAAAGAAAGATAAAGGTCGTGGCCAACCACCCTCTGCCGACCTTCCAAGGAAGAGGGCTAATAATATTTGGAATTAAGACTCGGTTGGTGCGTGTGGGTAAAGTTGTACACCCCTGCAGGGTATTAATCTTTTCGAAAAGCCGTGTTCATGGTTATGAACGCTTGGTGTTCAGATTCTAAGATCATAGATAACTTTAACCACTATAAAACTTGTTGATCCATGTGTGCTTAAGGATGCTTCCTCTGGGTCGAGGGGGTGATCCTAGATATGAGGTTCTGATGAAGCTGGTGGTTATCGAGATATGATGAACAAGATGAAGAAGTCGCTATCTTATCCCCTTTTAAAAGATTAAGTAGACGAGCCTCTTCTCTCTTGTTTACAAATAAAGATTGCTTTTCGCAAAGGAAAATCTAGAGAAAGCCTTTCTAGCCAGAGCATGTAGATACTAGGTTATGTAAGTCTTTCGGAGTACATTCTCGTACTCAGCCTTGCACCATTGTTGTTTTTCTACAGAGGATCCGGTTGCAACTGAAGGTGGCTTCTACATTGACATTGACGAGTAGTTGGGGGTCCCAGGTAGCAGCCTGAGGACCATAGGATGGACGTCACTTTTGTTTATGGCCTCTTAGGCCTTTTGCTAAGTTGTTGTGTAGAACAACATAATTTGCTTTCGCTGGGTGATGCAATGTTGGGTCTTCGACCTCTGGTTTGTAATAACTCTAATATCTTACTTTGTTAAGAGTTTAAACTTATGCTGTTGAATCCCTGTGTTCTGTAATGTTACCGAATCGTACTGTGATCTCTCGTGTTTGGAGTTGAACTTATCTTAGATGATGATCTGAGGTTAGTTTAACCCTAACCCCGAGGGGTGCTACAGGTTTTGGTATCAGAGCAGGACTGCCTGTATTGGTTGATGTTGAGTCTAGAAGTTGACAAAACTATTTGCAGAAACTCTGACTAGGATTATTTTTACTCCTTCTCTGGTGTGATTCTAATGCTGGAGTTTCTCTTACCTTATTTGGTTTGAAAAGGTTTTCATTCCTTACCTCATACCTCAAAACTTTTAGGATCGTGGTTTTGGGGTTGTTTCTCTAAAAGTACTCCGTACTTGGTTGCTATTCTCAGAGTTCTAAAAAAATATCTCAGTTTTGCTTGGTACGTAACATCTTAGCATTCCATTGTCATGGTTTGTAAGTCAGCTGGTTAGTGTATACATTAGTATGCTTTGATACTACCATGCTTGATAAGATGATACGTTTATATCAAGTACTATTTGTTCATCTTTCCGTCTTGTTCCTTTGGATCCCTTGTCTAACCTTCTTTTTGTTCTATCAGGATGGGTGATACCTCTCGTGCCCGTACTCGTGCTCACGCACGTGGTGCTGCAAATGAGGTTGAAACTTCCAACCTTCCTCCACCACCGTCCATGGTCAACTCATGGCCATGTACGAAACCAACCGTGCTGCCAACATGAGGCTCCTTGAAAGGATTGAGTGCAACACTGCTCAACGCCAGAACAATCAAGTTGGAATCAAGGACTTCACACGTCTCACTCCGCCAGTTTTCAGCTATTCCTTTGAGCCACTTGATGCGGACTACTGGCTTCGCACCATGGAGTGCAAAGTTCAGGTTGGTCATGTTGCTCAAGCTGATTGGGTGACTTTTGCTGCCTATCATCTGGAAGGAGCAGCTAACTCCTGGTGGGAAAATTTCTTGGCTATGCAAGAAGCTCAACATGTTTTTACATGGCAAGAGTTCACTGAATCCTTCCGAGCTTATCATATTCCGGAGGGTCTGATGGATCAGAAGAGGGAGGAGTTCCTCAATCTTAAGTAGGGCACTGGTTCCGTGTGTGATTACCAGCGCAACTTCAATCGTCTTGCCTGCTATGTTACTGAAGAGGTCTCCACTGATGTTAAGAAGCAAGCACTGTTCCGCAAGGGACTGGATCCTGAGGTTCGTCGTGATATCCATCTCATGGACTTTGGTAACTTCCAAGGTCTTGTTAACAAGGCTATGAAAGCCGAGAGTGGAAAGGTGGAGTATGAAGAAACTCATAAGCGTCCTCAGGATGGGTATAGCAAGGATGGTTCTGGTAATAAGAAGCGTCGTGTCTTCGTGCCCTACAGTGTTGTGCCACGTGCTCCTTATACTGCAAGGTCTTATGGAAATGCTCCTCGTCCGAATGCTACCTCAAACAATGCTGGTGGATCAAACTATCCTACTGCTGGCATTGGATCAGGTATTATTTGCTTCAATTGTCGCCAGCCTGGCCACTATGCAAGAGAGTGTCCTCAAAAGAGTGCTGCTGAGAAGGCACAACCAGCAAAGAAGAATGACAAGTATCCAGGTGCTGGATAAGGTCGCCTGAACCATATCTCTGCTGAGGAGGCTCAGGAAGATCCAAGCGTCATAATGGATATGCTTCGTATCAATCAAATCCCGGCTAAAGTTTTTTTTGATTCTGGAGCATCGCATTCATTCCTGTCACAAGCTTTTGCTCAAATGCATGTGATAATTTTTGAGGGATTATCTGTTCCTCTTTGGGTTCAATCTCCTGGTTCTAGTTGGCATTCCACCATGGTTAGTCATGGGAATCTAATCGAAGTTGCATTTCAACTCTTTCCCACTTCTTTGATCGCCCTCAAGTCAACTGATATTGACATCATTTTGGGCATGGACTGGTTGACTCGTTATCAAGCTATTCTCGATTGTACAACCAAGTCTGTGACTCTGACTAGTCCTGCTGGCATAACAGTCAAGTATTGGACCGTAGGGTCACTATCTCCTTCAGCTATTTCTATTCCTGAAGCAGAGTTGTATGCTCTTGAAGTTCTACCTCCGTTAGAGATCCAAGATGTTTCCGTGGTCTGTGAGTTTCCGGATGTCTTTCCTGAGGAGTTGCCTGGCATGCCACCTGATCGAAGTGTGGAGTTTGTCATAGAGTTAGTTCCTGGAACTGCTCTTGTTTCTAAAAGACCCTATCGTATGCCTCCTCATGAGCTTGTGGAGTTGAAGAAGCAATTAGAGGAGTTAGAAGGAAAATAATACATTCAGCCCAGCACATCTTCTTGGGGATGTCCTACCATCTTTGTCAAGAAGCGAGATACCAATATACCGCGTCTGGTTGTGGATTATCGCCCACTCAATGCTGTGACTATCAAGAACAAGTATCCTCTCCCTAGGATCAAAGATTTATTTGATCAGTTAAGTGGTGCCACTGTCTTTTCCAAAATGGATTTAAGGTCAGGTTATCACCAGATAAAGATCCGTAAGGAAGATATTCCAAAGACTGCTTTCACCACTCGTTATGGTCTTTACGAGTATACAGTCATATCCTTTGGTCTTACCAATGCTCCAGCCACTTTTATGCGGCTCATGAACCCTGTCTTCATGGAGTATCTTGACAAGTTCGTCGTGGTTTACATCGATGATATTCTAGTCTATTCCAATACTGAAGAAGAGCACGCTGAACATCTTTGTTTGGTGTTAACAAAACTTCGAGAACATCGTCTCTATGCCAAGTTTTCTAAATGTGACTTCTGGTTACAAGAGCTCATATTCCTTGGTCATGTTGTTTCCGCCAAAGGGGTTGCTGTTATCCCCGATAAGGTTCAAACTATCCTCTACTGGGAGTCTCCTAAATCCGTCAAGGATGTTCGAAGTTTTCTCGGGATGGCAGGTTATTATCGTCGATTCATCGAGAACTTCTCCAGAATTACAAAGCCAATGATTGATCTTCTTAAGAAGGATAATAAGTTTGAATGGTCTAATAAGGCTGAAGAAAGCTTCCAGTTGTTGAAAACCAAATTAACCACTACACCCGTGTTGGTTCTCCCCGACACTAGCAAAGACTTTGTAGTCTTCTGCGATGCTTCTCACCAAGGTCTCGGATGTGTGTTGATGCAAGATGGACATGTAGTGGCTTATGCCTCCCGTCAGCTAAAACCACATGAGAACAACTACCCAACTCACGATCTTGAGCTTGCAGCTGTTGTTCATGCTCTCAAGCAATGGCGACATTACCTTCTCGGTAGTCATTGCGAGTTATACTCGGATCATCAGAGTCTGAAGTATCTTTTCACACAACCTGATCTGAATCTCAGGCAAAGAAGATGGTTGGAACTCATCAAGGACTATTAATTGGGTCTCAACTATCAACCTGGCAAAGCCAATGTCGTTGCTTATGCGCTGAGCCGTAAATCTTATTGCAACACCCTGATGATCAAACAAGCACAACCTTCTCTCCATGAGGAATTTGCTCGATTGAATCTTGAAGTAGTTCCTCGTGGATTCCTTTCTACTCTTGAAGTGAAGTCTTCTATAGAGGATGAAATCAAGCTTGCTCAGAAGAATGATTTCGAAGTTGCTGAAATCAAAGGGAACATTGCTAGCGGGGTTGCTAAGTGTTTCTCTATTGATAATCAAGGCATCGTCTACTTTGGTAACCGTCTGGTAGTACCGAAAAGGACAAATTTGAGGGATTTAATTCTCCGAGAGGCTCATGAATCACCTCTCTCTATCCACCCTGGAGGTACCAAGATATATCGGGATCTTTGTCAAAGATTTTGGTGGTCTGGTATGAAGAAAGATATCGCTCGTTTCGTTGCTGAATGTGACATTTGTCGTCGCGTCAAGGCTGAGCACCAAAGACCCGCTGGTCTCCTGCAACCACATGAAATCCCGGAGTGGAAATGGGATGAAGTTGGTATGGATTTCATTACTGGTATTCCTAAGACTCAGAAAGGAAATGATGCCATCTGGGTAATCGTTGACTATCTGTCCAAGGTTGCTCACTTCCTACCTGTTCGTGAGAGCATCACTGCCAATCAATTGGCTGATCTGTATATCTCACGAATAGTTGTCCTTCATGGGGTACCAAAGAAAATCGTCTCTGACCGTGGAAGTTTGTTCACCTCAAGGTTCTGGGCAAGTTTCCAACAAGCTATGGGAACTCGTCTGTCCTTCAGTACAGCTTATCTTCCTAGCACCGGTGGTCAAACCAAAAGAGTGAATCAAATCCTTGAAGACATGCTAAGAGCGTGTGTCATATCTTTTGGCAAGAATTGGGAGAAATGCCTTCCTTTCGCTGAATTATCCTACAATAACAGTTTTCTGTCCAGTATTGTTATGGCACCATTCCAGTTTCTATATGGAAGAACCTGTCGTACTCCTTTGAACTAGTCAGAAACCGGCGAAAGAAAGTTCTTTGGTCCGGATATGATCCAGGAAGCAGAAGATCAAGTTCGTATCATTCGAGATCATTTGAAAACTGCTCAGTCTTGCCAGAAAAGCTATCATGATCGTCAGCATCAACATATTGAATATGAAGTCGGTGATCAAGCCTATCTCCGGGTCACTCCTCTGAAGGGTGTACATCGTTTCAGCATCAAAGGCAAACTAGCTCCTTGCTATGTTGGTCCTTTTTGTGTTCTATCCAGGCAAGGTAACCTCGCATACAAGCTGGAGTTGCCCACAGATTTCCCTGAGGTGCATGACGTCTTTCATGTGTCACAACTCAAGCGTTGCTTCAAAGATCCTATCCGTGGTGTTGATCACCAAACTCTTGATCTCCAAAAGGATCTGACTTATCGTGAGTATCCTGTTCGTATCCTTGATGAAACTAAGCGAAAAACTCATCGTCAAAACATCAAGTTCCTGAAAGTTCAGTGGTCTCATCACCCTGAGGATGAAGCAACCTGGGAACAAGAAGATCGTCTTAGATCTGAGTACCCTGCCTTCTTTTCTAAAACTTAGGAATCTCGGGTCGAGATTCTTGTAAGGGGAGTAGAGCTGTAATAGCCAATGTTTGTAATATATGTACTCAGTACTTAAGAATGGCATGCATCTATTTAAATCATCCAAGTAATGCATGTGATCAAGTGTGTTGAAATAAATCAAACCCTACACCCTAGATTTCTCCCCTTACAAAATACATTCAAATGGTTTTGAAAATGTTTGAAAAGTACAACATGTGAGGAGCCCAATCTGAATAAAAGGGTCCCCTCAATATTTTATATATTTTACAAATCTTCTGGTGTTCTAAAAGAATTCAAAACAGTATACAAAATTGAATTATACTAAGAGAAAATAACAAAACTTAAAAAGGAAAAGGTTTTGGTTAAAAAAATGAGCAGCAGCAGAATCAGGCCACGGCCCAGCTTCTCTCTCTCCCTCTACAACCTTTCCTGCAGCCCAACAGTGGTCCAGGTCAGCCCACCCGGGGCCCAAGAGCAGGCCCGTACCCCTTCGCCTCTTTCTCCCTTTCTTCCTCCTCGCCAGAAGGACGCCGCCGCGGAAGCAGCTCGCTGTCGCCGGCACAGACGTCCCCGATTCGTCGTGATGCTCTCCACGCCAAGATGAACGCTACCGACGCCGGCAACGTCTATAAGACCCCCTACCGCCGCCGGGTGAAACCTATCCCCTCCCTTTTCCCCAATTTCCCCTCTGGCCAAAACCTAGCTCGCGGGAGCTCCGGCTCGCCGTCGATCCTCGCCTCCCCTCGTCGTTCCGAGCTCACTGGTGTGATCACCGAGGTCGACTCCGTTGATTGCCCCCAACCGCTCGAGCCGGCGTGCTCCAAAAAGGTCCAATCAAGTCTCGGTCTCCGACGAGCTCCGCCGCCGTCCCTGACGATTCCGGCCACCTCAACCCTCTCCGTCGAGCCCTGCCTTCTCCTGGTGAGCTAGCGGTCCCTCTGGACCTCTCCTATGCCTCTCTCGCACGCCGTAGATGCTGTTTGTCGTCGACCCGCTAGCCCCGCCGCCGTGCTCCGTCGGGTCGCCGCTCCGGTGACCATCTAGCAGCGGCGCCGCCGCTAATAGGTAGCCCGCGACACACTTGTTCTAGCATGCCTAGTTTCGCAAGCTCGCACGTCCCCTATCGCCATCGTCCGCCGCCATCTGGCCGTATCCCGGCGAGTCCCTCATGGCGCTGAGGTGGAGACCGATGTGGCCTCGGCCCCACCCGTCAGTCCCTAGGGCTAGGGTTTGCCCTGGTAAAAATCTACCCACCCTAGCGCCGACCCCACCTATCCAACATGGCTGCACATGTGGCCTTGGGCCCAGCAGTCAGTGGCTGGGTCTGGCCTCTGGATTGGTGAGAAACGTTTAGGGTTAGGGCCCTAACGTCATATGATGCAATATTTCAATTTAAATTGTTTTAAGAATTTCAGAAATTGTTTGACTATTGTAAATTCAATTACTTTTAATATATAAGTCAGAAAAATACAAATAATATATCAAAATGTTCAGAAAAATGAGAACTATCTAACTAACCTATAATCATGCATTGTTCAACAACTTCAATGACATGTTTAATTAGAACAACATAGTAACCCCTCTCATGTGTCTCTGGAGTTTTCCGAGTTAGGGTTTTCAACCCTCGGGACCCCGTTTAAGTTGTCAAGCATGACTTAGGGTTTCATTTCAATGCAATCTAACATGTCATATCATCATTATTTTTTGAGCATTGCATCGATGCCATGTCTTGATTGCTGCCTTTGTTTCCGGTATTGGTTCTTTGCGATAGGATCCAAACCCGAAGCTGAAGTCAACAACATCGAAGATCCGTACCTGTCTACTGACGGACAAGGCAAGCGTAGCAACTCATTCTGAACCTATGTTTAACAAAGTATTTTACTTTCTCGCTATGATGCACACGATTCCAGTGCGGTCTTTTGTCAGTAGCTAGTGTTACCTATCTGCTGCACTGTTTCCCTTTTGTAGCCTTATACTTCTGATTCACTACTCCTAGCATACCTAGGTTTGGCATGTGAGCGTTGTAGAGCTTTTGTTACCGACAGCTTAGCCAAGCATAGAAACAACGTCTGATCTATTCAATGATGAATCAGAGGTGCCAAGGAAGGTAATGAGGTAGGAGATAGTGACATCATCAAAGGAGTTAACTAAACATGTTAAGGCTTGTATGGGAGGCCACGTTGGGTGTGGTTTTTATAGTCCCATGCTCGCCACCACTAGGAACTGAGTTCTTTCCTTTGGAACCGAGACGAGCGTGCAACCACACGGGGCCTAGAAAAACTCACGAGCAACTAACTTGCCTAGTAGATTCCATGAGTCACATAGTCCGGGCATTCCATTTGGCATACACATTGAAAACGTTTTCGAAAGAGAAGGTGCATCATAACAGGTAGGGAAGCGTGGCCGCGGTTGCTTGGGGTGGATGGAGCCCCTGGTAAACCAACCTCGCCTCATATATTTAAGTACCGGCTTCGGGACTTGACCCGTTACGGCGGAATCATACTTATTGCGTGACTCATGGTCTCGGCTAAAGCAAGGTAAAGGTCGTGGCCAACCACCCTCTGTCGGCCTTCCAAGGAAGAGGGTAATAATATTTGGCATTAAGAGTCGGTTGGTGCGTGTGGGTAAAGTTGTACACCCCTGCAGGGTATTAATCTTTTCGAAAAGCCGTGTTCACGGTTATGAACGCTTGGTGACCAGAATCTAAGATCATAGATAACTTTAACCACTATAAAACTTGTTGATCCATGTGTGCTTAAGGATGCTTCCTCTGGGTCGAGGGGGTGATCCTAGATATGAGGTTCTAATGAAGCTGGTGGTAATCGAGATATGATGAACAAGATGAAGAAGTCGCTATCTTATCCCCTTTTAAAAGATTCTGAGTAGACGAGCCTCTTCTCTCTCTTGTTTACAAATAAAGATTGCTTTTCGCAAAGGAAAATCCAGAGAAAGACTTTCTAGCCAGAGCATGTAGATACTAGGTTATCTAAGTCTTGCGGAGTACATTCTCGTACTCAGCCTTGCGCCATTGTTGTTTTTCTACAGAGGATCCGGTTGCAACTGAAGGTGGCTTCTACGTTGACATTGACGAGTAGTTGGGGGTCCCAGGTAGCAGCCTGAGGACCATGGGATGGACGTCGCTTTTGTTTATGGCCTCTTAGGCATTTTGCTAAGTTGTTGTGTAGAAAAACATAATTTGCTTTCGCTGTGTGATGTAATGTTGGGTCTTCGACCTCTGGTTTGTAATAACTCTAATATCTTACATTGTTAAGAGTTTAAACTTATGCTGTTGAATCCCTGTGTTCTGTAATGTTACCGAATCATACTGTGATCTTCCGTGTTTGGAGTTGAACTTATCTTGGATGATGATTTGAGGTTAGTTTAACGCTAACCCCGGGGGGTGCTACAGTGAGCGGGTCTTGCTCTTGCTCGAGCGCAGAGCTTTGTCCTCCTGCCCGACATTCTTGAGGCTGCTGATGGTTTTCGCGAGCGTTTACCATCATGAATTCTATGCGACCCCTCCCTACGACTGGGACGCGGGCGAGGGGCACGTCGAGGACGGGGGTGACCACGCTGGGAAAACCCTCAGCGATAGTGGCGACATAGACGCGGACGTCTCCAAAATGCATGATGGAGCCGTCTTGTCACATCCCAAATTTTAGATTTGGTACTGCATAGCATACATGTCATTGCATCATGATCATCATTGCAAAAATTCAGTTTGAAAAGGTTTTGGCAAAACAATTCACATGCAATTGCATTTTGACACCTACGCTTCAATGCTCGGTTTTACCATGCTTCTGTTAAAAATAGTGCATTTTAGTTGTTTGGAGGGCACAGGTACATAGAGGGTTCCGTCACGAACCCATAGCATTTTGAATCTCCTCAATCGGAGCTTCGTAGAAAATTTTATATCGATCTGAATTTTAGTTTATATTAGACAAATTCTGTCAGATAAATTCAGTTAAGGAATTTGCCAGGAAAAACAAAAGCCGGCTCAGCCGGAGCCTGCCAGGCCCGCAGCAGCACGTGCGCGGTAGGTAGTAGCACCGCCGCCTCGCCAGCCCCGCTGACGAGCGGGACCCGCCCGTCAGCCACCGCCAGGTGGGGCCCACCTGTCAGCGCGCGCTGCCGCCGAGTCCGTTTGGAGCACGCTCGCCCGTCGCCGTGTTCCTCTCTGGATCATACCCGACTCCTGCGTCGAAGCGCCCCACTACAAAGGCCCGAGCCTCCACCCCTTTCCTCCCCTTCCGCGATCACCGCAAGCCCTAGCAGCGGGGAATTCTTTGCCGCTCGTCACCGTCGTCCGAAGCACACGGTAGGATCTCGAGCCGCGAGCTACGGAGCGTCCTGACCCCGACCCTTCTTGCAGGGTGCTTCGCCTTCGAGCATTGACTCGCCCCACCCCTTTTCCCCCTCTGCAGAGCCCGCCGCCGCCGGGAATTGCTCGCCGGAGCGCTCCATCGCCGCCGCCGCTCCAGCCACCCACAGACGCCGCCCGTGGACACGCTAGGCGCAGCCGTCGCCTCCACAAACTTCGCCGCCTCACCCCGAGCGCCGTCCCGCCAGCCACCGTTGCCAGAGACGCCCGCCCCGCCGCCGACATCGCCGCCCGAGCCGCCACCGCCGCCTCTCCGCGTCAGCTCCGGTGAGCCCACCCCTCAGATGCTTCCAACCGTCTGATTCGAATCCAACGCGTGAGATTAGATTGGTCCAGCGAAGTGGTACCGGCCAATGGCGGGTGGACACGTGTCGGCCCAGTCAGCGCGACTTCCCAGTCAGCGCTGACTAGTCAACAGACAGTTGACTGCTCGATTTAGTTGGTTTATTTATTTGCAGAAAATAGTGAAAACTTGTAAAATCGATAGAAAATAATCTACTGAGCCAAAAATTGCAAATAAAATATTTATGGATTCAGTGATTCACGTAGAATATTGCTGCATAGTTGTTTTATGCTTTTGCAGCAAGGATTTGTATTGGTAAATTAAATGGGTTAATGTCCTTTTTAGAGTATTAAATTCATAGTAAAAGTTCTACAACTCTAAAAATTGCAAATAAGATGTTCCTGGAATCAGTAGAACAAGAGGAGTATTACACTGAATTAAAAAGGTAGACTTACAGTATTGGAATTTGTAGAATCTATAAAAAGGTCTACTGGAGTATTTTAATTACACAGGGAATTATATAAATACTTTTTGAGTGATTCCAGTTGGTACTGGTCCTATTTTAGGTTGCCTACATAGTGGATAATTTTTCAAGATTTTACAAACAGTTTATTAGTAGTGGCTAAATATTTGGGTTATAGCTCAATTGTTTGGGCATTTACAATTGCATGCTTTGTTTTCTATGCACTTAAAATGTTTTCCATGCATGCATACAATAGGTATACTGAATAAGAATATATGAAGCTACTGTAGCAATGTTCAACTTGTCATGCATGCATCTTACATTGTCATTGTTTGTATATGATTGTGTTTGGTTTGTTTATGTGATTGAAATTGTATCGTGTAGATTGTGACGAGTGCAATGCTTGCTCGTGTGTGGATTGTTCGTTCGACCTCTATAACCAAGGCAAGTAGATGCTACCTAGTTCATGATGTTGTCCTACTATTTTCAATGCATTGGCGTGTATTTTGTAGATGCATATGTAGGATATTACTATCGTTATGCTATGTCCTATTATGTGGTAGGGCTTTCTTGTAGATGAGCCACCGTTGGTAGATGTGCTTAGCCATGCTATGATGAACGAGGGCTGGGTTACATCACTGAAAGTTGTTTCCAAATGTGTTGGTTTGCAAAAACTAAAAACAACTTAATCAATGAATCTCCTGGGTGTGATGGGATTGATAATTTTTGGTGGTATCATTGCGGAAAGGCACCCATGTATCAAGAGGCAATGATTGGCTTCTTTATTTTGTAGCTTACGTGTACAACCATGTGCCAATAATGGAATGGGCGGTTGGTTGGACTCAGTAGGTTGTGGTAACTCGAACCCACGTATCTAGAGATGTAGAATTTTGGTAGGTTCGACCGGTGCGTGTCGGGTTTGGGGAGCTACTTACCGAACAGTTCCTTCTTGGACTTCTCCCTATCATCACTCAATATGAGAGTGGTGGTACGAGCTGGGCTGGCCAAGTCACATGGGTAAAGTGTACTAACCCCTGCAGGGTGTATAAACTAATCGGTTAGCCGTGTCCCCGGTTATGGACATCTGAGTTGCTTGATATTGATTTCATGACATGTTTCTCGCTCATTCTAATTTCATAATTACTTTAATGTTGCTGGGTTAACTTAATTGGGATGTTTTTCAAAGAAAATCAAAAACTGTTTATGAAAGTAGGACAAAGATATTTGCAAATCCAAGCTAGCCACGGCTCCACTTTCCAAATAAGCATGTAGATGCTAGGATATTGACTCCTTTATTATCTCTACTTTCCATACATTCCATGTATTGAACCTTCAGGGCTTCTGCGTTTCATGTTGCAGGATATTCCGATTCTGAGTGATCGATATAGGCCACGGTACTCCACTCCACACTTGTTCACTTGTGGGCAATTTGAAGAATGGAGGATTTACTTTATTTATGATGCTACTTGAATAAGTTGAGCTAGCCTTGAGCTAAGCCTTTATTGTAATAATGATACTCTGGATCTTCGTTATTTATGATGCACGGATATTTAGCTATGTTATTCATCTTTATTCTTTTGTGAGCCAATGAACCGATCCAGGGATTGACATGTCACATAGAAGCTACGGTCTTTTCAGAACCATAGTGTTACAAGATGGTATCAGAGCCCATGTGTCGACTGTAGGATCGTGACCTAGGTTTGGATTAGGAAGCCATAGAATTATTAAATATTATATTAACTCTGTCTTTCATCTTATGCCTTTCACTCTCGTAAATCTTTAATGTATGCTATTCTCACATTTTCCTCTTTTAATTGATAGATGGGAGAAGTCAGGACTTAGTATGCAACGATGGAGTCACCAAGGCCCTTTACAAGACAGTTGGCACAGCTCTCGCAGTCATTGGGATTGCCGCTGCCCATGTTCAAGGGAAGAAGGCTGTACACCTATGGATATGGCGAGGACGCCTGGGAGATCACCACTTTCATCATCAAGGATGCCGCCTTGCCAAACCCTGTGCATCTGGTCTACACCAAGACATACTGCAACTAGGGACTTGGAATAAACTTGGCCCTGCATGAAGCCCTATCACGCCAGTGCCATCTTGTCTAACACCTGCTGCCAGAAGACTCACCCTACCGTGACTACAGAAGGCGTGATGAGAATGGGAACGTTGTGGTTACCCCGGGCGACAGGAACAACATGCCGCCCCGTCGGAGGCACGTAGAGGACATGGAGAGGGAGAATGGAGCTCTAGCTGAGAAAGTGATGATGGTAAAGGAGATAGCAGATTTTGCCAGCAACGGTATGGTGGTCCAGGGACAGGAGATTGAGACCTTGCATGAAGCTGTGGATGTTCTGAATAATGCACTGATAGGCAGGGACGCAACCATAGCCCAGCTTAATGGGACCATGCAGGAAAACAATCAAGCCATACAACAGCTGCAATGTACCGTCCAGGAAAGGGACCAGACTATTGAAGATATGGCAGCCCAGATTGCCGCTCTCGAAGCACAGTTGAATCCACCCTCTGATGAAAACAATGGAGATGATGGCAACAATGATGATGATGATAGTGGGGACGATGATGATGATGAGGACAAGGATGATGATGATGATGGAGACGATGATGGTGGAGGAGATGAAGCTGTTGTAGCTGCAACAGAGGATGAAGAAGAAGAGGAGGATCCAGAAGAGGTGGAATTTGAGGTTTCAAGTGACGAGGTGTATACTCCGCCGCCATGGTTGGTTTATGGACAGAAGCGCCAAGGCATGAGTGCAAGGACCTACTACAACCTCTTCATGAAGTAGATATATGCCCACCAATTAGTCTTCGTTAGGATACATCGTTAGATTAAGTCTCGATCAATGTAAAACTTAAGTTACTGTTAGTTTTAAAGCGTTTAGTTTCTCCTATGTGTACTCCAAAGTTCCAGGATTATTTGTGCGAGTTTTATAGAAGAGTTATGACAAGTTTGGTTGATATCCGAGTTTTTCCTGATGTAGTTTTTCTGCTGACCCAGCTGTACTGCACGAATTTTCATATTTTATTGGTAACTGGGTAAAATCTGAAAAATAGGTTTGGTTCGAAACTCTCTGTACTGTATACACAAAAATCAGCAAAAATTCCTGACGAGTTTAAGTCAAGTAGAAAAATTCGTGAACACTGCTGGACTGTTCTGGCATATTCCTGTTTTTAATGCTTTGTTGGCCAATTGGTGTTGATAACTGTTGTCAACTCTTCTAAAACTATTTCAGTAGATATATACTGCTAGGATAACCCCTGGGACGTTGCTGGATCGTTTGTTTGCTGATGTGTTGCTTGCTTGAGATTGTCTGTGATTGCTTTGTTGTTGTTTGATCATAATGCATGGGTAGAATCCTGTTTTCGTAATCGATTCTTTCTAAGCTTACCTGTGCTGAACTGCAGATGCCTCCCCACCGTCAACCTACTGAGTTCATGGAAGCTCAGAACAACAACAACAACAATGTGAACAACCAGCCTTAGGGAGATGTACTTACAAGGTTCCTGAGGCTAAGGCCAGCAAAGTTCTCTACTGCAACGGAGCCGATGGTTGCTCTCGACTGGTTGCGTTCAGTGAATAAGGATCTGGTAACTGTTGGGTGCACGGATGCTGAGAAGGTGAGATTTGCCGCTCACCTACTGGAGGGACAAACCGTTTCGTGGTGGGACACTTTTCAGATCACCCACCCGCTGGACACTGTGACTTGGGCAATGTTTGAGGAAGGTTTCAGGACCAACCACGTGTCTTCAGGAGTTCTGAGCCTGAAGAGGAAGGAATTTTGCAACTTGCGCCAAACCAACCGCACCGTGGCTGAATATATTGAGGAGTTCAACAACCTGTCGCGATACACCCCTGAGGATGTTAGCACTAATGCCAAAAGGATAGAGAGGTTCCTAGATGGACTCAGTTATGAGCTTTCAGTGCAGCTGCTGGTGGTTTATTGTCCCACTTTCCAGGAGCTTATGGACAAGGCCAGAATCTTGGAGGGGAAGCACAAGCAGGTGAAAAACCACAAGAGAAAGAGCAACAATCACCATTCTGGGTCTCACCACAAGTCACGCACTTCTTATGATGGATACTCCAAGCATGGTGGAAGT
Source organism: Avena sativa (assembly GCA_916181665.1). Taxonomy (NCBI): domain Eukaryota; kingdom Viridiplantae; phylum Streptophyta; class Magnoliopsida; order Poales; family Poaceae; genus Avena; species Avena sativa. Next base: position 199,946,564 of record OV702283.1, read on the forward strand.
GACCATGGGCACCATGGAAGCCATGACCGCCACAGCCATGGAAGCGATGGTCATCGCCATGATATCCACAAGAGCAACCGCCACAGCCACAAGGGAGGACACACTCACCATTTAGGAGGACACAGTGGACATGACCGCAACCGTGATCGCAACTTTGTGAAGAAGGACCTGAGTGAGGTGACATGCTTCAAGTGTGGCCAGAAGGGACATTATGCAGATAACTGTCCGGAGAAGAAGGGACTGAAGCCAGGCAACAACCAGAAGGCCGCAGTGAACCACATGAATGTGGAGGAGATCCCAGATGAGCCTGAGCTTGTGGTTGGTAAGTTTCCAATCAACACTCACCCTGCACTTATACTTTTCGATACTGGTGCATCGCATTCATTCATATCAAGGGCATTTGTGGATAAGTATAAGTTACCCATGGAGTCTCTGAAAGGGTCTATTAGAGTAAGCTCACCTGGAGGGGATATGATAGCTAGCGCGGGATGCCGCGACTTAACTGTGAGGATTGGAGCACACAATTTCATTGCACATCTGGTAGTATTGGAGTCACAAGGTTTAGACATAATATTGGGCATGGATTGGATATCTATGCATGGGGGACACATAGACTGTGCACAGCGAGCGGTTTCGCTCAAAACCCCGGATGGTAAGAGAATTAGGTTCAAGTCGTCGGTGCGACCGGGAAGGTGTAAGCTGAATTCTCTTAAGGGGGTTAGCATGGTTACTGTGCCTGTGATAAAGGAGTACCCCGACGTGTTTCCGGAAGAGCTGCCAGGGATGCCACCTGACAGGGATGTGGAGTTTCTCATTGATCTGATGTCGGGAACATGATCTATAGCAAAGAGACCATATAAGATGGATGTGGATGAGCTGAAGGAATTAAAGAAATAGCTAAAGGAGCAGTTGTACAAGGGATTTATTCAGCCTAGTTCGTCGTCATGGGGTGCACCTGTTCTATTTGTGGAGAAGAAGGACAACAACAAAATATTAGTGGTGGACTATCGCTTGCTGAATGAAGTGACCATCAAGAACAAATACCCCCTGCCGAACATAAATGATTTGTTTGATCAACTAGAAGGATCAAAGGTGTTTAGCAAAATTGATCTGCGATCGGGCTATTTCCAATTGAAGATCCGGGAGGAAGACATACCAAAAACTGCTTTCACTACTAGGTATGGTTTATATGAGTATACGGTTATGTCTTTTGGACTAACGAATGATACGGCATATTTCATGACCATGATGAACAAGGTATTCATGGAGTACTTGGAGAAGTTCATGGTTGTGTTCATCGATGACATACTGATATATTCCAAGAATGATGCTGAGCATGAGAGACATCTGCTACTGATTATGGAGAAGCTGAGAGAACACAAGCTGTATGCCAAATTCAGCAAGTGTGAATTCTGGCTTAACACTGTTGGGTTTCTTGGACACGTGGTGTCAGGAGAAGGAGTCGTCGTTGATCCAACCAAAGTGACGACAGTAACTGAGTGGGAAGCGCCCAAGAATGTGGGCGGTATTCGGAGCTTTTTGGGACTTGCTGGATATTACAGGAGGTTCATTGAAAATTTCTCCAAGATTGCTAAGACGATGACAGAACTGCTGAAGAAGGAGAGGAAGTGTGAGTGGACAGATGCGTGTGAAGCCAGCTTTCATGAACTGAAGCGTCGACTAGTGACTGCACCTGTTCTGTGTTTACCTGATCTTCAGAAGGATTTCCATGTGTACTGTGATGCTTCCCGACAGGGACTTGGAAGTGTGTTGATGCAAGATGGGAGAGTGGTGTCGTATGCCTCACGGCAACTTAAACACCATGAGAGTAATTATCCCACGCATGACCTGGAATTAGCATCGGTTGTGCATGCGCTCAAGGTATGGAGGAACTACCTAATGGGAAAACACTGCGATGTATACACCGACCACAAGAGCCTGAAGTACATATTTACACAGAAGGAACTGAACATGAGGCAAAGGAGATGGTTGGAGCTTATCAAGGATTATGATATGAATTTGCAATACCACCCAGGGAAAGCCAATGTAGTAGCGGATGCTCTAAGCTGGAAGGTCTATTCCAATGGATTGACTGTTGGGGAATTACCCGAGGATTTGTCCAAGCAATTCAAGGACCTTAGACTCGAGGTAGTGTCAGAAGGATATTTGGCAGCAATGGAGGTCCAACCAACTCTACAGGACATGATCAGGAAGGCTTAGGTAGGAGACAAGGAGATAGAGGAGATAAAGGAAAAGATGAAGGAGAATCGAGAAAAAGAAATTCGCGAGGATGAGCAAGGAACCTTGTGGTATGGAGATCGTTTGTGTGTGCCCAACGACCCAGAGATAAGGAAGCTAATTCTGCAGGAAGCTCATGACTCTCCGTATTCCATACATCCGGGCAATACGAAGATGTATATGGATCTAAAGGACATATTTTGGTGGAACAACATGAAGGGGGACATCGTCGAGCATATTGCCTTATGTGATGTATGCAGCCAAGTGAAGGCGGAACACTAGAAGCCAGCAGGATTGCTACAATCGTTGCCCATGTCGGATGGAAGTGGGATAGAGTGGGAATGGATTTTATCACAGGATTGCCCAGGACCAGGTCGAGATACGACTCTATTTGGGTAGTGGTCAACCATTTGACCAAGGTAGCCCACTTTATACCGGTGAAGACAACCTACACGAGTGCAAGGTTGGCCAAGATTTATATGGACAGAATTGTGTGCCTAAATGGAGTTCCCAAGAGCATTGTATTAGATAGAGGCACCCAATTTACATCACACTTTTGGCGCCAGCTGCACGAGTCATTGGGAACTAGGTTGGAGTTTAGCACAGCGTTCCACCCTCAGACTGATGGATAGACCGAGAGGGTAAATTAGATTTTGGAGGATATGTTGAGAGCTTGCACTTTGGCTCATGGTTCTAGTTGGGATGAGAATTTGCCGTATGCAGAGTTTTCCTACAACAACAGCTACGAAACCAGCATCAAGACATCGCCGTTTGATGTGCTATATGGGAAAAGATGCCGGACACCATTGTTATGGGATGGAGTAGGAGAGAGTCAGCTATTTGGACCTGATTTGATCAAGGATGCCGAGGAGAAGGTCGCTTTGATTATGGACAGGCTTAAGGTAGCACAGTCGAGGCAGAAGAACTACGCTGACGCCAAGCGCAAGGAAGTGGTGTATGAGATAGGCGATAAAGCATACCTCAGAGTGTCACCACTGCGTGGAATTAAGAGATTTGGAATCAAGGGTAAGCTGGCACCTCGATTTATATGACCGTATCTTGTCTTAGCCTGCAAAGGTGAGGTTGCTTATCAGTTGGAATTGCCAGAGGCTCTGTCCGCCGTCCACAATGTGTTCCACGTGTCCTAGCTGAAGAAGTGCCATCCGGAGATGGTGGATACACCATTGAGAGACACGGTGCCACTAGAGAAGGTTCAGCTTGAGAGTGACTTGACCTATGAGGAGAAGCCGGTCAAGATACTGGAGACAGCAGAGAGGATTACCCGTACCAAGACGATCAGGTTTTGCAAGGTGCAATGGAGCCACCACACCGAAGAGGAAGCCACTTGGGAGCATGAGGATGACATCCGAGAGGACCACCCACACCTATTTGCTAGCCTCGCCGAATCTCGGGGACGAAATTCATCTTAAGGGGGTTAGTTTTGTCACATCCCAAGTTTTAGATTTGGTACTGCATAGCATACATGTCCTTGCATCATGATCATCATTGCAAAAATTCAGTTTGAAAAGGTTTTGCAAAACAATTCACTTGCAATTGTATTTTGACAACTACGCTTGAATGCTCGGTTTTACCATGCTTCTGTTAAAAACAGTGCATTTTAGTTGTTTGGAGGGTACATGTGCGTAGAGGGTTCCGTCACGAACCCATAGAACTTTGAATCGTCTCAATCGGAGCTTCGTAGCAAATTTTATATTGGTCTGAATTTCAGCTTATATTAGACAAATGTCAGATAAATTCAGTTAAGGAATTCATCAGGAAAAATAAAAGAAAAATAAAAAAGGGGGAAACCACAGCCGGCGCAGCCAGCTGGCCCGCGGCCTAGCCGGCCCAGCCGGGGCCTGCCAGGCCCGCAACAGCAGCAGCCAGCAGCAGCAGCAGCGCGCGCGGTAGGTAGTAGCCACCGCCGCCTCACCAGCCCCGCTGAAGAGCGGGACCCGCCCGTCAGCCACCACCAGCCACCGCCAGGTGGGGCCCACCTGTCAGCGCGCGCCGCCGCCGAATCCTTCTGGAGCACGCTCGCCCGTCGCCGCGTTCCTCTCCGGATCGTACCCGACTCGTACGTCGAAGCGCCCCACTACAAAGGCCCGAGCCGCCACCCCTTTCCTCCCCTTCCGCGATCACCGCAAGCCCTAGCAGCGGGGAATTCTTTTCCGCTTGTCGCCGCCGTCGGAAGCACATGGTAGGAGATCGATCTGCGAGCTACGGCGCACCCTGACCCAGACCCTTCTCGTAGGGAGCTTCGCCTTCAAGCACTGACTCGCCCCACCCCTTTTTCCCCCTCTACAGATCCCGCCGCCGCCGGGAATTGCTCGCCGGAGCGCGCCACCGCCGCCGCCGCTCCAGCCACCCGTAGATGCCGCCCGTGGACACGCCAGGCGCAGCCGTCACCACCTCGGGCTTCGCCGCCTCACCCCGAGCGCCGTCCTGCCAGCCGCCGTCGCCGGAGAAGCCTGCCCCGCCTCCGCCATCGCCGCCCGAGCCGCCATCGCCGCCCGAGCCGTCAGCTCTGGTGAGCCCCCCCCCTCAGATGCTTCCAACCGTCTGATTCGAATCCAACGCATGAGATTAGATTGGTCCAGCGAAGGGGTACCGGCCAATGGCGGGTGGACACGTGTCGGCCCAGTCAGCGTGTCGGCCCAGTCATCGCGACTGCCCAGTCAGCGCTGACTAGTCAACAGACAGTTGACTGCTCAATTTAGTTGGTTTATTTATTTGAAGAAAATAGTGAAAACTTGTAAAATCGATAGAAAATAATCTACTAGGCCAAAAATTGCAAATAAAATATATATGGATTTTATGCTTTTGAAGCAAGGATTTGTCTTGGTTAATTAAATAGGTTAATGTCCTTTTTAGAGTATTAAATTCATAGTAAAAGTTCTACAACTCGAAAAATTGCAAATAAGATGTTCCTGGAATCAGTAGAACAAGAGGAATCTTATAGTGAATTAAAAAGGTAGATTTACAGTATTGGAATTTGCAGAATCTATAAAAAGGCCTACTGGAGTATTTTAATTACCCAGGGAATTATATAAATCCTTTTTGAGTGATTCCAGTTGGTACTGGTCCTATTTTAGGTTGCCTACACAGTGGATAATCTTCCAAGATTTTACAAACAGTTTATTAGCAGTGGCTAAATATTTGGGTTATAGCTCAATTGTTTGGGCATTTACAATTGCATGCTTTGTTTTCTATGCACTTAAAATGTTTTCCATGCATGCATACCGCAGGTATATTGAATAAGAATATATGAAGCTACTTTAGCAATGTTCAACTTGTCATGCATGCATCTTACATTGTCATTGTTTGTATATGATTGTGTTTGGTTTGTTTATGTGATTGCAATTGTATCGTGTAGATTGTGACGAGTGCAACGCTTGCTCGTGTGTGGATTGTTCATTCAACCACTATAGCCAAGTCAAGTAGATGCTACCTTGTTCATGATGTTGTCCTACTATTTTTAATGCATTGTCGTGTATTTTGTAGATGCATGTGTAGGATATTACTATCGCTATGCTATGTCCTATTATGTGGTAGGGCTTTCTTGTAGCTGAGGCACCATTGGTAGATGTGCTTAGCCATGCTATGATGAACGAGGGCTGGGTCACATCACTAAAAGTTGTTTCCAAATGTGTTGGTTTGCAAAAACTAAAAACAACTTAATTAATGAATCTCCTGGGTGTGATGGGATTGATAATTTTTGGTGGTATAATTGAGGAAAGGCACTCAGGTATCAAGAGAAAATGATTGGCTTCTTTATTTTGTAGCTTACGTGTACAACCATGTGCCAATAATGGAATGGGCGGTTGGTTGGACTCAGTAGGTTGTGGTAACTCGAAACCACGTATCCAGAGATGTAGAATTTTGGTAGGTTGGACCGGTGCGTGTCGGGTTTGGGGAGCTACTTCCCAAACGGTCCCTTCTTGGACTTCTCCCTATCATCACCCAATATAAGAGTGGTGGTACGAGCTGGGCTGGCCATGTCACATGGGTAAAGTGTACTAAGCCCTGTAGGGTGTATAAACTAATCGGTTAGCCGTGTCCCCGATTATGGACATCCGAGTTGCTTGATATTGATTTCATGACATGTTTCTCGCTCATTCTAATTTCATAATTATTTTAATGTTAACTTAATTGGGATTTTTTTCAAAGAAAATCAAAAACTGTTTATGAAAGTAGGACAAAGATATTTGCAAATGCAAGCTAGCCACAGCTCCACTTGCCAAATAAGCATGTAGATGTTAGGTTATTGACTCCTTTATTAGCTCTAATTGCCATACATTCCATGTATTGACCCTTCGGGGCTTCTGCGTTTCATGTTGCAGGATATTCCGATTCTGAGTGATCGATATAGGCCACGGTACTCCACTCGGCACTTGTTCACTTGTGGGAAATTTGAAGAATGGAGGATTTACTTTATTTATGATGCTACTTGAATAAGTTGAGCTAGCCTTGAGCTAAGCCTTTATTGTAATAATGATACTCTGGATCTTCGTTATTTATGATGCACGGATATTTTGCTATGTTATTCATCTTTATTCTATTGTGAGCCAATGAACCGATCCAGGGATTGGCATGTCACATAGAAGCTACGGTCTTTTCAGAACCGTAGTGTTACACGTCGGCGGGGAAGGTGTTCCCAGCGAAACACGCGACGTTGTCGATGACACAGTCGAAGGCACCGAGCGTGAGAACGAGGCCAGAGGCCACGCGTTCTCCGGCGACGAGCGGAAGTCCCATGCGGAAGATGATCCCAGCCGAAGCGTTGTGCCCCACGGTGGGCGCCAACTGTCGTGGTGTGGAACACGGCAGAGCCATCGGGGATGGCAAAGAAGGGATACACAGATGCATTCGGTTTCTCACGCAACGGGTTGGGCACGGTGCACTGCAACACAGGGACGTACCCAGGTTCGGGGCCCTCTTGGCGAGGTAACACCCCTACTCCTGCAAGATGAACTATGTATGAGAGCTTGATGCTCAGTACAGATGCTCCTTGAGCTGTTTCCTTAGCTACTATCGAAGGCTAGAGGAAGATGGGAACTTGATGCTACCACTTCTATCCTTCTATCGTTGCCTACCTAGAACCCTGTCTCTTCCCTCCCTTATATACTGGTCTGGGGGGCAGATTAAAAATCGGGTCCTAGGGTTTAATGTTTGGATATGGGTTTTTAGGGTAGGGCCGGCTGCAGGGCCTAGCCGGTGGGCCAGGACCCAGTCCGCCCTTATTTTAGCGTCATCCTTCTCTTTAGCGGTCACCAGGGCTTCCTTTGGGGCGTCACCCCTGCTTTAACAGTCACCCGGACTCCTTTCGCCAGTCCAGCCGATCGTCTCGCTTTATCTTCGTCGGGTAGCGCTGGTCATGACAGCATGCCAGCTTCCTTGATGACGAGGGAGAGCCAGAAGCGTACCCCGCACGGAGCGTCAGCCCTTCCGTGCGCTCCATCGAATCCGAGGTGAGCCGGGTGGGAACGGCCACCCGGCCGGTTCTTCTGGCCACCGGCTAGACGGGCCAGCCGGGAAGGTTATAAGCCCAGCCAGTCTTGCTTGCCATTCTGCTAGAGTTGTCTTTCCTGGAGGCCAGGCGGCCTGCATCTTCTGGAGCTGGCCTACTTATGCCTGGCTTTCCCCACCCGGGGGTTATCCCACCGACACCTTGTACACAACTGCACCATGTATCCCCATGGTAACCATACGGTTCTTGAGTGCCTTGGGAAATTCAGTCTCACACTCCAAGGTCATGGTCATGAGTGGTCCCTTCCTCACGGCTTCGTTGATGGAGCTAATCTACAAATTGAGATGAGAAAGAAGATTAGAAAAGTTTACGAGAAGAAAAAGACAAGTGTGGAAATTTTTCAAAGTGTTGTAATTTTTCCTTAGTGGTTTCTTAGTCTAATCCAGTCCTAGGGTCATAATCCTACATGCAACACAGTGCTCTGATACCATCTGTAAGTCCCCACCTTTATAAAGGTAAAGGTCCATGTGATTGCAATGCTAGTCCCTGGATCAAATGCTAGCATCCACAGTTTAAGATGAAGTACACAGAAACAAAGTTCATTATTACATCGTCATTCTAGAGATAACATAGTATTTTACAACTCCATAGCCATAGGCTAGTACAAGAGTTCAACTTAAAAAAATAAAGTAAAGTCTTCATCTTCATGTGCCACAGGCAAGCATGTTGAGTGTAGACTCATAACCCTAATCCTCATCAGAGTAACCTGCAACATCATAAGTTACAGCCACAGTGGGTCAATACATTGGAATAGTATTGGCAAGTGGTACCTTAGTAGAATAATAGTTTTCTAGCTTATACATGAATTTGGCTAAGTGTAGCTTAGGATTGCTTTTCTCAAAATAGGTTTTACCTATCATTTGAAAACACTAAGTTTTTGTTTGACAAAAACTCCCAAGGAACCACCAATAGACATTGGTGAACCTTTTCCCTTGTACAACCACATGTTTTTAACTTAGAAATTGGGATGAGGAGATTCTTGATAGCTTCCATGTCTTGATGCTCAAATTATCCATTGCCGGGGACACGGCCAAGTACTTAGATTCTTCCTTCTCGAGTGGTGGTGCACTTTCCCCACAAGACTCGACATGCATCGAGACAAGATCTTTCAGAAGCCTTCCCTTAGACCAAAATGGACGCGTTCCCAAACCTATCACCCCCTACCACCAACTGTCCATTTGGCTAAGTTATTGCAACCTATATGATCCAGGCAGAGCCCATATTGCCAAGTGGCTGCACTAGAAGCTTCTTAACATATGGCATCTCAAATACCTTTGTTCCTGGGTGGCATTCCACAAGGGAGATACTTAGGGTAGGCCATTGAAAAATGGGCCCTGGTAACCACTCAACAAAAATCCAACCATGCAATTACCATTCCACCCAGGTGTTCATTCACTTAATTATTTTATTAAGCAAAAACATAAGTCAGAGACTTAGCAACATTTTTCCATAGCATGTATATAATCTACCCTTGTTTGCTACTAGCTAGGATAAGCATGGTAATATAGCAAGTATCTTAACTTAGAGCAAATTCTAACAAGTCTACAACTAATAGGATTTCCCAAGCATAGCATATAGATACTTAGCAAAAACATCATGCAAGCCCTATACAAAATATCACTAATGCATAGTCAAAATATTGGGACAAAAATATGAAGCACCACTTTCCTTGGTAGTTGGGGAAGTAGCAACAATCCTCACAATCACAATCACCACTAGCACCAAAATCTACACATAAAATGATAGCACCAAATTCATATTTCAAATAATCAAGCAAAAATATATAAATGCATGCAAATGCCATGTGATAATTTTTCTAAACTAACAAGACAAGTAAAATAGTATTGAATCACTAAATAAACATTTAGAGACTATATAAACTTAATTTGGCTTTAAAAACATTTTCCAAATAATTTTTATATACAAAATAATACTATAAATGTCTCTGCATAAAATTCTATTTTAACAGAGGAAAAATACAAAACCAAGCCTACATGGGTGTAGGATTTAATTTTGTGAATCCATGGATATATTATTTGTATTTTTTGGATAAACAGAACAAAAGTTTAAATAACAAATAGATTCAAAATCAAATTTTAAAACAAAACTCTAAACACGTGGGCGCATCTTATTGGCCCATACCGGTTCAGTTTGATCAATCATCCAGAGCCGTTGGATTTAAGTGACAACGCACGGGCCAGATCTAACGGCCCTCGATGGCTTGGCCAAGAACTGGCAGCGCGCGAGGTTCCAGCAACGGCGGCGCTACTGGCGGTGATGGTCCGGCAAATTCAGAGGGGGCTAGGGGTTGTGGTTGGCCTTACCAGCGTCGCACGGTTGCGAGGAAGCTCAACGTGGTCGCGGTTGGGGCGGGGGCGTGCTATACTCGGTGGCTAGGGCTCGTCGGAGTTGCGGGCGGCGTCGGGTTCTTACAGACGAAGACGTTGCCGATGTTCTGGATCGCCCTAGCACAAACCCAGAGCATCAGTAGCTGCACAAGGACATGGCGAACCTAATCGTATGCAAGAGGGGTCAAGGGGCGCTCTATAATTACCGTGATTGCTCGATGGAGTTGAGCGACGGCTCGGTCGTTTGCGGGGGTGGACAGGGACGGCGACCTTGGTCATGAGCAGGCAAACTAAAGGCATCATAAGGTTCACCAGGACACGAGGGTCACGCTCGTTTGAACTAGAAGCAAAGGGGCGGTCGGAGCTCACCGTAATCACACACCAGTGTTTGTCGGGCAGCGGCGTTGCGATTCGAAATACTGGCAGCCTGGTGGCGGAGCGAGTGTGTTGTGTGGGGGGAAATGACCGTGGGGTGTAGGGGCTTAAGTAGGTAGCATCGCGACAGGAAACACTTGCAGATTCAAGGCTAATTATGCCGTGCCATTATCAGCAGCAACGGCAGCGGCGACGTGGTTCGCGGGCGAGATTTGGGGAAGAAAGGCTAAGGTGGAAGTGGGGTCCGCGGGTCAGCGACTGTGGGTGGAGTTGTGCGCGTGAAAGAGAAGTAGAGGGAAATTGGCCCGGGTGGGCTTAGTGGGATGGATCCTGTGCTAGGCCAGATTGGCAGCGCTGGCCTTTTCTATTTTCTTTTCTCCTTTTCTATTTCTCGTTTGATTTTCAGAAATCAAATTCAAATGAATTCCAAATGAGATTGAATTCAAACCACTTCTGGATTTTTGTAAAGTGAACCATGCTTATTTTTGTGTATAAAACATTGTTGTTTGCTCACAAATACCTTGGACCATTAAAATAAAATAAAACCATGCCTTGTCTATTTATTCATATTAGGCATTAAAATGGTTTTAATTTAGATTCTTTGTTTTGAAACTTGAGAAAGATTTTAAATCAACATTCAAACCTTTTCTGGTTGAAACAAAGTATTCTCATGATTTGAAGGTGGAAATAAAGCCATTGCCTTTCTTACATAAAATAATAGGCAAACAATTGGCTTCTATTTTGCAATCTTATTTGAAAATAATCAAAATGCATGAGGATGCATGAATGATGTGCAAACTTTATAAATCATGATATTTGGGATGTTACAATCTAACCCCCTTAAGGTGAATCTCGCCCTCAACATTTGGATTGGCTAGTAAATAGGTGAGGATGGTCTTTTCGAAGATCATCTTCTCTTTCCCAAGTTGCTTCTTCTTTGGAATGGTGGTTTCACTGAACTTTGCAGAATTTGATAGTCTTAGTCCGAGTAACTCTTTCTGCATGTCTCAAGAATCCTGATGGGTTTCTCTTCATAAGTGAGATCACTTTCCAACTGGATCTTTTCCAAGGGTATAGTATCCTTCAAAGAAGTCTCTTCCATCTCCGGATGGCATTTCTTCAACTGACTCACGTGAAACACATTGTGAACGGCAGACAGTGATTCAGGAAATTCAATTTCATATGCCACTTCTCCCTTGCGACTCAAAATCTTGAATGGTCCAACATACCTAGGTGCCAATTTTCCTTTGACTCCAAATCTCTTCACTCCACGAAGTGGTGATACTCTAAGATAAGCTCTATCACCCACCTCATAGGTGACTTATCTACGCTTTGGATCTGCGTAGCTCTTCTGTCGGGACTATGCTATCTTCAATCTATCCTTTACCAACTTGACTTTCTCTTCAGCTTCCTTGATTATTTCTGGCCCGAACAAATTTCTTTCTCCAACACCACTCCATAGCAATGGTGTAGTACACTTTCTCCCATAGAGTAATTCAAACGGTGCCATCTCAATACTGGCTTGATAGCTGTTGTTGTAAGAGAATTCTGCATAAGGCAGACTTTCATCCCAACTAGCACCATAGTCTAGGGCACATGCCCTCAACATATCTTCTAGAATCTGGTTGGTCCGTTCCGTTTGTCCATCAGTCTGGGGATGAAAAGCAGTGCTGAATTCTAATCTCGTTCCCAAAGACTCATCCAGTTGCCTCCAAAAATGTGAAGTGAATTGAGTTCCTCTATCCGACACAATACTCTTGGGTACCCCATGCAGACACACAATTCTATTCATATAAATTTTGGCTAACTTAGAACTTGTATAGGTTGTCATTACTGGTATGAAATGAGCCACTTTCGTTAGGCGATCTACCACGACCCAAATAGAATCATATCCTGATCTAGTCCTTGGCAGTTCGGTGATGAAATCCATGCCAATCTTTTTCCACTTCCAATCAGGAATAGGTAGTGGTTGTAACAATCCTGCTGGTTTCTGATGTTCCGCTTTCACTCTACTACATACATCACATAAAGCAATATGTTCAGCGATGTCCTTCTTGAGATTATTCCACCAAAATCTTTCCTTCACATCCATGTACATTTTGGTGTTACCCGGATGGATGGAATATGGTGAGTTGTGTTCTTCTTGTAAAATCAGTTTCCGAAGCTTCGGACCTTGAGGAATGCAGATACGTTTTCCATACCATAAAGTACCCTGTTCGTCTTCATGGAATCCTTTGGCTTTCCCTTTGCTAATTTTTCCCTTAATCTCTTCATTTTCCTTGTCCATATTTTGGGCTTCCTTGATTTTTTCCAACAAGGTGGGTTGAACATCCAATGACATGAGATGTCCTTCAGGAACTATCTCCAATCTGAGATATTTGAATTGGGTACATAGATCATCTGGCAATTCTACCTTAGTAAGGCCGTTCACATAAACCTTACGGCTTAATGCATCCTCCACAACATTTGCTTTACCGGGGTGGTATTGCAAACTCAAGTCATAGTCCTTGATGAGTTCTAGCCATCTTCTTTGTCTCACGTTGATTTCTTTCTGAGTGAAGATATACTTCAAACTTTTGTGATCTGTGAACACTTCACATCTTTTTCCCAAAAGATAATGTCTCCATGTTTTGAGTGCATGGACAACAGAGGCTAACTCCAAATCATGAGTAGGATAGTTCACCTCATGAGTTTTGAGTTGTCTCGAGGCATAAGCCACAACTTTCCATTCTTGCATCAAAACTGCACCTAATCCTTGGTGAGATGCGTCACAATATACATGGAAAGCTTTCTCCAAGTCTGGCAGACACAAGACTAGTGTTGTCACTAGTCTCTTCTTCAACCCTTGGAAACTGAGTTCACAACCTTCAGTCCAATCAAATTTCTTGTATTTCTTAAGTAACTCCGTCATTGGCTTAGCTACCTTTGAGAAATTCTCAATGAACCTTATATAGTATCCTGCCAAGCCAAGGAAACTACACACTTCTTTCACTGACTTAGCAGATTCCCACTCAGTTACAACTGACACTTTTGTGGGATCAACTCCTACAGCATCTCCTGACACAATATGTCCAAGAAATCCAACTTCATTCAGCCAGAATTCACACTTGCTGAATTTGGCATACAGTTTATCCTCTCTAAGCTTCTCAAGTGTCAAACGCAAATGCTCTTCATGCTCCTATTTGCTCTTGGAGTAGATAAAAATGTCATCGATGAATACGACAATAAATTTATCAAGAAAGTCCATGAACACTTTGTTCATCATATTCATGAAGTAGGCTGGTGCATTTGTCAAACCAAATGGCATCACGGTGTACTCATACAGTCCATACCTAGTGGTGAAAGCAGTCTTAGGTATGTCCTGTTCCCTTATCTTAAGTTGCAAATAGCCTGACCGTAGATCAATCTTTGAGAACACACAGGCTCCTTCTAACTGATCAAATAAATCATTGATTTTTGGAAAGGATATTTGTTCTTAATAGTTACCTCATTGAGTGAATGGTAATCTATGCATAACCTTTGACTTCTATCTTTCTTTTCCACAAACAAGACTGGTGATCCCCAGGACAAAGAACTTGGTTGAATAAATCCTTTCTGCAACTGTTCTCCAAGCTGTTTCTTGAGTTCCTTCAACTCATCAACTGACATCTTGTAAGGTCTCTTGGCTATTGGTCCTGATCCTGGCAGCAAGTCAATCAGAAACTCAACATCTCTATCTGGTGGCATTCCAGGTAAATCCTCCGGAAACACATCCGGGTACTCTCTCACAATTAGCACCCTGTCTATGCTAACCCCCTTAAGAGAATTTAGCTTACTCCCTTTTGATTCAAAGTTAGACTTGAATCTAACCCGTTTCTTATCCGGGGTTGTGAGTGTGACAGTACGATTGGCACAATCTAGTATTCCCTCATACTTGGTCATCCAATTTATTCCCAAAATTACATCCAATCCTTGGGAATCTAGGAATATCAAACTAACAGGAAACTTATAGCTCCCAAATTCTAGCACTAGATCATTACATCTAGAGTTCACTATCATTTCTCCACCAGGAGAACTTACTTTTATAGGACACCCAATAGTTTCAACTGGAAGTTTATTTCTATCAACAAATGCTCTTGATATGAATGAATGCGATGCGCTAGTATAAAAAAGAACAAGTGCTGGAACAGAATTTAGTTTGAACTTACTAGCCACAACATCAGATTCTTCATATATTTCTTCCACACTGATGTGGTTCACTTGTCCCTTTTCGAAAGGGTTGGGCTTGGTGGTTCCTTCAACCTTCTTTTCTAGGCACTCATTTGCATAGTGTCCTATCTTCTTACACTTGAAACACTCAACCTGACTGATATCTCTCTTTGCAGGCTGACTTCCACTTCCACTTCCACCTCCACTGTGGTGGTTCTTATACTTGTCATTTTCATGACTACGGTGGTGCTTGTTGTCATGAGGACGGTTGTGGTTGTGTTGGTTGTTGTACTTCCCATGTTTGTGGGATCCAGAACTCCCACTATCATCATGATGGGAACGCTTGTGAGACGATCCCGAGATATGCTTCCTCTTTCTGCTCTCAACCTATTTCATCTTGTTTTCCAAGATGGTAGCCTTGTCACAAAGTGATTGATAGGTTGGAACATAGGCAACAGACAGCTGCAGGTTCAACTCATCATTAAGTCCTTCCAGGAATTTCTCCTTCCTCTTTGCATCAGTATCAACTTCATCCGGTGCATAGAGCGCCAGATTGTTGAATTCCTCAATGTACTCAGCCACACTGCGGTGACGCCGCTTCAGATTGTGGAACTCCTTCTTCAAATTCATCACTCCGGATGAGATGTGAGCTATATGGAATCCATCCTCAAAGATAGCCCATGTCACATCCTCAAGGGGAGTGGTGATCTGGAAGTTATCCCACCATGTTGTTGTTGGCCCTTCCAGCAGATGTGCTGCGAATCTGACCTTTTCCTCGTCGGTGCAGCCAACAGTCTATTGGGAATATGCCCTAGAGGCAATTATGTATGATGCGATTTCCCATTGTATTCATAAAGATATTAAGTAGTCCTTGTATAAACATCTGATGTGTATCATTGAATATGTGATTCGGTTGTGGAACTATGCATTCATGTTGTTTGTACTAAAAATCCTTGGTCATCGAAGTTGTGCTAAACGCACAACTTAGACCAATGTGAAAGTTGGCTTGATAACTCGGCTCCACTTGTCATGAGCATGGAGATGCTATTCCAACTTACACAGATTCGGATAAAGAGTTTAGCGAGTCGGATTGACCCATATTGAGGTACAACGAACAAGTTGTCATTTGTATATCTCATTCAATGTAATCCTTAGACCTGAGGTTGTTGCATAGTCCAAGTTGAGGATCACCGACTTAGGTTCTGTCAAATGCTGATCCGTAACTGGGCAGTTATAAAGGCAGGGTTCGGGTCGACTGAGAATCAAGCTGCGTGATGTGAATAACCAAGATGGGATTTTGCCCCTCCACTCGGAGAGATATTCTCTGGGCCCTTTCGTGAGATATGATTCGGAAAGCATGGCCATGCACGACTCGGTTAAGTGTTAACCGAGGCGATCGACTAAGAGTTAGTCGGGTGAATCACTTATCTTGGATCGAGAAGAGAGTCATACTATTTAAGGGATGAAAACTATTCACCTATAGTCTGACAAGGTATATCGTGAGGCAAAAGGGACTCGGACGTAAGTCACATTGGAAAGGCAAGTCGTCATGACTCTTTGGTGCTTGGGAGTCGGCACATTCTGCTAGGAGCCGCTACCGACTAATCGATTGAGAGTCGGACTCCAATCGTGTCCAAGTAGCCATGAGCCTGCGGGGTCACACACTTAAGAGCGGGAGCATGTTCGGATTGGATCTGAACCTGTAATCTGGTTGTGTTGGACCTAAACCGGATTAGGACTGAGTTAGTGAGTTGGACTCACGGTGACTAGTGTTATATGGGCTTTAGTGAATGGGTCGCGCGAGCAGAGCCCACGTTCACTCCCTCTATATAGTGGAGCACCGTAACCCAGAAAGGTTAATCGTTGTTCCATTAGGTCATTCCATGTGTTGGAAACCCTAGATGCACAGCAGTCCTACCGTCGATACGAACCTAGCAGTTTGCCGCCGGTGCTCCTCCTTGTACGTGTGGATACCAGCAGAGGTGTTGTGCGATCAGCACTAGGACGATCAGATCGTGAGGACTGCACTGCATCAACTGACGCGCTTCATAAGTAATCCGCAACTGCGCATCTAGTGGTAAACCTCGTGGCCCGAGATCTCGCATATGTGATATGCGGTTGGCTGTAGATGAGATCTATGTGCTGTTTGGTGGTCGATCTATGAGATAGATCGGTTTTGTACGAAGTTGATTGGATCAACTGTGCTCGGGGAATGGTAGATCTGATTTCCGTGATCATACTGCTGAGGTCATTGAACGACATACCCCTACCGGTCGGCTTCCGCCATCGGGGTGGACTGTGACACGTAAATCCAGAAGCGGTGATCGAAGATCAAAGAGTTTGATCGAATCGGAACGATGGTCAGAATCCATGTTCGGATCGTAGCGCCTTAGATGTCGTTGCGAGTTTCACAACGCCGGTAGATATTGTATCTAGGAATAACTTGTTTTTGCAGGAAGTTGTGAATGGTATGGTTCATGTGCATGTGATGTATGTGTGTAATCCATACGTGATCTGTGAATCACGGTTTTTTGTCAGCCGGCTGGAGCCTAGGTGCTGTCATTTTATTGTATAACGACCTGCACGTCGGATTCTCTATGTAATTTACTTTACTAAGCTAGTGTAGCTATTTGGAGAACCCGGAAGGCATGCAAGGCGTTGTACATGTCGGCGACATGGAGTAAGACGGCAAGTGGCAAGAGTTGGCATGAGTCGGATTACAGGCTTTGTGGAGATGGAGATCGCCATGAAGAGAGCCATACCATTTCACATTATAAATGCTTTATTTTGTGTTATTGTTATGTCTCAGTTTTACCTCTATTAGATAGTCGGTAAAATTTAATCCCTCAAAGAAGGTCTAGTCGGTTCTCCCGCCAGTGTTTGCACCATCACAAGTCAGAAATTTTTGGTAGTGGGCTCAAAAAATTGAGGTGCTGCCAATTCTTTCCGACTAGGTGGGTTCGAGTCAGACTCTTACTGCGGAAACACTCGGTAAGCTAGACGGGTCTATCACAACGGTTCTGGGGCTCGGGGAAAAGTCGGATGGGAGCCGGGGCATGTGATGCCACCCGTCCAACAGGAGTCGCATGAGATGCGATTGACAAGGAGTTGTCTACCTAGATCACTTGTGGGCTAGCGGTGATGCTAAAGCTCACTAGCCTACTTGCTTATTTAGGATCCTGAATCACTAAGCAACCATCGAAGGGGTGTTGGTTCTAGTGGGAGCATAAAATATTAAAATGTTTAATATGCTTGCTCTTTTATGAATACATGTCTTAAGTGTTTTGCATATTTTCTGTTGTAGATCATGGCACCAAGTAGCAGTCACTCTCAGATATTTGGTTTTGCGTTGAGAACCATTCTTGAGAAAGATAAACTGAACGACACTAATTTTACCAACTGGTATCGAAATCTGAGAATTGTTCTCAAACAAGAAAAGAAGGACCATGTCCTAGACAACCCACTTCCAGATGAGCCGAATGAGAATGCGACTGTCGCTGCCACGAATGCCTACCGTCGGGCTAAGGATGAGTCCACGGATATTAGCTGTCTTATACTTGCTCACATGGAACCAGACTTGCAAAAGCAGTTCGAGCATGTTGAGGCCTACGATATGATCGAAAGCCTCAAAAGTATGTTCCAGGCTCAGGCGAAGACTGAGAGGTATCAAGTCTCTCAGGCTTTGCTGAGTTGCAAGATTAAGGATGGTGATCCACTGAGTCCGCATGTGATCAAAATGGTTGGTTATGTGCAGTCTCTGGAGAGGCTTGGCTACCCCATTAGCGAAGAGTTCGCTATGGATATAATTCTGAACTCTCTTCCTAGTGCATATGGGCAGTTCATTTCGAACTACCACATGCATGGTATGGATAAGAAGCTCACTGAATTACATGGGATGCTCAAGCAGGCAGAGGCGGATCTCAAGAAGGGCGCCAGTCAAGTGTTGATGGTGCAAAATAAGGCTAAGTTCAAGAAGAGTTCTTGGACTAAGAAGAAGGCTAATTCAGGAGGAAAGCAGGCTTAGGACCCGGTCCCAAGTGCATCCTCAGGGACTAAACCATATCCTTCAGTCGGATCCACTTGCTTCTACTGCAAGGCGGATGGCCACTGGAAGAGGAACTGCAGCAAGTACTTGGCCGACAAAGCTAAGAGTGGAGGTATGACTTCCGACTCAGGTACACTTGTTTGCAATGTTATAGACATATATCTTGCTGATGCACCTAATAGTTCTTGGGTATATGATACCGGATCAGTTATTCACCTCTGCAACTCGTTGCAGGGACTGGTAAGAACTAGGAGCGTAGAAAGAGGTGAGGTTGATATTCGAGTCTGCAACAAAGCAAGAGTTGCTATGTTGGAAGTCGGCACGATGCAACTTCATTTACCTTCCAGATTCATTATGGAACTGAATAATTGTTATTATGTTCCAGTGCTCAGTCGAAACATTATTTCTGCTTGATATTTGATGAGGCAAGGCTATGAGTCGAATATCAAGAATAATGGTTGTTCTTTGTATTTGAACGATATGTTTCACGGCTTTGCTCCCGTCCAGGACGGGTTATTTATTTTTAATCTTGATGGTGAGTCGGTTTATAACATAAATGTTAAAAGGTTGAAACCAAATGATCTGAATATGACTTACTTTTGGCACTGTTGGCTTGGTCATATAAGTTGGAAACACATGAAGAAGCTCCATGATGATGGACTCCTAACTTCGTTCGACTTGGAGTCGTTCGAGACATGCGAATCTTGCCTACTCGGCAAAATGACCAAGACACCTTTTGCAAAGAGTTGCGAAAGGGCGTCCGACTTGTTGGGACTAGTACATAGTGATGTATGTGGACCAATGAGCACGACAGCCAGGGGTGGTTATGAGTACTTCATTACCTTCACTGATGATTTGAGTAGGTATGGATATATCTACTTGTTGAAACACAAGTCGGAAGCCTTTGAAAAGTTTAAAGAATTCCAGAATGAAGCATAGAATCAACTCAGCAAGAAAATAAAGTTTCTTCGGTCGGACCGAGGAGGTGAGTACATGAGCCATGAGTTTGATGACCATCTGAAAAGTTGTGGAATAGTTCCTTAACTTACTCCGCCAGGAACGCCGCAAAGGAACGGTGTTTCGGAAAGGCGGAATCGGACCTTGTTGGACATGGTACGATCAATGATGAGTCGGACAGATCTGCCTTTATCATTTTGGGGTTATTGTCTAGAAATAGCGGCGTTCACACTAAATAGAGTACCATCAAAATCGGTATTGAAGACACCGCATGAGATGTGTACAGGCAAAAAGCCGAGTTTGTATTTTCTTAAGATTTGGGGTTGTGAAGCATTTGTCAAGTGACTTCAGTCGGACGAGCTTACGGCCAAGTCGGATAAATGTATTTTTGTGGGGTATCCGAGGGAAACCTTGGATTACTACTTCTACAACCGAGAAGAGGGCAAAGTGTTTGTCGCTCAGAACGGTGTCTTCCTTGAGAAAGAGTTTCTCAGTCGGGGAGTAAGTGGGAGCACGGTGCAACTCGAAGAAATTTGAGAGGAACCGGCTAGTAGCGAGTCAGAAAAAACCTTGGAGGTTGAGCCGGTCGTGGCAGCTGAGCCGGCAGCAGCACCTGTACTACGAAGATCGGCAAGATTACGAAGTGTTCATGATGTGTTACTGTTAGACAGTGATGAGCCGACAAATTATTCGGAAGCGACGGTGGGATCTGATTCTGAGTCATGGCTTGGAGCCATGAGATCCAAGATAAAGTCCATGGATGAAAATCAAGTTTGGAACTTGGT
Organism: Avena sativa; assembly: GCA_916181665.1. Classification (NCBI taxonomy): domain Eukaryota; kingdom Viridiplantae; phylum Streptophyta; class Magnoliopsida; order Poales; family Poaceae; genus Avena; species Avena sativa. The sequence goes on from OV702283.1 coordinate 199,967,030, forward strand.
TGATCTGCCAGACGGTGCAAGACCCGTCGAGTGCAAATGGGTCTTTAAGAAGAAAACTGATATGGATGGAAATGTTTCAAACTATAAAGCACGCCTTGTCGCGAAGGGGTTCCGACAAGTTCAAGGAGTTGATTACGACGAGACTTTCTCGCCCGTAGTGATGCTTAAATCAGTTCAGATCATGTTAGCTATAGCGGCCTATTTCGACTACGAGATATGGCAGATGGATGTCAAAACGGCTTTCCTTAACGGAAATTTAACCGAGGACGTGTATATGATACAGCCCGAGGGTTTTGTCGATCCGGCTAATGCTGACAAGGTGTGCAAACTTCGGAAATCCATTTATGGGTTGAAGCAAGCATCTCGGAGTTGGAATATTCGCTTTGATGAGGTAGTAAAATTGTTTGTATTCATCAAGAGTTATCATGATTCTTGTTTGTACAAGAAGTTCAGTGGGAACAGAGTAAATTTTCTAATCTTATATGTGGATGACATATTACTGATTGGAAATGATGTCCAGATGTTGCAAGAAAGCAAGGAATCATTGGAAAGGAGTTTCTCAATGAAAGACTTGGGTGAGGCAACATACATCCTCGGAATCCGGATCTATAGAGATAGATCAAGGAGGCTCATTGGATTGAGTCAGAGAACTTATTTGTACAAAGTGTTGAAGAAGTTCAACATGGAATCATCTAAGAAGGGGTTCTTACCGATGTCCCATGGTGTAAAACTTAGCAAGACTCAGTGTCCTTCGACAACTGATGAGCGAAGTCGGATGAGTGCGATTCCATATGCTTCTGCAGTCGGATCCATCATGTATGCCATGATTTGTACTAGGCCGGATGTTTCCTATGCTCTAAGTGTTGTGAGCAGATACCAGGCTGATCCTGGAGAGATCCACTGGACAGCGGCTAAAAATATCCTAAAGTACTTGAGAAGGACTAAGGATATGTTCTTGGTTTATGATGGTGAAGATGAACTCAGTGTAAACGGTTACACGGATGCGAGTTATCTTACCAACTCTGATGATTCTCGTTCGCAATCCGGATACGTGTTTATTATAAACGGAGGTTCTGTGAGCTGGAAGAGTTCCAAGCAAGAGACTGTGTCTGCGTCTACAATAGAGGCTGAGTATATTGCCGCCTCGGAGGCAGCAAAGGAAGCTGTTTGGATGAGGAATTTCCTCATGGATCATGGTGTGGTTCAGGGTTCGTCCAATCCGTTAGACGTGTATTGTGACAACAATGGTGCTATTGCACAAGCCAAGGAACCTAGACAGCACCAGAAGAACAAGCACACACTCATGCGGTACCACCTGATTCGCCAGTTCGTGGATCAGGGTGATATCAAGTTATGAAAGGTACACACGGATGCAAATATTGCGGATCCGTTGACAAAGCCGTTACCACAGCCGAAGCATGAGGCACACCTGAGAGCCATGGGCATTATATGCTTAGACATGTGATGTCAGAAGATTGACTCTAGTGCAAGTGGGAGACTGTTGGGAATATGCCCTAGAGGCAATCATGTATGATGAGATTTCCCATTGTATTCATAAAGATATTAAGTAGTCCTTGTATAAACATCTAATGTGTATCATTGAATATGTGATTCGGTTGTGGAACTATGCATTCATGTTGTTTGTACTAAATATCCTTGGTCATCGAAGTTGTGCTAGACACACAACTTAGACCAATGTGAAAGTTGGCTTGATGACTCGGCTCCACTTGTCATGAGCATGGAGATGCTATTCCAACTTACACAGA